>OZ034967.1:4205000-4805000 GCA_964030785.1 Siderastrea siderea
TACCCATTTATACACCTGGGTGGAGAGAGACAATGTGGAGTAAAGTTTCTTGTCTAAGGAAACCTGACACGATGGCAGGGACTGGGTGTCGAACTACCGACCTCCAGACAGTGAAGTCCAACGCGCTAACCACTACACCACCTCGCCCCCTATAGCTTGGGTACACAAGGGTATAAAATTTGGAAGTTCGTTCGCATAAACTGCAAGCGTTTGCTGATTCACTATACAGATAACTCTGAGAAAAACTAGAGTGATTTAGCAAGGAAAATTGTGAATTCGATCGCGAGAAGCTGAGTGAATATTACACGCAAAACAAACTAAGCAATTCCTACACAAAATTAGTAACATTATCATAAATTTATGTCGATGAGGTTGTGTACACCTGATTGATAAAACGTTGTCGGGTGCAAAGTATAAACCGTGAACGATGCGACACGATGGAATTCTGGGAAGACAGTACTGACAGGTTTGCTACTCAGTTCCATGTATTGACATTCAAGATATTTTCATTCCCAAGAAGGTTTTGAAGTAGATTTGGATATATTGTGTTAATATTATCTCCACGGTGCCTGAGAATACAAGCAAGTTTTCCCACTTCCCAGAAAAACATTGGGTCGTATCGTTCATAGTATGTGCTTTTCACACGACAACGTTTCTTCAGTTAGGTGTATACGAGGCGCAAATATAAATTATTTTTGTGTATGCGCTATTCTATCGTCTTATCTTCAGGCCGCTGTCGTGATAAGTTCGTGGTATGATCGTTAATTAAATTCCGTCTTAGTTATTGAGCACGATGTCTGAAGTCAATCAAAGTCAACAACTCTAATTGAATTGATTACAAAAATACAGTTAAATAAACATCACGAAAAGTTCGTTTCACTTGTCAAGGTAATGCGGAAAACAACATTGTTCCTCAATTTGGGTCACTGAACAATTTCCGTTTTAAGAGACAGACAAATAAAATACTAACCTTTCGGACCAACAGCTACTTCAACGCAAACCTCGCCATCTTGGGAACTTGTGAAGGAATTTTCGTCGTATCCCATATTACCTGCAGAAGCCGTCGGCTGTGTTGGCTTCAAAAAAGCCCTGAATTTGCCTCTTCTTAAAGCGAGCATGATGATATAAGACTACCGGGCAAATGCCTGGCTCTTAAAGGTCTTTAATCTACCAACGCATAAGAACTAACATTCCTAAACAGACAAATTAAGTTTAAAGTAAATAGATATATAGATCAACTATTATTGCATTTATGTTTGTTGGTGTCAATACGAATCTGAACTCAATAAAATGCAGCCAAACTAGTTAACAAATAATGTTACCTGCGTGAAAAATTCCTTATGAAAAGTTCCACATCGGCTTGTCATCGGTCCGAAAGCAACATCCATTCGCCAATGGTGTTATGACGTCGGCGTTGTTTTGGTAGAGTGACGATAACCTTTTGTGCAAACTCACAGAAGCTTGACTTTATATTGTGATTTGTGATTTGTAGGTCGAATGGTTGAAGAAAGGAAACCGCAATATTTGCATACTGAGTTTAGCTACTTCGATGTCCATTCAACCGATTTATATATGCGTGTTACTAAAGAAGCGTTAAGTCCGTATAGGGAAAGTTTAGTTGTCATATTGATTTTTCCTTTTGCCGGTTTATGGATCTCAAAAAAGAACTTAACCAATATTTTCCCAATAGGGTCCGCCTAGCTATCTCAATAAGGTTGTTATTTTATTGGCGCTTTTAAAATTTTACTGATACCGTGCTTAATGCTTTAAAATATTCTTATAGGTAAACGCATATAAATTTTTCATGTCATTTTTATTGAATTTCCTCCAAAATTAGGTTAGGCCATACATCATGATAACACTGATTTGTTATTCTTTTTTCTTCGTCTACAACTAAATGAAATCAATTTCATGAGCGATCCATATTAGTATCATTCATTAGTTCAACCTTCGTTTAATTTTCCCGCCATTTTACTGCGCCGTCTTGTTTAGACCGTATTTAATTTTATGATAGTGCCAGTCATAATCCACTGCAATTATCCACTTTCGAGTTCACCGAGACCTCTGAGTGAAGACTTAAAGAGATATATTCGTTTATAGTACAATGCTAAATTTTGGTGTGCTCCCATTGGTTGAAACCGATCACGTGACGCCATAGTGTCTCTCCTCAGCGGGCGCCTATCAGCGCAAAGTGCCCGTTTTGGCAATTTTCGCTCAAAATTTAGCGTTGTACAATAAAAACAATAGAGTTCTTCTATCTCAGGCCCTATGTGTGATAGGTTCCCTGGGAATTTTGATGGTCAAACTTCATATAGGCCCTCGAACTACGTTCACGGGCTAATATTTGTAATATTTGTTGTGGACTCAAAAATCCTCGGGCAACCTATCACGCGATAGTGCCTTGGACAGAACAACTCTATTGTTTAAATAGAGTTGTTCGCAATCTGAAGTAACATATTCCTTGCCCCTTACAAATACATCTTAAGTCCCCGGCTTTATCCAAAACTGGCCAATTGACAACCACCAAGAAAGTTTTATGTTTTATGCCAAGTTTTATAGAAATTTATTGATAACCTCCATTGGACGAAGAATTGGATTTACTCCAATTAATTTGCTTGTAGCAACAGTTACTGTGATACAAAGTTTCAAGCGACACACTGTACGTTTAGGATGGTTAAGTCGGGATTTGGCGCCGTTATTTGCACTTTGGATCACATTTGCTCCCAGCAATTTGAATTAAATTCAATTTTTAATCCAGTGAACTAGATTATAATAATCTCTTTATCTGTACTTACATAAACAGGTGTTGTAAAATATGATATTTTGATAGGAATAAGTGACACGTCTTTATCTTTATATTTTGCATTTTCGCTCGCAAGTTTCTTAATAAGGTGTCCAATGATTACTTCTCATCTTTTTGCAGAACAACCTTTTCCACAGGGATTCTGAACTTATCTCTTTCTGTGAACTTAATGCTCACGCACTGATGCGCAACAACCACAGCTCACGGTCCCACTTTAAACTAAGAATTTTTACTGCACCTGTAGCACTTTTCAGTCAAAACGTAATCATTCTTATATCCTAGTACGCAACTACTGACATCGGCGAAAAAAAGAGTCCGAAAATCATTTCTAAGAAGAGTAAAGAATTATTTCTAATAACTGAAAAATACAAGAAAGGCACATTATTCTCCAGGTCCATTCCGAAGAACAGGCAAAGAGAATTTTGCAAGGAATCGCACTAAAACGCATAGTCTGTTTAGGGGCACCTAACCTTTTTTTTTTCTTTTGCAGAAATTCGGAATTAACTGCGATGAAAAACCTGGTAGAGCTTTTTGGCGAAAAGTCACCTCAAACATGGGATGACCAATTTCCTGCTTTTTTTTTTTGGGGGGGGGTATGAATATGTCGTTTATAGCGGAAATAAAGGTCAGCTAGTGCGCATCTTCGTCGAAAAGCCAACGGCAGATAAGAAATTGGCGGAATGGGGAGCATTCCCTCAAAGAAATAATAATTTTCTGAGACTTAAATTTTCAGCCAAAGGATCCGAATAGACTTGGACTGTGTTAGCTTACAGAAGATCACTTTAAAGATAAAAGGTCCTGAAATAATCTGAGAAAAAAGAAAACGATATTTCAAGTATTTTGTTAAATACCCTCGTTGGGCGCCCCTCTCTGTTAACATGGTTAATAACCTAGCTACATCTGAGTTTAACTTAAGTGGATCTAAAACTGTTGCCTTGTATGTCAACTGATATTTCACCTATAAGCTGTTTGTTCTTTACCAGAGAAAAAGCAATATCAAAGTGTTAGGTATAGGGGCGATGTATATTTTTTAAGTAGTTTACATCTCCCTGAGAAAAATAGAACGATTTATAATTAACAATTATCATGAAAAACGTGTTAAAAGTTCTTAGCATTGTAATCTTAGCAACATTTCCTCAGCCAAGAAATGATTCAACTTCGTTCATCTTAACTCATACAGCAACGCAAAATATGTGATAACCACACCAGTTACCTGAAGAAACAAAAGAAAACGAAAGTTAAACAAGTGAAGCGAAGGCAAAAAAGGCAAGCGAGGCACCTAGAAATTGCCTTATCTTTTATATACTGAATACTCAGAGTAAAAACTCCCAAATTTTGACCTTTCAGTACTCAGTAGTTCACAGCGGTCAAACGCAAAAAACGTCACTTCCGGTTTTTCAGAGCCTTGAAATTAGAATCAGCTCAGACTTTTATGAGCGCGATGTTCCTATGAAAACGATACATAAAATGTCCCGATAAAGAAAATTTCGCGCCGATAAAACTTGTGAATGCCAGTTACATCATCCTGAACACAGGCTCGAAGTAAAAAGCTTAAGTTTTCAGAAATGGCGTTAAGTTTTGCAGTTAAAGTGAAACTTTCGACATTTTTTTATATTTTCCATTGTAAAATTGTGGCGGGAACTGCGCACGCGTCGTGCGTTTGACCGCTGTGGAACTCAGTAGGGGATGTTGAGATTACCGTGACGATCAGCGGTTTTGTAATTGGTACCAGTCCTCCTGCTGTTATTGCTACGGGATCTCCATTCAACTTCGCCAAGAACAACATCAGCTAAACAGGAAAACAAATTCATTTTATTAATTCTTTAACTGCGAGGATTAAAGAGTGGTTCTTACTATGATGAAAAAGTGGCTGCTGTTAGCCTAAATATCACTAAAACGGTGCAATTAATTTTAATACCTCTGTGTGTGTATCTAAATCGACGTCCGATATTTGTACTCTCTGAACAACTTCCGTAAAGGAGTGAATCTGTGAGATGAAAAGACAAAAGAAAAATATTAAATAAATGGGAGCAAAATTGTCCGTTTTCAAAGTAACTTAGAAACTTGCAGTTGTAATTTGAAAGTAAAGGAAAAAAGCCGCCGCAACTTTGAAACAACGTTTTTAAACTATCTTTTAGACTTGCGGCCTTCTTTTTTACCCAAAAGGGGTAAAAAAAAAAGGTTTTATATTTTTATCGCTGTTCTAGTTTCTATACATAGCTTCAAGATACCACAGATTTTATAGCATCTTAGTTATATAAAGCCATGCCATTAAAACGTTTCGTTTTCCATTGCACGACCAACCCAATTCAGTTCCAGGAAAAAGCAGAAAAAAATAAGATTCTCATTCACTGCCTGGTCATTTTCTTTGGGTGCACATCTGAATCGCCCCCTGCATCTGCTGAGACTTTTGAAACTGGATATTACGGCTCATTGCAACGTTTCTGTCGTAGTGTGGTCCAGGCCAGGCTTAGTCCCGAGAAGCAACGACAAAATAAAGAAGGCAAATGCACTCAATCTTCGCACGTTCTAATTTCCAATTATCTCCCCGCCACACTTTCAGGCCATTACTACGATATTATCACGTGTCACCTGCGTGGAGAATATTTGTTTCTCTAATGTTTATATATATGTCATTTCTTTTTATTATATGCCCGCCTGCCCAACCGACCGACCGAACGAGTCTCTTTCATTAGAAAGAACCGGGCAATAGGAAACGAAACGTTTGATTTTGATCGCCTTATCGGTACTTAACAGGTTGGTTTTATTATCTGTGTTATAAATCAGGATACCGCAATCAAGTAAGGAAAAGGATACGCTTGATAATTGCTATTCACCCTTACAGTCGTATGTTCTGTGTAGTATCGCGCTCGGATGATTTTCAAGTGGCTTGCTTGGTGCATGCACTTTAGATAAATCACGCAATGGTAGCTCCAGTCTAATTTTTGCTTTAAGCTTCCTTACTGTCTATTTCTCACCTTGCTGTTTAAATGCGCTCCTAGAAAAGACACGCTCACCATAATAAACGCCACAGTAACAAACCAAAAGCTCAGAGTCAGTATAGTAGTCACATCACTCGACTTGGTGAATATCAGATTGTACAGAAGAAAGCACACCAGCGGAATGTTGGTGGTGTAAACAACAAGAGTTAAAAACTTGAACAAATTGTCCACTTTACGCACGGATCCACATAACGATGAGTGTTGTTGCCTTAATATTTTGATCCTTCTTATTTCATTGGCGGAGGCAGTCAAGCGCAGGGTCTTCCTAAGGCGACGACACTGATGAATTAAGGTCAGACACACGGCGGTGAAGATAGCGAAAGGCATCAACCAGGCTGCAGTGCAGTAGAGAGAAACAATGAAACAAACTACTTCGATTGCCATACTGTTAGGGAAGGGGGCCGCTATTTCTCTCGCGAACGACTGCAGAGATTCGGAAGGAAGGAACAAGATTAGGCCATAAAGCACGGCGTTAAACGCCATGAGGAAATAAACCACAAGTAGAATTCGTTTGACGCATTTTATCATATACGGTTCAGTTACTAATTCGTGGAAATTCGGCTGTGTATTCCAGTACAACATCAAGGTTTTCAAACTTGACTTCTTAGACGTCAGATGCATCTTGAAGAAACATATGGTGCCTTGCAGAGCGCTTTGTAAATACCATAGCAACAGAGGTAAAAGCGCCCGTGCACCAGACGTGGTCACATCATCATTATTGATCCAAAAGGAGGCGAACGTCTTGACAAAGTTGACCCACAAAATCAGCAACACGAAGCACTGATAAGCGCGCTTTCCAAACACGGATATTCTTCGGCTGGAAAAGTCCTGTTGACAGGGATTTGCGACATCTTCAAAGTACAATCCAAACAGCTTCATAGGAAAGAACACAGAATGAAGCTTTGCAATAAGACAAATTTTCCTGCAGGAATCATTATTCAACATGTCTCCACTGGAAGATTTTGCACCGTCATCGCCTCTCTCTTTCCTCTCTTCGTCCTCACGTTCCCGAATCTCGTTTAAAACTATTCGAGGGGAGTGAATCTCGCCCTCAGTATGGTTGTTTGAAGCAGCAATTTTTAGTTCATAGCTCATGTTTTGTGTTAATTGTGTTCTCACGATAAACACGTTCGTTCACCTTGCCGACTGATTCGAAACAAAGTCAGTTGACCCAGCGGCAATTGCAGATATTGAATTAAAAATAGGGTCGAACAATGGAAGCCGAAGATAAGGTCAAGCAAGCCAGATTAGACCGACAACTGCAATAGCTTACCTGTATTCATATTACCTATTAATATTTTGTATCAAGTTCAAAGGAAAATATTCTAAGGTCATTTTAATTTGCAGCAGTTTTAAATAAGATTTCAAAAAATCTTATTTAGTTTCCATGGTGATCCACGGCAAAGAAATCTGCTCGAGAAAAGTGCGCGCGTTACACCGCAAATAAATGCAATTACAGTAATTCAATAACGGTTTAGAAAAGCAAAGACAAACAAAAGCGAACAATAAAAACTGACGTTTCGGAGTCAAGGCGTCATGATGATTCGGAAACGTCAGTTTTTTTTTATCGTTAGTTTTTGCTATATGGCTTATTATTTGCTACTTTATAGACTCTAAGGGGCAAGCGCAAACGATTAAGGCCCAAGTTGTGTAACTGATGGAGACACTCGGTCGAAGCTGAGCTAAAGAGAAAAGTGCGCTTTACCTGGGGTGTGGCCCATGAAAGGAGCCAAGGAGGGATTTTAGGTCGTCAAGATATTATATAGAGGATATTACACGGTGGCGAGAAGATATGAATTTTATGTTCGAGTGGCAAATTGTGTTTGCCACGAGAACATAAAATTCATATCTTCGAGCCAACGTGTAATGTTCTTTTTATTATATGGAGACAAAATATCTGAAATTGCCCATTTTATTCTTTCCAAATTTTAAGTTTTACAGATACGGAAATACCAAGTGAAAAATACAAAATACCCGGTGCCAAGGATATAACATACAGCTGTACTCTGAACTAATTTTACAAATGCCACTGACTCTGACTACTTGAGTCATCAGAGACGGTGATTTTTAGCCTTTTTTCAGAACGAATCTTTGAACACTTTTCGGTACGACCGGGCTGATACACTTGCAGATTTACCGTTCCGATTTGGCAGTTTTGAAATAAACTTCCGGAAGCTGCACCCGCTAAACAGCTATCCGACTTAGTTTTCTCCTCAATGGAGACGGCTGACAAGGTTTGGCCGGGTACTGGCATCGTTAGACAATACAGCGGAAATCTGCTTCTGTTTCTTATCGGACAAAGATGAGTAGTTGTTTAAAGAGTTCACGTTTTTATGTCCAGTAATCTGAATGATTTCGTTGGGTGGTATCCCGTTATCCACCAGCTTCTGGACCAAATGCTTTCTTGTGCTGTGATTTACGAGCTTTTTGTCTGAATCCACGCCTGAATCTTGTACCATGTTCTTCAGCATACTTCTCAAGGAATTGATTCCAAGCGGAAAGCATTTGAACCACATTTGACCGGGTTTCGGCCTTTCGTTGTTAACAGCAAGATAGAAAGGCGATTCATCGCTCATCATGGCAGCGGGCCGGTGATCTTTGTAGGCCAAGTAGGCATTGACGGGGCAGCGATCTGCATTGCTCTTGTTTTCGTACATTTGAGGTTTCTTCTCTCTGATATTTCGAGGGTTTTCATCGGTACGCGTTTTTGTTTGTCTTTCTTTGTTGAACTCGATGAAGCGGTTTCCCGCCGAATCTGTTTTTAACTGCAAATCGCCCCAGCAAAGGTCTCTCTGCTCTTTCCCTGGCCTCATACCAAAGAATGTACAGTTGTTCATCCAAAGGGTCTTTAATAGAGCTCTAGAAGAGTGAATTCCTAGAACTCCACGGCTGTAAAAAGTGGCGATGTCTTCATCCGACAACGGATCCGCTGCGTTTGGCCGGTTTCCTTTGCCCACGGATTTTAACTGTTTTTGTTTCTTCTTTAAAATATCTTGAACCTCATGAAACTCTTTATTTGTCGTTGAGGACGGAAAATCTATAACTGTTTTTTCGAAGATGCCGGTCGATGCTTTGTATGAACGCTCTGATTGACGAGGGTTCGTACTCTTCACCATTTTTCTTTCGCACAGCGAGAACAAATTTTTTGATGATTTCTTGCAGCTCCACAGGCGCGCTGATATCCTCAATCTCTCTCTTCTCGTCGCAAGTGTCGAGAAATTCTTTGAAAACATTCAAATCGTACAAGGTCTTCTTTTTTGTGTTTTCGTTGTCGAAGCTTTCGGAAAACTCTTTCACTTGTTCATCGCTTAGAAAAACAAACCTGCTTGCCACCGCCATAATTCTAAACAACACTGAGGCAACGACGCATTCAGTTCATTCAACAAAGTAGAAAAGGCGGGAATCGTGACGTCATTGAACGAGCGTGACATACGGAAAATACGCCACTCGGGTCCCGGATGGAGTGGCGTATGGAATCTACGAGTGGTTTAGTTCCCAGTAAAACACTCTCCTCCGTATAATAAAAGATGATATGATACCCTCAGTATGGTAAGCCAAACGTGACAAAAGTAGGTTGAGTTTAAAATCACCTATCGAGTTTCAGTGATCGATATGTGAGACTAGGAAATTACTATATGAGAATTAGAAATCACCATATGAGAATTGGAAATCACTATACGAGAATGAAAAACTGTCATGCGAGATATATATATTATTTGCCGGCCGGAAGGTCCGTATTGAGAAAAACTGTGCCAGAGGTCTTGAGTACGGCCCGAGGCCGCAGGCCGAGGGCCGTGCTCAAGACCGAGGGCACAGTTTTTCTCAATACGGACCGACCAAGGCCGGCAAATAATATTTTTATTTTTTTCTTGTTGTTTTTCAAAAGTTAAACGTGTCTTGTTGTTTTCGGAAAGCAACGTTTTGCAAGCGCGCGTAAAATGAACCATGAAACGAAGCCGTTTGTGACACCAGAGCAGCAAAATACGCTTTTTCACTCTGTTAAAACTCAGAAATCACAGGAAGCAATATAACTAAAAGAAACCCCTTTATTTTCCCAAATTTCGATACATGTAGCTAACTCCTGCTCGATTTACTCAAATGTTTGTCGAAAGGGAAGAGGCGATTTACATTGTACAACCTTCGGTATTTTAACAAGAAATTTTGGAAAGAAAGTTTTTAACGACAATGTACAAAAAATTTCAGAATTCTAAGTTTCGGAGAACGTTTTAAAGATTTTAAAGGTTTTAAAAACACATTACAAATTTTTTGTTATTGACGTTCCGTTGACCGCGATCAAGATCGGAAAATTCCGCCCGCTTCCGGAACCAATCAGATTGCAGGATTTGGTTCATCTTGCCCGCTCACGCGCTGAGAAAAAAATAATATAGATTACCCATTGAGCATGACAAACCATTAATCGAGAAAAAGATTGATGATTGAAATCGACATCACCTGTTGAGAATGGGAAATCATTATGCGAGAAACAGAAATCCCTATTCGAGATTATCGATTAGTTTTTCTGAGTCGGTGAAATTCGCAACAACTTGTCAGCGGAGTGCATTTTGGTGGGATTCTCAAAATAAAATGGCGGAGCCATTGAGTTCACATAGCGTTAAATGCAGGAATGGCTCCGAGCCGTTTTGAAGTTTGCCGCTGACCAATTGACATAACGTATATGCAGCGATAGACAAGCGATTAGATTGTTCGTGTACGCATTCTCCTCGATTTACAAGCATTTAACCCCATCCATCGTCATTTGTCCTTATTCACCTTCAGTCTCATCCTTCTTCATTCACCCTCATCCTCCCTCATTCACCTCCATTCAGTCTCATTCACCCTCATCCTGCTTCATTCACAATCATCCTTCTTCATTCACCCTCATCCTCATTCATTCACCCTCACTCTTCCTCATTCACCTTCATTCAGTCTCATCCTTCTTCATTCACCCTCATCCTCCCTCATTCACCCATCACGAGCCAGAGAGAACCGGAAGTTTAAAAATTCGCAAGGTCTGGTTGCTAGGGAGTGACGTC
Organism: Siderastrea siderea; assembly: GCA_964030785.1. Taxonomy (NCBI): domain Eukaryota; kingdom Metazoa; phylum Cnidaria; class Anthozoa; order Scleractinia; family Rhizangiidae; genus Siderastrea; species Siderastrea siderea. The sequence continues at coordinate 4,215,839 of OZ034967.1, forward strand.
ATGGGCTTGCAAGTTAGCCGTCACCGTATTTGACTTGCGGTTTCACACCCGCAGGGTTTCTATCGGGCTCTTTTGACTTAAAGTTCTAAAGAGGTTGGATTTCATAAATATTTTGATAAGAGCGGTAAAATTCGATTATTCAATCTTTCACTCCTTTCCTTCTGCGAATGGATGCTTTCGATAATCGGCGGGTTCGAGCTCTCTACAAGCACTTCAGGGAGTGTTTTTAACTACATTAGAAGATGTGTGAAATGTGGCGTTTCAGTGTAGTCCGTTCACTGGCAAGTTTTATGAACGAAGTGGCCAAGTACCAGCTCGCAGACGTGGCGGGCTTTCTGATCTTTCTGATCGGAGAGTTACCAAAGAAGAGCTGTTTCTTATTTGGTGTTGCTTTTGCCATTCCGCGTTACAAATGTAAAGCAAGCAAAGCGTGATATCGGTGAAAATTACCTACAAACAATGCAGCACAGACTACAAATCACTACGGCGAAACGTCTTCAGGTAATGGAAGGAATCCACTGTAAAATGTAACTGGTAGTCTAGCGAAATAACCGTACAACGAGGTAAGTTATTCCTTCGATCGTTTCTTTAGGTAAGGTAAACGCTTGCGTCCGCTCGCTCGCAATCTCTCCTTTCAGGGATAATCGAGCGAAAAAAACACAGCAGCAGCGAGCGCCAAAATCGCCTGCCGCGTGGAAACGTGGGCCGCGCGTGATGAGCTGCCGCTGTAAGCGCACGCCACGTTTATATTTATTTTTAAAGAAAAGTAGCTCTTTCACAAATGCGGTTTTCAAAGAGGTCCTTAACAAAATAAATAAACTAAACATCTATGAACTCTTTCGTAAGAAAATAAACAAGTAAACAAGAAGCCCTGTTATACACTCTGTAGTAAAAATAACATAATTGAGTTGACACGCGCATTTGAATACCTTTTCTCGCTTACCCAGGTTGGAGTCCATGGCATCACCGTTTGCCAGAGCGCTTGTGGGATATGCAACATAATAAACATTTTGAGACAAAATTTAAGAGAAATGTTGTTTATCTTTTCCTGGTTCACCCAGGTTGAAGTCCATGGCATCAACGTATGCCTGAGCGCTTCTCGGATATGCAACATAATAAAAATGTCTATACAATATTTAAGAGAAATGCTGTATATCTTGTCCTGGCTCACCCAGGTTGGAGTCCATGGCATCACCGTATGTCTGAGCGTTTCTGGGATATGCAACATAACAAACATTTTAAGACAGAATTTTAGACAAATGTTGATATCTTTTCCTGGTTCACCCAGGTTGGAGTCCTTGGCATCACCGTTTGCCTGAGTGCTTCTGGGATATGCAACATAACAAACATTTTGAGACAGAATTTTAGACAAATGTTGATATCTTTTCCTGGTTCACCCAGGTTGAAGTCCATGGCATCAACGTATGCCTGAGCGCTTCTCGGATATGCAACATAATAAACATTTTGAAACAGAATTTTAGACAAATGTTGATATCTTTTCCTGGTTCACCCAGGTTGGAGTCCATGGCATCAACGTATGCCTGAGCGCTTCTCGGATATGCAACATAATAAACATTTTGAAACAGAATTTTAGACAAATGTTGATATCTTTTCCTGGTTCACCCAGGTTGGAGTCCTTGGCATCACCGTATGCCTGAGCGCTTCTGGGATATGCAACATAACAAACATTTTGAGACAGAATTTTAGACAAATGGTGATATCTTTTCCTGGTTCACCCAGGTTGGAGTCCATGGCATCACCGTATGCCTGAGCGCTTCTGGGATATGCAACATAACAAACATTTTGAGACAGAAGTTAAGACAAATGTTGATTTCTTTTCCTGGTCCACCCAGGTTGGAGTCCATGGCATCAACGTATGCCTGAGCGCTTCTGGGATATGCAACATAACAAACATTTTGAGACAGAATTTTAGACAAATGTTGATATCTTTTCCTGGTTCACCCAGGCTGGAGTCCATGGCATCACCGTTTGCCTGAGAGCTTCTGGGATATGCAACATAACAAACATTTTAAGACAGAATTTTAGACAAATGTTGATATCTTTTCCTGGTTCACCCAGGTTGGAGTCCATGGCATCAACGTATGCCTGAGCGCTTCTCGGATATGCAACATAATAAACATTTTGAGACAGAATTTTAGACAAATGTTGATATCTTTTCCTGATTCACCCAGGTTGGAGTCCTTGGCATCACCGTATGCCTGAGCGCTTCTGGGATATGCAACATAACAAACATTTTGAAACAGAATTTTAGACAAATGTTGATATCTTTTCCTGGTTCACCCAGGTTGGAGTCCGTGGCATCACCGTATGCCTGAGCGCTTCTGGGATATGCAACTTAACAAACATTTTGAGACAGAAGTTAAGACAAATGTTGATTTCTTTTCCTGGTCTACCCAGGTTGGAGTCCATGGCATCAACGTATGCCTGAGCGCTTCTGGGATATGCAACATAACAAACATTTTGAGACAGAATTTTAGACAAATGTTGATATCTTTTCCTGGTTCAGCCAGGTTGGAGTCCTGACATCACCGTATGCCTAGAGGCACTTCCGGGATAAAAGTCACACATTCTCCGTACTTTTTCTGAAGAATCGCCCTCCAATTTAATGGGAAAAAAAGTGATTCTTGTCTTATTATCAATAACCCCCCTCCCCCAAAAACAATCCTACCTCAAAGATAAGCCCCTGAAAAAACGGTTTGGAATTATTGCCTTATTTTATTATCGCACGCAAACCCTGTGTATTTCACGCCCGCCTGCTTAATGGTCACTTTGTTTTCTTTTGACTAAATATTTCCTTTTTCTGATGCTTGTGCCTATTCTCAGTGCACCAAAAGAACCCACTTCAGTTAGTCAGGAGCCCTGCGCTGACAAATGTTGTCCGTATTTCGCAAGTTGGAACCAGAATAAAATTGGAGGTGCTTATAATTATTCCGGTGCGACTTTCGAACCGGTGTGAGCTCATTTTGGTTCGCTCTGTATTTATTTTGCATGATACCGGAAAGTACACAAGAAGATTTAGCACAAAGGACACGCGAGAGACACGAGCGAGCGCGAAAATCGCCTGGGGCGTGAAAACGTGATGCGTGCGTTATGAGCATGTTCACGTTCGACATGTCAGTGTTCTTTTTGCCTGACTATTCTTGGGTGAAAAGAGACTGCTCGTAGTCTAGATACTGCTGCAGAATCCTATGTCGGTAAAATTCAGTCTTTGTCTTACTATGTCATGACAGAAGGAGCTCATCGTCGCAAAAATGGAATATGTAAACGCGGTATAAATCTCCTACCGGAAAAGGATAATATGAGCTCGTCTGGAAGAAATTTAAGCGGCTGATAATTTCACGTAGTATTTCAGCGTTGATATCCTTGTTTCAGGCTTTGCCGATCGAGTGAAGCGGGATGAAATTTTTAATTATTTTGCAGTATAACTAACGCCAGGACAGTGTGCTTGAGTAGAGCGTAGTTTTTTCGATTTGCCGATGGAGATCCGTCGCGTGGTCAACAGCCTAAATTTTTCTTCTTCAAGGCTATACTACGTTTTTAAGCGATTTCCTGCCACACCGCAATTAAAACCTGTTTATGTATCTCTCAAACGCCGTGAATAACATTAGAATCAATTAAAACAAGCAAGAAAGAATTTCACGCTTAAAGATTATAACACTTTCGCGCGAAAATTAACGCCTAAGTGGAACAGAAACGATCATCAAAACTGATTTAATTACATTGGAATGCTAGTAAGTTACTGGGCTTCACGCAGAGATACGTATCTTAAAGACACGTATCTCTGCGGGATCCCAAGGTAATTTTTGGTTGCTAAGAGCGTCTGGCTCGTTATGTCATTCAGTCTCATTCACCCTCATCCTGCTTCATTCACAATCATCCTTCCTCATTCACTCTCATCCTCCTTCATTCACCCTCATCCTCATTCATTTACCTTCATTCTTCCTCATTCACCTTCATTCAGTCTCATCCTCCATCATTCAGCCTCATCCTCCTTCATTCACCCTCATCCTCCTTCATTCACCTTCATTCTTCCTCATTCACCTTCATTCAGTCTCATCCTTCTTCATTCAGTCTCATCCTCCTTCATTCAGTCTCATCCTCCTTCATTCAGTCTCATCCTCCTTCATTCAGTCTCATCCTTCTTCAATCAGTCTCATCCTCCTTCATTCAGTCTCATCCTCCTTCATTCAGTCTCATCCTTCTTCATTCAGTCTCATCCTTCTTCATTCACCCTCATCCTCCCTCATTCACCTTCATTCTTCCTCATTCACCTTCATTCAGTCTCATCCTCCTTCATTCAGTCTCATCCTCCTTCATTTACCTTCATTCTTCCTCATTCACCTTCATTCAGTCTCATCCTTCTTCATTCAGTCTCATCCTTCTTCATTCACCCTCATCCTCCTTCATTCACCTTCATTCTTCCTCATTCACCTTCATTCAGTCTCATCCTTCTTCATTCAGTCTCATCCTCCTTCATTCAGTCTCATCCTCCTTCATTCAGTCTCATCCTCCTTCATTCAGTCTCATCCTTCTTCATTCAGTCTCATCCTCCTTCATTCAGTCTCATCCTTCTTCATTCAGTCTCATCCTCTTCATTCACCCTCATCCTCCTTCATTCACCCTCATTCTTCCTCATTGACCTTCATTCAGTCTCATCCTTCTTCGTTGACCTTCATTCAGTCTCATTCACCCTCATCCTCATTCATTTGCCTTCATTCTTCCTCATTCACCTTCATTTAGTCTCATCCTCCTTCGTTTACCTTCATTCATCCTCATTCACCATCATCCTCATTCATTCACCATCATCCTCATTCATTCGCCATCATCCTTCTTCATTCACCCTCATCTTCATTCATTCACCTTCATTCTTCCTCATTCACCTTCATTCGCTCTCATCCTCCTTCATTCACCGTCATTGGCCCTCAACCTTCTAATTTACTCTCATTTACCATCATCCCCCTTCGTTCTTTCTTACCTTCATTCATTTAGCCTTATCGTCATGCAGGTGAATGAGGGTGAAGGAAGGTGAATGAAGGAGGATGAGCGTGAATGAGAAAGGATGTTGGTAAATGGAGGAGGATGAGGGTGAATGAGGAAGAATGAGCGTGAAGGAAGGTGAATGAGTGTGAATGAGAAAGGATGATGGTGAATGAAGGAGGATGAGGGTAAATGAAGGTGAATGAGACTGAATGAAAAAGAATGAGACTGAACGAAGGTAAATGGGCATGAAGAAGAATGAGACTGAATGAAGGTGAATGAGGAAGAGTGAGGGTGAATTAAGGAGGATGAGTGTGAATGAGGAAGAATGATGGTAAATGAAGGAGGATGAGTGTGAATGAGGAAGAATGAAGGTTAATGAAGGTGAATGAGGAAGAATGAGGATGAAGGAAGGATGATGAGGGTGAATGAGGGTGAATGAAGGTGAATGAGGAAAAATGAGGGTGAATTAAGAAGGATGAGTTTGAATGAGGAAGGATGATGGAAAATGAAGGAGGATGAGGGTGAATGAAGGAGGATGAGGGTGAATGAGAAGGAGGATGAGGGTGAATTTATTTATTTTATTTATTTATTTCAACAATATTTAGACAGAGGTGCCCAGTTCAGCGAGGCTGGTTTGAATGGGGGTGAATGAAGGTGAATGAGGAAGAATGAGGATGAATTAAGAAGGATGAGTGTGAATGAAGAGGGATGATGGAAAATGAAGGAGGATGAGGGTGAATGAGGGCGAATAAAGGTGGCGGTGAATGAAGTTTGATACGTATAAGCGGTCGGTCGGGTGGTCAGCGGCAAACTTCGAAACGGCTCGGAGCCATTCCTGCTTTTAACGATGCATTTGAGTTCAGAAGACTTGACGGATCGGCCGGAGTTTTTTTATTCTCTTGGATGCATTATCGAAAGAACTGCTTCGGTTTATCATGCATCTGATCTTGTAGGATAACATTGTAGAAATCTATGCAAGGAGGCTTGAGGAACACACAAAACTGCTTGTCGCCATATCACTGTCACAGAACTCCTCGTCAGGAGAACTGTTTGAGGTGTTAGAAAATTCTTCAGCTGTGTTATTATGGAAGACGTCAGACATTTTGAGTGCATCAAGCTTCCACCAAAAGGAAAAGACTCCATTGGCATTCTCTGCAAGTACAGGAGGAAGACCGCCAAACAATATTACAAAGGAAATGAGCGAACAATTGCGTGAGACTGGAATGAACTGGAGAACCCGGGTGGAGAAGTATAGCAACATGCCTTGGAATCTCTGACCAAACACTATACAGACGAAGGATCGAGTTTGGACTTGACACCATGTGGTGGTGAAACCTATGTAAGAGGTAGTCTCAAAGATAGGGGTATAAATATTCAAAGGTTCAGAATCAGAGAAAGCTTGTAGAGGATAGATGGTATTGGTAGAGCTTGTAGTGTATGTCCATATATGGTATTTCCTTATTTGGAATGACCATGTGCTTTTGGTCAAGAGACGCCATCTTGAATGGAGGATTAAAATCGTTGTGTTGTTAAAAACGTGTCCTGGTTTGATTCGCAAACGCTACATTTGGCGACCAGGATGGCGGTTACATTAAGTGGTTTACCTTGTATCTCTCCCTTCGACTGCATTGGGGAACCGGCCACGTTAGCACAGCGCTGGGACAAGTGGAAAGCCGAGTTCGAACTGTACGTGGCAGCTTCGGGAGTAGACGACAAAGTACAAAAGCGAGCTTTACTCTTGCATCTCGCTGGCCCAGGAGTCCGCGAAATCTTCAAGACGTATCCAGTCGAAGTGCAAGGTGATGCTAACGAGTTCGATAAAGCGATGACATGTCTGTCGAATCACTTCAAAGTCAAGAAGAATGTACCTTTAGCGAGACAAAAACTGCTTGCGAGCAAACCGAACCCGGGTGAAACGATCAACAACTTTGTTACGCGCTTGAAAAGTTTGGCGGAACACTGTGACTATGGCGAAGAAGAAGATAACCAGGTGAGAGATATTGTGATTTCGCATGTCACGAATAAGGAACTGAAGAGCAAATTCTACCGCGAAGAAAACGTTAGCCTTTCCCGACTACTGGAAATCGTCAGCACCTATCACCATAAAGATGTTATGGTTCTTGTTAGCGAAGACACTGTGAATCGTACCTGGGACGACCGAGGTAAAGGTGATAAAGGAGCGAAGGGTAAGCAGCCATGGCAGGGCAAATGTTGGAGATGCGATAAAACGGGTCACATGGCGAAAGATTGTGAAGTTTCCCGTAAGCATACTTGCAGCAAATGCGGAAACCGTAGGCACATGGAAATCTGTTGTCGTACGAAACAGGATAACCAGGGCAAAGGATAGGCGACCAGCCTGACCAAAGTAACGTGGAAGAAAGCGACGCCAGTGAAGACGATGGATACTATGTCTTCAGCACTTCAGATGGTGAGTCAAACACTTTACCTCTTATGATCGAAAACGAGCCTGTTAATGTCATCATAGACTCAGGTGCTACCTGTAACCTAATGTCTGAGCAAGTGTTTGATAAGGTGTCCAAAGGGAAGCTAGAGTTGTCGAAGACTGACAGGAAAGTTTATGCTTATGCATCCCAGGAACCCTTAAAGCTTAGTGGAAAATGCATGTTGAACATTTGTGTACCTGATACACAAACGTCGTTGAAGGCTGAGTTCTTTGTAATGCCAGGCACTGCAGACACACTGTTAGGCAGAGGTTCCTCTGAAGAATTAGGTGTCCTGAAAATAGGCGTGACTGTAAATGCTTGTGAATCCAGAAATGTCACTGATAAAAAGGCTGCACTAAAGGCAAAGTACCCAAAAGTGTTTACTGGCCTTGGAAAATTAAAAAATTTTCAGTTAAAGCTGCATGTGGATGAAAGTGTCACCCCTTCTGCTCAAGCTATGCGAAGAATTCCATTCAGCAGGAAACAAAAGGTTGTTGACAAATTAGAGGAACTTGAAGCACTTGATGTGATAGAAAAAGTGAATGGGCCTACAAGTTGGATAAATCCCCTTGTTGTTGTGGAAAAACCAAATGGTGATGTGCGCATATGTTTAGACATGAGGCAAGCTAATCGAGCTATTCTGAGATAGAAGCACCCTGTGCCAACTATTGAAGAGACTCTGCAAGAAATGTCAGAGGCAAAAGTATTCTCCAAGTTAGATTTGAACATGGCATTTTACCAAGTTGAGCTTGCTCCAGAGTCAAGAGACATTACCACTTTTGCGGGACCTAATGGTCTTTACCGCTACAAGCGTCTGTTATTTGGTGTAAATATGGCCACTGAGAAATTTCAACACATCATCTGGCAGATCCTGAAAGACTGCCCAGGTGCACACAATATTCACGATGATATCCGTGTAATTGGTGCTTCAGAAGAAGAGCATGATGAAAGGTTGAATCAAGTGATGAAGAAATTAGAAGAGAGTGGTTTGACACTGAACTATGACAAGTGCCAGATAGGTGTGAGTAGCATGGAGTACCTTGGAAACATGTTAACTGACAAAGGATTACAAGTATCTGATGACAAAGTTGAAGCCACTGCGCAGGCACCAAGACCAAAGAACCAATCAGAGCTGCGAAGCTTCCTTGGCTTGGCGCAGTCTTGTTCAAGGTTCATCCCAAGCTTTGCGATCATTACCAGCCCACTGTGGAATCTGACCAAAGCACATGCTAAATGGAAATGGGGCACTGCTGAAGAGAATGCTTTCCAAGCGGTCAAAAAGCAGCTAACACAGGCACTAGTCATGGCATTCTTCAAACAAGGAGCAGAGACCCGTGTAACCACAGATGCCTCTCCAGTAGGTATTGGAGCTGTCTTGGAACAGAAGCAAGACGATGGCCAGTACAGACCTGTACACTATGCTAGCCGTAAACTAACTCCACCAGAAAGCAGATATTCTCAGTTTGAGAGGCAAGCCCTGGCGGTAAAGTGGGGCTGTGAAAAATTCTTCCTGTACATCCATGGAAACGAGTTTGAAATCTGCACTGATCATAAGCCGCTGATCACTGTTCTTGGTCCACATTCAAAACCTCCTTCAGCCAGAATCGAAAGATGGATGCTATACATGCAACAGTTTAAGTATAGTATCAGACACATCCCTGGCAAAGAAAACGCCGCTGATGCATTGAGCAGATTACCAGTAGATAGTGCACCTGACGCAGCCATCAAACAGACAGAAGAATATGCACGTAGCATAGTTGCTGATGCCATACCTGCAGCATTATCACCTCACCTAGTTGAGAGAGAATCAGAGTGAGACCCTACACTGCAACTGGTTCGCCATGCCATCACCTCTGGTGATTGGACGAAACTCCAGGGAACAACCTACAAAGCCATTAGAGATGAACTCTGGATAATGGGACAGCTGGTCATGAGAGGAAACAAGGTTGTCATGCCAGCGAAGTCGTGGAAGCAGACCATTCAACTTGCTCATGAGGGTCACCAAAGGATGGTACGAACGAAATCTTGATTAAGAGAGAAAGTGTGGTGGCCTAATCTTGACAAACAAGTTGGAAAGTTAATCAGAGCCTGCTATCCATGCCAACTGGTTGGACCCAGACCAAAGCCAGAACCGATAAGGTCAACACCACTACCCCAAGGACCATGGAGTGAAATTGCTGTGGACTTACTAGAGATTCCAAAGAAAGGACATTTGCTCGTTGTAGTTGATTATTATTCAAAGTGGCCAGAAATAGCTTTTCTGACCAAGACTGATGCAGGAACTGTTATCAAATGTCTGGAGAGTATGTTTCGCACTCATGGTTTGCCTGAAACCCTCAGAAGTGATAATGGTCCACCATTTGCATCACGAGAATTCGAAGGATTCCTTGAGCACTTGGCAATCGATCACAAGAAAGGCATCCCATATTGGCCTCAAAGTGACGGCGAAGTAGAGAGGCTCAACAAAACCCTCCTGAAGGCAATCAGAATAGCACAGCTGCAAGGCAAGGATTGGAAAAGAGAAGTACAAGACTTTCTTTTTCAGTATCGCAGCACTCCCCATATTGTGACTTCACTGTCTCCAGCTGAGCTTCTTATGGGTAGGAAGCTAAGGGATAAGTTGCCTCAGGTGCAACCTCCTCGTGAACAAGCTACTGAAGCAGAGTGGCAAATTCTTCTCAGAGAAAGGTATGCTCGCAGAAAGTTAAGAGAGAAAGAGTATGCTGACTCAAAGAGACATGCCACAACAAGTGACATAGCAGAGGGCGACCTGATCCTACTACGTCAGAACGGAGAAAACAAGTTGTCACCAACGTTTGAATCTGAGCCATATCGAGTTGTGGAGAAGAATGGAAATGCAGTTGTCATTAAGAATTCCGCTGGCCAGAGCAAAATGAGAAATGCTGGTCACATGAAGCAATTTGTAGACCCAGGAACTGAGAGGGGTGCTACAGAAACCGAGCCTCCCGCTCCGTCAATAACAACTGACACACCCAAGGAAGGAGTTACTTTCGAGCAGGATCCAGTAGGTGGAATTCAGCAAAATTCCCAAACACAAACTGTACCTCCTTTGCTGAGTCCAGCTCTAGAACGGTCGCAGAGTCGTCCAGTTAGGAAGAGAGAAACCCCCAAGTGGATGAAGGACTTTGTTTGCAAATAGTGACTGAACTTTTTAGACTGTTTATCGTGTATTAACTGTTTACATTTTATTCAATCGTTTTGAGACATTGGACTGTTAGAGCGCAGCTTAGTTCATCTGATTTTATTAGACTTTATGGAAATCTTTATTAAGTTCGAGAGGAATGTAGTGTATGTCCATATATGGTATTTCCTTATTTGGAATGACCATGTGCTTTTGGTAAAGAGACTCCATCTTGAATGGAGGATTAAAATCGTTGTGTTGTTAAAAACGTGTCCTGGTTTGATTCGCAAACGCTACAGAGCTGTGAGGCGTTGGTGTGCAATATTTAAAAGAACCTACAATGTCACTGGTCCAGATCATTTGTGGCACATTGATTCAAACCATAAACTAATCTCATGGAGATTCGTCATCCACGGAGGTATTGATGACTACAGCAGAGCCATAGTATATGTTGTTTCGGCCTACGAAAGCAATTTCTGACATGTTCTTAAATACGTATTATGCGACGTAATAAACGATAATTAGAGAGAACGAACTTAATCATCTTCACTAGTCGCGGATCCGTTCCACAGACACCAATGGGTAAGCTGTAACTTTTTATTCATTTATTATATATTTCTTCACTCCCCTAACGAATTGTAATCTATTGACAGCTTTCAAATAACCTACTGTATGAAACGTGGCAATAAACCTTACAGTGTAACATTTGAATTCTTGGTAATGCGGCTAGTGAAACATTCGAAAGCCAATCAAAAGTCAAGTTGAAAACCGAGTCACATTGGGGACGGCAACAAGACAGCAACAAGATGGCAGAAGCAGCAAAGATAGCGAGACGCTCAGCTAAAGGGAAATTCACAAGAAAAAGAAGCGATTTCTTAAACTCTGTTCGAGACAGAAACAGTATCGCAACTATAGAGAAAGCCTATGATCAATTGGAAGACGCTATGAAAGACCTTGAAGGTAAACATGAGCAATTCACATCGTTTCTAAACGACGAAGAATTCGATGCAGCTGAAAATTGGATGAGTGAGCTGCAAACATTATACAGAGATGCAACAAATCTGAAAAATGAATACATGGATAATATACAATTTGATGAATCTAACGCGCGCGCTACACGTGAGCGCGAGGAACTAGAAAATCAACAAAGAGAGCAAAATGAAAAATTGAAAGAAAACATTCTAATAAAGAGAGCCGGCGCGCGCACTCTTTTTGATGCTATATTTAGCAATGCGACGCACATTCTAGAAACTGAGAATGCTGCAACTTCTCTCATGAAGAAAGTACTCGCACAACTCGAAGAAGCATTTATTGAATGCAAGTTAAGGAATGAACAATATCTAGAGTTAATAGGCAAGGAAATGATGGAACAAGAACTGCTATGGATTTCAAATGTCCAGGTTCTGTACAGTCAGATATTTGAAATATTTGAAACCCGAATCAGTGAAAAGGAAGAAAGCAAACTCAGCGAAACAACCCTATGCAACAGTAATTCACCGGGAACCGCCAATAATGTACATTTAGAGAAGATCAAAAGACCGCACTTTGAAGGCGATATAAGAGAGTACCCTCAGTTTAAGCGAGATTTTCAAACGCAAGTAATGCCAGGTCTTACTAAGCTCACAGCCCCGTACACGTTACGTACTTGTCTTGACAAAGAAGCTCTAGCACAGGTTAAATCAGTTGATGATGATATCGAAGAAATGTGGGCCCGTTTAGATGAAAAGTTCGGAGACCCAGGAAAGGTCACGGATGTGATCATTAATGATATCAAGCGATTTAAAGTCATCCGAGAGGGAGAAAGCAAGAAATTTGTGGAATTCGTAGATATGATAGAGGATAGTTATCGTGACTTGAAAAGACTCGGTATTGAAAAGGAAATTACAACCACAAGCTCAGTTAGCACTATTGAAAGCAAACTTCCTCCTGATCACAGAAAGGAATGGGCTAGGCTTGTTAGCTCACGCAAAAGTACAGTCGACAAAACTGACAAATTTCCGAGTCTCCTCGATTTTCTATTGGATCAAAAACGTGCCATAGAATATGACGCATCTGACTTAAGATCAGCAGGCAGACCTCAAGTGCGAGGCGCAACCCATTTATCAGATGGGAGACCATCGCCAACGGCAAAATATTGCCTTGTGCATGGTAACGCGAAGCATTCCACTTACGAGTGTAGAAATTATCTAGCTAAACCTGTTCAACAGAGAAAGGATGTTGTAAAGGATAAGCTTGCATGCTTTTCGTGCCTGAAACCAGGCCATCGCTGGGTTCAGTGCAAAAAGAAGAAAGAATGTGGAATTGATAATTGCAAGGTATTCCATCACCGAACTCTTCACGAGAATAAAAGGAACACCCCAACCGGCGAGGATGATCAAGAAGAAGAAGTCTCTGGCACCACAAACACGTGTTCGAGAATCAGTAGTAAGACCACATGCCTCTTACAGATACAACGCATAAAAACGCACGCAAATTGGCTCAATGTTATGTGGGATAATGCATCTTCGCTTAGTTTTATTACGAACAAGACAGCCAAAGCGCAAAAATTGCATGGTACAACAGTTCAGCTGTCACTTGTAAAGGTTGGAGCAGAGAAAAAGGATATCACGACGAAGAAGTACACATTACCACTTATTGATTTGCAAGGACATCAGACCCTCATTGAAGTTTATGGAATCGACCAAATAACATCTAACATCCGCAAAATCAAGATCGATGGAATACTCCATATTTTTGACGTCCCAAAGAAGGACATAGAACGACCAACTGGAACCATCGACGTGTTGATAGGATATGACTATGCAGGATTGCATCCAGAAATGCAAAATCGCTCGGGACACCTCCTGTTGCTAAAGAATCGCTTTGGTTTCTGTATCGGTGGGACACACCCAGCAATTGAAGAAAATGCAGAATGTTTCAAATACAATGTAGCACATGTAAATCATGTAAGAGGAATCGAGTTAAGCGATTTCTACAAAATAGAAAATCTGGGCGTGGAGTGTACACCGCGCTGCGGCGGCTGTAAATGTGGGAAATGCCCACCAGGCAGTAAGAATTATACGCTCAAAGAAGAAAAGGAATTGAATCTTATCGAGAATAATCTTGAATATAATTCACAAGAGAATCTATGGATAACTACCTACCCATGGATTAAAGACCCGCATAACCTCCCGGACAACAAAAGAGCCGCGTATGGAAGATTGATATCAACAGAACAACGTCTGCGCAAAAATCCAGATCACGCGAAAGTGTACCAACAACAGATACAAGATATGATCGACAGAGATGTAGCTCGTAAACTAAACACTGAAGAAATAACAAAGTATAACGGGCCAGTGCATTACATCTCGCATCACGAGGTCTTGAAAACTGATTCAAAATCCACACCTGTCCGCATCGTCTTCAATAGCAGTGCTAACTATATGGGCCATATTCTAAACGAATATTGGGCAAAGGGACCAGACCTCTTGAATAACCTATTAGGAATACTCATAAGATTTCGCGAAAATCGTGTTGCATTCATTGGAGATGTCAGCAAGATGTATCATACTGTAAAAACTAAGGTCGTTGAACAACATACTCATCGTTTCCTATGGAGAGACATGAACACGGCAAGAGAACCTGACACTTATGTGATACAAAGAGTGTCCTTTGGCGACAGACCTTCCGGAACGATAGCAACCGTTGCTATGAGAAAAACAGCACAAATGAGTATCGAATCTCATCCCCAAGCAGCTCAGATTATAAAGGAAAACTCCTACATGGATGACATAATTGAGAGCGTCGATGACACTAAGTTAGCTAAACAACTAACAGAAGCTATTGAAGAACTCTTGATCAAGGGAGGATTTCGCATAAAAGAATGGATAATGTCAAAAGATGACACTGAAGAAAATCTGACGCTCACCTTGAGAGGCGATTCAAACGAACCCACGGAAAAGGTTCTTGGAGTTGTATGGAATCCGCGTACGGATCAGTTGTGTTTTCGCGTTAAATTCGATTTACAGATGAAGAGTAAAAGGAAAAGACCTCCCCCCCAAGGAATTGATGTAACGAGCTCACAAGACATCAAACTTACAAAAAGAATTGTCTTATCTCAAGTCAATCGCATTTATGATCCGATGGGACTCGCCACTCCATTTACAATCAGGGCTAAAGGCTTGATGAGAAGTTTGTGGATAAGCGAAAACAAATCTGACTGGGATGATCCAATTCCTGATATGCTTAAGAAAGAATGGATGAACTTCTTTGATGATCTTCCAAACATGGAACAAGAAGTCTTTGAGAGATGTATCAAACCCGCAAATGCAAGAGGGGATCCAATTTTAGTGATATTTAGTGACGGATCAGAAGTAGCTTACGGCGCATGCGCTTACGCCAGGTGGAACACCACAGACAACAGCGATGAGAGCAGATTGATCATATCGAAAAATCGACTTTCCCCTGTGAAAAAAATGTCTATTGACCGAGTCGAATTATGTGGAGCAGTTCTGAATAAAAGACTCAAGACATTTATAGAAAAGGAATCGAGGTACAAATTTACTAAATTCTACCACATCGTTGACTCACAAATAGTGTACGGAATGGTTCAGAAGGAATCATATGGCTTTAATACTTTCGCCGCCACACGTATTGGCGAGATCCAACAGGGAACCAACAAAGATGATTGGTATTGGGTAGAGAGTAAGAATAACATAGCGGATTGGATTACACGAGGAAGGAAACCGGCAGAGATTGGATTGAATAGCATCTGGCAAACCGGTCCAGAATTCCTTAGATTTCCTGAACATGAGTGGCCGATATGCAAGCCAAATTATCAGAAAGAGTTACCAGAACAAATAAAAACAGTTATGTTAGCTGAAGCTAAATCTGAAGATAGCTTAGAAGCAAGAATTGACATAAACAGATATTCCAACTACACTAAGCTAATCAGAGTGACTGCAAGAGTATTGTCCTTGTACAAACGAAAACCTCGACCTTCCTTAAAGAACGTAACTAGTCCATTAACGCCAGAAGATATAGACAGAGCAGAAAGATTCTGGATACTTCGATGTCAAAAATTGTTAACAGCGGACATGGAAAAGGGAAGATTCAAAAGACTATGTCCACGGACGCGAGAGGATGGCATAATAGTTGTAGGCGGCAGAGTTGAAAAGTGGCTCGAGATAAGCTATAATAAGAACGACTTAATTTTGCTACCATACGAGCATCGCTTTGCAAGGTTATATGCTGAATATATACACCAAAGAGGGCATCATGGGGTATCATCTACAGTAAGCAAGATAAGAGCACGATTTTGGATTACAAATATCCAACGCATGGTGAGGACCATCAAATACAACTGCGTAATCTGCAAGAAGATAGATAAACAGCTTTGCCAACAAAAGATGGGAAAACTACCAGAGGAGAGATTGAAACCCTCCCCACCTTGGCACTATACAGGTATAGATCTCTTTGGACCTTTCAAAATCAGAGATGAAGTGAAGCGAAGAACCTATGGGAAATGTTACGGAGTGATATTCAACTGCATGTGCACTCGAGCAGTTCACTTAGATCTAGCACCGGACTACAGCACGGAAACATATCTATTAGTACTCAGAAGATTTGTATCATTGAGAGGGTATCCAGCAAAGTTGTATTCTGACAACGGACCACAATTAGTAGCTGCTGATAAAGAGCTCAAAGATATAACGAAGAACTGGAATTGGGACGAATTACTCGAATTCGGAGTAACAGAGGGCCTACAATGGGAATTCTCACCTGCCGACGCCCCTTGGTACAATGGCACATCCGAAGCATTAATACGTTCCGTCAAACGAGGCTTAAACATCGCAATCGGAGATAACATCATGACATTCTCTGAATTACAGACAGCCTGCTTTGAAGTTGGTAACTTGATAAACGAAAGACCAATTGGTAAGCACCCAACTGATACAGATGATGGCGTATATTTAAGTCCGAACGACCTATTACTTGGAAGATCTACTTCACGAGTTCCAAGCGGACCCTTTAGGGAAACAACAAACCCTCGTCACAGATTTGAATTTGTCCAGAATATAGTGAAGAGCTTCTGGAGAAAATGGACGCGCGATTATTTTCCTAGTCTTCTTATTGAATCGAAGTGGCACACCGCACACCGTGATGTTAAAGTCGGGGACGTCGTCTTGATACAAGACTCGAATCTTGTTCGAGGAAATTGGAAACTAGGCAAAGTTATCACAGCCAAACCGAGTAAAGATGGAAGAGTACGCAGAGTGGAGATCGTCTATAAGAACACTAAGCCAGGAGAACATGTAAAGACATACCGCGGAGGAGGCTATGTAACGGTTGAACGTCCTGTTCAGAGGACAATAGTCATCGTTCCAGTGGACGAAAACGAAATGAAAGACTAAATGAACTTTACTAAACTCGATTTTGTAACTTTACTATTTAAACTTTTTAACTTGCACAACTTTCTAGAAGAGAGGGGAGTGTTTCGGCCTACGAAAGCAATTTCTGACATGTTCTTAAATACGTATTATGCGACGTAATAAACGATAATTAGAGAGAACGAACTTAATCATCTTCACTAGTCGCGGATCCGTTCCACAGACACCAATGGGTAAGCTGTAACTTTTTATTCATTTATTATATATTTCTTCACTCCCCTAACGAATTGTAATCTATTGACAGCTTTCAAATAACCTACTGTATGAAACGTGGCAATAAACCTTACAGTGTAACATTTGAATCCTTGGTAATGCGGCTAGTGAAACATATGTGAAATGTTGCACAGTCAACAAAGCAAGTACTGTGCTTCAATATTTTGAGGAAGGAGTACAAGAGTTTGGAATCCCTTCAAGGGTTCGTGGTGACCAGGGTATGGAAAATGTAGATGTGGCAAGATATATGATCATTAACCGGAGATCAGACCGAGGTAGTTTTATCAGGGCGTAACAAATCGATCGAAATCGATCATCGGAAACCTAATCGATAAATCGATATTAGTCGATATTTTTCGATAAATGATTAATCGATTAGTTAAAATAATCGATAAATATCGATAATCACACGATTTGGGAGTGAATTATCGATTTTGATCGATCACTAAAGTAAGAATTAAAAAAGGGGATTTGATATGTCAAACGAAAAAAATTACTGTGTCCTACCATGACCTTATCTTGATAACTTTCCGTCTTCTTACGCAGTGTCATACAACGTCACACTTCAGGATTGATGGAACACACACACACACACACAAAAACGGTAGCTTTTCTTCTCTGATATTTCCGATCGAAATCGATACTAATCGATTGAAATCGATACTTATCGAACGCGATCGATACTTTTCGAACGAAATCGATACTAATCGAACTTTAATTAATGAAATCGATCAAAATCGATAATCACAAAGAATTGGGTCATCGATTTTGATCGATTTCCGATACTAATCAGTTAATTACTTATCGATGTTTATCGATTCTTACTGATTTTGATCGAGTATCGGAATTATCGATTTGTTACGCCCTGGTTTTATTGCTGGTAGGAATGTTCATGATCAGCGCATCGAGAGACTGTGGGCAGAAATTAATAGAGTCAGCTCAGCACTATACAAGGATTTGTTTGAACTTCTTGAGAGCAATGGAACTTTGGACTCACTGGATGAATTACACTTGCTGGCTCTGCAATATGTGAATATTCCTAGGATCAATGCCTCCCTACGTGAATTCACAAGCCAGTGGAATTACCATGGTATTAGAACAGTTAGACCACCTTTAAAACACGCAAGCGAAGAACTGCAAAACATTTTGAACGGCATTTATATTGACCGAAAGTGCACGTTTTGAAATTTCAAAAGTTACGCGAAAGCCATAATATGAAGAATCAGACAATTAAAAAATTATATATTTATATACAAATTTTTTAATACAATCAAAAATGTGAGTTACTTTACCATGGATTCCCTACAAAGTCAACAGCTTGAGTGATGTCTTATTGCAACCACAGATTTCTCTTTACACTCAAACGAAGAAAACCGTGAACGCTGAAAATATTCCTGGAATGTGTGTTTTGACCAATCGTGCGCGAGACCTTGTAACCGCAGAAAGCGAATGGGTTTCTCAGTCACGGAATCGAGTTGGTTCTCGAATTGTTTTGAAAGGCCTCAAGATTTAATCTTCATCTTTATCTTACAGGAATTGAAATTACTATTCCTTTCTATCTGAGAGCCACATGCACTACGCAAGCGAAAATATGTTTAAGCACTTTTGGATAATAAAATTTTTCGACATGGCGGCCCAACGATTAGCAGTTCCGACATTTCAAATAAAAGCAACTCAAGCGGCAGTTATTTCACCTTGATGTAAAAATTGCAATGTCCTCCCTTAAAATTCGCCCAAAGCTGCTATTATTTCTGATAGCACAGCTGACTCGATTTATTTAGGCTGAAATCGTTAAATCTTGAGGTCTTTCGAAACAAATTGAGAACCAAATCCTTTCCGTGACTGAGCAACCCATTCGTTCTCTGCGGTTACAAGGTATCGCACGTGATTGGTCAAAACACAATGAACATTCCAGAAATATTTTCAGTGTTCACGGTTTTCTTCGTTTGAGTGTAAAACAACCGTCTGTTCTCAAAGAATAATTTCTTCGCTTTCAGTTCTCTGAGTTCCACTGTTTAAGGTGTCGAGCGTTTCTTGGGGCTTCTTCTTCCGATTTATAGTTCTCAAAGGGTGAGTCTTCATTCATTCGGGATATTTACACCGCCTTTAAATTCACGCGTGAAACGGTGCAATGCTCTCTTGAAAACTTCTTTGAGAATGACAAAATCTCTTCTTTCTAGGACCGTATTCCGTTGGCAAAACCGCTAAAACATCTTCTCTTCCCTTTAGAAGAGCTCCAACTGCCGTTTCTCGCTCTGGTTTCAAGACAATTTCTCTACTTGGTGCGGCCTGCTGTAACCAAGTTCAAATCTTCTAACTGCACGTCCTCGTCAAATTACGTCATTCCCGTGGGACTTACTGTCAAAAATTAACCAATCAGAATTTTGCGGCCGCTGGCGGCCGCAGAAATGAAAAAATGAGGGTCTTTGTAGCAGGCGTTCCCTCGTCCCTAGCCCTCAGTCCGCCTTCTCCCGCGTTCTTAATCCCCTTCCCCATCCCTGTTTACGCCTGTTACGCAGGCTATGATAAATAAGAGTCATCAAGCTAATAATGAGCGATCGGAAAAGCTCTAAAAGCTGTTCACTGAACAGAAATACGCAAGTTACGCTCAACTAAACGTATTTCACAACAATAGTCATGCACTTATAAAAATTACACCTACCTGACATTGCAGCTTGTTTGAATCGACAGTTGACCCAAATTTCTGAGCAATGCAGCGAAAAATGAAGTGTTGTCCGAAGTGGAAATACGTGATAAACACTTTCAAATCATCCAGCACAAATTTTGTGCGAGATTGCTTTGTAGCTGCGCCTAAAGAGGGCATCAGTCCCCCTCAATAATCCGTGAAATTTGGTGCCCAGTACTCCTCGTGCGTGCAAATTCACATCCCTAAGCTATATGAAAACGATATTTTTCAAGAAAACTATTAACGTAGTTGGAAAGAGCATAGTCTGAAACCTAATATGCTGATTCGTTTTTACATTTATATTAAAACCTCACAAAACAGGGGATTTTCAAAAGTTTCAGGTTCATTTTTTATTTCGTTTTTTTCAAAAGAAAAAGTAATAACGGTCGTTTTTGAGTAACTTAGAAATTTTCTGCAATATGTCAGGGAGAAATTAAGGATTTATTGAGTTTAATCTAGTTTTAAAGTGATTTGAAATTTTTCGTGTGCTCTGGTCACGTGACCGATGACGTCACGACAATAAGGTTATCATGGACGTTACTTTCATTTGAAGTTCTATTAACCAGCCGAAGTTTGCTTCTCTCCGCCTTAGACTGCCATAGCTACAGACTCCTTTCCAGTCCCGGAAATGCTCCTGTACAGAACCACTTAACTTTAAAATGCCAGATGTCAACTGGCAATTTCCAAATTGCTCACTCCAATGACCATCAGGGCAAGTTATCTGCTTTTGAATTGATAGAAGCCTGTTCTTGCAGTGAGCTAAAACATCTTTTATTGCCACAGTCACGTGACTGATGACGTCATCACCGTGACATTGATATGAGGGATAACTTTTACGCAGGTGTAAATACGGCATGGTACAGCGTCCTCTTCGACCACAAGTTAACTAAGTTATTTAGCATTGAAAATTTTTCAGGTGCAAAGCATGCTGGGAAGGTTCTTATTATAATTATAATATTGTTTTTAATTATTATCATTATTATTATTATTAAATAAATAATAATAATAATAAATAAATGGGAATTCCTGTTAGCAGTGGCACATCGCCAAGGTGGCTCTTCGTCCATTATTATTATTATTATTATTATTATTATTATTATTATTATTATCATTATTATTATGTTTAAGTGTTTTCATGATCACTTGTCTTCCTTACATCTCCGTCTCGCGCTTCTCGTGAGACGAAAAATAAACGCCTGTTGCCAGTCTATTGTTCGAGCTTTTCCGCCCACCGACCCGCGCACCAACATTGACTGACAACAAGTTTTTGAATTAACCAATCAAAAAGCTTTCAGTCATTGGCAGGAAATATATCATGTAGAGTGTTCAAAAATACGGACATGCCTAACATGACTCCGGCTGTTTGTCTCTAACAGAAGCCTAGAATGTCTTTTACAGACTTCCTCCTTCTATACAAGAGATGAGGGGTGGTTCTCAGTAAATTTGTCTACTGAAACAAAAATTTGTTTTCTGTTAAATGCCACTTGCTCATTAAAATGTTTTCAGGATGGGCGCTGATGGATTCTACTGTGTGACAAAAGGCAATAATTTCCTTAGCACTTTTTTTGGTTGAAATGCCGAGTTTTTCTCTGTGAATTTTACTTCAGCGAGGAGTTTTAGATACCGTTTGAGTTTAGACGTCGCGTATTTAAGTTGTTTATCACAAGGTCATATCTGATCGTTTTCTCATTTCTGTATGATGGATCCCTGTGGCTTTCGACTGTCAGTTGACTTCTGATCGTGCACGGATTTCGAACCGCACATTTTGAGCAATACATAACGACGAACTAACTGAATAAAGTTCATGAAACATTACATGGTGTTGTTTGCTATCCTTACAAAGCATTTTGAGCAATTTTAGGTCCATTTACTTAACTGTGTTAGTACGTGTATAATACATTGACAAGTGTCAATGTATTATACATGTACTAATACACAGTAAAGTAAATGGACCTAAAATTGCTCAAAATGCGTTGTAAGGATAGCAAACAACACCATGTAATGTTTCATGAACTTTATTCAGTTAGTTTGCTGTTATGCATTGCTCAAAATGTTCGGTTCCAAATCCCATACAAAGTCTTATATTTTGAAACGCCATTTTTAATAATATTCAAATATTATGCTTGGGTGTCCTGTGATAATATTAGACTGGTGACAGGCGTTTATTTTTATTTATTTTTTTTTCGTCTTGCGTTCCGCGCTCGGGGAAATAAACGTCTGTTATGCAGCTTACTGGAGCTACAGTAACACTCAGGGAAACTGGCTGATGTTTTCAACCTCAGAAGAAAAAGAAATCACAAGGTTCAGGCATTGCCAATCACGCTTGGTTGTTTAATTATTCAGCTGACTTGGAAAGTGCACGTGCGATTAAAAGTATTTGCATACTGCGTTGATGTCCAATGTAGTTAACAATGTGAAACAGTTGCCAAGGCGATATTTCATCCTTTACAACTACGGAATTTTTAATTTCCTTTGTATTTTATAGCTTAATTTATTTAAATTTATCACACTTTTTATCGTATATATTTTTTTATAATTTCCGCTTTAGTGTCGTTTCCGTATAAAAGCACTTTTCCCTGGCTACAATTCCTCTAGTTTTGCTTGAGTTAAAAGATGTGAATTGCACGATGTGCTCGTGCAATTTCGTCTCACCTATAACAAAGTAACTATCGACTTTTTTGAAAGAAAACCAACGGGTCAGCTGAATTATTCACAATCAAATTAAACACAGTCGCCAAGTCAAGAAAAACGCATACAAATAAATCTGTCCTTTCGAAGACACCCGTAGATATTACTAGATTTTCCCCTTATCATGTAAACAATAAAGACAGCCTTGCCTCCATTATCTACCAGTAATGTTCAGGGTATTCTCGCTCCCTGTTTTCACGCTCTTAATTTGTGCAAGTTCGTATTCTACTCTTTCCTTCATCGCTAAATTAAACAGTTCCTCCATGCATTGTACAGAAGCTCTGTGTTGAGAAATAGTATCAAGCGCAAGGTTGCACTGCCCAGGGTAACCCCTGAACCATGGGTGTCTCACAGCGTTTACGTCTCCCATTTTTTCTACTAACATGCCTATGTAAACATCTTCTAGTTTGAAAGGCTTCTTGTTAACGTTAAACATTTCCACTAACTTGTGGACTAAGTCTGATGATAAGAGATATGCTGGTCCACTGCAGAAGGCAGGATATGTAGTTTTGTTGTATTCCTCCAAAGATACTCCATACTTCCCTCTCCGAAAAGGTCTCGAGCCAGGTCGCCGGCAAGCTCCCGTGTAAAGTTTTGTTTTCGGCGTGACGGGCATTCCTAGATAGTCCAACAGTTTAAAAGGATTGACAAAGACATCATCATCCGCCTTGAGTAGGAACTCAAAATCGCAGTATTTTGACGCCCATTCTAGACCCATCTGCGTCTTCAAGGTTAGATTGTCATAATGTTCCTTTTGAGCTCCTCGTATTAGATCTCTGTGAATCTTTCCCTCAGCTTCTAAATATTCATTCATGATATTGTCGCCCACAGCTTGACCGAGAAGAAATACCGTCTTCCATCTTATCTTCGTAGATGGATCAGTTGCCCAGGTCTTGCGAATTACTTTTCTTCTGTCAAAGTTAGCAGGTGCGGTGAATACCATGATCAAAAGAATTACCTTCTGAGTACATCGTGTTTGAGATATCAAATATGTTCGGTGTGGACGAGTTTCTCCTTTGGTTGACACTGGATTCAGTCCAGTCAATATCGACGCAAACGATTCATTGCCAGAGTTGACAAGAGATTCATTTTGTTTCCAACCTTTAAACCATGGCAAATCACCCAAAAAACGACTGACTATTATTATATTAAGGGTGACAGCTAAAGTACCCACGATAAGTACTTTTGCGATCGTAACGCGATTCATAGTCAAAAGACTCGGAAGCAAATTCGTCCGTATTGCTATGAAAAGCAAGAATTTTTAGAACAATAACTTCAGTATCACTGACGTCGCATTTTAAATGGTTTTCCTAAGGCTATTTGGCTTCCCGCTATTTTCTTATCACCGACTTTTTTCGTCGCTACGCGACCTTGTTGGAACATAACAGTAAATAGCGGTTTCCAACAAACTTCTAAATCTGTTAAAAGTTTTAAAGTTTCCTTTAATCATGGCATATAAGGGAGGAGTCTGTAAGCCGACTTCACTTTTTCCGCAGACGAAAATGAAAATTAAATCGAAGTGGCAGTTCAATTGCTTGTCTTACTTATCGAACTTTGTCCCACTACGAGCGGTTGACTAAAATTTCTTTCTGCAAAAAAATCGACTGTGAGGCTATACCCATTGCACAACCCTGAACCTCTTTATAAATGCAGATATTGTTAAAGGACGAAATCCAACAGGGAAATGATATCGTCGTTGGTAAGATTAGTCCTTTAGTAGGTATTAGTAGCGTTTTCTCGACATTCAACTTGTTTCTAAAGAATATAATTACAGGTTTTGTTGACTGGGATAGCAGTGAAAAGCGAAATAGCATCAAATGTCACCATATTGTCATCATCTGAAATTTTGTCTCCAGAAAGGGTGACCTTGTTGCTTTTGGATTAGTCTCCTACGCAGCCGTTCTTAGGGTCGTCTCGCAACGGTTCGCCGGGCTGGCTCGGTTTGCAAGGATCTCGGCATGTCTGTTAAACACACTAAGATGGCGGACCAAAACTGTGGGCCCGAGTGCCAAAGTCAGGAGTGCCGTGCCCTAACGGTTGTCGTGTAAATCGGGCTTAAAAGTCAACTTCGCGATTACATGGAAAAATCTCAGCCCGGCCAGCGGGATCCCGGTATCGTGATGCCAGGATCCCGGCTAGACGGGCTGAAAATTTACCATGTAATCGCGATTGCCGGGCCAACACTTTTTTGTTTCTAAATTTCGCTTCAGAGCGTAATGGATCACCAGAAGGTCAATATTTCTCTTTCTATATAACGCATAAATGTTTATCAGACCATAAAGCTACATAAGGGACGGACCATTATTTTTTTGGAGGGGGGGGGGGATGAAAATTTTTTCAAGACAAACAATTTTTTTCTGTGTTGTTGTCTGTGCAAACAATTTTTTTTCCGGCTACATCTTCCTGCAAACAATTTTTTTTGTGTGTTTGTTATTATTATTATTATTATTATTATTTATTATTATTATTAACAATTATTATTATTATTACATTTATTTATATACGGTTAAAATTCATCAGGTAATCTTATGTAGTAAAAATACTAATCTAAACATTACTGCCTAAAACTGCTTTCCATGAATGATGCCCTGTCTCTATGTCTCTAACTTATAAAAGTATAACTGCACCATGGCTTGTTTTGTTTCCTAAAAAAATTGAAAATCTCACATCAAAGTATACTGAAACATTAAAATGTGAATTAACGTAATTGCAAGTAAAAATACAGAACTGCACCAGCGGCCTTTTCTCCCCTGATCCTAGAGAGGATTGAGGAGCCACATGAAACAGCGCTTGCTTACACTTGCGCTTTATTTTGTAGTTTATACAAGACTGGATCCAATTTGCCTTCTTCATGCAAGTGGAAAACAGGAGACTGCTTGCTGTTTAAGTGATGATTTATTAAATGTCATCATCAAACCAGCCTAGGACCCTGTTGAAAAGCCAGTGTGACTATTAGTGAATACATGCAACCCAGGAATTTAAGTTAATCTTTTCTGTTAGTTAGAGTTTCATTGCACTTCGAAGAGTTCTTGATTAGTAATGGTAATTGGACTCAGTGGAGCACAATTCAGCAAGTAATTAGGCGAGTTCCTTTAAATGAGCCGAGCGCGTAGCGCGAGGACGATTTGAAATTACGAGCACGATTACCCCTGAATTGTACAATACGAAGTCCAGTTAATCTTATCTATAACAAAATGCGAGATAAGAAAATCTATGTGCTCTTCAGGGATATATTTTTAATTATCAGTTTTGCAAGCAGTGGAGAAACAGCTACAAAAAGAACCCATTTCAGTGCACCTGATTGACGCGTGCGTAACGTAGTTGTCTGATTACAGCTATCCAATTACAAAAAGTTCTTGTTATAGAAACGATTAATACAATAACCTAACTTTAACATTTAATGCTTTCAAGGTCCTCAGAAGAGATTATTTTTAATAAAGGGGTTAGTTACTGATTTTAAGAAACTGTGGTAATTTGTTGGTGGAAAAGTAAAAAACAGAAATTGGGGTTTATCAACCAAGTCGATTTGGTAAATTAGCCACCGGAAAGAAATGACAACACTGATGTTTGAGTGTTAAATAGCTCATTTGCTCTAATGAATAGCTAACACTCAAAATGTCAACTTTTGAATTAGTTTGTGGTGGCTAATTTACCATGTGAAACCAGTTGATGAATCCATGCAAATCATTTTGTTGCATTGTTATCTTGCATTTTAACAAATAGGACTAAATTTACTTATATAAATCAAACTATATATATGTATCAACTAGTCTGCAAACTTTTTATTTTCTCTTTTTCATGTCTGCAAACAATTTATTTGGGCTTTTTTGATTTTGCAAACAATTTTTTTCAGGATTTTTCATTCCCCCCCCCCTCCAAAAAAATAATGGTCCGTCCCTAAAACTGAAAATAATACACTAAAATAATGGATTAGCGAAAATAAAATCACTCGATTCATTCTCTTTGAGGCAGCTATCTTTTCACACGACAGCTTCTAAATTTAGCCGCAGGCGGGCTGCTCACCTCGCGTAATACCGGGCTAAACAGTCATCTCGACAAAGCGAGACAGGCCAGCCCTCCTCATGTAATCGGCCCCTAACTGAACGGCTGCGTAGGAGACTGGTATTGGATGTGCCCAAAACCAACACACACAGACACTCAGTTTTTAAAAGATTTTTTTTTGGATTCAGAATTAGCTCTCACCATGAACATAAATTAGCAAAGCCTCCACCCTTTTGCAGTGGGCATCTAGCGTCACAAGCAGATCGATGATGGCAAAATTCAAGAGATCAGTCATGCTGCTAATGCGCCGAACAGTAAATGGGTGCCCTGTCCCGTTCTGCTCTAACTTTTCGAAGAAGTCTCTCCCGCAAGCAGGTTGGAAGGTTGGCAATAGTGATTTAGCTTGTCTTCCTTATATCAACGGCATCATGAGCTGCTAACGAGAATTAATAGCAAAATTCGGGTATTAGTAATAATTAACCCCTTAGAACATTTTAACAAGAATAGTTCCCATCTCCAAAATTTATACCACTCACTGAGCTTCTGCATGCTCTCGGAGCTATAACAGAGAAACCGACAAAAAAAGGAAGAAACCGCGCTTGCTGGAATAAAAGTACACGTCTGATTGAAAAAGACAGCTATGGAGTGCAGAAAACTTGAGAGTCTTGGCATAATGCATCAACGGTCAATACAGAAAACAATGCGACCGTCACCAAGGCAATGTTCCATCCTTTACAAAAACGGAATTTTACATCTCTTATGCTATATTTTATTTCCGATATTTGTATTTATTCTCTTACTTTTCTTAACGTTTATATTTTTGTGTGGAGGCGCAGTGGTGTAGTGGTCATCGCGAGACTTTCGATCTGACGATCGCGAGATCACTGAACAGATCAGTAGTTCGAGGCTTCGTCTCTGCATTGTATCGTATTGTTTCCTTAGACAAGAAACTTTAATCCACATTGTCTCTCTCCACCCAGGCGTTTAAATGAGCACCGGCTAACTGTTAAGGGAGGGTCCACAGTAGGTTTGGGGGGATGTGGGATTTCACATATTTTGGAGGCGATATTCGGGATGCGAATTATAAATAAGAGCGAGAAGTGGGAATTTCAGTTACGAGCGGGAGCAGGATTTTGGGGTTTTGAGAGGTCGGAGGGCGAGAATCGAGAAGGGGTAGCGGCGGGAAACCTTTTTTACGTACTGAACTTGATCAATCTCGGCGGGATCGGGATTGTCACGTAAAGAAGTGCGGGATGGCGGGATTACCTGGAAAAAAGGCGGGATAGCGGGATCTGAGAACCCTATTGTGGACCCTCTTGGGGAGCTCAACTAAAAAGCTGGGGGGTAACCCCACGATAGACTAGCATCCCATCAAGGGGGGAGTGGAGTGAAGCCCCGGCATTGATGAGCCTCATGGCTCGATCAATCAAGTGGATTGGACGTATATTTTTGTAATTTTATCTCCTTATAGTTTGAGAACTCCCACTCACTCTAATTTTGCTTGAATTGTGAGGTGTAAACAGACTAATAATCAAAACTAAACTGCCAAATTACTAAGGCACGCGTCAAGTCATCGAAAGCACATGGGAAAATTACACGTTGTCTGTTTAAAAATTTTATACGAATAAATATTTCACGCTTGTCCTATCAAGATATCCTTGTATCCCTTCTTTTTTGCCTGACACAGAGACTAACATTTAGTCGACACACTAGGCTTGTTTCAAACGCCGAACTTTTCATCTGCCGATTCTAATAAATTCAAATAAGAAACTTTTTAAATTTTGAAGTTTAGGGACATGGTTTCATGTCAAGGAATTTCAGTCAAACCCTTTTTTTCTAGTGAAGAGTTATCGTATGTTATAAGGGTACAGGGCGAGTCCAGAGCTGGATAAAAAAATTGATATGTCCATATCACAGAGCGACAAGTTTTCAGTGATATCATTCTGCCCCGGGTGGGGGGGATTCCCATATGAAAGGGACGGGGATGCTGCTCTTCGGAAAATTAGAATTAAACGCCTAAAGGAGATCAATCTGGGCGTGGCTCAGGCTTTATTTGACCCCTAAAAGAGACCATGCTAAAACAGACAGCCAAATAAGAGCTATAAAGATTTTAATTGCGCTAAAGATATTGGCATCGAATGCTGTCTTCCACTTTAGATTTTAAAAGCATTGTCAAAAATCTTTAGTTTTTCGTTCGTAGTTTACCCTAAGCGATACCTGTAAGGGTAAAAATATTGGCTTTCCATCCTGAACACTCTAAATGAGACCAAAATCTGCAATTTACTCCCCTAAGCGAGACGACGAGCATCCCCGTCACTTTCGTAGGGAAGTCCCCCCCGGGTCATTCTGTATCGCCATCAGCTCGAGTGAGAATTAAACAGTTAATGACCACCTTACGATTTATGCTGACACCAGGAACAAATATGACAAAAACAAAACTTCAATCCAAGCCCAGTATCTGGTGAAAATGTTATCTCAATTTGACCTAGACAGCCTGAAGGCCAGTTGAAAATTTGAAAAAGGCATGTATTGACCCCAATTTGAAAAAGTGTATCGAAACACCTTGCATTGAGCTACAAGTGTCATATTTTCGATTCTCATTTACTAAGTAATCAATCACCATTTCACTTGCTATTTTTTCTGTTATATTGTTTTTATTATTGAAATGCTTGAGTTGTTAATACAACAGTTTGCATAAATTCAATAAGACCCACACATATACACACTCGGACACACTGTTTTAAACGTTGCTTTGTGCAGCGGGCTACTGAGAGTAGTATAACAATGCGCCCTTGAAAGGAGAAGATACACTACTTGGGAATAAATGTCAAAATCAAGCTTTCTGTGGTGTTAAAATGTTTTTTTTTTGCGTATTTGCCCCATTTTGTTTAGCTAAATTCAATTTGTTACGATATTTCAGTTTCAATTTGATAAGTCAGTTTAACTCTCGAGATATACGGTTGACTAGAGACAGGACAGTGTTATTCGACTACAATAACAGATTTACTACTTTGCAATGAGAAAGATATGATTGAGGAGGAGAAAATCATCTTTGTGGTTCTACATACCAAACAATATGCCTGTATCGGAGAGAGATTCCAGGTTGACATTTAGGCAACGTCGAACTATACATGGGACGAACCTAAAGCAAATAAACCAAAACTATTGTTTTCACTTATTTGCATTAGGTTCGTCCCTTGTAAAGTTTGACGTTTGGCCTTAGCCTTAGATTCTTGATCCATACCATAAGATCTGACCAGCAACGTAAGCGGGCAAGTATTGGCGTGCAAAATATGAAGAGATGTTCCAGAGGGATTCCGTTCTGCTTCTTCGCACAGCAAACAGGCTGAGGAAGGTTTAATGCCAATAATCGTATTGAGAAAATATTTGTGCCTAAATACCTACTTAAATTATATTGAAACTCTCGCGTTTTTGTGTCTAGTGCGATTGTACTTCGCCAGAAAACTAAATTCTGGTACCTTTCTGGGGTTTTCTTAAAAAGCACCGCCGGGACACACGTTAGCCTTACATCAGAGTCTCACCTCTGCGAAGAAATTAAGAAATATTTTTTAAAAGAACCGTATAGAGTTTCATTCCAGAATTTTACTGAAGCCTTAGCTTGCAGAGCCTTGTCATCTCCCCCCATGACCCAAACTTCGTCAACTTTTTTTACAATATTGTGTGGAATAAGGCGGAAGGTAACAAGGTGACAAGTAATGACCAGCCCCAGGGAGATCAAGTCTTGTACATAGCGAGCCTTTACCATGTTTTTCCATGCAACGAAATGCTTCCCCACATGCCCACTCTATATCTGGTGTTAGTGCATCTGCAAGGCCATATGCTAACAAAACTGGGCACGAAATATCACTCACTGGGACAACTAATTGTGATTTTGATTTGCAAGTCTCCATACTGTTAAACGTAAAGCGGAAATGTAAATGAGGTGACAGAATGAGGTTAAGGGGGTACCCTGGTATAGTCAATGCCTTACACTTTAGACGAGCATCACTTTAACGATGCAACCGCTTTTATTTTATGTGGAATTTGTGAAGCAATTGCCAGTGCGAGGGTCCCTCCCACACAAAAACCAACCAGATCAACACCACTGGAGTTGACAGCAGGGTGAGCGATCAGTCAATCAACTGCACGCACAAAGTAAGACAGAGGTTCAGTGTAATATACTTGTCAGCTGCCGGAAGGTCTTTAAATCGACAATATGCTACGACTAATGCTGCAAACCCGTTGGATGCCAAGAAAGCAGCTCTTGCCTCATTTAGCCCTCCAGTGCATCCCCTCATGTCGATAACACCCAGAAACAAATATAAATCAAATAACTTTCTCAATTAAAAAAATAAGAAAATCTTCTGCAAAACTAAATAAGCTGTCTCGAATTCGTAATGATTTGCTCAAACTGGAAATCAAAATAATCCTCTCCAAAAACGAATGATTCGGTTTGGAAATCAAAAGCGTAAGCTGAATTAAACTAAACACGAATGGGAATCGGCGAAATTAGTCGTTCGAGCTCTTTTCTTTTCTTCTCTACGTGACTCGTCCTTCTTTATCATGCAATGAAATACCTATCAATCAATCAATCAATCAATCAATCAATCAATCAATCAATCAATCAATGAATCACTCACTCAATCAATCAATCAATCAATCAATCAATCAATCAATCAATCAAGAGATTTCTTGCATAATCTTAATGGGCAATCTCGCTCCCAAGTCCTAAAATGTAGTCCCTGGTAACGAGACTGCACACCCCACTAAGTACTAGATAGAAGCCCTGGGAGTCCAGTGTTATTCACTCATGCATGAACAAGTTAATTGAAGCTAATTGAAGCACTCGGTTAAAATTCGCTGAAATACACGAGGGACAGACAAGTCGTAAAATAAAACCAAAGACCTAGAAATGGTCCTTCACCAGGGAGTAGAAACAGAGTCCCGTAAAACCCGTGGCTCTCCACCTCGTGCCGAGTCACTCCAGCCCCCATATAACATCTCAGTACTGTTACACTGGCCTGCTTGTCACGTTCTTCTAGCTTTCCTTCATTTCTCCCGCTGTAGACGTCTATAGTTACTTTGAGTGGTGTTGTGATGTCTCGTTTTCTTCGCAGATCGTCTCGGTCGTCTTCTGTGACAGGCTTCATGCTCCAAAACAGCCCGGCATGGGCTCCACGCCGGTGTACGAGCCTCCCAGTGAAGGCTGAGAAGACAACATTACTTCTCCGCCGGTTCTCATCGGCTTTGTAGTAAGCGAGCGATTCAAAGGCAATGTTGCTGTCGTCGATAGTTCGAGCTCGAAGAGTAATATCTTGCCCTGGACGTAGATCACTTAAAATGATATCAACCTTTTTGTCAATTACCGTTGTGAGAGAAGGATGAACAGTAATCTTCGCCATGATATTAAGATACGTTCCGTTCCGCCAAGGTGAAGTGAACTGCAGCACACAGCAAGTTAAGCGCCACTTGTTAAAGTATGGCTTGCCGTTTGTTTCGAAGGAGTTTAACAAGATTGCTAACGGTAACTTACTCTATACCTAACGCTTGCAGTACAAATCACGTTCCCGTAAAGGCGTGAACGCTGTACAAAACACCCACAGAAATGCGTACAGGACATTACAAAACTCTCGAGTGGAGGTGTCTATAGTTTAATTTTTGTGTTCATGGATTTAACGGTTAAATCTTGTTATACTCCCTGACGAAGTCTGTGATAATCAGACGAAACTGGTTGGCAAAATAAAGTCGGTTAACAAAATTTGTTGCTTCAGGCTGTTGCGTGCTGCCCACTAGTTTATTTAACTCCGGGAGTTATTGTCTTAGAAGCAGGGTGGTAACGAGGTATGTTTTTTCAATGTTGATCCCATTTTCGTACGCAAATTTCTGATCCTTGATTCCAAAAGCGTGACCAATTTTGGTCCCTTATCGCACAAATATGGTACAGCCTGATCCCTGATCCCTAAAAAAACTGCTGATCCCGATCCCACGGTCTGTAACCCCTGATCCAGGGCTGTGATACCAGATCCCACCCCCCTGATCCCTGATGCCACCCCCCCGATCCCTGATCCCACCCCCCTGATCCCTGATCCCACCCCTCTGATCCCTGATCCCACCCCCCTGATCCCTGATCCCATATACCTCGTTACGACCCTGTAGAAGCGCCTTCAAGGCAGAAAATGTTATCACGGTGTCACATTAGTAACGCTTTATCAAGAGAGAAAATTTCTTAATGGTGTAGAAAGATGTGTCAACGTAGAAGTGTCATCACAGTGTAGTAAGACTCTATCAAGGTAGAAAATTCATCACGGTTTAATAAGGTTCTATCAATTTTTTACAAAAAAAAATGTCGTCACGGTATACAGCCCGGGAGTGATCGGTAGTGAACGAGAGTGTGAACGAGAGCGTGGACGTTCAGGACGTCACGTACGAGAACCGGAAGTCAATTGCTGCGTACTTTTCTGCCTTTCTGCTAGTTCTAACGTCAGTGCGTAAGCACAAACTTGAAAGTATTGTTGAATAAATTCTGCCAGCAGAATATTCGTATTTTTGAGCAGAGATACGAAAAAATATGGAACACAGAAGATATCCGTAACAGTTGAAAGGAAAATTAAAACCAAAATCAAAATTATCAGCATAAATTGGCAATGTTTTAATATCACATCTGGAAAAAACGTGACCACTTCACCAAAAATGCGCCCATGCGGACACCCTAAATCCAGCGGCGTTTCCAACGTGCAACATGGCCAACTCATCAGATCAAATGCAGCTCACCTAGTGAACAATATAAGTCGTGTCTCAGTAGTATCATATGAGGGTCCCCAATAGGTTTTTCGGGATCCGGGATTTAGCTTATTCGAAGGCCGGGATTCGGGATTTTGGAAAAACGGGGAGCGAGATTCGGGATTGTAATTTTGATCGGGACACGGGATTTGGCGATTTTTGGAAGCGGGACTCGGGAAATGCCAATTTGAAGAGCCGTGATTCGGGAAGTCTACGAAGAAAATTAAGCTGTCATCTTGTCGGAATGTCGGAAATTGGCCAGGAGAATGTACCCACGACCCAATCACGCGGCTACTGCGACCCCTATGGCGATCTTTTGTCTGTTTTCGTGAACCTTGGTCGTACACAGGCGGCCCAAGCTCAAGTTGTGTGTCATATGATATTGCGAAATAGCGGTCAAAGCGAAATTATAAGAGTTTGTATGGGGATATTTACGATATGCTTTAGAAAACACAAACACTACAAAATTCTGAATAAAAATACCTTATCTTACTTCCATGGTGTCTTACTTGCTGTCTGTGCCCTTACTTTCCCGATTTGTGACGATTTTTGCGAGTTTTAGCTCCCTCGGTTTTCTTTCCTCGGTGTCCTTTCTCTTAGAGTGGAAATGAATTTTCTACCTTGATAGAGTCTTACTACACTGTGATGACACTTCTACGTTGACACATCTTTCTACACCATTAAGAAATTTTCTCTCTTGATAAAGCGTTACTAATGTGACACCGTGATAACATTTTCTGCCTTGAAGGCGCTTCTACAGGGTCGTAACGAGGTATATGGGATCAGGGATCAGGGGGGTGGGATCAGGGATCAGGGGGGTGGGATCAGGGATCGGGGGGGGTGGCATCAGGGATCAGGGGGGTGGGATCTGGTATCACAGCCCTGGATCAGGGGTTACAGACCGTGGGATCGGGATCAACAGTTTTTTATAGGGATCAGGGATCAGGCTGTACCATATTTGTGCGATAAGGGACCAAAATTGGTCACGCTTTTGGAATCAAGGATCAGAAATTTGCGTACGAAAATGGGATCAACATTGAAAAAACATACCTCGTTACCACCCTGCTTCTAAGACAATAACTCCCGGAGTTAAATAAACTAGTGGGCAGCACGCAACAGACTGAAGCAACAAATTTTGTTAACCGACTTTATTTTGCCAACCAGTTTCGTCTGATTATCACAGACTTCGTCAGGGATATAACAAGATTTAACCGTTAAATCCATGAACACAAAAATTAAACTATAGACACCTCCACTCGAGAGTTTTGTAATGTCCTGTACGCATTTCTGTGGGTGTTTTGTACAGCGTTCACGCCTTTACGGGAACGTGATTTGTACTGCAAGCGTTAGGTATAGAGTAAGTTACCGTTAGCAATCTTGTTAAACTCCTTCGAAACAAACGGCAAGCCATACTTTAACAAGTGGCGCTTAACTTGCTGTGTGCTGCAGTTCACTTCACCTTGGCGGAACGGAACGTATCTTAATATCATGGCGAAGATTACTGTTCATCCTTCTCTCACAACGGTAATTGACAAAAAGGTTGATATCATTTTAGTGATCTACGTCCAGGGCAAGATATTACTCTTCGAGCTCGAACTATCGACGACAGCAACATTGCCTTTGAATCGCTCGCTTACTACAAAGCCGATGAGAACCGGCGGAGAAGTAATGCTGTCTTCTCAGCCTTCACTGGGAGGCTCGTACACCGGCGTGGAGCCCATGCCGGGCTGTTTTGGAGCATGAAGCCTGTCACAGAAGACGACCGAGACGATCTGCTAAGAAAACGAGACGTCACAACACTACTCAAAGTAACTATAGACGTCTACAGCGGAAGAAATGAAGGAAAGCTAGAAGAACGTGACAAGCAGGCCAGTGTAACAGTACTGAGATGTTATATGGGGGCTGGAGTGACTCGACACGAGGTGGAGAGCCACGGGTTTTACGGGACTCTGTTTCTACTCCCTGGTGAAGGACCATTTCCAGGTCTTTGGTTTTATTTTACGACATGTCTGTCCCTCGTGTATTTCAGCGAATTTTAACCGAGTGCTTCAATTAGCTTCAATTAACTTGTTCATGCATGAGTGAATAACACTGGACTCCCAGGGCTTCTATCTAGTACTTAGTGGGGTGTGCAGTCTCGTTACGAGGGACTACATTTTAGGACTTGGGAGCGAGATTGCCCATTAAGATTATGCAAGAAATCTCTTGATTGATTGATTGATTGATTGATTGATTGATTGATTGATTGATTGATTGATTGAGTGAGTGATTCATTGATTGATTGATTGATTGATTGATTGATTGATTGATTGATTGATAGGTATTTCATTGCAAGATAAAGAAGGACGAGTCACCTAGAGAAGAAAAGAAAAGAGCTCGAACGACTAATTTCGCCGATTCCCATTCGTGTTTAGTTTAATTTAGCTTACGCTTTTGATTTCCAAACCGAATCATTCGTTTTTGGAGAGGATTATTTTGATTTCCAGGTTGAGCAAGTCATTACGAATTCAAGACAGCTTATTTAGTTTGCAGAAGATTTTCTTATTTTTTTAATTGAGAAAGTTATTTGATTTATATTTGTTTCTGGGCGTTATCGACATGAGGGGATGCACTGGAGGGTTAAATGAGGCAAGAGCTGCTCTCTTGGCATCCAACGGGTTTGCAGCATTAGTCGTAGCATATTGTCGATTTAAAGACTTTCCGGCAGCTGACAAGTATATTACACTGAACCTCTGTCTTACTTTGAGCGTGCAGTTGATTGGCTGATCGCTCACCCTGCTGTCAACTCCAATGGAGTTGGTCTGGTTGGTTTTTGTGTGGGAGGGACCCTTGCACTGGCAATTGCTTCACAAATTCCACATAAAATAAAAGCGGTTGCATCAATTTCAGGATATCCCGTTTGGATGCTCGTTAAAGTGTAAGGTATTGACTATACCAGGGTACCACTTAACCTCACTCAGTCACCCCATTTACATTTCCGCTCTACGTTTAACAGTAAGGAAACTTGCAAATCAAAATCACAATTAGTTGTCCCAGTGAGTGATATTTCGTGCCCAGTTTTGTTAGCATATGGCCTTGCAGATGCACTAACACCAGATTTAGAGTGAGCATGTGGGGAAATATTTCGTTGCATGGAAAAACATGGTAAAGGCTCGCTATGTACAAGACTTGGTCTCCCTGGGGCTGGTCATTACTTGTCACCTTGTTACCTTCCACCTTATTCCACACAATACTGTAAAAAAGTTGACGAAGTTTGGGTCATGGGGGGAGATAATAAGGCTCTGCAGGCTAAGGCTTCAGTAAAATTCTCGAAGGAAACTCTACGGTTTCTTTTAAAAAATATTTCTTAATTTCTTCGCAGAGGTGAGACTCTGATGTAAGGCTAACGTGTGTCCCGGCGGTGCTTTTTAAGAAAACCCCAGAAAGGTAACAGAATTTCTTTTTCTGGCGAAGTGCAATCGCACTAGACACAAAAACGCGAGAGTTTCAATGTAATTTAAATAGGTATTTAGGCACAAATATTTTCTTGATACGATTATTGGCCGTTAAACCTGTCCTCAGCCTGTTTGCTGTGCGAAGAAGCAGAGCGGAATCCCTCCGGAACATCTCTTCATATTTTGCACGCCCAGTACTTGCCCTAACGTTTCTGGTCAGATCTTATGTTATGGATCAAGAATCTAAGGCTAAGGCCAAACGTCAAACTTTACAAGGAACGAACCCAATGCAAACAAGTGAAAACAATAGTTTTCCTTATTTGCATTAGGTTCATCCCATGTATAGTTCGACGTTGCCTAAATGTCAACCTGGAATTTCTCTCCGATACAGGCATATTGTTTGGTATGTAGAACCACAAAGATGATTTTCTCCTCCTCAATCATATCTTCGTCATTGCAAAGTAGTAAATCTGTTATTGATACAAATAACACTGCATTACCCCGCTGTCTTCAGTAAACCGTTTATCTCGAGAGTTAAACTGCATGACTTATCAAATTGAAACTGAAATCTCGTAACAAATTGAATTTAGCTAAACAAAATGGGGCAAATACGAAAAAAAAAACATTTAAACACCACAGAAAACGTGATATTTGACAATTATTCCCAAGTGTATATTCTCCTTTCAAGGGCGCATTGTTATACTACTCTCAGTAGCCCGTTGCACAAAGCAACGTGTAAAACAGTGTGTCCGAGTGTGTATATGTGTGGGTCTTATTGAATTTAGGTAAACTGTTGTATTTAAAACAACTCAAGCATTGCAATAATAAAAATAATATAACAGAAAAATTGCACGTGAAATGGTGATTGATTACTTAGTAAATGAGAATCGAAAATATGACACTTGTAGCTCAATGCAAGGTGTTTCGATACACTTTTTCAAATTGGGGGCAATACTAGCCTGCGCCGCAGACGAAATTTAACCTTTTCCAAAATTTCAACTGGCCTTCAAGCTGTCTAGGTCAAATTGAGATAACATTTTCACCAGTTACTGGGTTTGGATTGAAGTTTTATTTTCGCCATATTTGTTTCTGGTGTCAGCATAAACCGTAAGATGGTCATTTTAAAACTATTTAATTCTCACTTGAGCCGATGGCGATACATCAGTATATTTAACAATTATTCTACGAGGGCGCGCTGGATATCGAATGGTAGATAACCAACGAGGCGCGTAGCGCCGAGTTGGTTATAATCATTTGATATCCAGCAAGCCCGAGTATAATAATTGTTTTATTAAAAACTTAACCATTATTTTAAAAAATCAGAAAGAACGGGAAAAATGAGAAAAGAAATTTAAGCGGAACAAGAATCGATCACATGACTGAACGAAAAAGGCGCCAAAACCTTGCGAAGTGTTGCAGTGTTTCATTGCAAAACTGAATGAATCAATGAAAACTGCTCGCCGAAAGTGAACAAAGTAGCTCACGTTTTGGAAAAAAATCTAATTCTTGGCTCTGAATTATGGTACATGTTTGATTTTTCCTGAACATTGTTGTAATCATCGATCAAAGCGGATTGAAGCTGTACAATTTCACCATATAGCTGCTGGAGTTGAAACTGAACAAGTTTGTAATCTGTTCGCACAACGGAGCCATCATGTGCGTGTTTGATCGAACTGAAGACAGAACAAATTTGAACAGTTGAACTTGAAGAGGTATTTTCTACGCAGCTCAGAAGCAAGATTACTGTAGCGAGGAACATTAGAATTCACCATCATAGTTTGTTAAACGCAAAGCGCAAAATGCAGTTGTTCTCGGTTTAGAGGTTGCGGACGGAATGGTAAAAACAACATTCAAACAACTGGAAAAGCGATTCAACTCCCTTTACATGGCATCCAATTTCTATCTGAGCATTTGGACCTGTTGGAACACAGAGCTACAACAAGTGCAGGTAAACCAGTGTCCTGATTTTGCATGTTAAAGCCGAAAAACAATCTCGCCCTTCCTTCCTTCTTGGTAATTTGCAGCTATATTTTTTTTAGCACTTGTTTAGACTGCTTCATGATTTTCGCACCGACTCGCTATGAATGTGTGATAGTTGAAGTGGAAATCCTTTTTGATAATACCTACGGTTTGTTCAATTTCAATGATCGACGTGACGATCGATGAAAGAAGTTAATTGTAAACAAAACGCTTAATGCTTAAATTTCTATTTCTGCACAGTTTCTTGAAACAATTTTGACTTGTGTTAGACGACGCTGTTGGTGATGCTTGTTGGTGACGTTGTTGGAATTTCTGCTTGATTTAAATTTGGTGGCAAGTGATTTTTCTCGTCCATTTTTCTCGCCGGGTTGCCCGCGAGGAAAAAAACTTCAGCTCACTTTGTTGTTGAGTGTTCATTGACCATATTTGGTCGCAGCAGGTATATGAGCTGATAGCCAGCTCCGTTGAGCCAATCAAAATGCTAGAAATCCAATATACCTAGTCCAGTTTTTAATAAATCTTATTAGAGGTTTGGGTGTGAAGTATCGCCGTATATTTTTACGGGTTGTGCTGTATTGACGAGCCCGCAGGGCGAGTCAAAATACAAAGAACGAGTAAAAATATACGGCGATACCTCACACTGAAACAAAATTCTGCTCCCGCTCGTAGCTGACATTCCCGCTTCCCGCTCCTATTTATAGTTCGCATCCCGAATATCGCCCCCAAAATATGTGAAATCCCACATCCCGCCAAACCTACTGTGGACCCTCCCTTAACAGTTAGCCGGTGCTCATTTAATAAACGCCTGGGTGGAGAGAGACAATGTGGATTAAAGTTTCTTGTCTAAGGAAACAATACGATACAATGCAGAGACGAAGCCTCGAGCCACCGATCTGCTCAGTGATCTCGCGATCGTCAGATCGAAAGTCTCGCGATGACCACTACACCACTGCGCCTCCACACAAAAATATAAACGTTAAGAAAAGTAAGAGAATAAATACAAATATCGGAAATAAAATATAGCATAAGAGATGTAAAATTCCGTTTTTGTAAAGGATGGAACATTGCCTTGGTGACGGTCGCATTGTTATCTGTATTGACTGTTGATGCATTATGCCAAGACTCTCAAGTTTTCTGCACTCCATAGCTGTCTTTTTCAATCAGACGCGTACTTTTATTCCAGCAAGCGCGGTTTCTACCTTTTTTGTCAGTTTCTCTGTTATAGCTCCGAGAGCATGCAGAAGCTCAGTGAGTGGTATAAATTTTGGAGATGGGGACTATTCTTGTTAAAATGTTCCAATGGGTTAATTATTACTAATACTCGAATTTTGCTATTAATTCTCGTCAGCAGCTCATGATGCCGTTGATGTAAGGAAGACAAGCTAAATCACTATTGCCAACCTTCCAAACTGCTTGCGGGAGAGACTTCTTCGAAAAGTTAGAGCAGAACGGGACAGGGCACCCATTTGCTGTTCGGCGCATTAGCAGCATGACTGATCTCTTGAATTTTGCCATCATGCCCAATGCAAAAGGGTGGAGGCTTTGCTAATTTATGTTCATGGCGAGAGCTAATTCTAAATCAAAAACAAAATCTTTTAAAAACTGAGTGTCTGTGTGTGTTGGTTTTCGGCGCAATCCAATACCAGTCTTCTACGCAGCCGTTCAGTTAGGGGCCGATTACATGAGGTGGGCTGGCCTGGCTTGCTTTGTCGAGATGACTGTTTAGCCCGGTATTACGCGAGGTGAGCAGCCCGCCTGCGGCTAAATTTAGAAGCTGTCGTGTGAAAAGATGGCCACCTCAAAGAGAACGAATCGAGTGATTTTATTTTCGCTAATCCATTATTTTAGTGTATTATTTTCAGTTTTATGTAGCTTTATGGTCTGATAAACATTTATGTGTTATATAGAAAGAGAAATATTGACCTTCTGGTGATCCATTATGCTCTGAAGCGAAATTTAGAAACAAAAAAGTGTTGGCCCGGCAATCGCGATTACATGGTAAATTTTCAGCCCGTCTAGCCGGGATCCCGCTGGCCGGGCTGAGATTTTTCCATGTAATCACGAAGTTGACTTTTAGTGTGTTTAACAGACATGCCGAGATCCTGGCAAACCGAGCCAGCCCGGCGAACCGTTGCGAGACGACCCTAAGAACGGCTGCGTAGGAGACTAATCCAATAGCAACAAGATCACCCTTTCTGGAGACAAAATTTCAGATGATGACAATATGGTGACATTTGATGCTATTTCGCTTTTCACTGCTATCCTAGTCAACAAAACCTGTAATTATATTCTCTAGAAACAAGTTGAATGTCGAGAAAACGCCACACTAAAGGACTAATCTTACCACCGACGATATCATTTCCTTGTTGGATTTCGTCCTTTAACAATATCTGCATTTACAAACAGGTTCAGGGTTGTGCAATGGGTATAGCCTCACAGTCGATTTTTTTGGAACTTTGTCCCGCTCGTAGCAGGACAAAGTTCGATAAGTAAAACAAGCAATTGAACTGCCACTTCATTTAATTTTCGTTTTCGTCTTCGAAAAAAGTGAAGTCGGCTTACAGACTCCTCCCTTATATGCCATGATTAAAGGAACCTTTAAAACTTTTAACAGATTGAAAAGTTTGTTGCAAACCGTTATTTACTGTTATGTTCCACCACAGGCAGCCCAGACGCGTTGTAAGTGGGGTTCATTTAAAGATAGAAAAGGGTGAAAATATATGTAATAGCATGAAATAAATCTTTACTTCACGAAATAAATCTTGTTTACTTCTGCTTATTGTGTCCTGTTTAATTAATTTCCGGTTAATCTTGCACCGCTCTCTTTAAATTACGCAATCGCTTGTTAGCGTCGCTGCTTATATAACCCGTTAAGCCTAAGGTTTGCAGAGATTTATTACAGACTAACCGATGATAAAAGAAGTAAGCTACCTCCGATTGAAAAAAGCCACAAATTGTCATATAAACCAGCCAGGACGAACAGGGGAACATTGAGCTGAAGGTAGGCACGATTTATTTTAAGATATCTCGATTCTTTTATCACCGGTTAGTCTGTAATAAATCTCTGCAAACCTTAGGCTTAACGGGTTATATAAGCAGCGACGCTAACAAGCGATTGCGTAATTTAAAGAGAGCGGTGCAAGATTTACCGGACATTAATTAAACAGGACACAATAAGCAGAAGTAAACAAGATTTATTTCGTGAAGTAAAGATTTATTTCATGCTATTACATATATTTTCACCCTTTTCTATTTTTAAATGAACTCCACTTACAACGCGTCTGGGCTGCCTGTGGTTCCACAAGGTCGCGTAGCGACGAAAAAAGTCGGTGATAAGAAAATAGCGGGAAGCCAAATAGCCTTAGGAAAACCATTTAAAATGCGGCGTCAGTGATACTGAAGTTATTGTTCTAAAAATTCTTGCTTTTCATAGCAATACGGACGAATTTGCTTCCGAGTCTTTTGAGTATGAATCGCGTTACGATCGCAAAAGTACTTATCGTGGGTACTTTAGCTGTCACCCTTAATATAATAATAGTCAGTCGTTTTTTGGGTGATTTGCCATGGTTTAAAGGTTGGAAACAAAATGAATCTCTTGTCAACTCTGGCAATGAATCGTTTGCGTCGATATTGACGGGACTGGCTCCAGTGTCAACCAAAGGAGAAACTCGTCGACACCGAACATATTTGATATCTCAAACACGATGTACTCAGAAGGTAATTCTTTTGATCATGGTATTCACCGCACCTGCTAACTTTGACAGAAGAAAAGTAATTCGCAAGACCTGGGCGACTGATCCATCTACGAAGATAAGATGGAAGACAGTATTTCTTCTCGGTCAAGCTGTGGGCGACAATATCATGAATGAATATTTAGAAGCTGAGGGAAAGATTCACAGAGATCTAATACGAGGAGCTCAAAAGGAACATTATGACAATCTAACCTTGAAGACGCAGATGGGTCTAGAATGGGCGTCAAAATACTGCGATTTTGAGTTCCTACTCAAGGCGGATGATGATGTCTTTGTCAATCCTTTTAAACTGTTGGACTATCTAGGAATGCCCGTCACGCCGAAAACAAAACTTTACACGGGAGTTTGCCGGCGACCCGGCTCTAGACCTCGCCGGGGAGGGAAGTATGGAGTATCTTGGGAGGAATACAACAAAACTACATATCCTGCCTTCTGCAATGGCCCAGCATATCTCTTATCATCAGACTTAGTCCACAAGTTAGTGGAATTGTTTGACGTCAACAAGAAGCCTCTCAGACTGGAAGATGTCTACATAGGCATGTTAGTAGAAAAAATGGGAGATGTAAACGTTGTGAAACACCCATGGTTCAGGGGTTACCCTGGGCAGTGCAACCTTGCGCTTGATACTATTTCTCAACACAGAGCTTCTGTACAATGCATGGAAGAACTGTTTAATTTAGCGATGAAGGAAAGAGTAGAATACGAACTTGCAAAAATTAAGAGCGTGAAAACAGGGAGCGAGAATACCCTGAACATTACTGGTAGATAATGGAGGCAAGGCTGTCTTTATTGTTTACATGATAAGGGGAAAATCTAGTAATATCTACGGGTGTCTTCGAAAGGACAGATTTATTTGTATCCTTTTTTCTTGACTTGGCGACTGCGTTTAATTTGATTGTGAATAATTCAGCTGACCCGTTGGTTTTCTTTCAAAAAAGTCGATAGTTACTTTGTTATAGGTGAGACGAAATTGCACGAGCACATCGTGCAATTCACATCTTTTAACTCAAGCAAAACTAGAGGAATTGTAGCCAGGGAAAAGTGCTTTTATACGGAAACGACACTAAAGCGGAAATTATAAAAAAATATGTACCATAAAAAGTGTGATAAATTTAAATAAATTAAGCTATAAAATACAAAGGAAATTAAAAATTCCGTTGTTGTAAAGGATAAAATATCGCCTTGGCAACTGTTTCACATTGTTAACTACATTGGACATCAACGCAGTATGAAAATACTTTTAATCGCACGTGCACTTTCCAAGTCAGCTGAATAATTAAACAACCAAGCGTGACTGGCAATGCTTGAACCTTGTGATTTCTTTTTCTTCTGAGGTTGAAAACATCTGCCAGTATCTCTGAGTGTTACTGTAGCTCCAGTAAGCTGCATAACAGGCGTTTATTGAGCCGAGCGCGGAGCGCAAGACGAAAAAATAAATAAATAAATAAACGCCTGTCACCAGTCTAATAGCGGAGCCAGCGCGCTAGCGCGTCAGCGGAGCTCCATTGCTAAGGA
This sequence comes from Siderastrea siderea, assembly GCA_964030785.1. Taxonomy (NCBI): domain Eukaryota; kingdom Metazoa; phylum Cnidaria; class Anthozoa; order Scleractinia; family Rhizangiidae; genus Siderastrea; species Siderastrea siderea. The sequence continues at coordinate 4,259,904 of OZ034967.1, forward strand.
AATTTGGTAATCTATCAAGCCAAAAAATTTTGGTAGTGACGTAGTAGTCACGTGACCGTCCGTCCGTACATCCGTCCGTCCGTACGTCCGTCCGTCCGCCCGCACCACAGGGCTACCAATGCACTTCCTACACTGGATAGAATCCTGTGCTGAATCCCGTGTGTTTTCGGCGCGAAATCGCATGTTGACCCGCGTTGTAGCAAAACAAGCAAAGACAACAAAAGTCAAAAACAAATTTGTTAGTGGAAAAAAAAAGTTCAAAAGAACACTCAGTTGTCTTTTTGGTGGAAGGGGAAAAGTTCAATCTAGGCGAAAGAAATTCGGCGATAAAGTTCAGGCAAAAAGTTCAAATTTGCCTCGTCGGTTCTGTTCAAACTCGGTCGGCACACCGCTTGAGTTCGCAGCTTTTCGCAGCGGTTTCGACGCCAAATATAGCAGAGCTAGTGCTTTTTGGTTTTTTCTGTCCACAACCATGGTTTTTACGGCGTTTCGAACACATTTTGGCAAGAAAAACACCAGCATTTTCATGCTGATAGGCAGCTTGTCACGAAGAAAGAAATAAGTATTAAAATTAACTACGAAAACAATATTAAACGCCCATGGCCTAGTGGACTAGTTACCGGCATCTCACGTCGATGAGCCGGGTTCGACACTCAGCGGGAGGAAGAATTTTTTTTCTTTTTTTTTTCTTTGTTTTTTTTTTTTTTAATAAAACGAGTTGGGTGAGAGTATTTTCACAAATTGATAACTGTCAGCAAAAACAAAACAAAAAAACAAAACAAAAAACAAAAACAAAAAACAGACAAAACAAAAGGGGGGCTCCGCTTTTAGGCTTGGCTAAATCTATATTATCATTCGAGCTCTTCTGTGTGATCATCTTGTGATCGGAAAACGCTGATTGGCAAATTCGTACCACGTGATGCGAAACACACCACCTTGCAAGGCCGGGCCTGGCGTGAATTTCATGAAAGCCCCAAAACTTTTCGGGGCGATTTCGGGCACGATAATTCGCACTGTAGTTTGTAAACAAGAAAGTTTCTAAGCATGACACTTTGCTTTAGGTCATACATTTCTTACAGCCTTGGAGAATGATTAGTTCATGTTTGTACAAATAGCTTTTCGAGGCCCAAAACTTTTCGGGGCTTTCGAGAAACGCACGCCTGGCGTTACAAATAGGGAGCTTTTAAAAGCAACCGCGACAGCAACGCCAAGGAAGACGTCACCTTTAAAAGTGACTTCCAAATATTTCAAACTTGTTCGCGATAGTTTCAACTCGTTCAATCTGTCTAATGTAGCCGAACAATCCGGGAGCTGACTCTGTAAGGACGGCGTTACACTAGTGAGTTCAGGAAGAAAAAAGAAAATTCGCTGTCGTGTGTTCACGTTCTACATAAAACTTTCAATTTGGTCATTTCACGTTGTTGTTTTGCAGAGCTAGGATGACAAACAAATGTACCAAAATCTGTATCGCACGTACAGAGTCATTGTTTTGCTAATTAAACCTTTTGCTTTGTGACGTTCTCATCAGCCGTCGCCGTCGTGTTTGCTCAAGTCCCTAATATCAGCAAGGAAACTCGTCAAGGTGTACATAATATTTCAGACTCCTTATTTTCTAACATGAAAGGCTGTTAAATCTTAATTAAGCCCCCAAACGAGCTACGAGCCCAACTTAACCTAACTAAAATGCCAAGAGCGGCATAGTCGCTTAGCGTACACGATCAGAAGTCAAATATAACGGAGAATAACCAACAGTCGAAAGCCACAGGGATCCACCATACAGAAATCAGAAAAAGACCAGATATGACCTTGTGATAAACAACTTAAATATGCGACGTCTAAACTCAAACGGCATCTAAAACTCCTCGCTGAAGTAAAATTCACAGAGAAAAACTCGGCACTTCAACTGAAAAAAAAGTGCTAAAGAAATTATTGCCTTTTGTCACACAGTATAATCCATCAGTGCCCATCCTGAAAACATTTTAATGAGCAAGTGGCATTTAACAGAAAACAAATTTTTGTTTCAGTAGACAAATATACTGAGAACCGATCCCTCATCTCTTATATAGAAGGAGGAAGTCTGTAAAAGACATTCTAGGCTTCTGTTAGAGACAAACTCTAAAGTTCAAGTAAATTGCATCACGAAACAGCCGGAGTCATGCTAGGCATGTCCGTATCTTTGAACACTCTACATGATATATTTCCTGCCAATGACTGAAAGCTTTTTGATTGGTTAATTCAAAAACTTGTTGTCAGTCAATGTTGGTGCGCGGGTCGGTGGGCGGAAAAGCTCGAACAATAGACTGGCAACAGGCGTTTATTTTTCGTCTCATGAGAAGCGCGAGACGAAGATGTAAGGAAGACAAGTGATCATGAAAACACTTAATAATAATAATAGTAATAATAATAATAATAATAATAATAATAATAATAATAATAATAATAATAATAATAATAATAATAATAATAATAATGGACGAAGAGCCACCTTGGCGATGTGCCACTGCTAATTCCCATTTATTTATTATTATTATTATTATTATTATTATTATTTATTTAATAATAATAATACTACTACTAATAATAATAATAATTAAAAACAATATTATAATTATAATAAGAACCTTCCCAGCATGCTTTGCACCTGAAAAATTTTCAATGCTAAATAACTTAGTTAACTTGTGGTCGAAGAGGGCGCTGTACCATGTCGTATTTACACCTGCGTGAAAGTTATCCCTCATATCAATGTCACGATGATGACGTCATCAGTCATGTGACTGTGGCAATAAAAGATGCTTAAGCTCACTGCAAGAACAGGCTTCTATCAATTCAAAAGCAGATAACTTGCCCTGATGGTCATTGGAAAGAGCAATTTGGAAATTGCCAGTTGACATCTGGCATTTTCCTGGCATACGGAGCTTGCGCCCACAGTGCTAGCGGCAGTGAAAACCGAGTTTTCCTACGTCATCATCCGTCATCATAACATTGGGTACATTCCGATATGGATTACATCATCCGAGCTAGAGGGCACGAAAGCAACGGGGGCGAGTTGGTCGGCGAGTTGTATAAACTTATAACGCCAGACGTTTACTCCAGTCAAAGTCACTATTTTAACGTCTGCGGTTAGCTGTTACGTCCAGCGTAAGGTTTTTGCAATGATAGATAACCAACGAGGTGCATAGCGGCGAGTTGGTTATAGTTATTCGATATCCAGCAATTCCGAGTAGAATAATTGTTTTATTTAAAACTCAACCACTATAACTGTCATAAAATCAAGACAGAAAGAAAAAATGAGCAAGAGATAAAAAAGGGACAAGAATCGGTCACATGACTGAACGAAAAAGGCGCCAAAAGCTTCCTAAGTGTGCAGCGTTTCTTTCCAAAGCTGAATGAATCAAAATGAAAATGCTCCGAACCAAAGTGAACAAAGTCGCACAGGTTTTGGCAAAAAAATGTACTAATTTTTGGCTCTTAAATGTGGTATATGTTTGATTTTTCTTGAAACATTGTTATAATCATCGTTCAAAGTGGACTGAAGCTGTATGATTTCACCACATTGGCTGCGGGAGTTGAAGCGGAGCAAGATTGTAATCTGTTCGCACAACGGTTTCTATCATCATGTGCTTGTTTAATCGAACTGAAGACAGAATTTGAACTTGAACAGGCTATTTCTATACAGCTCAGAAACAGGATTACTGTAGTGAGGAACGTCAGAATTCATCACCTTAGTTTGTTAAAAGCAAGGCACAAAACGCAGTTGTTCTCAGCCGGTTTAGAGATTGCGGACGGAATGGTAAAAACAACACTCAAACTTCTGGGAAGCGATTCAACTTCTTTTAGATAGCATCCGATTTGTATCAGAACAATTGGAGCTTTTGGAACAGAGAGCTACAACGAGTGCAGGTAAACCAGAGCCAACTTTGTGTCGTATAGCCAAAAAATGTCGCCCTTCCTTCTTTCTTGCTAGTTTGTTCGGTTCTTGTTTAGATTACTTCTTGATTTTCGTACTGACTCGCCATGAATGTGTGACAGTTTTTATTTTATAATGCTTCTCTCTCATTTTACTGTGTTTTCTTTTATGTTTTGTCTTGATATTTCAGAGTAGAAAGCCTTCCTGACTAAAACATACCGCTTGTAATTTTTTTTTTTTACGATGAAAGAAATTAATTGTTAACACAACGCTAACTGCTTAAATTTCTATTTCTACACAGTTTTTTGTCGTATTAAGAAATCAGGTACTCCGGAACAATTTTGATTTGTGTCTTAGTGACGCTGTTGGAATTTCTGCTTAATTTAAATTCGTTGTAAAGTGATTTTTCTCGTCCATTTTTCTCAGTAGGTTGCTTGCTCATAGTTAAAGGGGTGGCGAATGGTCCTTCTAAAACTGCGGGTCTCGCAAAAAAATAGCTGAATTTTGTGAGTCTCGCAGGGCCATTCCATTTAATATCCACACCCCCCCGTTGGAAGAGATTTTCTGAGGGGGTCCTTGAACGTCATTTCTGAGGGGGTCACTGCGTCGGCGCCTTTGATCTTTTAAATATTTCTGAGGGGTTTGGAAAAAAATTGCCTTTTTTCTGAGGGGAAAAGAAAATTTAGGCAATTTCTGATGGGGGGGCACGTGTCGGCACTTTTGATCTTTGATTCTTAGGGGGTAAATTTTGATTGACCTCTTCCATAGGGGGGTGTGGATATAAAATGGAATGGCCCGCAGTCTCGTCTTTTCTGTTTTTAGAATCGCCTCGCGGTCTCGGAGTCTCGTATTTTTGTACAGCTAGCGAAATCTAGCTACATTGTAGGTCGCTTCGTATCGATTTTGTAGGTTTTTTTTCTAAGCGATGTCGTTGTGTTTAATACTTCGTATAGAATTATAATAATAAAACCCCTAAAAGGTAATCAACAACGCTTAGATTACTAGCTTCATGTAGTACTCATAAATAGTTACTTATTCAGCTTTATTTGTACAAAAACTTACCGCAACTTCAAGGATTCCTCCGTGTAGAGAGTAAAATGAGAAGTATCCCCAGTCATCGTTTACCTCGTTCAATGGCTTATGAAGCAAGTATAAGTTGTTCTCAAAACACTGATTCACTCCAGCGTGCTATGGTCAAGTCTAACCGTAGTCATAGGCTTTAATAGTTTTAATTCATCCAGTTCGGCTATCAAGTTCTGAAAATGAGCTGGAATGGACGTTAAACGCCCTTAAACGAAACAACTGTAGCTTGTTTCATGTCAATGTGAGTCTGCAATCGATTCAATGATATTTCATGTTTCCCTTTTTCTGATTTTACTGCTTTTATAAAACTACAAGACAAAACACTCACCGAGTTACCGAAATGATTGAGACAAACACTGAGCAACCGGACATTTAACTACATTAGTTACTGCGCCACTTTACCCATCTAGAGCACTTCTGAGACTAATTAGCAGTGTTTGCAAACAAATTATATCACAAGTAGACTATTAGTTTCACTATTTACAAGCGTGCTTCACAAAACGATCATACCGAAGAATGTTAGCTAATGTTAAACAAGTGTAAATAGCCTAACGAAAAAATCTAGGCATGATTTTTCAGATCAATACGCTCCAACATAAAATAATTATCGGAAAAAGTGTTGGAATTCTTTACACTTTTAAACACGATAGAGCGACTGAAAAAAGACCATGTCAACAGTTACAGTCCACTACCAACTAATTAAGAATGACTTTCCAAACGTTACTTTCGAAATCTGTGAGGCAGACGAAGAGAACGACCCCTAGATGTGTGGCCAACTGACGCTGGTTCTACGGTTTCCGTAGGAGAAGACTCCGCTCTTCCAAGTCGACTCAACCGCATGACGCACTGATGATAGACATGATCACTTATTTCTAATTGACAATCATCGTCAACTTGAGCAATATTTTCATCCCCATTAAGCTGACAAACGACTTTAATTGTAAGTTAAAGCCTGAGGAGCATTTTCACGATATTTTAAGTCATTTTTCTGATTATTTCCAAATTGAAGAAAACCTCAAAATAATAGTTATGTAATCAGGAAAATCTGACGAAGATTAAGACAGATTACGACTGACAAACTTGAAAAAACTTGCCAGTTTTTTTCAAAATGAGTTGTCCATGACTGAGCTTCTTTAAGTTGATCCCGGGCTCAAGTATTCTACTCTCTCAAAGGCAACAAAGAGTGTCATAAGACAAAAACTAAGCTGTCTTATTTTTGCACAACCTCTTTTTGACCCACTGTCTTGAGCTGGGTACAGAACAGGTCAACTAATAGCCAGTATTGCTTGCTTATCATATGATATTAACCTACAAACCTCAGTTACTACCGACAATAACACTCACATACCTGGCAGGTCGTCTTTAGAAGAGCTAGTAGAGCTGGTGTCTTGGCGAGCTCTTTTAGCGGGCGCACTGTGTTGAGCTAGGTATAGAGTAATGGAGAACAGGTCAACTAATAGCTACTACTTGCTTAACATAAAAATAAGTTAAAATAATATTAACCTATAAGTAATAAAAACTCAGTTACTAAATAAAAATCACATACCTGGCAGATCGTCTTCAGAAGAGATATAACTTGCAGTGTCTCGGCGAGATTTTTTAACATCTACAATTTAAAATTAACGTGTGTTAAGTTTTGGACAACGTTTGGGATCAAATTTGTTGTAATTGGCCACCCCCTCTTACCCCCCTCGTGCCAATTGCAAACTTATGCAATTTACAGTTTTTCGAATTTTACAGCGTAAACTCATTGCACAATTTAAGCTCGAAACATTCAGATCCTATGAAGCTGTAAACAATTTGCCTTGAATATCATTAATACTGTTGTTCGTTTGATTCTGAGATAAGCTAGAACACACCTGACTTTCTTGTCTTTGTCTTTCCTTGTGGCTTTGCTTTATTTTTCGACTTCTCTTTCTTCTTTGATTTCTTTATCTTGTCTTCAGCTCTATGTTTCTTTGTATCTTCTAGTAAGAACATAAAATAGAAATTCAATGTAAATAAATCAACTAAACAGAAGGCCTATCTGGTCCGAAAATTGGACCGGATCCGTTCAGGACCGGTCCCGTGTAAACAGAGCCTAAAACTCGTTATCGCGGTTTTCGACACCATCTTGACGGGTATGCAACGAGGTTAGAAATAACAGTGTTTGTATGGGAATCCAACGGCAAACATCTTACTCAGAAATGGAATTATGGAAAAATTTTGAGTTGCAAGGTTCAGTTGCGAATCAAAAGTTGAACACTTTCTAGCGCAGCTTCATTCTTAGCTATCCTTCAAACCTGGCGTATAATAACTTTTGCCTAGTTTCTTTACTTTAAAATTTATATTTTGTACAGAATTCAATTTTTGAAAAAGGCATTTGGTCGTCGGATTCCCATACTTTAATACAAACAAACACTAAAATTTCTAACCGCGCGCGTTGCCTACCCGTCAAAATGAGTCCTAAAATGGTGTCGAAAACCGTGATAAAGCCTTATCGGCGCGCGTTGCTTTTTTTTTAATTTCCTTACTTCTAACTTCTAGATGGAAATGCAGTGTGCTTAAGGTTCTACTAAAATATTATAAGTGTGGCTTCTTGCCTTGAATTTCCTTATAGAGCTTTTGTGCGAGAGAACATTCGATCAAACTTAATTGGCCAAGAAGGAAAGACCTAACACGACTGTGCTACTATAAGCTACTATTCGCTCAAATAAAAAGCTGTAAAACTCGGGCTCGTAGTCTAATTTTAGCTAACTGTTAAATATATATATATTATTTGCCGGCCGGGAGGTCCGTATTGAGAAAAACTGTGCCAGAGGTCTTGAGTACGGCCCGAGGCCGCAGGCCGAGGGCCGTGCTCAAGACCGAGGGCACAGTTTTTCTCAATACGGACCGACCAAGGCCGGCAAATAATATTTTTATTTTTTTCTTGTTGTTTTTCAAAAGTTAAACGTGTCTTATTGTTTTCGGAAAGCAACGTTTTGCAAGCGCGCGTAAAATGAACCATGAAACGAAGCCGTTTGTGACACCAGAGCAGCAAAATACGCTTTTTTACTCTGTTAAAACTCAGAAATCACAGGAAGCAATATAACTTTATTTTCCCAAATTTCGATACATGTAGCTAGCTCCTGCTCGATTTACTCAAATGTTTGTCGAAAGGGAAGAGGCGATTTACATTGTACAACCTTCGGTATTTTAACAAGAAATTTTGGAAAGAAAGTTTTTAACGACAATGTACAAAAAATTTCAGAATTCTAAGTTTCGGAGAACGTTTTAAAGATTTTAAAGGTTTTAAAAACCGATTACAAATTTTTTGTTATTGACGTTCCGTTGACCGCGGTCAAGATCGGAAAATTCCGCCCGCTCCCGGAACCAATCAGATTGCAGGATTTGGTTCATCTTGCCCGCTCACGCGCTGAGAAAAAAATAATAGAAAATATTAACTCAATTGGCTTCATTTCAGTTTGCAAGCTTGGGCCATCTACAAGTTCTACAGCAAATGATAGCTAATAATATCGGCTTAAACGGCCAGCAACGCAATTTACACAGGCTATACTTTTCATAGGTAACTGAAACAGCTCACATTTTAAAACAAAGGTGTCGTATAAAAGCGGTCCAAACAACACCACCGAGCATGACGCACGATACCGAAAAGTAATTATAGAATGTAATGGCTTGTAATTATTTTACCTTTATTTAAGACGTGCAATATAAACTAACTACACACTAGCTAACTCTTACTCGAGTTACTCGCATTCCGCTATGATCTCCTAACATCAACAAAAGCTTGCTTACTCAGGGCTATTAGAACGAGCTAAAATTAATCATGATAACTCACGGTCGGTGACCAAGTGACCAGATATCTGTGGTATGGTTTACTAGTACTGATAGTCTTGTTTCCGGCAAATTGCCGGCATATAATAAGAACAATATAATTTATGGAGTACTTACGTGATTCGTGCTTTCGCTTACGATGAGAAGATAACTTTTTGCGCTTCACAGTATCTTCCATGCCGTTGTCTTCCATGACATATGAAGCTGAACTCCACATTCAAACGCGGCCGCTATTTTGAGGAGTTCCAGAACAAGATTGGTTGCAAGTGACAGTACGTCAATCAAAAGATCAAAGGGAAACGACGAAGAGCAACAACCGGAAATAAAGTCACGTCCAGAAAAACAATGAGCTACAATGGAGTCTTTAATATCACTTAACCGTTGACAGATTTGACGTATCGTACAAGATTTTAGCTGGTTAAATAAAAACTAAGCTAAACTAATTAGCTAACGTAAGTCAGAGACTCGAATTTCTGAAATCTCAACGTCTCGCGCTCGCATTCAAAACGATTTAAAGTCTCGCTCTCGCAACATAAAACGTCAAAATGCCTCGGGCTCGCAAAGAAAAACCCAGGTCTCGCGGTCTCGCAAAGTCTCGCATTAACCATTCGCCACCCCTAGTTAATGATGAAAAACAACAAGGGAAAACATAAACGCAAAAACACAATGCGGACCGCTGAGGAAACTGTAAAGTCGACTTATTTTCCTTCAAAAATAAGACTTCAGGAAGACATTCACCGACAGCTCTTTTTGCAGCATTCTTTGAAAAGCTAATTAAGAGTACTCGTGAAACTACAGTTGCTCTATTACGTAAAAAATAAATGAACTCACTTCCGTTACTCCCGGCAGCGATTCGACAGACTTTCCAATCTAAATTCGTACTGGTACGCATTTTTCACTGATTCGCATGCCCACTGGCTGTTTAGTTCTGTTGTCATTCATTAAACAACTTTGCTAAAATAATCAATATCGCCCAGGCATCAGGCCGTTTACTGGGAAAAGTCACCCGAGAAAGCTTCCCTGAAGCTTCCAAGCACAATTATGGAGGGAAAATGGCACAACGTCTTCGCCCTAAACTGTTTTTCGGAAGCTTTAAGTGTCTCTTTTTGGACAAAATAGCTTTAGACCGAGAACTGTTTCACTTATAGTTACTTGAATAACTTTTTTATTTCGATCTCTAACTAGAGACACGCTGAAATGGCTTAGAGGTTAAAAACAAAACAAACACCAAAACCATGCTAAACTAAACTCACTGAATCGGCGATTCTAATTTATTTTAGTCTCTAAATTAGGACAGAAATGGCATTCACTTCAAGTGAGGAAGCTGAAAAATATAACAATACAGGGAGCTGATAAAATATTCCACAACTGAAAAAACATATAAAGCTTTACACTAAGACTATAAACTTGAAGACAGAGCGACTCTTCAGTTTGTTGGATAATTAAATTAGCAATCAGTCAAAACAACCCAATGTGCGGTGACGAATACTAAACTGGATTAAGAAAACAACACCGACCCAGTCTAAAATAGTCACACTATCTAATTTTGGGATAAAATGTAAACCAGTTGGGAAATGAGAATTGCTCAAAAGACGAACTTTAACGAAAAAATCTTAAAAGACTACGCACTGAACTGTAATTTTTTAAGCTTACATCAGATCGCTTATTTACGAAATTTCTTTAATGATTAAACGTAGAAAATGGGACAACTGACTTTCACAAAACTACAACTGCATTGAGATAAGCCCTTGTTTGCCTGCATTCATATATATAAATGTAAATCTAACTAGAATCACTGGTGTGCTTGGCATTGCTGACATTGCTGGTAAACGAGCGTACACAAACACAATGCTCGACTGAACAGGCGACAACCTCGTTCCCGCGGTCCTCTCTCCTTATGACGTACGAAAACTCAGTTTGCCCCGCGTACTGAGCTCTGATTGGTCAATTTCAATTTCAGTCGCGTGGACCGTATGCCAGGTTAAAGTTAAGGTCGCTCTGTACAGGAGCATTTCCCAGGGGACTGGTAAGGAGTCTGTAGCTATGTCAGTCTAAGGCGGAGAGAAGCAAACTTCGGCTGGTTAATAGAACTTCCGAATGAAAGTAATGTCCATGATAACCTTATTGTTGTGACGTCATCGGTCACGTGACCAGAGCACACGAAAAATTTCAAATCACTTTAAAACTGCATTAAACTCAACAAATCCTTAATTTCTCCCAGACACATTGCAGAAAAATTTCTAAGTTATTCAAAAACGACCGTTATTACTTTTTCTTTTGAAAAAAAACGAAATAAAAAATGAACCTGATAATCCCCTGTTTTGTGAGGTTTTAATATAAATGTAAAAACGAATCAGCACATTAGGTTTCAGACTATGCTCTTTCCAACTACGTTAATAGTTTTTTTGAAAAATATCGTTTTCATATAGCTTAGTGATGTGAATTTGCACGCACGCGGAGTACTGGACACCAAATTTCACGGATTATTGAGGGAGACTGGTGCCCTCTTTAGGCGCGGCTACAAAGCAATCTCGCACAAAATTTGTGCTGGATGATTTGAAAGTGTTTATCATGTATTTCCACTTCGGACAACACTTCATTTTTCGCTGCATTGCTCACAACTTTGGGTCAACTGTAAATTCAAACAGGCTACAATGTCAGGTAGGTGTAATTTTTATAAGTGCATGACTTTTGTTGTGAAATACGCTTAGTTGAGCGTAACTTACGTATTTCTGTTCAGTGAACAGCTTTTAGAGCTTTTCCGATCGATCATTATTATCTTGATGTCTCTTATTAACCGGCCGTCGCCATGGCGACCGCCGGTTTATAAAATGAACACGGTTTTTCGTGAAAGCAAGTTGGCTTCACACACGAAGAAAGTGCTGTAAAGCTTGTGGTACGGGTACTCAAGAGCGGTACTGTCTTATATAAGACGCATGCTCATATTAGTCTTCTGAATGTTACCTTCCTATGTTTTTGTCTTTTAATTTACAGTATTAAAGACTGATGAACGGCGAAGGGTTGTTAAGTTTGGGGTTTTTTGTATTTGTCTTGTATAACGCATGCACAATTGAGTAAAGGAGCTAATAGGATTGAATGCGAAATTGGCTGTGTTGTCTGATCTAGTTAGTGGTTATGGTGAAATTTTTTTTAGCGCAGGAGGTTTTTCTATTGGGATTGACATTTTGAGGGGTGTAAAAATGTGGGAGTCAGAAGGATTTGTGAATGTCAGGAGCACATCACGCTTCTGTGAATGTGATTTGCTTTGAAAGTTCGTTTTTGTATAGGAGGGACGTAATATTGTGCTGCGCGAGAGGCGGTTTCCCTTGGCGTTTTATGGGGAGGGGGTGGTTTGCGAAGTGGATTGTAAGGTTTCTGATTGGCTAACTTGTATTTCGCAGGGGATAAAAAGGACAGCTGCGTTTTGCCGGCGTGGGCTAGGAAGAGAAGGAATTGGTACTAGTATGATGATGCAATATTAGTTGATTGCACCATCAGTACATGATAGTTCTTGTGAACGGAGAGAGATGAGTGTTTATTTGAGGCGAGAAGTTGATACGAAGGAATCGTCATTAATAAGGAGATCAATTAATAAGGCAGGTGTTACAAGTCTTTTTGCGTTGAAAGAACGAAAATATCTGAATATTATCGACGGATTTGTGTGGTTTGCGAGTGAGTGAGCGCGAAATCGATTGCGGCTCGACAGGCGCGTTAGCTTTTAAAGACGTGGGCGACTTTCGTCCCCGCTCGCTTGTTTACTTTTGCAAGGGGATTACCGGGTTAGCAAACCGGATTTAAACATCACGTCATGAGATATGCCTTGACGTGCCCCATACTCTGACGATCTGCTCGAACTCGTGTTTATCAAGCTTTATATTTTGATTCTACTGCTATGTTCACTGTTTGTATTTAAGGTCTAGGCACAACAGTAAATACTTCGTCGTCCCTGTGTGAGCATTCTCAGTTGTGGACGAATTTATATCGACATTCAACGTTTGAGTGAATTTGCATTTTTCAGCACAAATAAAAGCAATAAGAAAGATAAGCTGAGTCATCAGAGTTTAAACATTACGTCATCCAGTACGCTATAGTCAAAATATTGTGTCACACAATCACACTTTTCGTCACGCTGGTTCGTATAAATAGAGGATCGCGTTAACATTTGTGAAACCTAGGGGTGGGGAGGGTCAGAATGGCCGGTTAAAATGCCCAATGGGCTTCCTTGTTTATCATTAGTCCAGTGCTTAAATAATTCGATTTTCATTCCAGTTGTAAACAGTCGACAGATGTAGTTTTTGTTCACTCGACTTTAAATCATATGTTATTTGTTGGCCAAGTAAAAGGGCAACGAAGCATCCTTTTTGTTTTCAATAAGCCTTATTTACAGTGTTGCTGTTGAAATTAGTATTTCAAACAGTTTTTGCTTAAAGCAAGTAATCCAGACCATTCCCGAATGTTGATATTGACAGATAAGCCGAAATTCTTTTGTGTAGTATCATTTAAGTATTGTTAACATCTCCCACTCGATTGTTGATTAGCTGGGCTTTTCTTGACTGCTTGCAAAATATTTCTATATGTCTAACGTGTTATTAATGTTCGTTATATCAAGTAACGTTCAGTGGCTCTATAGAAACTTGTCTTTTAAACAAAACTTTGGATAATAGTTTTGGCATGTTTTGATGACAAACAAATTTAAATTTCGAATAAGGTATAACTTTTATTACAGGTTATGTACCGGTCAAATTGAAGCTTCAACATATCCTCCCGGCATACCTCGGGAGGGTTGTCCAATACACCCAAACTGACTCGATTCGTCTAAGGCAGTGACGACTCGTCTCGATTCGACTCGAATCGTCCCTTGTGTAGTCGATTCGACTAACTGGAAAGTCGATTTGCAAGACACTTAGAAAAAAATCACACAAGAAGGCGAACAGGGAGGGTAGGAAAAGTGGTCGAATCGACTCGATTCGAGTCGATTCGACTCGAATCGTCCTTTGTGTAGTCGATTCGACTAACTGGAAAGGCGATTTGCAAGACACTTAGAAAAATCACACAAGAAAGCGAACAGGGAGGGTAGGAAATGTGGTCGAATCGACTCGATTCGACTCGAATCGTCCGTTGTGTAGTCGATTCGACTTACTGGAAAGTCGATTTGCAAGACACTTAGAAAAAATCACACAGAAAGGCGAAGAGGGAGGGTAGGAAAAGTGGCCGAATTGACCCGATTCGAGTCGATTCGACTCAAATCGTCCGTTGTGTAGTCGATTCGACTTACTGGATAGTCGATTTGCAAGACACTTAGAAAAAATCACACAAGAAGGCGAACAGGGAGGGTAGAAAAAGTGGTCGAATCGACTCGATTCGAGTCGATTCGACTCGAATCGTCCGTTGTGTAGTCGGTTCGACTAACTGAAAAGTCGATTTGCGAGACAGAAAAAATCACACAAGAAGGCGAACAGGGAGGGTAGAAAAAGTGGTCGAATCGACTTCGAGTCAATTCGACTCGAATCGTCCGTTGTGTAGTCGGTTCGGCTAACTGGATAGTCGATTTGCGAGACACTTAGAAAAAGAATCACACAAGAAGGCGAACATGGAGGGTAGGAAAAGTGGTCGAATCGACTCGCTTTAAGAAGGAGGAAGGTTCATGTTATCTTCTTGTCGTTCCGTGTGCAAATCCTTCAGATCGACAACACAAGCGAGGGAGAAGGTTCATTGCAATTTTCCTGTTTAGTGTCGCATCACGCTTTAAGAACGAGGAAGGTTCATGTTATCTTCTTGTCGTTCCGTGTGCAAATCCTTCAGATCGACAACACAAGCGAGGAAGAAGGTTCATTACAATGTTCCTGTTTAGTGTCGCATCAGTGACGCTTTAAGAACGAGAAAGGTCCATGTTATGCGTTCCTTGTTGTCTTATTGTGTCACGCACACATACTTGAAGGACTTTACGACCTGATTTCCGTTGAGTCGAATCCACTTTTAGGAATACGAATCGACTCGAATCGAGTCGATTCGAGTCGATTCGTCAAAATTTTTCACCCCCCTGCGCATTTATTCGCGACCTGACTTCCGGTAAGTCGAGTTCCGCTACACGGACTTCCGGTGAGTCGGAAGTCTTTGATCCTCGAGCTGACTCGAATCGTCTTTGCTTTAAGACGATTCGACTCAGTTTGGGTGTATTGGACATGAGTGGCATTTGACTGCGCATAGTGCCCGGGGAGGGGGAATCTGAACATTGTCTTGGAAGGGTGGGGAATTTGAACCAGATTTATCTTTTGTTCTAGCATGTTTGTGTGCGTGCACATCAACTGTCCGTACGTATGTGCGTTGCCGCAGATGAAATTACATTCATACAGCTATTTTAATTAATGTTGTCGTATGAAAGCTTAAGCCTATGCAACAAGACCGCAGGGTAGTATGGGAGTTCTATGCCTAAGTTCAGCAAAATCAGCAGTACCTTTCTTGCCATGCAATAGCAAAGCATATGGAAGAGTTTTTATAAGATAAAAATGAAAAAAAAAACCTGAAAGAATTATTTTCAGATAGAGCTCTCGTTTAAAAAGTAATTTTTAATCTCACTGACCTTTTTGCCTACTTGGCTAAAACAGCAATTTTAAATTATGTGGGTACACGTGGAGCGTGTGCATTGGTATGTAATTAATTTGAAGTAGGAAAAACAGCATCATGAAAAAAATAAAACAGGAATTTTCGCACATCATAACAAGTACCGTACTAACAATTGAAAATGAAAAGCCGAATCAGGATTGCCGCTGACAATAATTGGACGGTACCATTTGTTACTTGCACTAAGAAATCTGAAGTTCCTGATCAACTGCTGACAACCGTGAAACTAAGACATACAGTAAAAAGCCGTGTGTAAGAACCTAGTGGTTTAAGAACCTGCTGGCAGAAATTTGCCATTTTAATACCCAAAAATATAAGAACCTTTTTAGCCAAGCAAGATCAAGCAGGTTCTTATATGTGGGTTACAGTTAAATTATGATAAACATTTTAACCAAGGAGTTTGACTTTGAGATTGCAAATTCATATTACAAGAAAATACTGTACCAAACTGTAATTACAAATAAAAGTATTAATTTCTACAACAAAAACAGGTTTATATAAAGTACAGATGTAATTCATACACAAATGTAGAAATTAAGAACCTTCATAGAAATTAAGAAACTAATTAAGAACCTACTTAGCCTAAATTGCCAATAACTACCCCAAAATATAAGAACCTGTTTTGCCAGACTTCAAAAAATGTAGGTTCTTACATGCAGGTTTTTACTGTACTTGCAACTACCCACACTACCCTTCGGTCTTGTCGCGTAAGCTTGAAATGATCCGACAACCTTAATTGAAATAGCTGTATACAAAGTCTCAAGGTGTCCTTGAGCAGTAACATGCATGTTCTGGTGAAATAACAGACAGCATGTAGTTCTACCCTTGAAACTTTTCAGGGGGCTACAAGTTGAAAGGATATGTACTTCCATGGATATTTTACTCTCTATATTAAAGCTTAAAACAGATCTTTACCGGTAATGAGCAATACTTTTTCGAACAATATTGCAAATTTTTCAAGAATCCTTTGTCTATTGATTCCCAGAGGAGACTGAAGAGAAAGAAAACCAAACCAAATATAGAGGTTTGTCTGTAAAGCCTTGGAGTCATGTTTGAATTTTGAGATATCTAATGTGGGTTATTGGGAATTTGCTGGCCGGACTATGAACAAGATCTTTGACATGGCGAGTCCATCCAGGTGACAAGTTGTGCTTGTTCTGTGGCATGACTTAGTCCTTACGAGCTCCTCAGTTAGGCTAGCCCATCTGTAATTATTACTTTGGTTTCACCAAGAAAATTAAAACCTCCAAAAGCCATGGGCTTACCATTGGCAATTGAGATAATTAAAATCTGCTTTGTTTTCCTTTTCAGGTTTTTATTCCATGAACCTGATGTCAGGAAAATATGACAGTTTATTATAAGGCTTTGGTCAAGAAATGTGAACTCTGAGCTATATTCCCAGACAAACATTATCAATTCAAATAAAAATTTGAAGAGCAGTTTTGAAATAAGGTTTTTTTTGTCTTTTTCTGCTAAATATTTTGATGTCATTGTTAGTTTGATTGTAAGCCCCTACACCACAAATTCATAAGGAATTGAACAACTTATCATGAGGTTCTGCATACATGTTCCCTCAATACTACTAAGTGGTTAATGTATGAGAATGGAATGAATCCTGGAGTACCTCTAAGAAGTAAACGTAATTTGGAGCCATGCTCACAAATCAATACCTTGGACCCTTTTAGGGCTTTACTTCAAAAGGTCTGATGAACACACCCATAACTTTTATTTGGGAGACAAACATGAGACAATTGAAATGATTTGCTCGTCTGACACCAAGCCCTCGCTTGTCAAGAGTTGTGATAACCTGATCCAGTCTGATCCAGTTATAATGCGGGCTGCCTTATTTTGTAATTTTTAAAGTTTGAGTGCAAGACCTTTGCCATAAATTGACATTGACCCGAGACGCCTGCCCAATAACTGAAGCGTTGAGATAACAAAGCCAGTGACAATTCAAAAATGGCTTTGACATAAACCACAGAGCTCATTAACCACAGTTTAAATGCTTAATACTCCAAAACAACTTCGGTATCAGTTTTGTCTTAAACAGAATCAGGGTCTGAAGGCTTCGGCGGCACACCCCCACCCAAACTTCCCTAAAGTGTTTCCCCAGGGGAGTAAATCAAGATCAAAATTGAGAATATGATTATTGCCATGAGGCATAAGATTTATCTCTCTTAAATTTTGCCTCCTCTTAAAACCACGGTAAGAGAGCAGATTGATGAGCCCTGTCTACTAAATTGCCTGCTTCTTCGGCCCGAGGACTATTGCTCTAATAACGCTCTTCTATTGGTCAAATCTATGAGAAAGATGTTCATTCAGTCAGTGACACAGGCGACTCAGAAAAAAATCCAAGTTCTCCGAACAGGAGTCGAACTTATGACCTTCTGGTTACTAGTCCAGTTGCTCTACCACTGAGCTACAAGAGACTCGTGGGACCTAAGGTCAAATCTAGTGGCACTCATTACATCCATGTAATGACACTCATTACCTGGCGGTCACCGGGCTCCCGTGTAAATTATCGACGGTGACATATGAGAGTCTCGTATTCATGCATCACGCCTCAGCTGGGGAATGAAAAGGTGCTTGTGCGGCTCTTCTGCTCCCCATTTCTCGTGCATGCGGCGCTTGATAGCGCCTGATTAAAACCACGTGCTCAGGCGCACTCTGTATTTGTGGTATTGACGTGAATCGGCCTGTGTATAGCGCCCGCTCTCCTTTGAAAATTTTTACTTGAGGAGAGCGGGGTGGGGTTATATTCCAGGACTTGGAGATTATGCGCTAGGGGCAATCTATCACCGGCCTTTCGCCTTGACGAAATCCCCGGTTAGTCCTTTCGTTTACACTGTACACTGTTATCCGGAAAAAGGTTTGACAAACGATAGACTATGAGCTGCCTCTCTTTCCGCTCAGGGATAGTCGAGGGAAACGAACAAGCAAGCGGGAGCGAAAACCACCCGCGTCGTTGAAACGTGACGCGCGTGTCGAGCCGTTAGTGAGTGGGAAAGAGAGACTACAGACTAAGCCACAGCGATTGAATTATGGGTTGCTCTCACAACGCAAAATTCTCACTCACTACACTAGCGGCTCGACACGCGCGTCACGCTTCAACGCGGCAGGCGATTTCGCGCTCGCTCCCTTGTTCGTTTTCCTCGACAATCCCTGAGCGGAAAGGGAGACTGCTCGTAGTCTAGACAAATGATACAACAAAGAATTAAGGTGTAATGTTGGATCCCGCAGGTAACGAGACATACCCTGAAAACGTCTGCAGGGGTGTTAACCGCCCGGTATAAATATCTTGCTTGAGTCTAGTCTTGGAGCCTCCCCTCCCCCCCCCCCTCCCCTCCCCGCTTTCCCACCCTCTTTTCTTCCACCTTTTGGCGCTTAAGAAGCGTGTCAATTTTAGAGCGGATCCAAATTTGTCCACTGTATTGTTACCGGTAATTTGAAGTCGTGCGAGTTTAGTACCAGTACAAATTTTTTCGGTATTTTGTACTGGTCTATGTAACCAGCAATCCCTATGCATTTTGACGCGAATTCCGTTTGTAGAAGTTAGTTCCTCTGGGTTGCAGTGTGTGATTAGTTGTCACACTGGTCACACACGAACATTTTGCTACCCTGCACTCTTTTCTTTATACATAAGAATGCATATTTTTCATGCCCAGGCTGGATATTCTTATTTTTCTGCCAACTTATGGCTGAAAATATTATTGTGTACATTCTTAGATTACAGAGCATTGAACTATCAAATTTAGACCTGTATAGTGTCTGTATCGTGTTGCATCGCGCACGTGCTTCATCGCTTTACCTTACAGTTAGTTTTGTTATAAAAAGGAAAGAATTCACCATACTTTTCAATAGTAAAATAAAGTTCATTTAAAAACATTATGTGATTTTATTGTTTTTTTTTTTTTTTTTCATCAACACGCAAAAAAGGTTCTTAGCAAAATCTCAGCCTTAGGTATATTCATCACATATTCTAAAAATGTCGCCAATTTCAGCCTCACTGATTCTTATAAAAATATTTTAAAAATGAGTGTAATTCCCGTTACGCTAAACCATCCTTGTTTTCACGTTTCATAACCGACGTCACGCTGCGTATTGGCTCTACTTTGTCAGTTCAAGCGCTACTGTCAGGCGGCGCACCGCCATGGTCGCCATGGTCGAAAAAAATTTGTGCTAAGGATGCACACGCTAGGCTACTAACCTCAAATCAAAGATCCAACATTATTAACATCTCAAGCTGGTTTATTTCAAAATATCACCTGAGCTTACATTGTTACAAAACAAACGTAACGAAACCACCCTACCTTTGTAACAGCATTTATGTTCTAGAGCAGAAATGCCACATTTTTTTTTAAAAACTTGAGCCAAAAAAAAGAGAAAGAAAGAAAGATTGAAACTAAACAGCACCAAATATACGATAAACGCACTTCATGACCCACTATTAATCGACTGTATGAAACTCAAAACGCATTATCTGTATGTATTATCTGTATGGGGTTCGGGCGAGTCCTCCATGCAGTCCAACCTCCGTGATCCACCAAACCCGTTTTTCCAGCAGGCTACACCCACGACCACCAAACCACTGTTGTTTTAATTTAACGAAAGTGAAAGATTCTAGAGATCGTCATTCCAAAACAATTTATCCTTGGCTTCTCCCGTTTCTTCTCGTATCGAGTTGAACGTTTTACAATTTAATTTAGCAAGAACCAGCGAGTTCGTTTGAATGATTTGAGAAGTCATTCCAGCGCCCAGAATTGGAAAGCAAGCGCATATTCTCATTCAGCCAATTGTGTCATCTTACACATCAACTCCTTCGCAATTCACTTCTCTGTTTTCACGAGCATATTATCTTCCCTTCGCCTTAAGCCGAACGAATAGTTCATTGACAGTGATGAGCAACCCGACTGTTTATTAACGGACTATAAATAACCATAACAGAGAGAAAATTAATGAATTTCTACTCGGTAGGTTACATGACCGTGCTTATGCTAACATTTTGCTTGATTTAAAATTTGCCCCGTTCCTGACACCCCCCTCACTAGTGGCGTTTCTAACTGAAATTAAGCCAAGAAATTTCCTTAGCTTTGGAATAAATACAAATCTAAAGGACATTGTAGATACGAAGATACGAAAAGCGACGACAACTCCAACACCGATCGAGTCGGTCGCGCAGCACCCTTTCTTAATAAAAAAAAAAAGCAGAACAAACCGACGAACGTTCGTACCATATCACTACTACAAAAGCTTCAGTGGAAGAGCAAAGAAAATGCCTTTTTATTCGAAAAGTACTATACAGACGCTAAATCCTCAAGGAATTCGCTTCATTAGAAACCCTTTTGTCAGGCATCAGTGCTATGGGTGCACAATTAACTCTGGGATTCCCTGGATAGTAGTACTAAGATAGTAGGTGTTACCAGCTTAAAGGACATACCACAGTGTTAGAATGACTTACCGACAGAAACGCAAAGAAGAAAAGGAAAAACGAACAGGGCGTTCACTTTGTTAGTTTATCTGAAAGCGCAGCAAATCCTCTCTAAACTGAACTAGTACTGAGGTGCTGTAGGGCGTGAGGGCGACTGGCGGAAACAGCCAGAAAAAATACACAGCCAAGCGTCAATCTATTGCCATCAGTCTATTTATACTTACCAATAACACAGAGCGTTTCATCTGGCGTCATAGCCTGCGTAGCTGGCGGTATTGTTGGGTTTAGCGCGCACAAGCAAGCGGCGAAGCCGCGACAGCGAGCGGCGAAGCCGCGACAAACGAGCGGCGCAGCCGCGAAACGAGCGGCGCAGCCGCGAGTGGCTTGGGGCGGAGTAGCTCCTCCGCCCCAAGCCACTCGCGGCTGCGCCGCTCGTTTCGCGGCTGCGCCGCTCGTTTGTCGCGGCTTCGCCGCTTGCTTGTGCGCGCTAAACCCAACAATACCGCCAGCTACGCAGGCTACTGGCGTCACAAACTTCATCAATTATTGTTTTCCATATAAGGAAAGAAGCGAGGACATTGGGTTTTCGATTTCTGCCATTTCAGCCATTTCTCTGAGATCGGTTTTTCGCTTTTTGCTCGTAAAGTTGGCGACTTTTCGGTCTTGGTATCCTTAAAGGTTTCCTGCTTTTCCTTTTTTGTACATTTGGTTTTCCAGTTCTTATAAGAAAAGAAAAGCGGGTCTCTTGGGTTTTCATAGTCGCTTCCATTTCCGGCTCCGTCGGTCCATTCTTACCTTGTCTCGATCCATCTTGAAAAGGACGCCCATAGTTTCTTTTGAAAAGTCAGATTTGTGAATTTGCAATTTATGATCGTGAGAGCAGATTTCAATTGAGTGTCGTAAAACTAAAACCAAAGTAATTGCTCCAACTAATCACAGCATGAAGACCATTGAAAGTTGTCCTGGCCGAACGAACAGGTTCACTGAAACATCTTTGGCGTAATTTATGCAAAAGGTTTAACTTTGTTGAGAGCACATAGCAGCCATTACACAGCACATCAGCCAAGGGGAAGGACAGAGCTCGAGAGGCAGGAGTCAGTAACTGATGAGACTGGAACCCGGATTAAAGGGGACGGGAAGCGAGAAGTTTGGAGCTCTTGTCCCCCGCCCCACTTTTGAATAAGGCCTGTTACAAGTTCAATCCAATTCTACTGGGTATAAACATCAACTGTCTCAACTGACTTAACCCCTTAGAACCCCAATATCAACATGCATGTTCTCCTTCCTGTTTTCCATATATTTCGCATAGTATACTGGTTGGGAGAATTTGGTTAAACATCAAGACATTCTATATCTTTGATGATCATTTCCTTTGTTCTCGTGATCTGTATGTTTGATCAAATAGTGATGTTATGAGGAGAAACGAGATACCTGTCACTATCGTTTGATCGGCAAAGCAGTGCAAAAAAAAATTAGCTTGAGGCCTTTCAATATAATATGATGTACAGGTAAAGAAAGAGACCAAAAATCATCCAAGGTTGTGATAGACACTTTATTCTCGCCCTGCAATTCTCAAAGTGCTTTACTTTTTCAATTCAGTTAATTTTTACAGTTTCTGCTAGTAAATACTAGTAAGCCTAAAATTTATAAATAAATTCATTTCTCCCAAATTTCAGTCCATTTCAGCCAATATAAGACAATATAAAAATATTCAAGATAGAAAATAGCCTCATTTCTCTCTCCTTAAAACTACCCGTAACATCAATAGTTTGAATTGTTTTACATTTCCCGCATCGCAATAATAGAAGTTTAATCTTGTTGAACAAAAAATTCCAAGACTGATTTTACTTTTTACAACAAATTTAACCATGAAATAAATTGCGTCATATCAGCCAAAATTTTTGAAGGAAAACCCGAGATCGAATTATTGAAAACTGTTAAAAAGGCGAACAAGAAATGGAACATTCACCACAAATCTTCCTCTCTTGCATGTTTTCGAGAAAAGTAATAAACATCGAATTTCAACTGTTTTCATCCCCATTGATAGACTCTTCTTTAGAAAAGAGGTATTTACCTGATTTACTAATTGTAAATTAATTCAAGTTGACGGCTGTGAATGTTGCCACAGTTGCAACATCTCCATGCCAGCGGCCATTTAGCAGAGACTGATAACTCGTTTGGTCGACGGGTTATCGTAAACATGTTAGCTACCGTAACTTAGGCGACGAGTTCTGCTCTCGTCAGAAATTTTTCAGCAACTTTTTCAAGTTCTCAAAGTCGCAGAAAACCAGGAGAAACGTTACAGAAACAGCTGCCATTAGAATTGCAGAAAGCAATCTTGTCTTATACTTTGAGTAGATTTGCATAGGGTCATAAGCTAACGTTTGCCTTCTGAAGGCGTCTTTTAGGGCTGACTTTGTTCTAGCACCCTAAAATTCCTTTCATTTAGCACCTATGCAACCATTCAATTAACAAATCGTTAATTCCCCTAACTGAAATTCCCTAAAATTTGAAAATACATTTATTTCTTACATACCATAAAATCCTGCTTATACCCCCTCCCTCCTCCTCTTATAACCACTCCCCCCCCCCCACTTGTCAGCCCACCCAGTTATCATGGCTATAGGCCCGCCAGATTGGTAACTAAACATCATTCTGGTTCATACCCTCCCTAGACGAAAGCAGACTACGTCTCCTAAAAGACGATTTTAAACATTAAGTTACACTAATCTACAAAAAACAACTTTTCACTACCACATTATTTTGTGCTTGCCAACAAAATACCCTTACGAAGAACAGAGCTTATAACCGCGATTTTACGGTATATATAAATATCTGGTGGTCCTGAGACTGTCTGAGGTTTAGAGTGAGGTCACACTGAATTTGTCAAAGACCCGCTTTAAAACTTTAAATTGGCAAAAGAATTTCGTTTTTACTTTGCCTGGATTTGTTCTTTCTAGAACAATTACAATTTGCGACAAAACTGTTGAGACACTTCGGAACTGAATGATTAGATAGGGAACTTTGACCGTGAAAATCGCCCACAAGAACAGTTCTTCGCCCTCACCCCATTATCAATGTTTCTTCGCCTTCAAACAAGCTTGATGAATCGCCAGTCCTTCCAAACGGCTTTGAGTGAGATGGGGGGAAATGGGAAAGCATTTCTTCCATGTTGTCCGTATATACATGCAGTGAAAACGAGAGACAAGTTACCAATTGCACTTGTCTCAACTAGCTCTGTCGAAGATTGTAGCAATTTGAAGGAAAAATAAAAATTTTGTTAATTTAATTGCGCAGTGGTCACCACACGGCACATTTTTCTTTCGGATTCATCGGTGATCCCAGAGGGCAGTTATATACCTTGGCAAAGTCTGCACTGTTTTGGAGCGTCATTTCAACCCTAAAGAAAAGCAGAAACAAAAAATATGGTAAAACATGGTAAATATGAACGTCACTTTTGTAAGTAGGCTGGCATAAGAAGTCCCTTAAAAAAATCTGAGAGCTCAACGGGACTCGAGCCATCGACACACCGATTAGAGGATTGGGTTCTAAAGAAACTGGGGTGCTGCTTCGGTGGGGAAGTGAAACACAAAAATTGGAATTTATCAGTTGATTTGATATGGTAAATTTACCATCATAAACAAACTCAGAAGCTGATACTTCGAGCGCTGTCCTTTTTTCAGAGCAAATTTGAAGGGCAAGCGCTCGAAAGGCCAGCTTTTGAATTTGTTTACGGAGACTCCAACACCAGTCGGATGCTCTCACTACTGAGGTACAGGAAGAAAAAAATTCACAGACCTACCAAGAGTCACCCTATGTATACCGAGGTTTCCCTGACTCCACCCCAGGCTTCTCCTTCTCGTCTTTTGTTTCATTACCGTCGTCCCCTTCGTCGTGCTAGTCCCTGCGACCGCGTTCAAATGAAGGAGACGACTGGGGACGAGTCAGGGGGGTTTCTGTCTACCGCAACCACAGCCTTCACTGGGGCCAAAATTTTCAAATTTGCTAACTATCGGTTTGCCCGGTAATAAAAAAGCCTTCATTTATTGGTTACTCACCGAATTTTCCCAGGAGAATGAACGTTTGTATCTAAGTCAGATAAAGCATAATTTGGTGTGGCCTTCTCACACCAGATCTGTAACAAACAAAAAAACGACAAATGCTTAGCTACAGAGAACAAAAATAATTCACGGATGATGTGAAAGCTAGCCGGTATTGAGAGAGTTGTGAGCTTCTCCCAGTGGTGCTTGTTGCTGAACTCACATGTTACATCAGCTTTGGCAACGAGTACGTCAGTCATAGTATCTTTCTTGTTATACGTAATGATTGTCTCTTTATCGTTATAAACTTTACTGTTTCAGTAAAGTTGATGTTAAGCAAAGGAAAAGCCAAAACAAAACAGTCGACGTTTTGCGAGGTCGCCACTTGAGCCCTCGCAAAACGACGTCCGAGCAACGAGCGCAGAAATTCCGTACTGATGATGCGTCACTACGAAGATCTTGGTAGTGCTTCTTATTGGTTGGAATCAGTTCTATCAACCAATCAGAAGCACTACCAAGATCTGGGTAGTGACGCATCATCAGTATGGAATTTCTGCGCTCGTTGCTCAGACATCGTTTTGCGAGGGCTCAAGTGGCGACCTCGGGAAACGTCGGCTGTTTTCTCAGGCTAACAAAACCGTGGCTCTGCAACAGTGTTCTGCACGTGCGATTTTAATGTTGGTTAATGTCTTTGTCGCTTTCGTGCACAACTAAAAGGAGAAGTGGCTACCTTTAAGGGCTGATTATTTTAACAAAGTTCAAACAGGGGCTTAACAAAACGACGGTGTAACTTCAATTTCTTTCTCGCCAACAAGAATAGCACCTATAGCAGTGACTAGACAGGCGCTTGTGCGCCTAAAATGACCCACTTATAAAGAGATACGTGGGCTGTCTAAAATTTGCCTTAAACCATGGTTTAAGTTAGACTTTGCTTAAATAACCGGTTGTAAGGTTTTGTGGAGCTCAAGAACATGAAAAATTCATGGCGAATTTCCTTTTCTACTTGAATTTTATGGTTTTCCCGCTTTTCCCTACGAATTCTACTCCTTGGCTACGTTCGACTGACATTCAAATTGAACGACCGAAATCTGAATAGCTTCGATATGGTTTAAAAGAATGCAAAGTCACTTCTCAATTATAAAACACTTTCCATGTCGCTGAAGTTGTTGCTGGAAAAAGTCCCCGTTATCTAAAAGCTTCGTTCTCTGTTCAGCCTAAAACAGAACATGCCGGCAATTATAGCGGAACAAATAGTATAATCAACAAACAGGTTCTGTCTGTCTTACCTGAGCGAAGGAAAGGAAAAAGAGTTGATCTGAAGAAAGCCCAAGATTAGGCAGTGTCGTGTCGTGGTCTTTGTTTGCAAGCCATTTTTGATACGCCTTGTCAAAAAAGAGAAAGTAAAACAAAACAAAAAAATTAAAAACAAGTTAAACAAAAGAAACAAAAGAAACAAACTGTCATTTATAATAAAGTATATTCTCAGCCTTCACAGTTGACGTCATTTTGGAAACGTCCTATGGAATGACAAAGTCTTGTTCTCCTATTCTCCCCAGCGGTCGGATAGCGCTGGTGTCTGGAGGAATGTACACCTGAGTCTTATTCGCTACCGGGCTATACCATGCTGATGAGTCCTAACAAGGACAAAACAGCTGTCCATGGCTTCCATTCCGAGAGTAATTGGCTGTGTGTACATAAGTTTGATTTTGAGAGGTTCTTTGAATTGACTGTGATAGACTACCCGAAAATTTGGCATAACTTTTGGTCATTTATTAACCCTACTTATTATTCCACTGTTGTGTCATTTTACTATACTAAAGCAAGAGAACATGCAAAATATGTTAGTGTATTATACTGTACAATTCCGGTTTGACCGCACTTTTACTGGAAGAAGACGAAGCAAAAACAAAATGCAGTGGAATAATAAACCTCTTATTCGGTGTTTTGGTCGATAATACGCGCTGACATTTTACTCATTGCTCGCCTTTTTTCCAAACCCCCGCAACTCGTAAAATGTCCGCGCATACTATCTACCAAAACACCGAATAAGGTGTATGTATGCAGTCTGGTTAAAGGTAGAATACTCAAAAGCCTGGCCTGAAAATATGGTTACCTTGTAGGCTAGTTTTAGTCCTCCATTATCAGCTGTGTTTTCTCCTAAAGTCTTTCTGCCACTTAACTGAAGGAGTTGAAAACAAGCAGATATGAGTAAGTAAACCTGGCCAAGAAGGAAGCTATCACAGTGTGTATAATATAACATGTTCACTTACTTTGTGTCCTTGTACTTCACATTTGCTGTACTGTTTCACTAAACACTTTTCTCTGTGCACAAAGTTGACCAAGGATGTCTTTGTCCACCAATTTGCCAAGTTTCCATCTTTATCGAACATGGCACCTGTTAAAAGGAAAACGTAGCTTCTATGTTATATCCTACATATTAGTGGTATATAGCCTCGCTGCAAGAAACCTCTTACACCTTGATTCATGTTTCATGTACGTGAATCTAAATTACACGCCGTCACCATTCGCCGTCACCATTCGGATCTGACGTTTGAGACTATGAATATAATCATAAAGCGTGACCACTCCAATAAAAGTTATGGAGTAGTACTTTCTTGTGGTGCTGTTTATTATGCTGTAAGGCGTGGTTCTAACTTTTGAGTCTACGAGGTCCTAGAGTGCTCAAGCTATTGAGTAATACTATCCTAAGGTGCTGTTTTTTAGGGCCCAGCCTTTAAAAACACGATAAATAAGCTAAAGCCTGTTTTAAACGTCGTGCTAAGCTGGTTCGAATGTAGAACAACTATTGTACGACTTGATTTGAGACCACGAATTTAATGTTGTCGAGTTTAATGGTTCGGTTTCAAAAATAAATACTAACGAAGGGGGTTTTACCAATCAATCAACCTTTTAAATGTATTATACTTTATGAATTACGCTGACAGAAGGACGACGTTTGAGAGCAAGTCGCGCTACTATCGTAGAGCAAGGCAGAGCTTGCTGGTGATACGACTTGGTTCCAAACGTCGCTTAATAATATAGTTCGGCAAGGCAGTAGCACATCGTCTGAAACGGGTCTACTCCAGGAATTGCGACAATTTACAAAGTCAGGTTTGCTATCTAAGTTGCAAGAATATTGCAATTGTAGACTACAATCAATGTTTTACGTCTATTGAAACAAGAGCGATCGTGGGAGACCATGCAGACGAAGATCTACTTTTTTAAAATTCAGGTTTAGTATTCATCAGATTTGGAACAACCGGGTCTTGATTAACAGGATAAAAAGGTAATCATTGAATAACAAACCATTGTAATCAAATCCGTGAGTTAGCTCGTGTCCAACCACAAATCCAAGAGCACCGAAATTCTCCGCACTAGTAAATGAAACAAGTTAACAGTTAGTATAACCAGTGAACCTCAGATGTTGCTGATTCAAAATGCTGTTAGAGCTGTTGTCAATATTAAGCGTGGAAAATAATCTGCGTTTACATTGACTTTGCTTCGATCTGTAATTGGATTTAAAATCTCCCACCTCTTTCTCGACCAATCAGAAATGAACGCAAAAACCGATTGAGGCTTTGTCGCACGCATTATCCCGCGCTTGGCGTCTTTTACATGTTCGAGTTCGAGTTTTGTTTGGTTCTTTAGGTAATTTGTGTTTGACGTGATTGGTTGGGATAGTTTGACTACATTGGTTTTACGACACTCAATTGTAAACCGCGTTAATGGAGTAAGTATATGTACTACTGAGGCACTGTGTCGTTTAGGGTAGCTTGCGTGTCTCGCAAAAGAAATATATACGGTAATGAGGCAAAAATGATGTAAATTTATTTGCCGAATTAGGGAATTAATAGAGTCTTGTTTTGAAGTACAGTATGTAGCCTTCAAAGGCTCTTTAACAAGTTATTAGCGTACTTTTATAGTTACTGTCGAGCTCTCAAACTTTTACCAAGGTAACTTTGTTGACTTCAAGAATCTTGCTAGTTTTCTTTAAAATCAAAAGTCAGTTTTATTCCGTGGATTGAATCTTTTTAGGCTGACAGACGCTTCTAGACCAATAATGTCAAGAGAAAATATTTGACGAATCATAAAATTCAGTATTACACTTCCTGTACTTACTGTGGGTATTCAAAGTGATAAAAAGGAGGTCGAAGAATTCCTGCGGGTACAACTGAAAGGCAAAAAGCAAGGAATTAGAAACAAATTTTATTAGGTGCAATAATAAAAGAGAAACCAAGACCAGCTCAAAACCGACGACCATGTTATACGGATCCCTTATGGAATCAATTACTTTTTCTTTTTAAAATGCTCTTTCAACTGACAAAAGAAACACATCAACGCTCTCTTACGCTTGTACCATTTATAGATTTAACTGATTGCCGAAATCATGATCGAAAGTAAGACCCAGTCTCCACGTTGATTAGACGGCTCAGTTGAAAGAGCATTTGCACAAGACATGAGGGCGAGATGCATAAAACTCAACGTCGAATGTAACTTCTGACTTCATACGTTCAGTGCAATCAAAATCACTTTTTGCTTTCTAAAAGAAAATGGCATTTCACTCACATGCAAGTGAAACTCAGTTTGACACGAGTGGTTTTTTACTAGGCCTTGCTTTCATGAAGAGGCCTGGGCCGGGTAGTTCGAAAGTCGATTAACGTTAATTATAACCCGGGATTAAAATTTAACCCATGTTTATGTTTCTCTTGTGTGAAAGAGTTTCACTTCTGATTTCAAGTGGCTGTTTGAAGACATCAAAGTCAAAACGTAGAGCAAAAAGGAATTACAGGAATTTTCATCGCTTAGCAATAAGACAGATAAGACTGAATTAAAAAATTGACACTAATCCCGGTTAGCTTAAACCTGTTTTGAACAACTGGGCCCTGGGCAGTAGCCTTTTTGGATGAGAGAAAGTCAAAAGCAAGCATAATGCGTAATGTTTGACTCACCAATTTTATTGCTGTTCGGTGAATAGTAAGCGTTAGCCTCAGTTGGTCGCATGTCCCATCGATAGCGGCTCACTGGGTTTCCTCTTGATAACAACGTGTTTTTCATTCTTATTCCAACCTCGTTCAATCGATTTTGAAAGAACTTTTTGGGATCAAGTTTCAGCTGAAAGGAAAAACAATCGGCGAATTATATAACATAAGACATTGCTACACACAAGCAAATAACACAAATAATAGCAGAGTGTAAATAAGCCTATGACTTATCGACACTTACCCCCGCAAAATATTCCTCCAATAACGTGTCATTCATGATAAAATCCGGGTACCCTATTTGTTGAAACATAGCTTCGGCCTGCAAGAAATTATGTCCGATATTGAAGGATACAGTAATATATTATTGCATACTACTTGCTCGTGGTTGTACAAAAGAAAGAGAAACCCTGGACCAAAAAGAAACTGCTAGCACAATATTTGACACTTAGCCTCGTTTTCATACGTGTTACCATGGTTACCTTTTCTTTTGCCGCCTCTTTTGTTTCACTGTCCATCCATGCTACATCGTTCAAGTTGTCAATGAAAGCGTTGCGAATATGTTGAACCATCTCATCCGCCTAAGAAAAAGCAAATTCAAGTTTAACAAACCTCTCTTAGGTAGGTCTTTATTCTTCATCTACGGAATCTATTTACGCGGGGCAGCATTTGTAATAGAAATTGAAAAAAACCTGAATTTCTAAGGACAATGCGCGCGAGATCGCCGAATATCATCGAATATTTAAGGTTCAAATAGCCATTCACACTCATGCATTTGCAATTAGCTGAACGACAAGTTGTCAATATAGTGTCTTGTTCAAGGTAGCCCGGTTCGTTGTCAGACTATGGTAAAGTTTTGTTTTTATAAAAAAAATTCCAAGGACCTTTGGTGATACTTACTTGTTGTACACTTTCATTAGTAAAACCGCTGCCTTTAATAAACAGCCTAGACACACCCATATCAATAGACTGGTCTGTACCGCGAACGCATCTCCGCCATAATGGACTGGATTTCTGTATTCCGTAAGCCTTTTGAGCAAACTCAAGGTAGACGTCGTGAAAATCCGATGATAAATAAGAGCCAAAGTCATACACAATGAACCAGGTAATGTAGTTAGCACCAATTCTAAATGAACGAAGTACAAATGTTAGTAAACCATCTACATACGCAAAGACAGTTACATGCCACGTAAATTTGCCTAGTAAGCAAAGTAGGATGGGCTATTAAATGTTCAGAGCTTGGGCCCTGGTTCCTTCCCAGCTTTCTTTTTTTTTTTCTCTCTAGCAAGCCTCTGCCTCCGTCTAACAGCAGCGTTCACTCTTCCTCCATGTTTTGCTTTGACAGTGTTTTTATTGACTAGTGAATAGATATTTCAACATGTTTTTCTCTGGATACACTTACCTAGTGCTCTGCCGAAACCTGGAAAATAAACCTAATAGTATGATACTGTTTGTTGTATAGTGGGACTGAAATACTAAATTTTGTCCCGGCCATGTTTGTAACCTGAGGTTTGAGTGAGGCTCAAGACAAAAAAAAACCTTACCTTATATATAAGCATTTTTGCGCAGGCGTTTCAGAGACTTTGGGGAGGACTCCAGGGAGAGGTAGAACGTGATGGAGAAAGGAGGGGGGGAGGGGTGGTAGATTGGGATAGAGGCTTGAGAATGCTTCACAACAACAACAGTTCTCACCGTTGTGGAGTTTTCTTCAAAATTTTCCAAAGCTCTTTTAAGTATATCGGCGTCTCCACATACACTTCTTCGGAATCAGAAAAAACCTTGTCACCCAGACCTTCCGTTAGCTTGCTGAAGTATCTCTTCCAGTCAAACTGAAAACAAATAACAATATGAAAACACAAGAAATCATTCTATAACACCTTTTTAAATCCTTTTATTTCTACAGTAGTTATCACCACCGAATCTCTCCTCAGCGCAATCAGATGGTCTTCGCAACAAGAAGAAATTGATCATGATACTACAGGCGATGTTCTTGGAAACGGAGAATTTTTGCGTTTCAAAACGTTTTGCGCGGTGTGTAAGTACATGTATACCTTGTTATTTTTTTCTTTTTGTAAAATGACCATTTTATGAAAGTTTTCAAACGGTTTTGTGTCCACACTATATGCTTTTGTTAATTTTTACGTTTCAACACGATACATGTGCGCAGTTTTTTTTTTTTACGTCGTCGTTTTAGCCAGAAAACCGCCATTATGCATTTCACACATAGGCGATAAATCTTAGCTCTGAAAGGTCTTAATTTAGATCTAACTGCTTGACTGATAAATCTTAATACTGTCAAATATGATGGAGGGGTCCCTGGTGTACTCTCAAGTTCTCAGTCAAAATGAAGGAGGTGGGTTTTAGACTTCGACTTTCTTTTATCCGCAAGATATGCTCCTGTATCTTTTAAATATCGGTCTTAAACAAACTGTCAAGTGCATTACATACCCCAGGCAGTTTCTCTTGAAAATCTTTAACTGTCCACTTCGTAAGCTTCGTCTCTTGTACTTTTGCCTCATCTTGCATTGCCTAAAAGATACAACAAGTGAAAAGTTCATCTTGGTATTCAAGAAATAGTAAGACAGGGACTTGTAGTGTTCGCAGACTTGAAAAAACAACAGTAATGAAAGGACTTCATTTCATATACCTTGACGACTAGAACCTCAAACAACAAGATCTGTTTGATTTCTTCTGCGAGACTCAAAGGGTCTTGGTGTTCAACTCCTCCAAGTAGTTTGGTTAATTTTGCCATCAACAACATGTAGGCTATAGCGATCTGCATATAAAAAACAAAGAAGAAATTTAATTGGATACACGATACTCCTGGACAGCAGATACTCGTAGCACTTCATGCGCAGTTGAAAATAAAGCATAGAAACTGAGAATCAAAGGACCTCTGCCCGTTGCAGTGAAGAGTGAAGACCACATTGCATTTTTGCTCTGAAATCTATGCTAGTGATTGTTCATCAAATGAAAGATAGACAGGGAAGAGTATTTCCACACGATTCTGGTAGTAATCTGCAATTACCCTGTTTTCTTTTCGCTTACAAATCATTCCCTGACTAGGAAACCGGTCTTTATCAAACTACTCATGCAAGCTTAAGTAAATAAGAACGCTGAAAAAAATTTGACCTGGTTGTCAATCGCAAAATTTTTATATATTAAACAGAGCTACACGTCAGATGAAGTGAATAAACTTGCCGGTCGAATTTTACAGGATTATCTAAAGACAATCTACTGAAACTGGTGATTTTTCTATTGAAGAAGATTTATTTTCTGAACAGATTTCTGATCTTTGAAGAAATGTGGAATAAAAAGCAAGATTACACGTTTGACCGACTGCAAGAAACACAAATGACACAACGAACCAATAAGACTCACGTTGAACTTGTGCCTAGCGCTGTGGAATACGTGTGCGAGCCAAGTTGCGATTGTTTTTGATTAACTTGTTGAAAAGGCAGCCTGTTTGGCTTGTTCGATTAGTGTTAGTGGTACGATTTTGGGCTGTTTGATAACTGAAACAAAGCAAATGAAAAGCAAACGCGTATTCAATATTAATTAGCCTGTGTGGCGGTCGCCGAAAGGAGAGGGAAATTAATTACAAAATTATATAAGCAGGGCTACCTTCTCCTTTCCGCGCTCGTGTTCCGCGCTCGTGGCTCGCGCTCTCTAATCGATATCCCTCCTCTCCCTCTCCTTTTAGCGCCTGCCACGCGCGCATGCCACGTAGGCTGACTTTTAATTGAAAAGCGCTTAAAAGTTCATGTCTGGTTTCGACAACTTACCTGCCGTGCGTGTTCTTCCTGTGATAAATAGACATTACTTGACTGCAGCAGGGGCTTTGTTTGGCCAATCTAGTTAAAGAGGTACAAATTGTAAGTCTTAAGCTTAGCAAAAGAAGCTGATTTAGAGTCAGTGGATCGGAGTAACGAAAAACAACGATGAAAAAAACGAACTGAAGGAAATTAGCCTGCGTAGCAAGCGTTTCCGAAGTAGAGAGCTTTGCGCAGTTTTAAAGCATCAGTTCGCTTTTTGAACACAAAAATTGAGGCGATTGCACCTCCCTCCCCCTCCTCGCTCCTTCCATTAGTGTTGCGCTGGCCCCAATTTTCTCGCCACCAAGAAGCGAAAAATGCCTCGAACGAGCAGAAAAAAACCTACAGAAACGCTTGCTACGCAGGCTACCAGCTGGAGTATAGCTATCGAGTTTCTCCTGAGTTTCAAGTGTTTTTATAGCCTTGCTTATTACCACCAGTTAAGTGAAAAGTGCCTCGATCCGCGAATAAAACGGCTAGTCTAGCTACCGGACTAGCATCCCGTCCAGGGAAGGGGTGGGGGAGTAATGCTTCTAGTTGGTGCATGCTACAGAAACCGGATTAGGCTTCAGTATTCTGGACCAGACAATGATATTAATTTACAACTTAAAAACCTCAAGGCTTCAGGTTATAATGTATTAACTATTTTAATTTGTTTGTCTGTTTATATGTTGTTGTTGTTTTTTTCCTCAATTGCTTCTCTTTACAGCTAAGTTTATCTCACCGAAAGATGTGTGGGAGAAGAAGAATTTCTTGGATCCAGTCCTAATGATACTGTGAATAGCGGAAACACGCCAAGAGAACGGTGAACAGTGGCTAGTACGTCTTCTAGTCTCCAGTCCTCGTCATAATAAAGGTTTGGTACAAAAGGACTGAACTGTTTGCCCATGGTGTCATGTATTAAATCCTGCAGCGGTTTAGGCCCCAGTCTATTCCGTTCGTTTTGGTCCGAACATGAGGCGTACCAGTTGTAAACTAGTTTCTCCACTCTGTTTTCTGAGGACATCAAGTACACAACAATTTAGAAGAATAAAAGCAAATTAAAGCTATAAAGAAAATGTAACTTTAATTTCGATATATAGAATACGCTGAACTTCACAAGTGCTAAGCCCGTCTGTCGTTCTTGTTCACAACTGATTGTTACTTAATCTGAAGGGTCTCTTTTGGGCATTTTGTTTGTTATGCGCAATCTCACAAAACCTATTATCGTCACGCAATTGCTGCGTCACACAGCACTGCGTGACATCCCGCCAAGAAAAACTTGCCAGTAAACCTGTTCATACCTGAATCCTTTTGTTCTCCAATCAGAGATCTCAGTTTATTCTCCGTCTGTTCAGCTAAGTAAGCAAATATAGTCCATTTAGCGTGGTCTTTCGGCAGCCCTTCAGCTATCCATCCCCCGCATGCGTACTGGTAGAAATTTTTACATGGGTCAGCGGATCTGTTCATCATCCGGGACATGTTCATGCTCTGTTTGGTACACTGGTCTGTAGTACACTCGGGAACATCTTGTACTTTGCCAAACTTACGTTTGGGCTTCAATTTTCGGTAGTGTGGCGAATGTATCATGTCTTCAAGGACGTCAATAACCTCCTCATCTGATACTAAAAAGATGATAACTGTGTTACACTAATTCCTTCCATTTTCGGGCGCTTCATTTTCTTTGTTTTCATTTCTTATTTGTTACTTTAGCACTAAGGGATTTGCTGCAGTTTGGTTAAAGCGGTTCTAAAATTACGACAATATAGTTTTGCTCAGTCGCAAAATGCTCTGAGAACACCAAGACGAAGAAAGCAAGCGCATTCTTGAAGAAACAGCGAGCCACAATGTGTTTATAACAATTTTTCCCAGACACAAGCGACGACTGACTTGACAAATATTCGCTCGTTTTTTTCAAGTTACCATCTATTTCCATCCCGTCCACACGAATCCCAATACATCTGTCAATAGTTTCAGTGCAATAATAAGGAAATTTTCAACAAACGCTGGCTGACATAACCCCATTAAGGTTCGCAAAAATTATATCCGCGAAAATTAATCCACAAAAAAGAACTGTGGACGTGTTACAGCTAAGTTTGCCATACCACGAAAAATGTAAGATGTGGCCGTACTTCGTGACAGCCATCAAAGGTTTGCTTTGTCGCCGTGTTGCTTAGTCCACATTGTATGCACTTGTTATTACCGGTGTGCCACTGTTGTTACGGACGATAAGTTAGGACTGGAAACCTTTCTACGTGACTCATCGAATATTGCGAAAATTTTACTGCAAGGTCAATTTTACTTTATATTTCGTAAATTTTTGATCTCGCGAAAATAGAAGTCAGAGCAGGCATTAGGACAGTCAATCCGGGATTATTTTAGACGAGAACAAAAGGTGACGTAAATTGAAAACTTGTATCTTACTAGGCCCGGTTGCCAGAACAGGTTAAGCTAATCCACACAAAATTTGCATCGACGGGCTTTAAATTCTCTGTTATTTTTCTATTTTATTTTGGCTGTCCCAGCTTTTTTGGTTCAATGGCAGGAAAAACCCTTTTAATTAAAAAAAAGAATCAGAACTTTTGTAGGCGCAGTTTACAACTCGAGTTTTTGAAACCAGTCGAAAGTTTCAAAGCTAGTCATAACTAAAAAATGTACGATTGCTACAAGCAAAAATTTTTTTCTTGGTTAACGTTTAACTGTAACGTAAAAAATGAAAGATGTTGCCCCTCCTCGCTTCTAGAAGATCATGTTCTTTGTCCGGCAAACTTTTCCCAGTGTCGTCCACCCGCTTTTTTCCGCATTTATTGTATGACTGTTGACGTCAATGGGATTATTACATGACTTACAAGATACCATAAACGCAAAATAAAGCTTGGCAATATCATGTCGTTAGAACCTCAAATCACAGAAAATTGTTTTTTTTTTAGAATCAAAGTCTTAAACATTTTTGGGTTGCCAACAAGTTAAAATGGTAGCCTTTTCAGATTAGCTTGTTATCCTGTGTCCGGCCTTCGAACAAACAAACCGGTGACTAAATCACTATAAGTTGATTTTCAGTAGCGTTTATTTTGGTTGACTTTATTCAAGTTGTAGTAGCATGTACAGTACTTGCGAATGTCTAGGTTCAATTTTTATTTTTCTTTGTTCTTTTTTATGTTCATATATATGACAATGAATATGAAAAAAAGAAAACAAAAATTTTACCAAGGATAAAATTGAATTACAACATCTACATGAAAACATAACTATATCCACTCTCAAATGTCTCCGAGATATTTTCAAGTGTGGCTGGTTTCGTAAATCTTTAAAGTTCATCGGAAGTGAAAATACGCGTATCTCGATTGGTAGACTCAACTAACAGAACTGTAAAGCACGCATCTGACTTTTGCTTTTATAACTACATCCGCCATTTCATTTGCAGTTTACTTTTCTAAGAGTTAAATTGAGGTTTCCAAGATTATTAAGATTAAAACCATAACAACATCGTAACATCGCGGTGCTTAAAAAAGTAGCACGCTAAACTAGAACGGTCTGTTAAAAGCATCAATAGTCTTCTTCGACATCTTGTTTTCTTTTTAAGGTCTTTTTATTTACACATTATTTCTAAGAGTCTCCATTTCAAAGTTTACCAGCGGGACAGAAAAATTGTTGAACAGGATTACGGCTGGATAAATAAATAAAAAGAAACAATCAACAAAGTCGCAAAGTCGCACAATCATCAAAGCCGCAGTACGCTCGCAGACATTTTACACAAGACCTCAAGATTTTAATGACAACTTATTGAAAAGATTAAAATGTCAGATCGGAAGTTAAACAAAACGTCTGATTTAATCTTTTACATATTTCCATAAGTTTAAGATAAGATTGAAGTTTAAGCAAAGGAAATTTCGATATAAATAAGTGGTTGTCTTGGTTAAGTCCACCCGAACCGTTCTCGCATCGATTAGTGACATGGTTTAAAAAATTCTAGCTGTTCATTTTTTAACATGCTTTTTCATATTCACAGATCTAGAGCACCCAACTACAGTCGTAGCACTATGAAGCTAGTAACAACAGTGATACTTAAATAAACAGTTTAAATTTATTCATTTAAAAATTGAGGAAAAAGCCGGTAGCAGATTAAATTAAGACTTGTCGGAGAGGAATCGATATGTCGTGGTTTAAGTT
Organism: Siderastrea siderea; assembly: GCA_964030785.1. Classification (NCBI taxonomy): domain Eukaryota; kingdom Metazoa; phylum Cnidaria; class Anthozoa; order Scleractinia; family Rhizangiidae; genus Siderastrea; species Siderastrea siderea. Next base: position 4,297,742 of record OZ034967.1, read on the forward strand.
TTTATAAGCTGAAGTTTGCAGTTGTACAGATTATGCGGATCTCGCAATTGCAAGTTTATACGGCTTTTGATCTCTTCTTGTAATCTCTCTGTGATGAAGAGTTGTCGTTATGAGAACCTGGACGTTATGGATGGACTGAGGAAAAACCCTTGTGGGTTGATCAGCCGCTTATTATGTACCTTCAGCTGATCAATGTATTAATTCGCTTTCAAGTGAATTAATTTCCATCTCCCACTGCCCTCTTAACTCAACAAACGTCCTCCGACGGAATAACTAATTTTAAATAACGTTAAGTTTATATTTGACTGCATTGATTTTTCCGGTTTATTTTCTCTACTGTACTTCAAATTTGTTTCACAATATTGTGATCAGAATCTCTCTTCGGACAAAATCGTACAAATTAAATATTCATGTAAAATCTAATCAGGACAAATTATTTCACCTTGCGCGGGGATATTATATCCACACCAAAACCAAAATCTGTAAGAAGCCAGCAAAAACCTTCTAAGTTTCATGACTAAAGTACAATTTGTAGTTTAATACCGCGAGCAATCTAACTCTTTTCGTGTTGATGATTCATCGGTATGATTAGTTAAGCTTGAGTTGTTTTATATGTAAGCTTGGTTTACAGGTTAATAAAACGTCCACATGCCCCCAAACAGCTTCAAATTAACAAGCAATGTTATGATTTAAGTCTCTTTAGAAGCACACACCTGTTGTCTTTGCCCAGTTTCTTCTTTCTTTGCGTGCCTTGATCGTTGTCAGAGAGGCTGCAACCACAACAGTCGCCATCAGTGCCAAACCCAATATTCCTCTCATGTTGTTCCCTTCAAAACACGCACAACCCTCCTCTTCGACTTAACTCTGAACAACTTCTTTATAAACTAATTCACACCATCGTGGCACTGGCTACTGAATCCGGCCGTATTTGTAGCAATCGCTATTGAGAAGCGTTCAAATGTCGAAGCTTGATGACGCGCCGCCAATCCATTATTTTCCTCATTCAAATGAGCAGTTCAGCGGAGCAGAACTTATAAATACGACGCGAACTCCTTAGTTGCAGTTCATGCCCAGTGGAATGCTATCATTGTTATGTAAATTTTAAGACGTCAGTTATCAGAGGTGGAATATTAATTTCACTTTACCGATTGAAATCTGTTGTATAAATGGCCTCCTACCTAAAAGTATCATTTTTAAAAGGAAGAGAAACGATAAAGATCAGCAGAAAATTGCTGTATTTCATTGGCTTCAAAAATCATTGAAATCACTGTAAACGAACGATAACTTTGATCTACACCGGCTGCATGCTCCCGATACAGAACACGTTTAGCTAGCGAAAAGTGTCCCATCAAGCATTTATCGTTTCCTTAACTGAATTGAAAATAACAAACAAACAAAAAACAATAACCAACAACAACAACAGTAAAAAGACTCTGCAGACTTTTTCGCCACAGTAATCAGATAACATCGCGCGCTATTTTCGACCATCTAGGAACAACCCGAAATGCCGGTGTGTTTCATTTCTTCCTTTGCTTTTTTTGATAAGTGCGAATGCGTGTGCGAAAAGAGACGTAGCCGCATATTAACGCATTGAGCCTTGACAGCCGAGCCCTATTTATATGGATGTAGGTTTTAAGGACCAAATGTAACCAGGACTGAAAGGTTTGGGTGAATATAGGAACTTGGACTTAGACTTTCTAGTCGATTCGAAGCTTTTTTTTTTTCTTTTTCAGAAGACTGACCAAATAAATTCACTGAAGGAGACATTTGAAGTTGCATGTACTGATGCATTGAAGAATACCGGTAAGGCGGTTATTTTTCCAGCTTATTTCAAGAGGGTTTTCCCAAACTTGCTTAGCCGGCATTCCAGTGTGTGAGGCCATTAAAGTAGAAGTCTGCTCAGTAGCAACATTGCCTGGTATAAACATGCCTTGGGAAGATCAAATAATTCACTTTGAGAGTATTAAATATTCATAAGTCAACGAGACTTCACCACCCAATTAATTTCTTGTGTTTTAGGGATATTTTCCTGCCTCAGTCCTCTAGTTTAGATTGATGGCTAAAACATCATTTTATAATCATCACTGGTTTTACTGATCTCTCTTCTCCAACTCTTCTCTAAAACAGGGCAGGGTTGTAAATCATAGTAGCCGGCATGTTATATCATGTATATCGCATCCTTATCAGCTATAAATGAACAAGTTTAAAGATTCATTTAAAAAATCAAAGTAGGCCACCAGGCTGTTATTACCTGGAAGTTAAACTTGGTTTGGTGTGAATCATGATAAATTCAGATGACTATAACACGCACCTTTTTTTACTGTGTTTTCTCCCTCTATCTGTGTCGCTACAGAAACTCCAAACACCACACTCGTTACCATCATTCCCAATAATACTCTCATGTTTTTTTTTAAGGCCAAAAAGGCGACCCGGCTTAGTTTTGCCTTGATATCGACAAATTGAGGCTTATAATGATGGAGCTTCTACCACGTTCTACGACAGAATTAAGAAGTGATCGGAAAATCGGAATGTTTCTCAGATTTTCTCCGACTTTAAATGAACATAGATTGTCAGAGAACACCTTAGTTGTGGGATACTCGTAGAAAAATGTTACCTTGTTATTCAAATTTTCACACCTTCATCACCTTAATTTTAACCAGGATTTGTTGCATTCGCTTTGTTAATGTGGTAATTTATGCAAAGGCACGTGGTGTATGAAGCTGTCGATTGCATGTTCTATACTTGTAATTACTACAAAAAGTTTAATGTATAAGTGCTTCCTTTTTTTATCACTTCACTGTTTGAAACAAAGGCTAGCAGTTTGTTCTTTCTCATCTTAAGGACGTTTCCGGGAAAATCTTCTACACGACAGTTTTTTCCACACTTTTGCTACAGAAAGATGATCAGTCACGTTTATCGGAAATGCAAAAAAAAGAAGTGGAAGTTCACCCACTTTGTTTCGGAGATAAACAGTGTCAAAAAGTACCCCGATTTTGAAAAAAATCTGCCTTGGTAATTCGACATGACCTCAATGGTTGTTAATTGAAAACAGTTTTAAAATATTTACCGTAGACCCACTTTCAAAGTCTAATTTTATTTAAGTGGGTGTTTTGAGTAAATAATTTTAACTGCCGTCATCCTTTCCATTAAACTCGTTCTTAACGGTGGACATTTGCAAACACGATACAGCTAAAACAATATCGGGATTTGATGGCACGTGAGCAGAGATTGGAAAAAATCAAACTTCCACCACACAGATTTTTTTTCAGCTTTTCATAAAACGTAGATAATCAATAAAGAAAGTGATCTGGGTCACCGAGCCTCAAAGAGAGTTAAATCCATGAATGGACAAAATGCCCCTCAGCGCTGTATATTTCTGCGCAAGAGCTAGATGCATGACGTGGCACGACGAATATTCCGACGTGAATTGGGTACGTAGTACGGGATGTGTACAAACAACGTCTGCAATTCTCAGTCAAGGCCGCCACCCTGCCTAACTTGTGAAAAAAATTTCTGCAAGCTCGATGAGGAAAATTCAGTATCCATAATATTCGCTTACGATTTAAGGACACTATTTACAACGCTAAAAAAGGTTATTTCGTCACTTATAACGTATAAAAATATACGCACGTAGAGGACGGTCTTTTTGCCCTGAAGATGACTTAACTTTTAATTAGTAGAAAACGTTCGGTTTTTTTTCCTTTTTTAACCTTTTTCTAGCCTTGTAAATAGTATCTTAAAAATTCAGTACTTTACCCAGTTTATTTATAGAATGAATATTGTTATAAGTGCTTCAACATCATAATAGCTTATTCCTTTTATACTTCTTTTAGAGCGGTTTTCAATTGAGTGTCGAAAGTAATTTGCGTTTTGTTTTGGTTTTGCTTTACTTCGCCCTGTAATTGGTTAAAAAATCTCGCGCCACTTTCTCGACCAATCAGAAGTAAAACTCAAACCAATCGCGACTTGCTCACATGCTTTTTCCCGCGCTTGGCGCCGGTTACATGTATTTGCTTCGAGTTCTGATTGGTTCATTGGGTAATTTGTGTTTGTTGTGATTGGCTGGGGTAATTACTTTGGTTTTGGTTTTACGACACTCGTTTGAAAAGCGCTCTAAAACTTGACGTGGCATGATACCCCTGTCTTTGCAGTTTTTGTTTTTGCTATATCTTAAGATGGCGCATCTAAGATGGCTGCAGCTGTTTTGAAATCATGACTTATCTTTTACGTCATGTGACCTCATCAGCTTAATAATATGGACCTCAAAGGAAGCACTTTTGGGCGAACCATGTACCTTCCAACTTTCATTGCCATGATAACTTTGGTACTCTCGGAGTTATAAAGGGATGGCGAAATTGCCTTTGAATTTCCAGGTTCCATAAGACCAAAAATGCCCGGTCTGGTCGAATATGGTTAATTTGCTACAATCTTTATTTCCCTCAGACACGCTTTCCACACTCACCTATCTCTACATTAAATAACATAGGTTAATCAAACATCAAAACAAAAAATAAAAACAACAATAAATTTAGAGAGTTTTTGTTCCTCTGTCTGGTACCAGTTATGACGTCATGCGGGTTACTCGAAGTCTTTATTAAACACCGCTCTCGGAGTCCAGGACGGACGCGAAAAATGGCTCTGCCATTTTGTTTATTTTTACGCACTTTACCTCTTTTCTTCGCGATTCTTTCACTCTCTCAAGCCCAGATATTTACGGCATTAACTCACATGACAGATTTTATGCGACTAGAGCAATCATTCAGTCTATATTTAGACGAATATCTACAGCATAGTAGAGAAGTTTCGCCAGAGATCGAGCGGTTTGCAAATGATGTCAGACAGCACATAGCAGACGTCAAGGATGAGGATATGGAAATATTTCTTGGGCATCCCGTGAACTCTTATTTGCTTGTGCGACGATTTTTACACGATTGGAGAAATGTTATGGATAAACTGGACGACACCGATCCTATAGGAAAAGGTAGTCAATTCACACTCCTTTAAAATTATCCCGTTTTTGTAAAGGAATGTACAATAAGAAATCGAAACATGGGTAATTTCATCGCAATTTAATTAGTAGGTAATTAAATTCAGAGTTTTTTATCTAGTAACCAATTCTGCCATATATGTATTCTGATCACATAAATAAAATTTGCAGCTGATCACGATGCATGCAGCTTCAAAGTTTACTGAACAGTTTCCTTTTCAAATCACAAGGCCAAGTTTCCTGTTTTTGAGTATAGTCGACGAGGTTAAAATCGAAGAAAGCAGATTAGTCGAATTAACAAACCATATTTAGAGCAATATTTACGACAGAACTAAGACACTAAGACTTACTTATACTTTTCAAAGACAAAGCAAGCGTGATCGTTCAATATCAGAGAGTAGTGACACATGAAAAAGCCAATCATATTTCTGGAATTAAAATTTCTGAACGTAAAAGCCTTTTGAACAATTTTAAGCCACTTTTGTGAGTAGCTCTACTGAAAAAGATTGTAATCTTCTACTTAAAAGTACCCAGTGAGTATCGGCAGCAGATACACGTGCGCTGAAGCACGCACTCTGTCACCGGGCAGACTGAAGGCTCAGGTACCAGCTTCTTATTGGTAAACACAATAAATCAACCATTAAAAGCAATACTGATTTTGTTCTTTGACGAAATTCGGCGACTTGAATAATTAGCTAAAACGATCTCGCGTATCATGGAGAAAAAATCAGAGAAAACATATTGTTTTTCAACTAAACGTAGGTAAAACCTGTAGCTTGCGCGCGTTTAAAATTTCCTGCGATTTCCTGCGGTTGTATATTTTCGATTAAGTTCTGATTCCTGATTGGTTCATTCTGTTATCTGGATTTATTCTGATTGGTCCGATACGATAACATTATTTGGTTTCGGTTTTACGGCGCTCATTCATAATTCGTTCTACAAAACATGTTCCGGTTCTTGTATTTAAGTATGACTGTTTTCCACATGTGACATGGAGTATGTGACAGTGACAGTGTGGAAGATGAGACTGCTTATCTTCCCATTTTGACTTGACATAGGTAATATTCTTTTTCAGAACTCATTGAACTCATAAAAGAGCACAATTCCTCGTTTCCTAATTTGCAAGACTTACAAGGCTGTGCTTTAGCAATTCTTCGGATTCAAGATGTCTACCATATTAGCGCAGAGAAAATTGCAAATGGAAAACTCTCTCCGAAAACACTAAGTCCTGAGATGCGAGCCACACACTGCCTTGAACTGGGACTCATGAACCATCAGTGGGAAAAATACGAGGACGCGTATGGCTGGTTAACAGAAGCCTGGGAACGACTGGGCCCGTTAGACAGGAGCAGCGGAATTACGACAAAAGACGTGCTCCAGTATTTGATTTGGGCGGAGTACAAGGTGAGAAGACTGGAAACAAAAACATTAAAAGACAACAACAAAAACATCGTAAAAGCTAAAAACTAAGTCTCTTGATACTTAATATATCACTCCTTGGACCCGAAGAGTTCTCGCTAAACGTGGAGCAACGGTTTTCCTGGACGGGTGACACGACATTTTATGCAGCGGTCCTCCCAACTAAAAAAACAAATCTCTGGGGTCGCAATTGAGAACTTGCAATATTTTAATCATTAAATTCTTAAGTTTGCACTCGCGGAACAAAAATTTCCATCTAAACGTAAACCTATAACCTTTGATGAAATTAAGCTAACGATATGCATAGAATAACATAAAAAATAAAAGAGTAATTCTTTCTTCCTTTTTAGACAGGTAGAATTGAAAGTGCCCTTAAGCACACCAATATAATGATCAAGGAAGGTACGTTGTTCTAATAAATAAATTCATTACGTTCAGGGAGGAAACTTATCACCCATGGAAGTTTTTCATACAGCTTTTTTACATCCAGATCGAATTAGAGTTTGGATTTTTGATTATTTTTTAATCATTTTTTTTTGGAGCGCGCTCAGTTTTTAGGGTGGGACCCTTGGACGCGCAAGGGATCGTGGGAATGTCGAAGCAGCTTCTTCGTGTCTCCTGTTGAGCCTTCCATCGATGTCTTGCGCTGTCTGTGAAGCCTCCCGTAGTCCTTCGCTGTCGTGACAAGGTGTTAAATACCCCCAAAGCGCCAGGATACGAGGCATTCTAAGGGCCGAGACGAGAACCAGCAACTGAAATTTAACTCGCACAAAACGCTAAGTCCGCTGAATGCTGGATTCTAAACCCGGGCTGCATTGGGAGGGGTCGAATGCCTTCACTGCTCTGATCCAACATCTTTGAAACGACCATTTGTTACTTATTTGTTAACGAAAGAGTTTCACAAGGTTAATTTAGCGCTAATTGCAAGGAGATATGATCTGCTCTTGGGAGAAATTTTGACTATGTATTCTTTTTACTAGAACTAAGAGGCGGGCAGGTTATTCAATGTTTCAGATTGGCCAAGGGCTGTCTCCACGCTAGTATTGAATTCACCGGCCCATATGCCAACAGACATACCCACAACAACTTGTCCTTGCTTTAATTTGAAAATTCTTTTTCTGATGGAGAAAAGAAAAAAGAATGACCATTTTCCTTAGAACCACAAGATGAGACACTCAAGGAAAGCAAAATATACTATGAAAACAGACTACGAATGATACAAGATGGAGACTATACTGACGATGAAGAAGAAGATAAACACGAGGAAGAAACTTCAGAAGATAGCAATAAGCCGAAACCAAAAGAAGAATTCATGTTAGATTACGAGAGGCTCTGCAGAGGCCAATCAAACAAGGTACATATTCCTGACTGCGTCTCTGAATTATAAAGTAGATACTTGCAATTGGCATGAAAAACAAAACGAATAAATGAACGAATGAATAAATCGATGAATAAGCTAAAGAATAATCAAGTAAACGAATGAACGAATTACATGTAACGAAAGGCAAAATGGATAGATGAATAAAAGAAAGAAAGACAGAAAGAAAGAAAGAAAGAAAGAAAGAAAGAAAGAAAGAAAACGAAGGAACGAACGAACGAACGAACGAACGAACGAATGAATGAATGAATGAATGAATGAATGAATGAATGAATGAATGAATGAATGCATGAATGAATGAATGATAAATGGATGGATGGATAGATGGATGGATGAATGTATACTGATTTTTGATTGATTGATTGATTGGTTGATTGATTGATTGATTAAACTGACTCTTGTTAAGTTCCATATCTTGCTTGCGTTCTCTACAGAGTCAAGCCGAACAAGACAAGCTTACATGTTACTATTTCAACAAAGATCCCTTACTGCTCATCAAACCTGTGAAAACAGAAATGGCGAGTTTAAAGCCAGATATTTACCTTCTACACGATATCATCAGAGACTCAGATATTGAGTTTATCAAAGACCTCGCTGGTCCAAGGGTGAGAACTTTATACATTATTTTGTGTATTTGGGTGTGAAAAGAGAATATTAGAATATTAGAGGGATAAAGCTTACTTGGCGGAAGGGGCGCAGCTAGTAGTTCCTTTCAATGCACCCTTACGGATTCGTCGATTCTTCGTCTCTTCTTGGTTAGTCTTTTGTACACAGTTTTGTTAGGGTTTTATTTTCGTTCTTTTTTTTTCTTGTTTTCTTTGGAATATCCAGCAAGAAATACAATCGAGACCTCAAGCTTTCCTAAGCGAACACCCCTGATAAAGGATAACTTCTTTTAGCGAACGCTTGTACGTAATACCTGGCGTTTTAGCCAATTCTAATTATTATATTTGAAACCTCGTAAGTAGCCTCCTTGACGACGAAATAACCATTCATTTTGATATGTCTTTTGCAAAAGTTTCACTATACAGCATGTGATTCTGGTAGCTTATTCTACAAGAATTAACCATCCTAGGAGGCCCAGGGGAAGATAGTCAGGGCGAGGGCGGAACATCCAGATGACTTTTCCGGCTTTGCAGATTTTTCTCCTTGCACCGTCTTTCTGAGTCTCCAAGGATGAAAATTAACAAGCTGCGCATATTGGTGTTTTTTGTAGCTTCAAAGAGCAACAGTAACAAACAGAAACACCGGAAATCTGGAATTTGCGGATTATCGGATCAGTAAAAGGTAAAGTATAAAGTAAAGTCACTTTTTTCTCATTTCAAGATTTCAAGATTCCATTGTCCACGGTGTGTTTGTGGCCTTTCCACTAAACTGTCATTCGAGGACCGAATGACGAAGTGAGCAGAAAGGGGAGCGGTGTTTGTGCAGGAGTGATAGCAGCATGACCTCTTTTAAGTTTTACATAAGCAGAGACTTCAGTAAACTTTCGCGGATCGATCCAGTTTTGTTCCAGTTCGAACTTAAAAACAACTGAACGAACTTCAAATCGTTTAATCATCTGTTATTATTATTATTATTATTATTATTATTATTATTATTATTATTATTATTATTGTTACTATTATTATTATTATCATTATTATTATTTTGTTTTATTTTGTTTTTCCTTTATTGTTATATATACCATAACTTTTACAGGACACAGACTTTGAAGTGGAGTGCGGACTTTGCTGAGATTTACCTAAATGACAGTGTTTTTTTTTCTCTGACAGTTTTATATGATTTATGAACTCACAAAACTCGGAGTTTAAAATGGAGAGTGGGCCTTGTATTGTGCTTTATTATTATTATTATTATTATTATTATTATTATTATTATTATTATGATCATAATCTTATTTCAGTGGATGGCTAGAGGATTATGAAGGGGAGGCCATTGAAAGGTTGAGTCTTAAGTTAGAAGCCGTTACAGGATTGTCAACTGCTAGGGTTCATAGTGAAGCACTTCAGGTAAACAGACACTATAATAAACACGTAAATAATAAAAAAAACATGCCCCAGTTATCACAATATACAAATAATTACCACCATTCTTATTGATGATTGTGATAAAACCGAAAAAAACTGGCTAATCCGTCAACAAAATGCTTGAAAACGCAACAAACGCAGTTAAACCATCAGAATTCAATTAAGCCAAGAAGAGTACTTGAAATACTTTATTTAAAACGTATACATTGGAGCAAAGACTGAATTGCGGATAACAATAAAAAACTACTATTATGTAGTTTAAAAATACATGCAGTACTCTTGAGTTCCCTTTATAAAATATCTTTCCAGTGCATCATGTAGTTGTATTCCAGATACCAAGTTTAAATGAGCTCATGCTAAGTTTCGTTCAGAAGTTGTATGTTGCAGTATGTATGTTGAGTGAGTTATCATTAGTAGTTTTTAATTCTAACTCTTAGTAGTTTCTAGTTTTGACTCTATGCTAATTCGTCTTGTATTTTAGAGTGTATTTTAGAAAGTTAGGTGTCCTTTATTAGCAGTGGGGAATCCCCTCTGCTAGATTTTTGCTTGACACGTTAATAAAGTCATTATTATTATTATTTTTAAAAAAGAAGAAATAGTCCAACTTTGCTTACCTGAAATATATTTTTTCATGTCACGTTGAACACAACTCTTCTACGTTTCTTACATTAAATATATTTTATTTGAAGAAATGAACATGGTCGGAAGCACGTCATAGCAAGTCATGTTGAATACCACTCCCATCCCAACTCCTAACTCCTTACCTTTCTCGGTGGAACCAAGGGATTAAGCAGTGCCACGCGCGGATAAACGCGCGAAAGCTAAAACACGTATGTCTTTGGTGCTACTCCCTTGAGAAGTCAGCTTTAATTACAGGTATAGCTCAATGGTATCAAAACAGAAGGGTACACACATTTTTTATAATTACTCTTTGTAGGCAGTAAACTAGTACTAAAGCATCGCCAAAGTACTTAACCAGTAGAAGTTTTACTTATCTGCCATTATTCTGTGTGCAGGTTGTTAATTATGGTATTGCTGGTCAATACGAACCGCACGTGGATCACGCTTTGGTAAATATGACATCACTATTCCTACTTGTCCACTTTTTAATCTTTAATCATTTCTCCGAATTTTCTTTTCTGAAATATATTGTTATTAAGATGTCATTATTTCCTCGCAGACAAAAAAATCCGCTATCTTCAAGATGGGAATGGGTAATAGAATCGCCACTGTTTTGATATACGTAAGTACATTTTAATGAACTTTGCGGATTTCCTTAAATCAAGTGCTGTTTGCGCAAACCTTATTCTCCAATCAAAACGTAGCACGTCTACTCCGAGGGTCGCCAAAACGTTTCGGGCTTAGGCAACTGATTATCGGAGATGACAAGTTGGACTGCAGATTTATGTTCATTTATTTCTCTCAATAAAAGTAACAATATTTATTTTTAAACGTTACGGGCCAATTGTCTAATAAACGACGATAAATTACACGGCCGCGGTCTAAATCGAGGTGCAAGTTGGCCAACCCAGCTATTAACGTTATTGTTTTCTAACCGTGTTTAGTGGCTGTTTCTACCCAGCCATAACATGCAGTGTTTAGTTTAACTCAACCCGGAGACTGCTGTTCTAGTACAAAATCTGTATTTGAGGAGTCACGAAGGCTATTAAACAGATCTCAATTTTATGTTGTATTATTTATCTGTATGTGTGTTCTCAGATGACAGATGTAGAAGCTGGCGGTTCCACAGTGTTTCTTGATACTGAAACCATCATAAAACCTCAAAAGGTGATCACTAATAAATTCTTAGTTTGCTATCATCTCAGCGAGGGCCGATTGAGAGAGGTGTTACACAAGAAAAATGACTGTAGCTTTGTTCTGGCCAAAATATCGGAATGACGGTTATTGTAATCATTGTGATACTGGAGATGGCTGACCGGGGTGGCCCAACGGAGTTCAGTACACTGTATTTTTCCCTGGCACATTTGCTCTTTATTCTGTAATATGTTATATCGAGACTAAAATGGAAGTTTTGTACTGTTTCGAGCTTTCTTGGCTTCGAAAATAAAAGAGAAATGCTAGCCGATGTCTTAAGTGTGAGGCATATTTTTATGTTTGTCAAGCCACAAAAACCATAGCCTGTTCCAGGCGTTCAGATCGTTTGCACGCCACCATCCGAACGCCTGGAACACGCTACAAAAACCAAAGTATTAATTACAGAGATAATGGCTACCGTTTTGAAGTTGGCGTTGTAAAATAAAAACTCTGACAGGATACAGGAGAAAAAACAACCTAGAAATGGAAAACGACGCAGGGTTATAATATGTCAGTCCTTGACTACAGTATACACCTGTCTGAAAAAAGGTTGTCGGGTGAAAAGTGTAAATGGTGGACAATGCGACACAATGGAACTCTGGGAAGATGACAGGGGCAAGTTTGTTACTGGGTTTCTTTTCTTGATATTCAAAATATTTTCTTTCCAAGATAATTTAAAGAGTAAATTAAGGCATGCTGAGTTATTACAATGTGCACGTGACTAAGAATAGAGGCAAGAATTCACGCTTCCAAGAGCACCATTGGGTCGCATCGTCAATGTTACATGCTTTTCACCCGACAACGTGTTTTCAGTAAAGCGTAGTCAAAATTTTTCCTTTATCCATGTGTGTTGTTTGTCAAAAGGGCACAGCAGCCTTCTGGTTCAACCTTCTCAAGTCAGGCGAGCCTGATGGTACTACACGACATGCTGCGTGTCCTGTGATCGTCGGAACAAAATGGGGTTAGTTATCTGTGTACTTTACAATAATCTGATAAAGGCTGAAAGAAGTGAAGGCAAAATTCTTTTTTTTTTTTGTTGAAAGACGCTGCAATGTTGAATTCGTTTTCTGATCCTATCAACAAAATAGTGGTAGATTTCAATTGAAGTGTAACGTATATTCAGAACTCATACATTTTCTTCAATGTTTCTTTCCTTTTAGTATCCAACAAATGGATCCATGAACACGGACAAGAATTTCGTCGAAAATGTGGCTTATCGCCTGAGGAATAATTTCACATATAAATTTAAACTGGAAATTTATAGAGTTCAACGTCCCGTAGCACAAGATATTGACTTTGTCAGTTTCTATAGGGCAAAAGTGAAAGGAAACTAAATAATTTGGCCTTGCGTTTCCGTCTTTGGTTGGGCAGTATGTCCGAAGCCTGTCCTTACTGCAAAAGCAGGGTAAACAGGCTTTCTTCTCAATCACCAATAGGAAAAAATTCGGGAGAAGGAATTTCAGTAAAAGCGAATCCAGTAATAATATAACAGATAAGTATAGTTTTAAAGTTTTGGAATTTTTTTTGCACTGATCTTTTTTTCCAACATTTTGTATGCCACAGCGGATCCGCCTTCTTCCAGGCCTCTTTAGCTTCTTTTTTATTGTACCTAAAGAAGGCTGGTAGCGGCCAGCCAAAACATTGCATTAAACCTGGAGTTATAGGCTCTGTGATTAAACAAATTTTATATCCTACGTTGCATAGGCTTTGTTTCAACTTGTCTCATCATATTTGTAGCCGAATAGATCAATTTGATCCAATGTATACCTTCATAATTGTTGTTCACAGTTAATTGCTACTTATTGCTTTCAAGAAGACTGTTTTTGTTCCCCTTGGTCCTCCCGCGTCAGATTTTGCTCATTATGCGGGTGTTTGTGCGAGCGTGTTTTCGTCTCATATAACAGCCATGAATGACAAGTAAAACACGTTTTCAGATAATGACACGTTTTATTTATTATGTTATAAATTTGTTGCGCTAAATCAATTTTTAACTATACTCTGTATCAGCTTTGCTTCATTTCTTTAAAGGATCTTCTTTTATATCTCTCATGTCAAATCTGATATTCAGCTGATTGAGACTAGACTTAAACGATGAGGCATGCATTAAGAGATCATTCCTGTTAAGTAGACCATTGCAACTGACTAAAAGTCCCTGAGAATTCTCAGCCGGGTGCGCCCACCTCTACAGTAGAAAGCTCGCAGGGTATTTTCCTCGCAGGGTACATTAATTATTTTACAAGTTTTATGGTTCTTTTCATCTTTTTACCTGCTTCAAAGCTCAAGTTAAAACTTGTTGGTGATCGAATTACGCGATATCCAGGTGTAGTTCTTCTTACGAATCACAAAATCTGAAAGTTATAAAGCACATGTGTGGTAAAGAATTCCCGTTTGCATTTTTCTTGATCACAAAATTAATTCGAGTCTTCTTTCGGTGGTTTTTCTTATCCAGGTGAAGCTTTTTCTAGTTATTAAATTTCCCTAAGGGTTTATTTAAGCACCATTCTAGGAGACCCAGGGACAGATATCAATATTTCGCCCTTGACATTAAAGTGATTGAAATCTCTACCCCGTTTCGATTACCTGCAAATGGACCTGGGTCTCCCGTTTCAACAAAGCTTGAGCCCACGCGTTTTTCCACGCACGCCACACGCGTGGAAAACACAGCACTTGGTCAGCGGATTTATGAAAATAAAAGGCGTGGCTGCTAAGCTTGTGCACTCTTCCTCTTCTTTCCCGCAAAAAGAGGTGTTTTGCGGTTGTTTTCTTCCAAAACATTGAGAAAAATATTTCATTCCTGGAGCTTTTGAAGGCTTGCAATGAAGTGACCAGTTTTCTAGGGTACAAGTATTGACTCTTGTCCCGTATTGAAGGAATTGCGAGTTGTAATGGTCGGTTGTAGACTTGTCGCTTCACGTCAAGTTCTGGGATGGGAAACCAGCTCTCAGGAATTGCTCCTTCGCAGATTTTGAGTGTGGATCATTACTTTAGTGATCTACCAGACTTTGAGTTCGACGGCAGGTGAGATTACCTCCATAAAGTTGCTTAAAGAAAGTTCAGCTGTTTATTAATCTGACCTTACCGGGCCCGCGATCGAAAGTTCGCGATCATCATAGCTCATAAGCTTTTTGCGCGCTTTTCTTCAAACTTAACATCTTGGTTTTCCTTTTTTTAGGATCATTCAAAATTGGGTAAACTTCAGGAGTTTTGTACCAAAATTGGTTGAAATTTTTTTTTTAAGAATCAAGACGATATGGCTCCGACAGGTTCCCTGTTCTCATAGAAATCTTGCTGGTGAAAGATGTCGCAAACTTTCCTCTAGCCTGTAAGGTTGTAAGCTTTTTCCATTTTAAAGAGAAGGTGATTTCGATGTGTTTGCTTTCTCACCTTAACAGCTTAGGAAGCACAAGATTTTTTAAGGTTGCCAGAGCTAAACACAAGTAAGTAAAAACTTATTAAAATTAGTCATACAGCAGTAGCTCAATTTCCCTATTTACTTTCTGTTTGTATACTTGTCTGGGATAAAATTAAGTTTATTGATTTCTGTACCGCAGATTATGTTCCCAGCTGTTTGTCTTAAAGCTGATCCCTATGACTGTTTTAAGGAAAGAGAATTAATCATACACTAGCCATCCATAGTTAGTCGTCAACAATGGAACAAGAATTGAAAGGTCCTTGAAATTTGTAATACGAGGAACACCATGTTCTCGATTCAGTCGATTACCATGACTTCTCAATCACTGATTTAATTCGGTATTAGTATGTTTGATACACGTAATTTTAAGTGGCGTATTGTGAAAACAAAGTTTATTTACATTTCTTGTAAGGAATTAAAATTCGAGTGATTTTTAACATATTTTGAGATTTTTGTTGTTCTATATGTAGGTGAGTATTTTCTTTTTTGATATTTTTACACAGACATTATGTTGTTTTGTTCTGGAGTTTTGAAACATTTTGTGTCCGTTGATTACATTGTATTCTTTGGTAAACATTATCATTCTATTTTACCTTTGCAAAAATAAAGCAGTTTCCTCATTGAAATTTTAGTACTTATAAATTATGAATATTCAATATTCGCTTGCACTTTAATTTGCTATCAAGGTGATAAAAAATTTTCCATTATCTATGAAGCAACCTTCTTTTGCAATCAGTAATTTAAAATATATATACATATAGTACTATTAAAATTAACACAGTCAGTCCTAACATCATAAGTTAAAATATTTTCTTACCATTATATTTCCAATAATATTTTGTTATTTATAACTAAACAAGTTGTACTATAATAAGTTCTAAACTTACTGGGTGACTTTTTTGTTGTAGCTTTGTAAGTAATTTTTACTTAATTTTTTTGTTGCGTTGTCTCTATGGTGGTTAGTTGACATTTATATGCTAAAATAAATTGTCACAGATTTAGGAATGTTAGGAAGGTCGTCGCACAATGTTGTTAAGGGATACTTGGCAATAAGGAAATGTAGAATGAGTTGCAGAAATGAAGTGGTTAGTGGTGAATACTAATGAGATGTAATGTCTTGAAAGAAGTAATTTTTAAGGGTTTGTTGTTTCAGAATAAATAAACTTCAGCAAAGTATTTTGAATCCTCATCGCCAATAGCCACAAAACTAAAAAAGAATTAATATGCTTGGAACTACATGTAGGATCTAATGAAAATCATAAACTTACAAAACGTTTTCTACATGTGCAAAATGACAAGTAGATGATTTCTTTCTGGTTGTTCAGAGAACAACAGCTCAAATTTAAATATATGTTTTCCCCACTTCAGTTAGTAAAGAGAAACCTAAGCACTATAGGTTAGAGTCATACTGATGTATCTGTTTTCTTTAACAAGGGAAGGATTATGTGTTGTGAAAGTTTTTGCGATCCAAGATCCATCCCTTCCATTGAAGACCTATCAAGATCAGCTAACAGATATCAAGAACAGACTTGTTGGTGCTGCAAATGTCCTTCCGTTCCATCATTCAATTCTGACAGACAAAGCTAGTCTGCTGATCAGGCAGTTTATTAAAGACAACTTGTATGACAGAATAAGGTCAGAGAAGACGTGTTAGCTGTTGTTTCAAGGATATAAGTGATGATTAGTACAATAATATTATTATTATATTAACCTGAGTTATCATTGTTATAGTTTCTAAAGTTTCACTGAACCTTAATCCTCTGTTGATCACTGGTTCTTGGTTGTGTCATAAAAGTAATTAGCTCCTGACATATAAAGAAGCTTTCTTGGGGAGTTTTGTATTCTCTTGTGTCTCCCAGTTCTGTAGAAAGTAAAACTGAAAACTGTTACCTTCTTGTAAGTGTAAAGTGTCAAGTGTCGATGATTGGAAAGGAATGTTATAGATGACTGAAGGTTCAGTTAGGCCTGAGCATAAGTTGTCAAGCAGAGCTTGTAAGTGCAAAGTGTCAAGTGTCATATCAGTTACTAGATGATTGGAAAGGAATGTTATAGACGACTGAAGGTTCAGTTAGGCCTGAGCATAAGTTGTCAAGCATAGCAAACTCATTCATTATGTGTCTTCAAATAATTTTTTTGTGTAGCACTCGACCTTTTCTTGACGTCACTGAAAAGAAATGGATTGTATTCCAGTTATTGAGTGCTCTGGATCAGTGTCACTCAGTAAAGGTATGTCACTGATATATTGAATACCATAGTAAGAGTTATTAGATGTCCAAATTCTAGACTCTCAAGGCAAGCCTGACAACAGCACTCCTTAGTTTTGAGGTGAATATTGCAATAATGAGCAATCTTTGCCAAGGTTTGCTCGCTAGTTTTGAAAAAAAGAGAGAGAGAGGGTAGATAGGCATTTATTGAATACTGATGGGTCACTTCCTCGTATTCACATGGGCACTTAACCTGGGCCTTGGGAAGGGTGAGTAGCCGCTGACCAAATGAATTTGAAGTCACATGGTGATGGCTTGCATCATGGAGGGGATGGAGGGGGGAGAGGGGATGGAGCATCCATTAGAATAACACTGATGTAGACACTTCATAGGGCTTATTAATAGTAAGTGAAAAGCTCAGCCTTGGGAGGGGTGAGCAACCACTGACCAAATGAAGTCACATGCTCGCTGGCTAACATAATAAAGTGGTATCTGCTGAAATATCACTGATGGGGACACTTCATAACACTTACATAAAATGAAGACCTGGGCCTGAGAGAAGTGGGTATCTGCTGTCTGAATGAGGAGGCATCTGTTACAATATCACTTCTAGGGACACTTAATGATACTTACATACTAATATACATGTATATTAAAAACTGTTAAAAACCTTTAAGTTAGTTGAAAGCTGAAAGCAAAATGTTGATGGTTTGAATCTACTCACAGCCAATAGGAGACACTTTGTTCCTTTCTCAGTGACTGTTTCTCTTCCCTTATGTACATGGATGGGCAATATATGACAGACTACTAACTCACTCCCTTATCCCCTGACACAATAGATGGCAACAAATATGCTTCTGGTGATCATTAGTGAGTTTTAGAGCAGAGTCCCAAAACACGTTGTGTTGGAGCATTTCCTTCTCAAAGATCCTCCTTTTCAAACGTCCTTCATGTTCATGTTTTCTCTTTCCTTCAGGCATCCACCCCACGACAACCTTGGTGATAAAATTCTTTTTTACATGTAATTAATTTTACTGGTTCTGTAAGAAAACTATATTGGGTGATTCCAGAAAATATCCATACCCTACCACGGGCGGCATCTTCATCTAGACCCCCCCTTGCCTTAGGAAATTCCAAAATGCTCAACCCCCCTTGCCCTCGGAATTCCAAACTGTTCTACCCCCCATGCCTTCGGAATTCCGTAATCATTCAAACCCCCCTTTGGAATTGCCGCTTTTTTCTTCCAACTGATTTGAAAAGCCCTCTCTATATTCCAAACACCTTATTAAACGGAAATTAATCCTTTCGCTCCCTCCGAAAGAAAAAAACGTACATTCAGCACAGCAAACAATCAACGTTGCATGATGACAAACAGCGGCCGACTGAGTAATATTTTACATTGTAACCTTCCACGGCAAAATGTACACTACTGATAATCTGTTAAAACATTAGAAAACTCAAACGGCTTTGAAGTCATTCCAATGCTTGGTCCAATCTTTAAACGTGTGTCTATAATTTTTGGTGTTGAGGGTTGCCGAGAATAATTTGCGTGCCGAATGCGACGTAAAATTTTAACAGCAAAGCTAAAATTTTCAGAATTGAAAATGGGAATTCATAATTGCGTTTGCCAGACTCAAACCTACCGTCAAAAGCGAAACTGTTGAATGCAACCTATTCTAAAAATCGAAGGTTATGATGTTAGGAAAAGAATTAGAGTGAAATAGCAAGCTTTTTTCCTGCAATTATTTTTAGTTCACAGTCAACGCAATTTGCATACTGTACTGCGGCCTCAAATAAATTGCGCGAGAACAAATCAAACTTTTTCCCCGCACTTTATCCTTCGATTAAAATTAAAATAGTAAATAAAACTCACATTGAAATTCAAAGGCCATGACAACTTTAAAAGAATTTGTACAAAATAGTGAATGTAGTCTAATCAAAAGCGCATCAAATTTGCATAACGCGTGAAATCTGACCTTTTCAATGAACGTCACATGGTATGTAACGCAACAATTTCACAAGTGTCTTGATGATATCTGCTTTAATATAGGGGCTGAAAACCCTTTGCTGGGATCTCCAGTATTGTATTCGAGCAAAACAATCGAAGAAAAGCCTACGATCGCTTTTGTGACCGATCTACTGGCAAGTGAACAGCTTTCAGCCGTCATGTTAGCACAAGCATATTGACCATGACCACTGAAATGTGTCTCCGGCATGTTGATTGAGTTGAACGTGTCTCGTGTTAACAAGTGAATCATTGTCCTTAGATAAGTCGTTTTTGACGAGTTTTTCTTGAAGAGACTTAACTACACCAAACTGGAAGTTACTGTCCTGAAAATCCCCCCATGCCTTCGGAATTCCAGTTCAATGAACCCCCCCATGCCTTCGGAATTCCAGTCCAATGAACCCCCATGTCCTCGGAATTCCAGTCGACGTAACCCCCCCTCCCCGTCGGAATTCCGAGATACCGCCCGTGGTATAGGTATGGATATTTTCTGGAACCACCCATTTTCCTTTTTATTACCTTGCCAACTGATTGTCTCGAAATCATTTTGTTTTTATTGTAGGTTTGTCATGGAGACATTAAAACTGAGAATGTGATGGTCACAGGGTGGAACTGGGTTCTTTTAACAGACATTGCAAGCTTCAAACCTGCCTTCCTTCCAGAGGATAACCCAGCAGACTTCAATTTCTTCTTTGACACATCCCGACGCCGCAGCTGTTACATTGCACCTGAGAGGTTTTTGGATTCAAGACAAGCAGATCAGATGTTAGTAAGAGGTCTTTCAACAGCTGGTAATGGAGACAGTCAAACAAACACTGGTGATCCTAGTCTCCCAGATATGGACCTTGTGCGACATCAACAGGGAAACCTGACTCCAGAAATGGATATATTTTCAGCTGGGTAAGAACGAATATTGAAGCTGGCTTCTGTTATGAGGCTGCATGGTTTAGGTGCAGTCAACATTGTGAAATAGGATGATTTACCGTAAATATGGCTCAGTTAGAAGGGTAGCTCTCATTCAAGAGCAAACTGACTTAAGGATGGTGCGTCCTTTTGTTACTGCGCATACATTCTGCACATCTTGGGATATTCGGGTTTCTTAAAGAATTTGCCTGGTAATACAATGGTATTTTTGCGCGGTTTTTGACTATGTGGAAAAAGCAGATCTTAGCAAAGGCTATCAGAACCCAAAAAGAAAATTGGGAGGTAATCACACATTTTTCATATATAAGTGAGCTTAAATTTGGAAATAAAATCCCATACATTCTTAAAAAATGCATGGTTACCCAAATTTTTCTTTTTAGATTCCAATACGTCACTAAGATCTGCTTTTTCCCCATGGTCATATCTTTTGCAAAAATAGCTCTGTATTAGGACCCACTGTCCTTAAGTTGGCCACATTACTTTTATCAAATACATTAGGTATTGAATACATAATAAATTTTCAACCTTGCCATCTTTTTTTTCATATTTCAGTTGTGTGATAGCTGAACTGTTTAACGAGGGTAACAGGTTGTTTGATCTCTCAGAGCTTCTGTCATATCGCAATGGGGATTACGATCCCATGGTGACCCTGTCCAAAATTGAAGATTCTGGTGTGCGAGTATGTAGGGTCGATATTATTTTTAGTACAATGGGATTAGTTACTGTTGTGAAAAAGAGCAAAAGAAAAGTTGTCACAAAGACCAAAGTCATGTACTATGCAGACTTATCAGCCATTTCCTGTTTTGTAGTTAATAAAATAGTAGTCATACACTACAGGGAGGCGGGGGGGGGGGGGGTCAGCTTCCCTTTAATCCTTTAAGCCCTAACAGTGACGAAAATAAAAAAAATCATCAACGAATGAGACGTCTTGATTGTACTCAGACAGGACCCACCACTCTGCAAAAAGACAGGTGGTCTCTTCATGTACCCCCCTTCCCCCACCTTAAAAGATGGTGTCTTGTTTGTATAGCCCCCACTCTATCAGGAGTAGAAACTAAGAAAAAGATTCAAACCTCCTTGTGCCATTTCTCCAGCAATGCAAGCTTCATGCACACCTAATATGAAAGTCTCAACTCAAATTTTGAGGCCAATAAATTTTGTCGATTTGGCTAATCAGACAGGTGGTATCTTGCATAGCCCCCCTACCCCTACACAAGGTGGGTCCTCATCGAGTACACTTGTGATGACCACTTCCCTTAGACAAATTCTCCTTACTAGTTCCATAAGACATGTATGGAGAACAGTAAGGAGAACACACATTTTTATCTCTGGGCTAAAGGGTTAATCCTGTTGACAACAGGTAGCTGAAGAGAAGTGTCCAAAGAGAAAGAAGAGAACCTTGAACACATCATCTACACTACTTTTTTGCTAAATGTGCCAACAGCTGATTCACTCATTACAAGAAACAGCTCCTTCAATGATGAGAGATCCCACCAGATGAACAAGTGATTCAATGTACTCCTTGATTTGAAAATCCCCATTAATGAGGATGAGTTGCACCCTAATAACATTATTGAAATTCTTGCCATTATTTGTAGGAATTAGTGGAACAGATGATCAGCAAAGATTCTAAAAGCAGATTATCTGCTGCTGAATTTATGAAAAAATACAGAGGTAAGCTAAAGAAGACATTTTCAACTGAACATAATTTTGGTCTCTTGATGTTAACCATAGATGACCTCCATGATGTTATTGTTTTTTCTATTGTCAGGAGTGATATTTCCAGAGCAGTTTTATACTTTTCTCAAGAACTACATGAGCAAGTTTGCCATGCTTCCTGTTCTTACAGCAGATGAGAAGATTAGCAGGTACTACTTAACTTATTGTTATTATAATAAGTATTTATCAGCCGGTCGTCGTTCTTGAGCAACTCACATCAGACACTTTTTACTCAGCAAGACAAACTTCACCCTTAATTTCTGCTTTATGTTGCCTGGGCTCAAACCTTGAGGATGGTGGGTTGGGTGGGGTACAAAAGCCGGGTTTAATGCCCCTGGGGCTTTTCTTGTTAATCCTGTCCCCTTATAAGAGGCACTGAGTCATTTATCCTCTGAAATTAAGGCATGTTTCTGGTTAAACACTGTGATTTCTTAATGTAAGAGGACCCTGGTAGAAATCCTTTGCCAGATCATTTAGGATGCTATGGGAACTTAAAAATAATTTTATGTAGGATCCTGTTAAATATTCTAGGATCCTAAGTAGGTAGGATCCTGTAACTCATGATTATGATTACTGCCATTTAGGATCCTGGGTGGAATTACATGTACAAAATCCTGTAGGAACCTGAATAGGATTTCTACCAGGGAGGGTATGAGGATTTTAATAGTCCTTGCTGCCATACTTCTTCTTCCTCACAGGCAGACACCTCTCAAAGACAGAGTCAGAACTGTTCTTGAACTTGTCCATATTTTTACGGGGTGTTTATTTTATTTCTTTATTTTTTTCAGAATTAAGCGTGACATTGAGCAGATCCTCAAAGAATTGCTACCAACAAATGATACCGATGACCCAACTATTCCTGATAAGGATGGTAAGTTTAACCCTTTATGGCCCAGCATCATTATACAAAATCTCCTTAACGGTCTCCATACAGTTCATTGAGTACTAGTTGGGAAAACTTGTTTACACGTCTAGACAATTCATCTTTGGTGATCATTTCCCCAATTCTCATGACTGTTATGTGGTACAATGCAAGGATATGATGAGGAGAAATTTGATGCCGATCATTTTTGGGGCTTAAAGGGTTAAGTAGTGTAAATTTTTTAATTCTGTGGTTAACTACTTAGACTAAGTAGATAATTCATAATGGGTAAAAATGGAGGACTGCTTCAATCTGTTAGATGTCGAATGGCCATGAACAGTTGCCCAATAGTTGACCATTGGCTTGCACTTTATACAGTGTTATCTCAGTTGGTCAGCAGTGCTTTCAATAAGTACCAACGGCCGACGAAAAGCGTCGGCTATTTTGCTCAGAAAAGTCGGCTACTTTTTGCCCTAAATTAAAGTAATTGAAGGAAGATTGTTTCAAACCCCTAGTTAATACAGTCGGTTACTCTATTCAGACGAGCTGCCTACTTCAAATTTTATTGAAACCCCTGGGTCAGTTTGTCCACTGATGTCGTCAGCTGACTGGTCACTTTCAACTACCCAACATTAGGTCAGCTGTTGGTAATCTGTTGGGCACTTGTTGGTAGGTTGTCAGTAAAATTTTGGCGATTCTTAAATACATGCATTTTTGTCACTGATGGCTTTTGGACAACTATTATTATAATTATGAGAGGTAAATGATAAATTAAATTAATATGAACTTCTTGTTGCCCCGAGATAATTTTTCCTCAAATGCAAAAGGTTGCTATACTAGTTACTGTCATTTCTAGTTTATTTTAATTAAGGTTCAAGTTTATTTAGACACACATGAATTACATAAACTGTAAGTTAAAAAATTTCTCACTGGGCATAACTGCTAACGTCAGAAGTTAAAATAGTTACTGACTGGAGTAAATGTCTGATGTTGGAAGTTATGCCGGATATTAAGGACGTTCGCGCCAATTGTTTCTGCGCATCCTTACTGCGCACGCAATTCACTTCGTGATGTCATGCCACGTCATGCATTGAGCGCGCGCGCTGTTGAAGAAATGTGGAGATATATAGCGCTAGTGGGCACTTTAATATCTATGCATGGGTTTAACTCTCTTAAATGTTCGGTGACCCCATATTTTCATTTGATAGATCACTTTCTTTGTCAATTATCTACGTTTTGTGAAAAATTAAAGAAAATCTGTATTGTAGAAGTTTAATTTTTTTCAACTTTTCTGCCCTCGCATCATCGAATTCTACTATTATTGAAGCTGCACGGTGTTCGTTAAAGTCGATCTTAGAGGTTGAATTGAACTAAAAGGATGACACCGGTTCAAATTATTTACTTAACAGACCCACTTAAGTAAAATTTGACTAAGAAAGTGGGTCTACAGCGAATCATTTTTAATATTTTTCAACTAACAAGCACTGAGGCCATGTGGAGTTACGAGGGCCGATTTGTCAAAATTGGGGTAGTTTTTGACGCGCTTTATTTCGAAAACGAAGTCGGTGACCCCCCAATTTTTTTCCATTTCTGACATAGGTAACTCATTATCTGACTGTAGCCAAAGTATGAAAAAAATCTGTATTGTAGAAGTTTTTCGCGCGAACGTCCTTAAGTTTTATGTAAGTCTCCCGTGAACTCCAACTCCTCTGACCTTTAGATGGAAAATCTGATGGGCTAAGCACTCCAGCACCACAACTCCATCCTCACCAGTTACAGAAAGGCAGAATTTATTTCATACATGTATCATTTACTTGTTTCTTTTTTAGGCTGTCTAGTTATCATTGTTTCCCTTCTAACATCTTGCATCAGAAGCTGTAAGGTAATTGTGTTTTCAGTATGCTGTCATCACTGTTGTAATTCAATTTGACATTTATTTGAAAATTCTCACATTCAAAAAATTTTTGTACACCAAATCTTTAATTTTAAAACTTTGGTTCACCTAATGTTAATTATTATTTCCTAAATTTATCCCAGTTTAATCTGGTACCCCCTGGATTTTTGCTGCAATTCCAATTTGTTTTATTTTTGTAGGTCCAAAGTTATTATTAATTTCAATTGATAACATCAAATGAATAACCCACTGAAATAACCCACCACTGATATCTCGGCAATTTGCAATTCCTGCATGAAAATCAAGAAATTGCCACAATAATCTTTTTCTGAATCAGTCATTAAAAGTTGTGGTAGAGAAATTATCAAATGAATCTAAATGTTCTTATCCTTGCAGTACTGTGTATCCAAACTGACTGTCCTGGAGCTACTGTTGAAGATTGCTCGTCATGTCAGTGATGAGATCATTTTGGAGCGCCTGTTGCCCTACATGTTGTTTCTGGTCAATGATTCTTTGCCACAAGTCAGAGCTCAAGCCTTAAAAATTTTGACCCAGTGTCTTCAACTTGTACGCAGTATGCCACGTAGCGATGCAAACATCTTTCCAGAGTATGTGCTGCCAAGTCTGTCATGGCTGACACAGGATCAGGAAGTGATTGTGAGAATTGCTTATGCCGAGAACATTGCTTCACTGGCAGAGACAGCATTGAAGTTTTTAGAAATGGCGCAGTTAGATTATGCCAATCAAGAGAACAATGAGGATGATGATGCTCCTATACAGTATCAGGTAAATGTGACCTTTTTCATATTCCATTGTGAGATCTTAGTTGTACATAAACTCTTCTTCATATACTGTACTGTAAGAGAGAGACAATTACACACATGAGATCACATGGCTGTTTTAACAGGATATCTAATAACAAGAAGAGAGACTGAGTTGAGAAAATGATTTCTGTTGGATTTTTAATTTTGGGGATAAAATTTGTTGGTTTCCCTGTTGAAGCACTCTTGAGTGCTTGCTATCTCCTCTAGCAAGCTATTTCATTTAAGAGAAAAGAGCAATCTGATTCTGAAGACCTGAGGCCAGTTCTGTGCTACTTGTAATGAAGACAGGCCTTCTTCACACTGACCTAATGATTTTCTTTGTTTAAGCCTGGATGACTTGAAATACTCATTTACAAGTGTATCCATTGTAATGAGAAATAGTGAGAACCCTGGCCTATAAGAAACATTCTTAGCATGACCTTCAGTTTTCTTCTTTGATTTTGTAACCATTCTCTTTTTTCAGGGAAGTTACGATACTGAACTCCAAGCACTCCATGAGCTGATCCAAAGAAAGGTTGTGACTCTACTCAGTGATCCAGAGAACATTGTAAAACAGACACTTCTTGAAAATGGCATCACACAGCTCTGTGTGTTCTTTGGTCGGCAGAAGGCAAACGATGTTCTTTTATCACACATGATCACTTTCTTGAATGACAAGCAGGACTGGCAGCTGAGAGGAGCTTTTTTTGACAGTATTGTTGGTGTTGCTGCTTATGTTGGTTGGCAGAGCCTTGTCATGCTAAGGCCACTCTTGGAACAGGTAATAAAGGGAAATCTTTGTTTACATTACATATAGTAGTGTTTGACAGGTATGACATTACCATTCGGTTCACCTGATGCCTTGATCTTCACGCCCGTAAAAAACTTGTTGATTTGTGAGTAAATTATACCAACAAGAGCCAAGTTCACCCATAACGTCAAGGTGCCATCAAGCATACTCAGCCGTAACAGGTGTTATGGGTTACGACACTTAATGACAGCCCTTTAACGCTGCATTATCATAAATTATTGAAAATTTAATAAAGCTTGGTAAATGAAAAACATGTGATAAATTGAAAGAGATGGTCACATTTAGTAATTTTCGCAAATAATTATGAGAAGTATGAAAGGCAATTTTCAAACACCCACATGAGAAATGTGTAACTAAGAAATGTGGGTGGCTTTCTTCACTGACAATTAGTCACAGTGAGAACTACAGCAGAATTTTGGCACTAGCAGCCTGATTAAATGGAGGACTGCCATCCTTTTTTTTTATTTACAAAGCTACAACCTATTACAATGTTACAATAATTTTACAACAAAAAGTATGGACAGGATTAATTTTCAAAACTTTTTACAATAATTTTACAATAAACAAAGGTATGGTCAGGATTGAAAACGGAAAAAAAATAGTGTAAAGGAGTTGGAGAACTGCCATCCTGCAGCATTTAAACGTTAACAGTCAGTTGCAACATTACATCTACAGAGAAAATTAAACTTTGGGGAAGTATTTTTCCTAGCTCATGCGTGATTCTTTGTTTTTCAGGGCCTGAGTGATACTGAGGAGTTTGTTGTGTGTAAAGCATTGAATGCCCTGACTTGTCTGGCTGAACTGGGACTGCTGCAAAAACCAACACTTCAAGAACTGGTGTCAGAGATTGTTCCCTTCCTTTGTCATCCTGTGAGTCAACTAAATAATTTATTATTTAGTTGCTTAATATACTGTATTGCCAGATATTGCTAACTAATTTATTCACGGTGGCAGATCCATCACTTCATGCTCTGTTAGTTAGGAATGGAATCAAAATGTTTTATTTTAACAGGAAAATCAGCCTTGTAAAAAGCAAACAATGTTTCAAAGTCTTCATCTTTGTCGAAGTTGTTAAAATGTTATTCAAAAACGTTATTAATTAGAAAATGTTTCAGCTCGAAAATACTTAATACTTTTCTATGACAAAACCCGTGACTGATTACGTTACTTATGACAGTCAAGTAACAAATCAACCTTTTGATTCTCAAAAACGATGAAGATGTAAGATCTCAGCTCCTAACTACAAAATTGGCAAATTGCCAAGCCAACATAAGCCACAGGAAGCCCACACCATCAGAGCTTAACATAGTTTCCCAAGTTATGATTCTTCAATTTCACCAAATAAATGAAGAGAAAACAGCTTTATTTATGTTTCGATACTTTAACAAAATGCTGCCAGCAACATTTGATCCATTTTTTACCCTTAATAGAGATTTCCACAACCACTATACAAGATCTTCAACGAAAATTCATATAACTTATGTCAGAACAAACTATAACAAACACTCAATTAAGTATAGAGGAAGTCAGGTATGGAACAACCTTCCTACGGCTGTTAAAACTACAAAATCGATTTATATTTTTAAGAAAAAAATCAAAAGATATCTTCTCAATGCATGAATTTCTATAAAACGATTAAAAGTTATGTCATTAATGATTCGAAAATATTGTAAGGGACTGAAAAGAGACAATTAATAGACCTAAATATAAAATATAGCCATGTAAAAATAGATGAGACTATCACCAAATTTGTAACAGGGGTTCTCCTTGTAAGTCCATAAGGGTAGAACTCCTGCTCCTAAGTATATATTAGATAATTTACATTGTAAAAATATTGAATGGGGCAAATAAAACAACTAATGATGATTCATTCCTTGACCCTGGTATTTGTTGGATTTCCCTAACAGTTTTTCACTGGGCAAAGGGCCTCAACTTAGAGGAAGGAAACAATGTCGCACCACGTAACCGTTGCTCAAATATAAAATGTTTCCACCCAGAGCCTAAATTGTGTTTATGTTGACACAGTTGTCACAGACTCTGAAAGCTTGTTTTAATGATGTTTTTTCTCAAACAGAACATGTGGATTCGTTATGGTGCAGTGGGATTTGTAGCTGCTGTAGCAAGAACTCTAAATGTCGCTGATGTTCATTGTAATCTATTGCCGATTCTTCAACCATTTCTGAAGCACCCAGTTGTGCAAGTCGATCAAGAGGTAGGACTTTTTATATCTTTATTTAGTAAACTAGAAGATGGAGGTGGTATTGGGTTTACCCAAGGACCAGGGGCCCGGGGCTATATTTTAAAATCAAAATCCGTAGAATGGTGGTGTAGCTCAGTTTTATCCCGCAAACCAGCTCGACCTGTTTCGTCAACTTAAAGTTTTACTGCTTAGTTTTAAAAAATTTGAATCTTTAAGATAAACCATGTGCTCATAAAATAGCTTTCCGGGTCCGAAAAGTTATCGGGACGTTTGAGAAACGGGCTCCAGGGTCTTCAACTCTGAGTGGTCAGCTAGTCCTGTTATAATTGAATAATGCACATATGGCTGATAAACTGAATTCTTACTATTCAGACGACAGTGCTGAGGTCCAGGGGTGTAGGCCTGAATGGGAAGGGTACATAACGTGCATGGCAAGCTTGTTATTATGGCCACTTTATTTTGGCTCCGAAACAACTCGTGCAGTCATAATTCTTGTGTAAATACCTTATTACACTTCATTTTTGCGATTTTCAGAAAATCGCGAAAATTAAGTGTCGCGAAAAATTGCATGCGCGAAAATAAGTGACCATACACATAAGCTCTTAGGGAAATATTAGCCCTTTAATAATCGTTCTGAGTCTTCTTATTCAATGTCTTCGTCGTCCTCATAATCAATCTCCTTTGCACCAAGTTCCTTGAGTATTTCGCTCGTACAGTCGTTATGGACATTGTATTTTGCGGGTTATTACCAACTGGTGTGCCATGATTACGAGCAAAAGAGAAATACAAATCAAATACAAAAAATTATACGTAGTCTGGTTTATTTTTATATCAGTTTAAGTCAAATAATGAAGGTATTTAATGAACGATTTATCGACGAAATCGGGAAAATAAAGTGACTCAGTTTCTGCAAATTAAACAAAATCGCGAAAATAAAGTGTCGCGAATTATGACCATCCCCAAATCGCGAAATTAATGTGTGACGAAAATTAAGTGTGATAAGTTACGCTGTTGGTACTGCCAGATTTTAATGGTCTGTTGGCTGAATTAACGGGGTTGTGTCGTAAAACAGCAACACCTATCAATTACCCAATATGCTGCTGGGAAGTATTTTGTAGTCAAAGTTACACAACTTTAAAATAATATTGTTAAAAATGACATTGTAATTAATATTGCTACATTTAATGTTTTGTTTATTGTCAGGTGATATTGGTTAGCCTACTTAAAGAGCCTATCAACAGAGCTGTATATGACTTTATTGTCAAGTCGCCTCATGTTGTCAGTTTGTTCGATAGGTATTTATTGTCTACTGCCATTTATCTTGCAAATGTAAAGTTTAACTTTTATCTGTTTGAGTGACAACCGTGTGTTACATTGTACAATGATTCAGTGGTTCTTTTTAAGCTGTTGAGAAGAAAAGCATTTTTTAACTAGTTAAGGGTTATTGTTTGCAGCTTGCAGGATAGACAGTTGGTGCGAAATCTCTGTCGTTCAGGCCAGAGACCGAATTATCCTGAAACAGATGAAGTGCTGATCCCTGTCTTTCGCAAGCTGCACTCACAAGGGATAACCGAAGAGGATGAGGATAAACTGCTTTTCCTTAGAGAAGTCATTCTCAAGTTACACAGAGCAAAAACCAGGTAATAAGAGTTTATTGATCAAAATACCAATGCTCTTTTCCAATAATGATACATTTCTTTTAATGTGAGTTTGAGAATTTATAGGACATCATCCAAGGCAATGATATCATGTCTTCTCTTTTTTGTTGACAACAATGGCGTGGACAGTACGACCTAGGGGCATTTGCCTCACAAGAAAAGGAACTGGTCATTAACTAGCAGGCTCTTATCTTAAATGGTAGGGAAGATGAAAATGAGAATGCGACCACTAAAATAAGACGTGCAGGATCTGGGGAAATAGAGGGGGTGGGGGTGGGGGGGGGGGGGGTAGGCAGCCTGCATTCTGCTCAGCCCTACCCGGTTTTCGCGCTCATTTTCTGATTTGCTTTTCCTACTAACTGGACACCTGGAAGAGGCTAATCATGTACTTAAGAAAGTGTCCCATAGCTGCTTTTTTTGTTGTTTAAAAATTCTGGGTTGCCAGTCATCTTCGCTATAGTTGTAGCGCTAACTGGTCAGAATGGCTGCTTGTCCTGAGGCCCTTGACAAAATGGCTGCAAAGCTGGCTCACCAACAGTCAAAACAATCCAGCCAGTTTGTGGAGCTCGTGAGAAACTGTACATAGTCAACTGTTAACAGTCTCTCAAAACTTCTCAAACTAAATATTAATCCAGCTAGGACACGTGTAGCTAAGCGCACATCTACTATAAATGAAGTGGTAATAATTGCATTTACATTTAACTTGCATGTCTTATTGTTAGTGCCATGGAACAACCCGAGAACAATGATGAAATGGTTAAAGGAGACGTTAACTTGAAACTCCTGCATTCTGGAAAGACTGTCACTCGGCGACACGCGGAGCTGGTGAAAACAAACGATGGAAAAAATGACAGTAATGCCGCAACTAAGAAAGGAAGCTCCAAAAATAAAAAGTCTACGGTTGAACAACCTGCCATGGTGAGACATATTAATATGATGTTTTCTGACAAATTTTCCTAGTTGTACCATAATCCCCACTCACACCATAAGACTAAAGTCAAATTTAATGGAGGCTGGTGAGGAGAGCACATATGCGTTGTTCGTGCTTTTAAGCCACGGCTGCACGAGCGATTTTTCGCTTGCGAAAGCGATGCGATTTTTTTGAAATTGTCGCGTCTCCCGCGCGCGGCGAAAATCGCATGTGTAGCCACCAGGCCCCAGTTGTTCAAAAGTTGGATAGCGCTATCCACCGGATAAATCTCTATCCAGTGGATAACGCAATTGGTTTCCCTAACACTTATCCACTGGATAGTGATTTATCCGGTGGATAGCGCTATCCAACTTTTGAACAACTGGGGCCAGGCCCCAGTTGTTCAAAAGTTGGATAGCGCTATCCAGCGGATAAGTGATAGGGAAACCACTTACGTTATCCACTGGATAGTGATTTATCCGGTGGATAGCGCTATCCAACTTTTGAACAACTGGGGCCAGGGCGGAAAAAGGTTGGCGATGAAACGAGCGTGTCCGAGCAAAAAGGTGTGATGCAGTGGACTGGGATCGAATTGGGTGCTAGACCAAAATTCAAAATTCAAAGGTCCAAATTCAAAATCCTAATAATCTATTAATAGTTTCCAAAAAACGTTAACTTTGGGTTATCTTTTCTTTGTCTTTTCCGCCTTAATCGTTGCTAAAAACTGTCTTAAAACGGGCAGAGCAAAGTAAAAAGATGGAAAATGGCGTTTGGATGACGCGTGGCATGACACGTATTTATAATTCGTGCAGCTCGTGCAAGGTTAATCATGACACGTCCCTAGTTAATTAATTAAATCAAATCAACATTGACACCGCGCTTCTTCTTCTTTTTTCCCCAAAACCTGTCCTATGCTTGTCTGTTTCTTTAGGCACTACAAATAGAATTGCTCCTCAGTTTAGACGGTTTTCTTTGCTTTGTTTTTGTGAGATAAAGGGAGGAGAAATCTGCAAATTTAATTTCACTTTTAATTTGTTTACATACAGTTGGTGGCGTTGCGGCGAATCATCGCCATGGCGCGTTGCAAGGAGGCAAAGTTTAAAGTTGCAAAACGCCACTATCTCCAAATATCTCCAGCTAATTTTTTATTATGTCATGTAAAATTTATCGGCCTTTAATATATGTAAGATTTAGGGTGGAGTAATTTGGAGCTTTTTTAAAAGAGACGAGGAAAGACAACCATGTCATGTTTTTCGGCAAGAGCAAGCATTCGACACTCTCAAATTGAGCGCATTTTTCGGGAACTTACTGTGAAAAAGATTGACTAATGTCCACGCAGACGTAAGCGTTTTAAGCTGTGAGCCAGGACTGTGGAAAAACGTTTTAATCATAGTCCACGGCTGGCTGAAAAATAAAGAAAGAAAATGAGATTTCCGGTTTGTTGAAAGGTAAATTTTGCCGGCCACCAAACGCACCGGAAGCGCGGAAAAAGAGCTCGTGCCAGTCCTTCTCCGCATCACACATCGCTTGAAGAGCGGACTGCTCGTTTCATCGCCCAACCTTTTCCCGCCCTGGTAGCCACCCTCTGACAAAGTCCGTGGTTTTGTCGCAAAAATTCAACTCATTGAATTTCTCGCGATTTTTTTGTGCGATTTTTTCATCTGTCACATCACCTGTGCGAGGGTGGCTACACATGCGATTTTCACTGCGCTCTGGCGACGCGACAATTTTTTCAAAAAATCGCATCACCATCGCAAGCAAAAAATAGCTCGTGTAGCCGCGGCTTTAAAGTTTTTCAACGAACATGAAACCATATACAGTTATATGGATGATTTTTAATTCTTAGTAAGAATTCTTTTGGGGGAGGGTGGAACTCAAATTCAAATGCAGACTTTGCATCTTTTTACTAAAATCTAAGAATCGATTATCGGAATCCTTAGATCCACACTCCACTTGCATAGATTTATTTCATTAGATTAAAACTCAATCCAGATTTTTAAAATCCATGATGTGGCCATCTTTTGGGGAAGGCTTTGAAAAGGAGTGTATGTCACAAGCAGTCTCCTGTGCAAATTTAGGCTAATTTCACGTTTGTACATTTTTAATTGTGGAAGCAGAGTAATAAAATCTTTGATGATAGCAGTGAGAAAACCAAAACACACCTTGTGTTCATCAACTGTTTTTCGTTATACATATTTTTCCTTTTTAATTTTAGCGTTTGATTCCTCTTTGTCGCTGTTTGCCACCCCAAGGTTTCCACCATCTTGGAGCCTAGCGCAGTGCTTAATCTTAGAAGTCACAAAGGCTGAAGGCAGATTTATCATTTAACTGTTACTTTCAATTTCAGAACCCTGAGTGGCATCACATGTTTGGTGGAATGGAGAGCGCTAGTGTTGCCATGGTCATGGCTAGGAGAGAATCAATGCCTGTTAATGTTCAGCGACCTAAATCCCCACTGGGGAAAACCTACTCCTTACCGCCTGCTGTTGGAGTAAGTGACTCTGTTTTTCTGTTGCATGGCAGTGGACTCTCCCTTCTTTCCTTCCACGATCCCGCGCATTTTATTTTCGCGTTCTCTTTATGATTTTCGCTGTCCCTGCTATATGAGAGCCTGGACCAGTCTACACTAGCGCAAACTGTATTCGCCAATATATTTTTCCTTGCGATTACCCTAGCAAGAGTCGAGCAGAACATAACGTTGATTTAAATGTCACTGTAGGACAACAAGAACGATGGAGCACCTTTAAGCCCAGCTGGAACCCAGTCTGCAGCTCTGCCACGCTCGGATTCTAGCTCCCAGCTTAAGAAACAGTCGGCCCCAGGCCCTCAAGAATTCGTGGCCCAGAGTCCATTGCAAGCACGGTATGCCATGTGCAAGCTGGAACTAAGGAACTTGGTACACCACAAAAGAGATCAAAATGCCGCAGGTTTGTACAGCATGTGCTACTGCATACTGAGGATAGTTTGAAGTCTCAATCATGCACTGAATGTTGTTTGGATTGAGGTCGAAGCAAGTCAACAGGGGCCCAGAATAGCCCAGAATAGGCATCGGAAGCCTGTTCATTGGCTATCTCAGAAAGGCCACATCTGACAAAGGTTACAATATGATCTGAAAAGGGTCGAAGAGTACATCCTTCGCGGAAGTGACTCCTTTTACATAAAAATTACCTCACCAGTTAGAGGAATTAAGGTGTACGTTATTATGAGCTAATGCTATATTGTTAAGTTAGAATATTGACATTTTTTTGCTCTTCATTTCTTTTAGATATGAAGGAGAAAGAACTTCTGGGAAGCATGCTGGCTGAGGGAAATAAACCAATTCAAGCTCGGTAGGTCTGACTTAAGGGCCCATTACAGTATCTTTTTAGGCCGTTGCTAGGGAAAAATGAGTTTGCTGTAACTCAACACATGTGTGCTTTCATTGGACCAAATTTGGACAACATTCATTGAAGGCAAGTATGGTTCCGTTTATGACGTCATCGGATCACGCCCCATGTCACGTGATCAGAAACAGAAAAATGCGTTTTTACTTCAAGACTAACCTTTTTGTCCATAATTTCTTGTACCGTACCATTTCATAAGCCGTCTTAAGGAAATTTAAGCATGCGTTTTGGTTTACGAAGAAAAATAAACAAATAAGAATGAAAAATGTGCTTCTTTGACCACTCTTTTGGGTATAATTTTTTTGTTTTCTGTTTTTTCGCAAAAAGGATGCTTAAATTTCGAGAAAAAAAGATGTTTTTTCGATTTCTTTTAAAATGTAGCAGCTACGTTTACTTCTCGACGAGAAAAGTACATTTTTCGCGGCACCGGAAGTGACGCTACTTCTTTCAATAGCCAGGTGCCTAAGCGTTAAATGGCTAGGTCGCTAAGGCGATAATTTTCCCATTCTTGGCATCGTGGACGGTAGCTGAGCTGAGCTGAGCTGTTGTTGGAATGATGGCCGCGAGTCAGATAAAAGCCGTCGAACTGGATTGTAATGATGATTGGTTTTTCCGTTGGATTGCTTTAGTTCTCGCTTCTTTCACGCTCCAGTCGGCGATCTTTTTTACGAACGGCGCAAGCCATTCAACAATTTGGATCCACCGAGTCGAATTGACTTGGTCCAGACTTAGAGTCCAGAGAATTTTATGATAATCTTTGAAATACTGACAAGGAATGAAAGAGCACGATTACGTTACGTATTGCAGGACTTGGACGAGTTGTGGCTTTCACGACAGAGGTATCACTCTTCAAGCTGAATTTCTGTCCACATCGACTGCACTCGAACTCAAACTCTTCAACTGTGTTTTGTTTTACCGAACAAAATTCGTATTTCTCAGTCCTTTCTACAGTCACAGTCTTTTAGATCGCTTAAATTACTTTTTGCTAATTTCTCAAGTGATGTTGATAGCAGACGTTGCCCATCAGATGTATCGAGCTCACCATTATTTGTCAGGTATTCTATCGTGTGCTTTAAAAATAGCATTGTCAATGTGGGCATGAGATTCGCGCGATAGAGCTGTTTTCAAGGACAATTTGCAAGCTTCCTTTCTTGCTGTATGCTGCTCCACGCTGTCTTGCGACAGTGGCTGCAAGTCAGTGGCCTCGAGAGCTTCGTTTCTTGAAGAGCTGTCTAAACACTGGAGTTGCTCAGGTTCGGAAGGACAGTTCACAGGTTTGCACATCGATTGACATCGATTACAGTTTTCTAGCAAGCGACGTCAGGTAGTTTGGGAGCAGTCGAAGTCACGGCCGTGGACACAGGCAGGGATTTCTTTATGGGTTCGGGATGATGGCACAGTACTTATTTCGGTTTGCCTCCGCATCACTGACATTTCTATCCCCGACCTGACACTGAAAATCTTTGAATGTCGGCTTTTCGCGATCTGCATTTCTTCATCGACTTGCAGCCATCGCTGCGCTTTCTGTTTACGTGCGTACGTGGATAGCTTCGAGCTCATTTTCAACTGAAACACCCAGTTTAAGAAATAAAGGCACAACTCACATGTTGTAAACGTAAAGCAGAAAATTAAAATCAATTTAAAAAGTAAACAAAAAAGTTTCTTTTGTGTTTGTCGCAACGAAATAAAAAAATTATCGGCGACTTGAACCGGCGACGGGCCGGCGCCGGGAGGCCAGAAAGCGCGCGAAAAATTTGCGGACGACCGGAAGTAAAATTGCACGTGCATGGCAACCGCGTATCATAGCAACGAGATACTTTAATGGGCCCTTAAGAAATAATCTAAAATGTCCCGTGACAAGTTTAAGAAAAACTGTTCCCGTTCCATGGTGTAATGAGATTTTGTTCCGGCAACATTACTCCTAACATTA
Organism: Siderastrea siderea; assembly: GCA_964030785.1. Classification (NCBI taxonomy): domain Eukaryota; kingdom Metazoa; phylum Cnidaria; class Anthozoa; order Scleractinia; family Rhizangiidae; genus Siderastrea; species Siderastrea siderea. The sequence continues at coordinate 4,334,086 of OZ034967.1, forward strand.
GTTTTTCCTCAAGTTACCAATCATGTCTTCCCCTTCCGGCCTTAGTTTCTTTTGTTTCGCCTCCTCGTCACTCATGCTTCACTACTCAACACTCAACTCTATTCCGTGTATTGAGGTATTACTCTTATTTCCCTTGTCAACAGATGGCAGCCCAAAGGATATTTAGTAGCACATCTTCACGAGCACAAGGCTGCGATCAACAGGTCAGTGAAGCTACCATGGAATCGAGTTTCGAGGAGAACTACATGAGACCTATATTTTAAACTTGGTGTTGTGCAGTGAGTGTCACGGAAACTCTACTTGCGTATATTTTAGTGGCCAATTTTGCGTAGTTTTCGCAAATTCTAATCCCACCGAAAATTAAAAGGATTTGATGAATAGGAATAACACATTCTTGAAAAGGCAGAGTAAATCGAGAATTGGAGGTACAGATCCACTGCTATCTTCACTATCGCCGGGATGAATGACGCATTGCGGATGTGTGGGTTTCTTGTGTACAAGAAAAAAAAAACTTGCCCTCCAGCCACAGATGACCTAATTGTGGTATTTTTTTTGACTTTCTTAAACCTGATTTTCGGCCTCCCTTACTTAAGCCTGTGGTCGGTTCCACTTGTACGCTTAAAAAAGGGCAGCATTCGTTACCTAGCCTGCGATTACAACCGCCTGTGGTCGTTTCCGGTCGCTAGGGGTGTTCATGGGGGAGCGGACGTGAGCAATGAGAAGTTGCGGGCAATTCATTACATGATAGTTGCGCTGGTTGTATGAAGTCTATAATGTATTTTCAGGATACAAGTTAGTCCAGACTATTTGCACTTTGCCACTGCGTCAGATGATGGGTCAGTCAAGTTGTGGGATCTGCAGAAACTTGATGGGCGAAGCTTGATCAACAAATCTAGGCAAACACACCTCAGACAAGGTAATATTGTGCAACTAGTAAGGTAGCTGAGAAGCGCTAGTCTACTGGCTGATTCATGTGTTCGTTCTCACTTTCATCTCTGTTAATATGAACCTTAAAGCGAAACTATCGACGGTAGTTCAAACTGCCGATCTCGTCCGGCCTTAAACTCTCGAGCGTTGTTGGCGACACTCATGCGCTCTCGGTAACTTTCCGGTGATCTGGGTGAAGCTCGTGCTCTCTCGGTGACTCTCGTGCGCTCTCGGTGACTTTTGTGCGCCCTCGGTGACTCGTGCGCTCTCGATGACTCTCGTGTGCTTCCGGTGATTCTCGTGCACTCTCGGTGTCTCTCGTGCATTCTCGGTGACTCTCATGCGCCTTCGTTAACTCCCGTGTGCTCCCGGTGACTCTCGCGCGCTCTCGGTGACTTTCCTGTGATTGGGGCGACTCTCTTGCACTTTCAGTGACTTTCGTGTGCTCTCCGTGTTCTCGTGCGCTCTCGGCGGCTCTCGTGCACTCACGTTGACTCGCGCGTGCTCTCGGAGACTCTCGTGCGCTCGAAGAGTTTGAATGTGATCAAATTTTAATCGGAATCAAGCTGTCTTGTTCTGCCAAAGAGTTTCAACGCTCGCTGACTCTCGCTGTTTTTTTAACTGAGCCTTAAAACTGGTTCAGTTCAGAAAACAAAAAAAATTATTAGATAGGCGATTAGTTGTAGCAACGCTTGAGCATAAATTTACTTTTTCACTGCGAAATCATCCCTTTATGTGAAACTTTTGAGCCTGTGGATGAAATCCTAAAGTGTGATTATTTAATTGAAAGCGATTGAGCTGTACATACGTGTTGTGGTGTGAATTATGCTGAGCAAGATGACTCTTACTTTTCAGTATGTAGATGAATTCCTAAAGCGTGACCATTCAAATAAAAAGTTATTTTGCAATATATTTCCCTGCTGTGCTGTTTGTCTCAGGATATTTTCAAAATGAAAGTTAAGAACACAACGTGAACTTCTCTAAAGCTTATTTGTAGCTTGGCGGTGGTTTTCTGCTGGTCTCCTTGAACTGAAAGAGTGAAATCAATAAATATGCGTTGTTTGTTGTACAGGTTGGAAGATGAAGGCATTGGTCTTCTGCCAGGGTTCAAGCTCCATTGCCTGTGCCTCTGACGAGGGACGTATTGATGTCTTTAGGTGAGTGACAGGAGAGTTTTGACTAAGAGGCGTGTGATGAATATGCAATGCACGTTGACACATGGACTGTGGGGATAAGAATTAACTGGTTTAACTTTCAGTGTGGGGGTGAAATAACTTAAGCTTCGGGGTGACATAACGGGAGGCGACTTGTTGACAGTGGGTCCACACGACTTTCATATGCAGGGACAAAACGGCATCTTCGGCCGGTAGATATTTGAGTGCTCACTTTTCCAGAAAAAGTGTTCCTTTTGTGTGTTTGCAATAATAGACATAAACACATAATAATAGGAAATCCACGGTAGCTATAGGCTTTCCATTTCTAATTGTCTGTGTTCAGGACAGTATATTTGTCTGTTTGTTCGTTTGTTCTTAGAGACCCACTTATGTTCTAAATTTGGCTTCACAATTGATTGATAACGCTAACTATTTTCCATCTCCTGGCAACAGAATTGAACAGAGCAGTCAACAGGCATCATCCAAGCTCCAAGTTTATCAGAAAAAAGTTGATCCCCAAGAAGAAGGAGTGGTGGTTGATATGGCACAGTTTGAAACAGGTAACAAAATGATATTTTTCTGTCAGTTTTTATTCGTATTTTCGTGTTTTTTGATACTAGCGTCGCTGTTGTCATTAAGCAAACCTAATATGGATATTTTCTTTTAGGTTCCCAGTCCGTTCTGACATACGCTACATCGCACGGACTAATTTGTGGGTTGGACCTCCGAACATCAAAGCTGGCCTGGAAACTAGAGAACGACCCTTCACATGGTAATTCAAAATTTAACGTTATTAAGCCGTTCAAATAAGGTTAAAAAGTTAAACTGTAGTTTGGTATGGTGGAACCTCCATATACGAACACCACTCGTAAGCGACCACATCCTCTAGGCGTCCCGCCTACGAGAGCTTCGACAATATGTGACATTATCATAAGATACTGCTTGATGCTTGGTTCTGATTGGCTTCTGCAGGTGTGATTACATCATTTGTTGTGGACCCTTGTCATAGCTGGCTGACCGTGGGTACCAGCTCTGGAATGCTGGTTTGCTGGGATCTGAGATTTCAGCTGCCGATAACAAATTTGGCTCATCCAAGAGGTATTGTCTCAAGGCGGTGTAACACTAAGTTACGTTTCGTGTAAGTTTAGTCAACTTCTTCCTCGTCAAATTGCGCTGCAAGTAGCCTGGCAAAACTGTCTAATTTAACATAGCCTACAATGGACAGATCTCTCATGTTTCCTTTGCCGCAGACGTTGCAAAAAAAAGGAGCTAGTTTCACTTTTTGCAGCGATTGTGGCAATGAAAAAAGGGAGATTTGTCCATTGCAGCACTTACAGGGAATGCTATACACTTGCACTAGGTGGTTCTTTTCGTGCAACGTACGCCACAATGCTGTTACGAGGCAACTAGCACGAACCCGTGACAAGTGTGGTCCGCCTTCGCGATTTCTTGCTATTTTTTGTTGTATAGACATCGCTTAGGACCAATTACCAATGACTGTTCCCAGCTAGTCTGAATTAACTGCACTGCAGATAAGCAGAGTAGTCTGAAGAAAGCACAGTTTGAGGAATATCTGTGACATCTCCTTAAATCGTTTTGTTTAATCCTTTTCAGGAAAATGGTCAGTAAACTAATCTTTCCAGATATATTCTAATTCTTGCTTTTACTTTGGAATAGCTAAGGCACCGACTGCTTCCTCTTTTGTGATTGCTTTGTTTGTGAGTTTATTTCCATGTTGTCGTCATAGTCATCAACGGTTGATAAAGAATTATTTTGTCCCCAGGTGCCCGTGTTCGTCGTCTCGCTACCCACCCGACTGAGCAGTCCTGGGTTGTGTCTGCTGTACAGGGAAACAACGAGGTGACCGTGTGGGACCTGGAGACTGGAGCTAGGAGACAGGCCTTGTGGGCAAGCCACACCCCACCCCTGTCACAAACACAGGTTTGTCATCATTTGAAATTGAAACAATTGAAAGTCGCATAAGTCGCGTTTTGTATCTCGTGTCCTTATTTTTTCGTAATTCCACGGAGCCATGCGTATCAGATGTATGCACAAAGTTGAAAGGTTACAGACAAACTGTTCCTAACCTCCAATGAATTGTTTTGAATCGGTAGAAAAACAAATACGATGTATAAGGAAGTTGAACTAAAAAGAGTACAGATGTTCAAACGTTTGCCGTCAATTACATTACAACATGAGGACTTATTGTATGCTATGGTTGAGTAAGTGGGTGAATGGGTGATTAATTTGAGAAATTCGTGTGTGAAGGAGGTATAGTGCTTTTGTATTCTGCAATGTATCTAAAATTCCAAAACGTAAGGGCTAATATTTAAATGTCTTCTCCATCCGGTTGAAATTTCGATTGTCTCATTCCCAGGTCTCTCCTCACGCGGTTCATGCACTGTACACGAGTAGACCAGACACCAGTCCTTATATCCTGACTGCGGGCTCAGACCGCAGGATTCGGTTATGGGACCTGGCCTATCCTGAGCATTCTCAGATGGTGGCTGGAGCAGCCACAGATAATCTCAACAATGTGGTTCTACAGTACAAGTATGAATGGTTTATACAACTCATTACAAAATAACTGAGGTACCCCGCCTACCCGTGGTCAAAAAATGCTAGCCTTCACATGCAACCCCGGGGCACTCGGGTGAGGTTTAAAATGCATTTCTTATAGTTCTAATATTCCTCACTGTCCTTTTCGTTCAAGGGCTTTTCAGGCTGAGTGCTGCTTGTAGGCCCAAATCCATCGAAGTACTCAATCGCTAAGCATCGGCCTATCTCTGTGTACATCGCCGACAGGTCCTGCTCGAAATCCATTTCATTAAAGTCGCATGTGACTTTGTGTTCTTTAAGATATTTCAGTAGTTCAACCTTATTGTCGGACTCCACGCTTAAATTGTCGCTGGCATCGTCAATTTCTTCAGTATTTTCTTCGCTAAAACTGTTTTTCTCGAAGTTTTGAAGATGAAATAGCCAGAAAAGCTCGCCAGGCTTGTAGTGGTTGGCAGCCATGTTGATAAATGCCCGGATGGACATCACCCCCGCTAGGCGAGTTACCCCACCTTCGGCTTTCACATGGAGAAAACTCACCCCAGCTAAGCGGGTTACCCGGCCCGGCTGACCGGGTAACCCGCCTCAGTGGGGTACCCCACCTCTCATGTGAACGAGATCAAGAAAAAGAGAGAGATTGTATGGAGAGATTGGTTACCCCACCGAGGCGGGGTACCTCACCTTCTCGGGGTCCCCCACCTCCATGTGAACAGGCCCTAAGATACCATGCGTGCTTTGATTGGCTGAGAGGTATGTTTGCACGAGAGTGTGTAAACACAGTTGTGGCGTCATGATCTTTGAGAGGACTAAAGGTATATTATAAAAGCAATAGAAAACTTTTTCCTGTGTTTGCATAGCCTGAAATAAACACGAAATGGGGTTGGGAAAATTCTCGAACGTCATCATGCAAACAAACCCTCGACTTCGTCTCGGGTTTGCATAACTGTCTCGAATTCTCCTAACCCCTCTCGTGTTTATATCAGGCTATGCAAACACAGGAAAAAGATTTCTATTGGTTAATACAAAACCCTCCCAAGTTAAAATGTATCCTATTTTTTGTTGGAAAACAAAAGCCTGTGGTCGAGGATTCATCTTAACTTAGAAGAACTTCATGAATCCATCCCTTGGCATAGTATATTTTGCCGCTTTTGAATACCCGGCGTACCTCGAGAACACATACACTGTGTTTGCTGTACTCCACGAAACAATGCCTAACTATCAAGGCAAACAACTGTAAACATTCGTCAAGCCAACGACACAATAGGCAATTTTATGTGCTTGTGGCGGCAAAATTGCTCGCCAGTGATCGTTGACGATTTTCGCGGGAACGGGCTCACTAGGCGATTATCGTCGATTTTTGCCGAATTGCAGCTACGTCATGGGCGAGAAAAAATGTCGTTTTGTGATGCAACTGCTTTCTTACTCGACCTCGCGCAAAAGTGCGGAGTGGAGATATACCCTTAAAGTAGGTTACCCAATATAATGTTTGTACTGGAACTTAAAGAAGAATTGACAATCCGAGTTGCAAATTCTCTAATTTTATGTGACATTTGTATTTCTAATAGCAACTCTCAACGAAACATCTTGGTTGATACACTTGTGAACTATAGAATACGACTATCATATAATTCGTGTAATGCACATGTCAACTGTCTTCTGTTTTGTGTTTGTAGATCACGCCTCATTGATGGCACTGATGTTCTCCAGGAAGTTTACTGTAAGCCACGTCAGGGTGGCGTACATGAAGATCTGCCTCGCCGAGGACCTGACCATCCCCCGGTGGGGCATCATGAATGCATCAATGACATTGCAGTCACTAAATTACCTCACAACTACGTTATATCGGCTGGAAGAGACGGAGTAATCAAGATATGGAAATAAACTTCTTGGTGTTAACCTAACCGAATGCCAGACTCTTTCCCAGTCCCAATTTATCACACTGAAAAATTGCTTTGTCATCTGGGAGAATAGCAGAGTCGTGAGTTCAGATATCCCACAACCCACCGCGACTAAAAAACAATTTGGACTTCCAAAAGCCCATTGCGACTGGAAACGTTTATGATCGAATGCAGGTGCTGTTCTGTACTGCACATGTATAAAAACAGAACTGTTCCCGGCTGATCAGGACATTTCGAGATCCCTGGATGTTGTTGCGTATCTGAACCCGATACAAGTTGGTCTCGAGCATCGTTCTTGGGGTGACGTGGGGAGATTGGAGTTGGAATAATATTCTTTTAAGCAAGCAGTTCCCGGAAGTGGATTTCGCTAAAAATTTGTCAGCTGGACATAAACTATTTCAAGAAACCATATTTCTTCGATTGACCTTCTCTCCTTCTAAAAACAAAAATATATGTTAACTCCTCGCCATAAACGCTGTCAGAATGAATGTTCAAATAAAGAAATGGTAGCTTCTACTTCAGGTTTCATTTGTCAAGTTGAAACTTGCACTGAATTAATTGAAGTTGGAACAAGGGAAATTGCACTTAATCGAGAAAATATGGCGTATAAACGCAAGGCTGTTGCCTAAAGGGGGCTAAAGCTCAGATGACTGTGAAATCGTGGATGCCACTTCTAATGTTTAGTTGCCCATGTCAGTCTCTTGGAAGACCTACTATTCTGAGTTACTGGGCTCTTTCTGGGCAGCAACCTTAGTAAGATAAGGTATTACTATAACAAGTTTACCTGGTTTCTGTATAGTTTATGCCTAGCTGGTTGTAAAAATATATGATTACATATTTTAAGTAATTATGTAAAGAAAAGTAAAATAAACATGATCTATTCACTTTTATTGAGAGTTGATTGGATTAACGAGGCTTTTTAGATAAAAGAAGCTTCAATATAACGTGGTCGGGTTAAGCAATAGTTGTGGTGTATAAGACAAATTTTTTCCCAAGCAAACTGGGTTAGTATCCAACGTGAGAGTCCATGGAATCCCTGCAGCGGGAACAATTGATAAAAATGACATTTGATATCTCTAAGTATCTGCCATTCGATGACCAATCGATGATCACAAGAAAAGGTTCCTTCATTCGATTGCCATCGAAATCTCATGATAGTTTCAACGTGTCTGTTAGTATATGTAATCGCATGAGGCCGAGTAGAATTAAGGATAAATTTTCACGCGTATTTTCAAAGTTTTCACAAAATTGCCCGAGTCGCGTAGCGACGAGGGCAATTTGTGAAAACTTTGAAAATACAAGTGAAAATTTATCCTTAATTCTACTAGGGCTCAATGCGATTACTTGTTTATAACATAGAGGGCAAAATTTTCTGAAAACTTTTCATTACACGTCGAAACACAATCCGCCGCCGGCACTCAGAATAAACAATTCTCCACACAAGCAGTTAATTAAACTGCTACTCAGCGTCCAGAACAAAAAAAGAAACTGTCTTTTCTGCATATGTTCATCTTTTGGGATGATTACAGTTCTAGTTCGTTGACAAACTCACACTCAAAACTCAAACTAAGTAAATTTATTTAAGCTTACCTGAGTTGCGAAGCGACCTCTCGCTCGCTGAATTAACCAAGGTTTTCGGTAGTTTTAGAACAAATAACCATTTGCTGTTTCCCGTAAAACGTTCAGGTTCACCTTCTGGAATTTCTCTTCGAACTATCGGCCGATTACCATACCATTTCTGCCAACCAACTCGGCTAAATTTAAACTCTGAAACTATATTCTTGTGTTGAACAACTCAAATCCAATTCAAAATCTGCTTTCGTTTCAAGACGCTTACAAAATGCAAATGGCGCGCTCTCGCGCTTAGCCAATCAAATGCGAGTATTTTTGGCGCTTGCCCAATCAGGAGTCAGTAATTTTGCCCTCGTTGGAAAGAAAATTAAGAAAATATTCCCCCTTGTCTCAACCAATCAGCAATCAGTAATTTTGCCCTCTATGTTATAAAAGGAACAACCTCGTTCCCAGGGTCCTCTCTTCATGACGAAAAATAAATGCAATTATAGTAACAAATTAATAACAATCGTAATCATAATCATTGTGTAAATGTAATCAAAGGTTGCTCATTTGCAGTTCAACCGCTACTTCTGTTTGCATAAGTCATCATTGATTAGTCACAATTTTTTTTTAATTGATTGGTTATAACATTGAACATCATTTTTAATCCGAATCGAGTAACTGACATTGACTATGACTATTATCGACTGATGTCAGAAGCCTATCATTGCTGATGTCGTACGTTATCATCGATGGGCACAATCCCTCTTGAAGAAATTCGTGACTCACCACCTCTCCCCTACATCTTTTCGACAGTAAGCATTGCATTCTGGGAATGACATGATCAGGTCGCCATTTTGTTGTGGTTTTCATCATCGTGCTTTTGTCTTTCTGGAGTTTTTTCAGTGGCGTGGAGCCTAAACACGCAGCAAAATCGACTCACAACTAATCCTAAGCATTGAAAGGCTACTTTCGGAAGAACCTAAAATGGCTCAATATGTGAGAGTGACCGAAGACGAGTCGCTTCCAGCCATCGAACTTCCCACTGAAGCAGACGGGTCTATTTTGCTCTCCACGTTACAAGGCCAGTTTCCCGGCGCTTGCGGATTGAGATATAAAAATCCTGAGACAGACAGCTGGCGAGGAATCCGTCTGCTGGATAATATGCTGTGTCCACCAGCAGAAGAAGGATGGGGCTGTCATTTGTATGTTGTGGTGCAGAAAAATGGTGAGCTGAGCTAATCAGCTAATCAGAGTGATAGTGAAATTTAGCCGCTTATAGTCCATCTTGTTGCTTTTTAAAAGTGACCTTTACAGGCATAAACTCGATCAACAGCTATTCTCCTTTCGTTTAATGCAGTTCTAAGGTTTTGATATCATCCCTCTGGTTGATTTTTGGGTAGAAGTGTTCCGCTGGGACTCCAAGACCCTTATCGGTTACCCTGTTCCAGAGTATGTCCAGCTAGCTGCATTGTGCAGCCCTATTCTAGACTAGACACCAAAAATTCCTACCCTATGCCAGAGTCGTCAAGTGTTATTTCCTAGTTTACCAATAAATAATATCTTAATTCTAGACGAAAACTCTCTGATATCTATACCATATCCCAGACTAAAATGCATGATAACCATACCCTTCACAGCAGCACATACCCATATGTGCTTGTATGGGAGATAAAGGAGTCCCCCCCCCCCCCCCCCCCGAGCATTCCTTGGCTAGAAATATTATAAATTTCTCAATCGTGTCAAATGTCTGCTGCACACATCATAAACTGCAGTAACTCCAGACATCCTTTGAAATGGCTTTGATCTGTTGGTCTCACTGTTGGCTTTAATCTGTTGGTCTTACTCAGTGGGTTAAAAATATGTGATCTCGATTGTTTTCACCACAGAATGTTCCAAAATTGAATGTATTGTCGTCACAATATATTTAAAAGGCTGCAGAGTAAAATCAGCGGTATGTGAACTGGATTCATTTTCAAGGCATTTAAAAGCACATTTGGGACACAATTGTCATAGAAATTCCTGGTAATTAACCTACAACTGGCACCCTTTTTACATAAGCACATACCTCCAAAACACACTTGGCATTAATTTTGTCTTTGACGTACATGTCCTTTAGTTTGTAAAGACTTTCCTGTGTGATTCCTGTCTATTTCTGCTTGGCTTTTTCAGACAGTACAACAAAAAGAAAAATAGAAGAATCACCTAATGCAGTTAAGGAACCAGAGTCGAAAATGACAAAGATTTCTTCTGCGGATGAGAGGTTGGGAGATCTAATTGTCTTGGGGCTTCCCTGGAAAACCACATCTGAAGACATGAAGGAGTACTTCCAGAAGTTTGGTGAAGTTACCATGGCTGAGGTAAGCACAAGTTCTCACAGTACTTTGTACAAGTAACCTAGGATATTGTACTATATTGTACTATTGTTCTATTTCAGGGGAGGCGGCGTGGCCGAGTGGTTAGGGCGCTGGACTTGTAATCTGGAAGTCCTGGGTTCAAGTCTTCCTCTCTGAGCACTTGGATTTGTTTCACGGTAGTCCCGTGTTCAAATCCTTGGCCCCACTTGTAAATAGCCAACTGGTAAGCCTCCCACCAGTTGGGGTTTTTAAAACGTTTACGTTCCATTTCTCATGTTTACTTACTTTCTCTATTTACAATGTTCCCAATTAGTACTGCAGCTGCCATGCTACATACTTCGACACTTAAATAAAGTTATTGTTAGTGGTTGAATTTAGTGTACTGAGTAAATTAATTTTGTTGTTTATTTGTCAGGTGAAAAGAGACTATGGGAGTGGAAAGTCAAGGGGGTTTGGTTTTGTGCACTTCAAAGATCCTGAAGTAGAAAAAACAGTTCTGGCTCAGGTTCATAAAATTCAAGGTCGCACCTGTGAAGTGAGACTGCCACGATGTAAGGTAAGTAACAAGTTTAATGTTCTTGACAACATTGAATGGCATAGTCATTAAATTGTATCACAAACCAGAACTTGCACTCTTCACTAACTCAGAAATCATATCTACTTATTTTATCAAATAATACATTTAGCCTTAAACCTTTTAACAGTAATTAACAACTAATCCATGAGTGAGCATTGCACAAATAATCTGCCAAGCATGTTCAGCAAGCCCAATTTGAAAAAGAAAATTGTTATTTAATATAATACTTAATCCTCAACCTTGGTGATCATTGCTGAATTTTTTGCTGTATCTTTTTGCTGTACATTTATATTTGTTTGTTAAACCAGTGAGAAAGCTAGAACTTCAGTGAGAGGGATTTCGAATTTGATAATTGCCATAAGGTTTTGTTATTAAAAATTCATAAGCTTGTGCTTACTCTATACATTTAGATGCTTAGGCATTCAAAAGGTTCAATGCAGCTTTACTGTACTACCACTGCCACAAACCATAGTAGGCTTAGCACAATCAATATTTTGATACTGGTAATTCTTGTTCATTTTTAACTTTTATCAGGAAGAGTTTATGCCAAAGAAGCTATTTGTGGGACGTCTACCTGATGGAACAACTGAAAATGATCTTCTGGAACATTTTAGCAAATTTGGTGAAGTCATTGATGTCTACATTCCAAAACCCATGCGTGGAATCTCATTTGTCACATTTGCATCAGGAGAAGTTGCCAAAAAGGTGCAGTCCCAGAACCACCGCTTGGGAACAAATCTGCTAAATGTGAACTTTGCTGAGCCCAAGGCAGCAAAAAATGCTCACATGCCTTCCCTTCCAAACATGCAAGCCATGTCATCCCAAAACTCTAGCCCTGGGGGCTGGGGTAGTGGCTTGGGATTTGATATGTATGGGATGAATTCTTGGAGTGATAGTAGTCGTCAGAATCTGCCATACAATATGTCAGCAGCTTATAACAGCATGATGCAGAGCATGCTCAACATGGGAAATCCATCAAGTGCTGCAAACAGACAGAACCGGAGATAAATTCCTGGGGTAGGATTTTATCACTACTTTGTGGATAACACTCAATTTGAATTTTGAAAACTTCTTAAATGGTATCTGTTGAGCTTGACGTTAAAGTTTTCATTATTTTGACTCCAAAAGAGGTAGTGCCACAAAGTGGCAGTTCTTAATTATGACGACCTAAGTACTCTATCTTCACTTTCTTTAACGTGGGTTAAGCTTTTCTTAAAATTGTCATCCTTGCCCTCCTATATGAACAAGTTCATTAAAGTTGTGGAAACATTCAATTTAAAAAAATCACAGTTACAAATCCCTGGAAGCTCTAAGAACAGCTTTTTTATCATAGTATTTTAAGCTTAAAATTAGTTAAACACTGCAAGTTTCTGACAACTGTGACTTGCAAAAAAATCTAGTATTAATGCTGTATATAGCTTCATTTATTGTAGCGGAAAGAGTTGTTGGTGTGTGGCTGCGAGAGGATTCTGAAAATTCATTCAGCGGCAGTTGTATATTATTATACAAGAGAGAACTGAAATGTAGTGCTAATGTGGATGCTGACAAATATTGACACTGAGTGAACTGCTTTGAGTCATGGACACACAAGGTGATTGAATGAAGTGTGGTGGAAGTGCAGAGACAATTTCCTAATGGGTGTGCAATACGTTCATGTGATGGTGAAGAAATGATCAACATTTAATGTTAAGTCCCAGAATGTGAGCTTTGTAGCTACATGTATTCACATTCTTTCTAAACATTTGGCATTCAGTTTCACTATTGTAACCTCAGTTCAAAAATTGTTACCTATAATGATATAAAATGTTAAATGTGTTGCGAGTTATAATCAGTACCCTTGGTTTAGTAGGCCAATAAAACACATAAAGCATGATGAAGGTATGTTTTTGAGAAGGCAAAACTTTGTTTCCGTTTTTTTGTGGGGGGGCGGGGGGAATGAAAATAAAAATGTAGACGGCATTGTTAAGCAAAAGGTTTGCATTTTCAGATGTTGCATTTTCAAATGTTTTGAAAGGAACTGAGTGACAACAAAAAATGCTGGAGAGAACAGTGACTAAAATTGAGGAGACATGTTTCAAATACTCTACTTTGATGTTAGCAATTTGCTTGAGTTTTTAATTAATGAGAGGGAATTGTAGCACTGAGATTCCAAATGAGCATCAGTGCTGGTGTATGTGCATGTATGGAATTCAGTAGCACATGTGTAAGCAACCAAGTCATTGCAGGCTTTCAGATTGCAAGAAAAGACAAATGACAACAGACAACAAGCAACAACAATCCATTTCCTAAACCTTAAGAGAACCCTGCAGCCTCATATCTGTTGATTCCTTTTCCTCTTGATCTCTGTGCCTGGAAATGAGTGCTGTCAGAAGTTAATGAGTGTCTTGTGGGAGTCAAGTTGTGAGTTTTCTGACTGCGACGTGCAAAGGTGTGAGTTTCAGTGGTTTGCAGAGGGGATGATCACAGGCAGAGTGCTGTTTTTGTGAAGTATGGAAAGAGATGTGGCAGTAATAGTGAGTGAGCCCAGAATCACTGTAAGTACATGTGCATCAGTCATTGTAATTATTACATTTTCTCAGACTCAATGCCCAAGTTTTCAATGCAGTCATAGAGTTTGATAGTAAGAAGGGCCACCACATTAAATGGCCGGGGGTACAAAAATGCTAGTCCTCTCCTGTGTACCTCTCGATCCTGTCTCATCCACTGTTGTCTTTTAATCGAGAGACTTCACTTTGCAGAACAGGGCCATTTGTCTTCTTATTCCAAGTTGTTCTGTCTTAAGCTTTTCAATAACATCAAAGGAAAAACAAAAGAAGTTTGCACCTTTTCCAAATAAAATGGCACCACTAAGGACTCATCAAGTTACAGGCACGCTTTTGTTGTCATTGATACCATAATTCTTTAACACAGTCATCTGCAAGTTTTGCTATATCCAGGTATGCTCTTAGTGCAACCCAGTTAGTTAAGCTTGAAGACTGGAATGTGTCACTACTCTTTCTTGCACAAAATGAAATGACTCTTTTCCCTTTATCAGGTGAAACCAGAACACTGATGTGTTGTCACTGGAAGGACCTTAAAATTACAGATTCCACAGGTCATCTATCTCAAAACTGCAGGCAAGAAGTAACTATTTTGTTTGTTATTTCTGTCCATAGTTGTTGGCCAATGACAACAGTTGTAAATTGAACACATACCTGCCCTTGACTGCCTATCTACCGTACACTCAGGTGTATAAAGCTACTGCCAAACTAGTAGGAAACCCTGACAAAGTTTTGGTTACCTTTAAGGCCTGATGTAAACAAATACCTTTCAAGAATCAGAGCCAAAAAAACCTGGGCACCATGGTGTTACTAACCAACAAAATGAACAAAAAAATTGACTTCATAGCGGTAGCCCCGCAGCTCAATGAACTGGAAATGACAAATACTGGAATGGACCGCCCGGTATGGTACCAGAATGAACCAGAAAGAGTCAGAATAAAACTGGAATGAAACATTCGGTTCCATTGCATTTCATTCCATTCCATTTAATTTGGGGTCATGCCATTCCTGTCTTTAGTAATGCCCAGGAAAACCCAAAAGCTTAGCTCGTCTTCTGTTGGGATCAACCGTTTCTGGTTGGTTGAGTTGGTTGGGTTTTTTCGTGTTCTATTGGGAAAAAACCGTTTTAGGTTGGTTTGGTTGATCAACTTTTTCAACCAGCTCTGAGCTTGGTTGAAACGGTTGAAAACGACGGGTAGCGTCCGCTGACATGTTAGCAAGCATCGGTTTTCACTCGTTGCAACATTATAATTTGCGTGTAATCACGTGTAAACTGTCAGCCACAAACGTATTTCTTCTATTTGGAAAATTGTTTTTAAACTTGCTGTCTGATAAATTCTCAAAATAGCCTGTAATACGAGTGGCAGGTGTCTTCTCCGTTTCCAGTAACAATGTTGCCATATCAGTTCCGATTCATCATGTCCGATTCACAACGTGGCGGAACCAATTCTTCTAACAGTTCTTAAAAGACAACCGATGCTACGAGTAGCGCGTGCGTCATCTTGCCAACCTTGGCAGAAAAGTCTGGAAATGACTATGCCCAGTCACAACCGCGTGTCAACCAAGAACGGTTGAAAAAGTGTTCTATTGGAAACCTCAACCGTTTCAACCAAAACCGGTGTCGGTTGAAACGGTTGGACCCAATAGAACACGACCTTGGTTAGATGTAATGTTTGGTTTTTGTTGCTACCCAACATTTCTGTCTTTTCATTCTTGCCTTTACCTATAATTTGTTGCAGCTCCTTTCCAACTATGAGATAAGTAAGCACCCACTGCAAGTTTAGGAGCCAGTGTATGAGAAAATTCACGTGATGCCAACACACTCACGAACCCATATTGTAACGAAATCAAGAAGCACAAGGCAAGAACAGCCGTGTTTTTATCAAGAAAAGCTGTTATGGCAAGTTGTCAGTTGCCAAGGTTAACTTGTTGAGGTTTCTCAATCAATGACGTACAACGTTGCCATCTTTCAAGAACATGGTGTCAGACATATACTTATTGACTGAGTTGGGAGGCCAGATGGGAAAATATATCTCGAGATCATGTTGTATGGACCTTGATGCGCCAATCCATAGGCCATGGACAAGAGTAATATATTTTGCCGTCCAGGAAAATATTTGTTTGTTATCGCGATGACCAATTTGAAGCTGTTTATAGGTGTTTCAGATGGTATGGTTATGACAACTAGCTAGGATTTCCAAAGGACAATTGCTTTGACATCGTAAACTACTGCTGTTTATTGTAAAGGCAAAATTTAGATAGTGCACATGAGAAAATAATTAAATCACATGGAATTATACTGTCTCTAGAATGGCTTTGTGGCTTTTCCCGGCCTTGCTCGCTTTAATGCATGTGGTTGTCATAGGGGGATTTTCTGAATAGTTTTGCAATGAAAGTATCCATGGGGCCATATAATGAGAATACTTTTTGGGGAGTGCATTTCTTGGGACATATTGCCAATAATCCAAAAGAGGAATACACCAAGCAGTAAAATTCCATTGCTAAGCACCAAACATATCTGAACAAAGAAGTAAAACAAAAACAACCTTATAGTTTGGAAAAGGGACACATAACATGGCTTTTAAGTATTCTGATTTTGGAATATCCAAGATATTGTCATGTCCCTTGCCATTAAGGCCGCGGGTGAGAGACTAGATCATCAGTATTCATTTATTTAAAGCGTATGCACGAAGTGCGACAGATGATAGCGACATTGCGCGAAATATTCATGAGTAAGCTCTGCAGTCTAAAATCTTTGGTTTATGCATCAATGACTGCTTGTGCGTTTAATCGTGCGGCAGGAAATATTGTGCATTTTAAGTATTGTTAAATAAAAATTTTCATAATAATAATAATAAATGTGCTCGCTTGTTGTATCTGTACCGTTCTTTTAATTCTTTATCTGTTAGTTGAAACGTTAATTGCAACTTTTTAGAATTTTTCCAGCAAAACAAAACGAAAACAAAGTACTCTTTCTATCTCTATCTCGAATATTTATCAACATCACCAACTTTGTGTCCTATATTTATCAACATCTTGGTCTTTCGTAAGTGGAACTCCGTGAAGTTTTTTCTGTGTATATAAATTATACACTGCTCCACAGACTAGAAAATAATAAAAGAGTTCGATTTCGTCGTTCTTTTTGGTTTTAGTGTTTAATTCTACGTTTAAGCGGAAAAATCCGCTTTGAAAATTTCGATAGTAAAATTCTCGTTCTATTTTGTGTGTGGTATAAATGTTAATTGGTTCAGCACCAATGCTTTTTTCTTTGGTTTATTTTCGACGGAAAACACACGATTTTTTTTAGATTGCATGCAACCTACTGTTTGTTTCTGGAGTGTTAACAATAGCTTCTTAATTTTTATATCCATAATTTGCATAATAAAATATTCTTGGCTTAAACACTCGTGTTTCTTCGATAAGCCTTCGGAAGCCCTAAAACCACCAATTTTGTGTCCAAGAATATAGCGCGGATATAAAATTTCCTGAACTGACACAGCAGACAGGTAAAATAGGTGTGTTGTAAGTTGTCACAACAGAAGCACTTTTTTAAAACAGGCTTTTTAACAGAAGTTTTAAGTCTTCAAATTTAAACAAGGACGATTTTACTAATGTAAAGGCTTCTATCTTTCAGTGGAACTTGAAATCACAAAATCGGCTTCTGTGGTGACACAATAGAGGTTTTAACTGATCAATTAGTGGCAAAATCAAGAAGCGTTGTCTTCTCCACCAGGAGAAAACTTGGACTCGGAGTCGCGTTTTACCAAATCTTAACTTTGGAAGCTCAAAGCATCGCAAAGAAACGCAATTTATCGAAGGAAAAACAGTCTTGTTGCACTTCCAACATTCCTCAAGCCCTCTATTAAGTTTCAACGAAATCGGCTCCCAAACGATCAAGATCACAAGAATAATTAAATGATGGTTTATTAACAGTTTATAATTTCCAATGATGTACTGTCAGTAACTACTTGTAATTTACATAAAACATTTAGACTTTTGTTACAAAAAAAAAGATATAGGACATTTCCAAAATGTCTTTATCCTCTGTTTCAAAGCAAGGTGTGGTGCACAGCTTGTCATATGAAAATGAATTGCCCTTTGCATACAAAAGAAACTTACTTTCACATGCAAGGTTGTGCACAAGACCATACTTAAAAAAGAGAGTGAAGGCAATTTGGAAATGATCTATTGTGTTTCCTAAGCAATGAAAGACTAACAGGATTACAGATTAAATTTTAAAGTAGAGTGCAACACTTATCGCAGAAAAAGACAAAGACGTTCAAAGACAAATATTACTGTACTATCAAGAGCAGAGCAACTTTCTTATTAAAACAAAGACATTGAAAAGGAAAATAAAGGTCAAAGTTATATTACGTTTCAGACAACCTTTTCTCACACCTTCACCACTACTCTAACCCTCCTATGTTTTTAGACTCCATATTAAATTTAGTATCTCCAGACGGGGACAATTTAAAAACTACATGCAAAATCCATATGTATTCCAAAGGAAAGTTTTAGATTTATCAGGTACAACTCAGTTAAAACCGACTTTAAAGAGAGTTTTCATTTTTACACTAATTTAGGGGGAGGGGCAGGATTTCATTTAAGCTGTAGCAGCTTTCTGGCTCTGACGAAATGCCATCATCTTCTTTATTTCTCCAATAGCCTGTCCTGGATTAAGCCCCTAAAAAAAATGAATAAAAACATCAAATGATGTTCGAAGGACTACATGTAGAGTAGCCTCTAGCTATCTGGAGCACACAAGGGAAACTGAAGATTGTCCAGATAATGGGAGTTCAACAGGGTTCGTAGAGGTCATGGAAAATGCAGAAAGTCGTGGAATTTTAGAATTTTTTTTCCTGGCCTGGAAAGTCATGGAAAGCAAGTGCTGGTCATGGAAAGTGAAGTTCATCATACAAAATATATTAAGCAGTTGTTTGATTTTTTGTGAATGAGAAAGAAAGAACAGAAAGTTGGTGGGTCACAACTCACAAAATAGATCTACTTCACAGTTTTTGAAAACACAAGGCCAAATTTAGGTCACGGAAAACGTTTAAAGGTCGTGAAAAAGGTCTTGGAAAATCCTGAAATTCTAAAATCTTTGGATACAATCCCTGTTCAAGACAGCAAAGTAAATAACTACCCAGCAACACCCAAGGGAAACAGATTTCAGTTGGGGATTCGAGGTAATGAGAGTTCAAGATATATAGCAGGGTGTGCTGGAATCAATTTCAGCTAGAAAAAAGTGGATACCAAATATCAGAGGCCTTTGTTTTACCGACAGCTGTTCCCATAACAGGATGGTCAATAAATGAAAACTGACATGTAGGAGCATGGGGAAATGGTTAAAGAGATTAATATTAGTCCTAAAATTAATGTAGATGCACACCAGGGATTTATTTATAGTCTTTGAACAACTGCGACCAGAAGGTTACCTTGGGACACGTCTTGGTGCAGTTCATGATGGTGTGACAACGGTACACTTTAAATGGATCTTCATCCAGTTGAGCCAAGCGCTCTTCAGTGTAGTCATCCTAATAAACAGGACAAATCAAATAATTTTTTTTAACAATTTATGACCCAAACAGGAAATGTCAACTGAAGCAATGATGTTACAGTAAGTACTTCTGATTCCAGACGTCCTTTCAGATGGCTTGAATTTGCATCCCTCCACTGACTGTTGATTTCACTCAGCGGTTTCAATACTAATCACATGACTCAAAATTTGAGCTTGCCCGCCCGCTGAAATGAAACCTGCAGCAACGAAAAGTCAAACCGGCGGCAAACAAACAACACTGTTCCAGTTGTTTACATTTAAGTCGCGGATAACTTCAAGGATCTTGGAATCCACCTTCGTGGTCAAGTAAGAATGTCAATGTCCAACATGGGGCATACATTTTGTCGTGGAAAGGCATTGTTGGATGACCTGAGACAAGGGATTAATGATACCACTGTTCAAGTGGAGGAGACCATACACTTCGAGTGCATTGATAGGTAACAATTCAGATGCTGGATGAAAATTTAATGTTAGCAACTGTAAAGAACATTTGGATACACTTCTGTGAGAGTGGAGAAATTGGTCCGCCACATTTGACCAAGACTGAGTTGGAAGTTAATGAAGTTTTGAAACAAAGTACGTCGTCAATGCCCTGAAATAAAATCCAAAATGTGGTTGAAACATACTGTAATGTTAGTGGTGGAACTTCACAAAGTGCGATCAGCCGAGCCATAATATTGAAATTGAAATTGTGAATATAGGAAACTCATATATTTGAACTGCGGAATGAAGAAATAAATGTAAAGTAGATCCTCGCAGTTATTAACGCAACTTGTGCAGTTGCGAAAAGAAAGCCTGAAAAAATCAGGCTTGCCGGCAAGCCTGATTTTTTCAGGCTTTCTTTTCGCAACTGCACAAGTTGCGTTAATAACTGCGAGGATCTACTTTACATTTAAATATTGAAATTGTTGTGTGGTCCAATGTCCTGCAAAGGAGGACTCGCCCTATACACAAAATTTCCCCTAAAATGTAAACAATTGGAGCACTGTTTTTCATTTTCTGCCGGCCTAACTTTTCATAACCGCAGGTTTCATTTCGGTGGGTCCACAAGCTCAATGATTATGAGATCAATACAGACAAGAAGGTGATTTGGATCCTTCCTATCCTTCCTACATACAACACAGATTGATTAAAAATCGTTCTGAGGTTTGCATACACAAGGGGAGTAATCCTGAGGACCAAGTCCCTTCATGTGTCCCTTCACGTGTTTTGTAGAAAAATCTAATAGCAGGGTCTGAAATTTGGTCCCCACAACTTGCCCACAAATTCAAATGGTTTGAATATTCAAAGTAAATACATAATTTATATTTTTTGGTTTTCTGTTCCTACCAACAGCCCAGGACAGCCGGTCAAAAAAAAATTTCTTGTGATTATCCCAGAACATCACCAGACTCAGTTCAAGATAGACCTTGAATTCGACGTACTCAATGAACGAATTTTTCCTTAACTCTTTCTAACTGCATTTACAAGAGGCAATATAGAAATAACCAAACAGGTTTTGTGAACTGACCCGAGAATCAATCATCCAACGGTAGGCTTGCATAAGAACTGCTGGTCCAAGGTACTTGTCGCCATTCCACCAGTAACTGGGACAGGAAGTGCTACAACAAGCACACAGGATGCACTCATACAGGCCATCCTATAAAACAACAACAATCAACAGTCATTAACAACAGACAGATACTCAACGTGGATACTATGTTAAGCCTGAGGGTAGGGGGCCCTACCATTGTAAGGCATCCCACCCCTCGCTGAGGTCTAGAAATGGTCAAATCAGGTCAAATACATTTGTTTTGGGTGATTTGTTTCCTTCCAAGTACATAATGGGTTCATGCCAGTTGACAATTTTCAACGGTTTGGAGAAATATTGGTGATGGAACAGCAAGCAGTCAAAAATGGTAAAAATTTATGACAATGTGAAACATTCTGTAATATCAACAGTACTAACAATAATTATTATAATTATTTTAAAAGCGGTAGAAGTCTCAAAAGAAGGGGTAGGGGACTGGTACATGTTGTAAAGGGTATGAGAAACAAAAAGTCTTGACCCCACTTTCGCTCCCCTCCCCTAATCCTCTGCCACTGCACAAACTGACAGGGAACACAAACTCACCAGTTTTTTCCTGTCTTCAATTGACTGTAGGTACTGCTCCTTTCCATATTCTACCTCTGTCTTCTTCTTGAGATATGGCTCAATGGACCGATACTGCTCATAGAAATTATTCATATCCTAGAAATTTGAAGGCAATGTTGAATTATTCCAAATTGCTTCCATTTAAAGTAAATCAGTTTAACGAACTAATTACATGGCAAAATTCAGCCTGGCTGAGGGGCAGAGATTTCCATGCAATTACAAGATGAAATCATTTCAGCCTGGGCACGATCAAGATGGCATGTAAGATGAAACTTTCTTATTAAAACAGTAATGATTTTACTTGCCAGAGTTCATGCCAGGCTAAAATTTGATGGTATTTACTCAAGTGTTTTTCATCCTGGCCAAATGGGCTGAAAACTTTGTATAATTATGTTAATACAATCAAAATTAGGTGCCATCTGATATGGCTGGCAGAATCACGTCAAACTTCACCACTGGCTCCAAGTCTGTACCTACTGTAAGATAGGTTGAATTCACTCACTTCAAACTGTTTTTCTCTGTGACCACAAAAGTTATGCACAGTACTTCATCACAGAGCAATAATATTGACAAAGAAATTTATTGACTTACAGGCACAAGATCTTTCACCACATACATGTGTGGAAGAGGATATATCTTGGTTTTCTTGTTGACATCTGGATTGATTCGGCTGAAAAGTCGAAACCTCTCTCAATTTAAAAACAATTTTCAACAATAAAATGGTGAAATCAATAAATGCACATTGAGGGCCCAATATAGCTATTTCCTATTAGGAAATAGGATAAGATTTAAGAAAGAAATAAAAGAGGGATTAAATTTTTGTACACGCCCCAGACAAACCACCCCCACGCAAGAGCACTTGGGGTTGTTTGTGGACTGTTTTGGTGTACATCTATTAATCCACGGTACCAAAAAAGATGGCGACCGGTACATTTACCCATAGTTCTTTGCGAACAAGAACCCTAAAAACGCTCATAAAAACGCAAAAAGTTCTAAAAACTTCAAACTTAGCGTACAGAATGTTGCTAGCACAGGGACAAATTTATGCAAAAAATATGGCTTTTTATGTTGGTATTGGCTGTGTTAGGTTTATAAGGTATTGTGGTAAAATGTACAGCTGCTATCTTTTTCGGTACGGTGAATTGTTAACTTTGAATTTTAATTATAACTCACCTTTAATTCTTAACAATTTTCAATTTCCTTAAAATTCATCAATTCCCCTCCACATTCTTTTTCTTTATGTTAACTTTAAAAATCGCAAAAAATTCTCCCAGATTTACGGGAATTTAAACTATGATCCCATGATAGAATTTTGGATTGAATGACATTTCCTGGAGATAATTCAGAAAAAAAGGCTAAAAACACTGGGGAAAAAAGCATCTACCCATATCACCCCCTTAAATTAACCAGATCGTCAGAATATACCAGTAAAATGGAGAAAAAGTACAGTCTAACCCATTCATGAAACTAACAAAACGTGGTGTCATGAATGATTGTATAAATGGGTACTGGTGACATACTAGGGGGTAACCCTGCAATGGACTAACATCCCATCCAGGAGGGAGTAGCTGCAATACTTTCAGTTCCTGAAGTCTTGCTACATAACACTGGAATAAGTTCTGGCTGTGTAGGTGTCCTGTGGATGGTGTGTGACTACCGATAATAAACTACATCTGACCTGATACAAGCCAATGTGTTAGTCCCTCCAATGTTCATAGCACATGAGCCGCAAATTCCTGCCAATGAGAGAAATTATCAATGAGACTGACAAACTGCAGAGCACTGACTTTTACTTAAAAACAACTTAGTTTTACCTTCTCTGCATGAACGTCTAAATGTCAGTGTTGGATCAATTTCATTCTTTATCTTTATCAGTGCATCAAGAACCATTGGGCCACACCTGTAAATCAAAAGTGGGATCAGCCTCTTAACTTCTCCTTACGCATTTAGGGTAAACAAGAAAAACAGTGTCAAGCAACAAACCGGTTCAGATCCACTTCATATTGTTGCATTCTTGGTTTATCACCTGGCTTATCAGGGTCCTGAAATGAATTTAAATTTTCAACCAGTGATTAGAAATTGAGGTCCTGTTAGGGGAAATTCTAACAACTGACAAAGCAATGAAGCAGCAACATGAACTAATAGAAATGAAATGATGACGAAGGACAAGACTGCTGCCGTGAAACTTTGACAGCAATGGAAAGTAAGCAACAACAGCAGTTATATTTCTGACAGGGACATGCTACCTGCCAGAAATTGTGACAAAACAAGTTTTGAAATTCAGACAGCAGACATGTATACACCCTATAACAATGCCCTGCCCTGCCTGAGATGACTTTTTTTAACCTGACTAATGACAATCAGCACTAGTTAATTAACAAGACCAAAGTCCACTCACCCAGCGATAGACAGAGAAAGTCTTCATTCGTGGATTGTCACTCACAGATGCTGTATTCCGTACTGGAATCTGCAAAATACATTCCACACAGTTTAGACCAGTTATTTCATTTCTTGCCAAAATAAAGCATTTCTTGGCTAACAGGTCCCTCTCGGAAATGGCAAAAACACCCAAACCATAATACGATACAGAAAATGCAATGTATTTCATTGATCCAATTGATTTCGAGCAAAAATTGCTCTCTGAAACTCTCAAAATCCAGGCTGTTTTAAGCTCCATACAAACCCATCTTAACCATTCCAATTCTTAATGGACAACACTGTAACACAAAATTTTGCTATCTTTCATAATTAAGTGTCACTTCTCACCCACAATCCTAGCAAAATTTCAATGATTACATAATTTTCACTTTCCAATAATGTAGCTTGGATGAAATGACAACTGTGATCCTCAAAGTTAAATGTATTTGCATGAAGCAGTTGAAAGAAAAAAAAAACAGACCTAAAAAGAATCCAGGCTTGATCCTCGTCAAGCCTGAATTTTTTCAGGTTTCTTTTTTCAACTGCTTGACCCCTTCCCTACCGGGGCCTTGTACACCCACCAACCGGCGGCCATCTTGGATTCTTCACGTTCGCATTCGTCGGGCGAATCTTCGACGTTTTCGTCGAACATTTCTTCCTTTGAAGTCTCTTCAGGATCGCTTGCTTCGTAAAAATCACTTTCTTCATCTAAATCACTTAAGTCCGAGTCCCTATTGGCGAGAATTTCCACAAGAGCTTCGAGGGACAGCCGACATTTTGAACGTCTTGCGAATGAAAAGAAAAATATTCTTAGGAGATACACCTGGTCAGCAGTCTTCATACATTAGTGCCAGACTTTCCTCAACTACCGGAGTCAAGCAATGTTGAATGACCGGACTCAGAGCGATACCATTTGTACGAGGATGTATATATACGTCCTTGGTTGTTGAGTGACACTAGGGAGGACATATATATACGTCCTTGGTAGGGAAGGGGTTAATTATAAAAGTTTGCAAGGACCACAATCACCATTTAATCTGTTACATCTGCAGTTTATGTGATTTATTTCATAAACATCCATCTCCATTAATGTAGCTTGGACTTGATACCTGTGACTGGGTTCTTACCAGGCAGCTTATGAACCCAGGAAGTTATCAGCGGTCATAAGAAATCGGCCCCTGCCCAGATCACACCTGAGAGGAATTTAACTGGTTCATGTCATCTTGTCAGCAAACTCAGAGCTGAACAAGCCATTCTTTTGTGGATGGTGAATGAAAGGTTTTGTTTAAATAACAAGTGAACGGAAAACTTTGCAACTGACACACGCATACACTGCAGCTTACATTAGCTTGCCGATAAAAAAATTATGTAAACTTAAGCTTACATGTAATTTGTGTATTTTTTGCGCATTTCGTTTGCAAGGAAACATTTCAAAACCTTAGTTTTCAATAACTAAGTTACTAAGTCGTATTGATCTACGGGAGAAACTGCATATTTCTTTTTACAGCAACAAAATACTGGCTGGTCTTTTTTGGTGCCTATTGAAACTCAACTTCAATCTGATCTCAATTTAAGCACCAATTAACTTGTCATCCTGGCACACCAACAGCCAGCTATTTAGCCAAATTAAACATAATTTCTCCCAGTAATACTGGCATACCTTAGCCAAGGCCACAGCGGGCCGTAATTGCATGGCTCTAGCAGTTATGTTCCTTCCACAGACTACCGAGACAGCCGCCATCTTGGTTACATAAGTCTTCGTGTGTGCAGTGTTGCACGAACTCCAACGTTCAGGAGACTGGGACTAGTCAAGGGATTGCGCATCGTACTTGTAATCACGGGGGTGGAGGCGGGGTAGGAATAACTCGACTAAGTAGGAGAGGGGCCCCGAAATGGGTCAGGAACGGCAGTGGGGCTATTGGGTAAGCTTCTAATCCATAAAAAATCCCTGCTTTGGCTAGCGTCTTGGATAGCCACTCCTAACCAAGCTCCTGCCAGAGGCGTGTTCGTCGCGGGGTTGTTATGGTACAGATTCTGGAATGCCGACGACCTTACCCGACGCGCCTTCTTTGGGGATAGAGCTTGTAGCCTGTGAGGGCAGCTGATCTAGGAGACGATACAAACACGGGTACGTCGGCAGATGGTCACTCGTTAGCCCTGTAACCATCTAGGGAAACCTCCAACAGAAATCCTATTGGCCCCCTGGGCCTCTGTCGAGTTTGAAACTAGTTTGGGGGTTGGGGCAGAGGGCTGATAATGTTAATCCACTCCTGTGAAAAATGCTTATCATTGAATGACAGAAACCGAAACCAAACCCAGGAAGACTCTGGCTTCGGATCGGACTTGGTCTCTACTAGGAGATGAGAAGTTTGAAGAACAGGAGGGAGAGGGCTTATTTTTTGCGATAGTGTAGTTGTAGCTACTAAGCAAGCTTAAGCAGTAACAGGAGCCATAATCGGGGACGGAGACCGTAAGCGCGGGATCCACGCGGCCCCATCGAAAAAGACAAATGTGCTATTTTTAGAAAAAATTGCGCCACCCTCAACGTCATAAGCGCGCGTGGCTACACGCAAATTTGCGTTCAACGTGGATATGACCAAGATGGTTATAATTATTTGATATCCAGTATGCCCGAGTACATAATGGTTTTTATTATTAAAAACGCAATCGCTAATTGCTATGAAATCAAGAAAGAGAAAAAAAAGAGAGAAACTCCGAGATAAAAGGGAACAGGAATCGATCGCGATCACATGACTGACCGAAAAAGGCGCCAAAACCTTGCGAAGTGTTGCAGCGTTTCTTTGCGGAGCTGAATGAATCAATGAAACTGCTCCGAAGTGAACGTACAAGCACAAGGTTTGGGAAAAATCTTCCAATTATGGGCTCTGAAATGTGGCACGTGTTTGAGTTTTCCTGAAAACTGTTGGAATCGTCGTTCAAAGCGGATTGAAGCTGTACGATCTCACCGTTATGGCTGCTGGAGTTCAAATGAAAGAGTTTGTAATCGCTCCGTTCGCACAACGCTGACAACGGAGCCATCATGCGTTTGTTTGATCGAACTGAAGGCAGAATTTATAATTAAGCTTGAACGATAATTTCTATGCAGCTCACCGAAACAAGACTACGGAGGTGAGGAACATTAGAATTCACCATCTTACTTTTTAAACGCAAACCACAAAACGGAATTGTTCTCAGTTTAGAGCCCACGGACGGAATGGTAAAAACAACACTCAAACAAATGTGAAAGCGATTCAACGTATTTTACATGGCATCCGACTTATGTCTAAATGTCTGGAGCTGCTCAAGGGAACACAGATAGAGCCACAACGAGTACAGGTAAACCAGTGTCAATTTTGCGTGGTATAGCCAAAAAAATGTCGCCTTTTCTGGTACTGAATTTGTCTAATGCTTTTTGTTCACACTGCTGCATGATTTTTGTACTGACTCGCCATAAAAAGTGTGACAATTTTTATTAAATGCCTCTTTCCTATTTTACTGTGCTTATTTTGTCTTGTGTCGATATTTCCGACTCAAAGCCTTCCGTATAAAACCTACTGTTTGTGAAATTTTAAGAACAAGTGATTGAGTTGACGATGAAAGAAATTGTAAACACAGCGCTAAATGCTTATATTTCTATTTCTACAGTTTCTGTTCGTCCTAAGAAATCAAGCATTTGTGTCTCAGTGACGTTCAGTTGTAATTTCTCCTTAATTTTGCTTCGATACAAAGTGATTTTTCTCGCCGGGTTGCTGGCGGAGAAAAAAATCAAGCTCACTCTGTCGTTGAAACCCTTGCAATGTTCACTGCGCTATGTATCCCTTCTAGGTTCGTAAATTACCCAGTAAGTCATATTCAGTACTAGGGCAGCATGAAGTTTCACTTCATCTTTCTCCTTCTCATCGACGGAAGTAGTTTTTTCTTGGTGTTTTTCCAGTTCTCTATTTTGTCGACGATTGATAACGCACGGCGAGAGTATTTGATTGAAAACAAAGCGCGCTTTTCACTGTTCTTTGTCTTCATTATAAACATTTCGGTCATTTCGGTAAAGGCGGGCATTATTTCAGAAAACATACGCTGCGAAATCTCGGCAAACGTTTTCTTTAATGATTCGGTATTTGAATCTATGTTACTATTTTTCTTACTGCGGAAATAGTGACAACGATTTATCAGTGCGTTACTTCTCTTTACAACGTGCTTGGAAAATCATTTTACAGTCTTTGCGGCTGCCCTTCAATCTCTGTACGTCCTCAGAGGAAAGACATTTTCGGGATGTATTTTCCCTTTTCCTGCCTGATTCGCCTTCAACTGATTTTTTCGTCGTTCGACGCCTTTTTGGCCCGCAAAACGTTTGTTCCGTCTAACGGGGAAATCCTCGTCCGACATGTCCGACGCATCTTCGCTACAGGATTTTTCTAAAATATTCTCACTTCCATCATCGGAATCACTTGTACAATCCTCGTATCCAGAGTCACTATCCAAAAAGTTCTCCTCAAGGGCTTGCCTTAGATTTGGAATTGTCACTAATGACAAAAACTGGATTTCTTCATCTCCAACGAAGGTAATTTCCGACGCCATTTTGTTTGTTTTTCTTTGCGCGGCATCCTCGCAACATACACGCGTGTTTCACGCGCGCGATGGCGCAATTTTTTCTAAAAATAGCACATTTGTCTTTTTCGATGGGGCCAGCCCCATCACTGAAAATGGTATTCAGTTACGGTCTCCGTCCCCGATTATGGCTCCTGGCAGTAACGGCTGAAAAGACTGAAAGTTCAAGGTCTGGTTTGTTTGGAAATTTTACACATGTAGTTTGGGTGACACGGAAAAGTTCTTAACAAAATGCCTTAACTTACTCCACCCGCTTACTTCCACCGTATTTTGCTTGCTTTCTTGTGTTGGTGCTAGTACAAAAGTAAAGAAGTTTCCAGGTTTATTGTATAAGTATCATCTAAAATATATTTCACAATTATCATACAAATCCTTATATGTACGTGTTTTCACCCATTGCATTACTGTTAAAAGGCAATCCGGTTCGTATCGTAACGTCTCCTGGTACTGCATAGGTTGAACTTGGGGTACCTGTGGCAACACCGGTAACAGACAACCAAATACGATAAAAAAGCAATGCTAATTCAACGGTAGGGAGCTGAGTGTATATTTTAACCACTATTTCAAAAGGCACAGCCTTTCTTCTTCAGGGTCTCACAGAGAGGGTCTTACAGTTTCTCTGTAAGACCCTGAAGAAGAAAGGCTGTGCCGTTTGAAATATTGGTTAAAATTTACACTCGGTTTCCCTACCGTTGAATCAGCATTGCTTTTTTATCGTATTTGGTTCTTTATTTTTTGCTGATCCTCTACAACAGGATCCGGTACTTTTATTTTGGTACGGTGGTCCATGCAAAGTTAATATTTTCCTCCCTGAAACAACCATGACCAGCCGCCCCCTTTATCGTGACTCGTCATTTTCGCGATTTAGGAGCGACTTTCTACATTTGCGGCACTAATTTTTAGCGTTTACCCCTATCTATTTCATCATCCTCCCCTATTTCATCATCTCTTATCGCAGACGTTTCGTACCGCGTTATCTGCGTTATCTTTTATGAGCTCACAGGTAACGCCGTGGTAACGCCACATCCTCTTCCTCCCTATTTCCTGTATCATTTGTGACCGCTCCCACAAGCAAAACAAAGCCCCGCGAAGGGGATTAGAAAGGCGAAGCTTTTAGAAGTTTCCAGACGAGGGCCAGCTCACAGAGAGAATAGCTATTCCCAAAAGGATATCTTTTTCCATTAACTGCTACTTTGCTCTCTTCCTAGTTTATATGTGGTTCATGTATTTTTGTAAACCTCAGTACGACCAGCCGCAACAATCTTTCATAAATACTCCGATTTTCTTGTGTGTGCTGTCATCATTTTAAAGACGCTTAAGGTTATTTAATGTTTTTAACTACTTCCCACTGTCAAAAAATGAGATTTTACCATTTTGGGGCAAGGATAAACGGTATTTTACACAGAGTTACATCAAACACCCCGCCGTGTGAATTTTTGTTTCTCGTACTTCCGGTGACGTAGGTTCCGGTGGAAGAAGAAGTTCAACTACTGCTGACTACCGGAACACAGGCTCGCCCGGATTCGATTGCGGTCTGCTTGTGTGTGACAATCCGGTGTTGCTGGATCGATCGTAAAAAAACCAGAAATGTTCAAAAAGCGAAAGAATAAAACTAAACAGCACATTTTGTCAGTTGATAGCCAGCAGCAGGAAAACCAGCCTCCAAATATCACTGCAGATTCATCACTTTTGCCTGACGAAAACGGGAATGACAATGTGGATGGATTCGACTCGCAGGGATTTGTCGACTTGACTCCCACAGACCAACAGCCAAAATTATTGGGACCCAAGCAAAGCTGTCAGGTATTTAGGCTATGAATTATTTCTGCATTAAACTTTTTTTTTCACTGTAGAAATCCAAAGATTTGCATGAAAATCAACTTGAAACCCGGGCTTGAAAATCGTATTTCCCTATTTAAACAATTGTGTAATTTTGCCTTATAATAAGGGTTAAATTTTAACCTTGAACTCGGATGTTTGATTTTAGAAGCTGCAAATTCCAACATTTTACAGCAAACTTTCGTCGTAACTCCGTCTATCGCGTTTTCTTATCTCTTCGACAGCCAATATGTCGCGTGCTTCTGAGTGTAGATGTTTGTAATGGATCAAGATTTTTAAGCTTAAAGTTTGAGAAATAATTTAAACAAAACCTCGGAATTTCCGGTGTTATTTCGTGACTTACAGCATTAGATGCACACAATCTTCTGACTCTACGTCTCGTCTTCTATTCAAGATTGTTTTGTTCGTGTATGAGGGATAGCATGAGTTGAATGTTTAATTATAAAGTATAAGTTATAAAAAGGAATCGAAACATCTAGTACAGAAGTCATACAAAATTTCTAGTTTCCTTATCACCTGATACATTTCAAGAATCTTGTGTCAAGGGCGACCCTAAAACGAGGAATGACGGAACGGTGGAAAATCACCCCAAATCCTTAAACGCGGTACCGCGGAAAATCACCCATTATCCTAAAACGCGGAACGGGGGAAAATCACCCATAATCCTAAAACACGGAACGTTAAAAATTGGAGCAAGGTAATAAATACCTGAAAATAACGACCCTCCAGGCCAAATCGACTCTCTTAGTCTTGCAGTAAAACACTCTAGGGGTGGTGAATCGTAAATTCCATAACTCACCCGATGATGGGCAAAAAGTTTTTAACTCCGACGAAATGAAAAGGAACACACTAAAACATCTAAAACAAGACTTCATGACGGGGGGGCCAACAAAAACATTTTCGAGATTTGTACAGTACCATTCAGCACCCCTTATTTTGGACTCAGTTCTATTAGCTTATCGGTATAAGGAATGTCGATAACAAAGGTAGTCCTGTTAGATTTTTTATTCATTTCTTCCAAACTAAATAGTTAAAGTGTAGTTTTGTTACATTTAAGCCTATCGTTCGATTCAATCACTCAATTTTTTCCTTTCATATAATTGAATTTCCAAAATTAATCCATTGCTTTTTGAGGCTTAGGTTATGAAACACTAAGTACTGCAAATATAGACAGTTGCTGTTAATATTAATTCCTGTTAATGTTAGTGTTACATGTACGTTAACGTTAGCCCAGTATGATTTTTTATGATTTTTTTATGATTTATTATTGTAATTTGGACTTTGTTTTAGTAGACGAGGTAAGTCACGGCTTATGGAACTGTATAAAAATATCAAAATATATTTTTGATTTTAGTATAAGTATTTAGAATTTTAGTATAAGAATAATATATTTTGATTAATGAATCGACTGATAAACGATTGAGTGACCACAGAAAAACATTTAAATCGTGGAAATTAAGCCCAAATTATTGTTTTCATTATCTAATATTTTCGACTCTGTGACTTTGAGATTATCCACCATGAAAATGGTGACCCCTTAAACACGAGTAGTTACTGAGTAACCAATGTTTATTATAAACAATTGAATAAAAGAGAATCAGGAAGAGAAGTGCAAGATTTGCAGATGTCTTCTGTTGTGTTTTACAGTAGTAAACTGCTGAAGGCGGCAGTGAGGTATGGGAGAGACGAGTGTTCACGCCATTAACACCATTTGGCTTAGCGTGACTGATTTTCGTCACGATGAATCTCGCAAAAGCGAGTCAGTGTCAACTATTTTTGTTTTCCACGTTTTAGGATTTGGGGTGATTTTCCACCGTTCCACCGTTCCGTCATTCCATCATTCCACGTTTTAGGGTTGCCCTTGTGTCAATAATGTAAAAACCAGGATTAAAGCCCTCCCCCCCTCCACTCTAGGGGCCCATCTACCTGTATGTTAACAACAACAGGGCTGCATATAATTTTTCTTTTTCAAAAGGGCATATGTCCAACCAGGTTACCATTTTGGTTAGACAAACAAGACCGCAGCTAGGATTTCGTCGGGCATGGGCAAATTTTAGTTGGTCACATAGATACTGTAACAGAACAAAATATAACTTCAAATTGGTAATTAGGAAAATATAATGTAATGCAAGTAGGGTGCAGAACAACAAGTTTAATAATACTGTATTGAACTAAATTTGTTCCAAATAAAGATAATGAACTAAATTGAATGTGTAGTTCTAGAAAATATCCATACCCCACCCCCCTCTCCCAACAGAAGGGATTAGCCCTATGATTCCCCAACCCTCTGGAATTCCAAGTTAGCTTCATACATTGCTTCAAATGTTTGGGCCTTTGAGACCCCACCCTCCCTGGAATTTCCAATCCCTTCTGTTGGGGGGGGGGGGAGTATGGATATTTACTGGAACTACACATTCCCGATTTATTGATACTCTTCAAAGCCTTAAGATACGTGAGTAAATGGAAAACATGTTTGGATAATGGTAGATAGATAGATAGATAGATATATAGGTCAAAATAGGTATATGTTAGTCTTAGTTCATTTGTTATCTGCTCAGTCCAAAACAATTTTTTTTACCACTTATAACCCCCCTCGTTGACATTTGGCGATTTCATCACCCCTCCTCCCAACGTTTCACGTGGAGCAACAGTTCTGGCAAAATACAATGCCGCCTAGATTACTGGCTTGTGTCTAAACACTTAGTGCCGCGCACATGTAAAACGGAGGTTAAAGCATATCATGACTCCGATCATTCCCCAATCTATGTTGAAATTCAGTACGAAAATTCACAGAAAAAACCTGGTCCAGGATTTTGGAAATTCAACAATTCCCTCCTTGAAAATGAAGAATTTGTCTTAAACCTGAAATTCTTTCTAATTCACGCAAAAGAAAAGCACAGTAAAACTGATGACAAAAGACTTTATTGGGAAATGATTAAAATGGAAATCAGGGATTTCTGTATACGATTTGCAAAACGCCTTAGCAAAAACAGAAAGAACAAAGAAATGGACCTACTTTGAAAATTAAACGAACTCAATGTTCTTCTCGGTAAAAACCCCAACGATGTGAATTTAACAACTGAAGCGAGAAGCGTTAAATTGGAACTGAAAAACTTATCTGAGCGCAAAACAAAAGGTGCTATAATTAGGAGCAGAGTAAGGTGGTACGAGCACGGTGAAAGGAATAACAAGTACTTCGTCAATTTGGAAAAGCGCTCGCACAACAGGAAACACATTGTTAAATTAAAAACAGATGAAAATGAGTACCTAGAGGAACCAAACAAAATTCTATTGGAGATGGAACATTTTTACAAAACGCTGTACACTTCACAATTGCCTGAAGTTAACACATTTAATGAACCCAGCAAACACTTCCTAAACCCTGAAATGGTACCCAAACTAAATGCCGAACAGCAAAACATCTGCGAAGGTCTTATTACTGCCGATGAATGTCTGTCTATTCTCAAAACTTTTGCAAAAAACAAAACCCCCGGTTCTGACGGCCTCACAGCAGAATTTTATTTATGTTTCTGGAACGATGTTGTGGGCCCTTTAATTGACTGCTATAATGATGCCTACCAAAAAGGCGAAATGTCAATCTCACAAAGAAGAGGCGTGATCTCGCTTATACCAAAGAAAAACAAAGATAATCTTCTTCTGAAAAACTGGCGACCAATTTCTTTGTTAAATACAGATTACAAAATTGCAACCAAATGCATTGCAAATCGACTAGAGAAAGTTCTTCCGACTTTAATAAATAGTGATCAAACTGGATACGTAAAAAATCGCTTTATTGGAGAAAATATCCGCTTAATCTCCGATGTTATCGATGTGTACGAGAAACAAAATCTGCCTGGCATGCTTCTATTTATAGATTTCGAAAAAGCTTTTGATTCCCTCGAATGGAAGTTCTTATTCGAGGCTATTGACGCTATGAACTTTGGGCCAATGTTCCAGAACTGGATTCACGTCTTTTATTCTAACATCTCCAGCTGCGTACTTAATAATGGTTTTGCTTCGAATTTCTTCTCCCTTCATAGAGGAGTCAGGCAAGGGTGTCCCCTATCAGGGCTGCTATTTATCTTGGCTGTTGAAACGCTGGCCCAATCCATCAGGCAGAATAATAACATATGCGGCCTGAAACTTAATGACACTGAAATAAAACTAAGTCTGTATGCTGATGACATCACAGCCTTCATACTTAACGACTCTTCTGCGGACCACCTTTTTAACCTCCTAAGTGAATTTGGAGAGTGTTCAGGTCTTAAAATAAACATTTCTAAAACAGAAGGAATGTGGCTTGGCAGCCTTAAACAAAACAAGGGCAAGCGATCCCTCTTTAGTATCTCGTGGCCAGAGAAATACGTAATTGCTCTCGGTGTTGCTTTCGCTTACGACCCGGCGGTTAGCTGCAGAATCAATTTCGAAGAAAAAATTGTATCACTGAAAAAGACTTTAAACCGGTGTTTAGCGAGAAATCTAACTTTAATAGGAAGGATATGCATTGTTAAGACTCTCGCCATCTCCAAACTAGTTTATAACACATCTGTTCTCTCAGTTTCATCCAACATATGTAAACAAGTCAACGATATTTGCTTCAGGTTCGTATGGAAAATGAAGCCGGATAAAATTAAACGGCACACTCTTATTGGTCCTCTTGATAAAGGCGGTCTTAACA
The DNA here is from genome assembly GCA_964030785.1 of Siderastrea siderea. NCBI lineage: Eukaryota > Metazoa > Cnidaria > Anthozoa > Scleractinia > Rhizangiidae > Siderastrea > Siderastrea siderea. The sequence goes on from OZ034967.1 coordinate 4,368,880, forward strand.
TGGTTGACTTTGTTATGATGGATAAATCTCTTAAGGCTGCGTGGGCAAAGCGATTATGTGAAGCTGGAGATAGTAAATGGTGCGCTGCCTTCTCCTTGGCCACAACCCATCTCGGTGGCACTTTCCTTTTCGAATGTAACTTTGATATACATGACTTAAATCTGTCTTCAGAATTACCCTCCTTCTACAAAGAAATACTTTCGGCCTGGCAGGAGATACACTCCACAGACCCCTCATCTGCTGACGAATACGGAAATGAAATCATTTGGAACAACCGTTTTATTAGAATAGATGGAAAACCGATCTTTTTTCTGTCATGGTATCAAAAAGGTGTGATTAAAATACGCGACCTTCTGGTAGATGGTAGGTTTTTGTCCATAACCGAATTTCAAGATAAATATGGTCTAAAAGTAAATTTCTTAAAATATTACGGCCTCCTCTCTGCAATCCCTAGTGGGTGGAAAAACTCCCTTTTAAATCCTAAGCAAATACCCTCCAATATGGCTGTCAGAGATAACCTAACCCCCTCTAATGTCACTGCCAAAATTGCTCGCGAACTTTTTGTTTTGAAAGTTCTTAAATCCCCAAAAATAGAACTAGAACTAGTCGGAAAAAACTTATCCCCGAAAGCTATCTACCAATTGCCTTTTAAAGTCACAGTAGAAAACAAACTAAGATGTTTCCAATACAAAATCATTCATGGTATTCTTCCTACAAACAAACGCCTTTTTAAAATGGGACTGAAAGCGTCACCTCGCTGTGAGCGCTGCAACTTTCCCAACGAAACTTTGGTTCATCTTTTGTATGAATGCCCCATTACGCAAAGTTTTTGGCGTGAAATTGTTAATTGGTGGAATGAGAAACGATCGGAGAATCGTTCCTTAAGTGTGACGGATATTCTGTACGGCTATAAACCAGACTGTACTAAGTTTTACGCCTTAAACCATGTTCTAATCATCGCAAAATATCACATTTTCCAGGCTTGGTTGGATAACAGCCCCCCAAGCTTTGAAATGTTTCATCTCGTTCTCAAAGACAAGATCCTTTGTGAAAGCAGAATCGCTTTTAAAAACAACACCTTGTCGAAATTTAGATCAAAATGGACAACATTATGCGCTTTAGCCCCTCAAAATGTTTCCACATAGAATGTGCCACCTGCTTTTTTTTTTTTTTTTTTTTTTCCTATTTCTTTTTTTTCTTGTTTTCGTTAAAATTGTAATTAAATTAATCTGTTGTAAACTAACTTTGTACTTGTACTTATATATAGTGAAACGGTGTAATTTTTTCTCTGTATTATCAATATTGTATCTGTTTTTTGTACGTCTTTTTTTTTTTTTTTTCCAACATTCAATATTGTAAAGTCTTATTTTCTTCAATAAAAAAATTAAAAAAAAAATAAAAATAAAAATAAAAAAAAATAAAAAAATTAAAAAATTAAAAAATAAAAAAAACTTATAACCCCCCTCCCCCCGTTTACAAGCCCACCCAAAACCCCTTTTGAACTTTTTTAAGCCCAGGGCTTGTAAGCGGGATTTAGGGTATTCTATATCCTTGGCTAATGGGAGGGGAAATGGGGGAGGAAGAATGGGGAGAGAAGCATGGTAGTTTTGAAAATGAAACTAAAATTAATAGCATTGGCCTCAGTGGAGAAAATAAAATGTGAGCAGTTTAATGCTGGAGGTTAATATATAGAGAGAAAGATGCCAGAGGCACAATGGGACAACTGATAATATTTAAATTGTTCACAAGAACTTCAAAAGTGTAAGCTATAACCAGAAACAAGTTTGATGAGTCATCACTTGCTACCATTAGTTATGATAAATCTCTAATGATCAATACATATTTATTTTCATTGAAGTACACAGGAACATTTGCAGTCAGTCTTGGTTCAGGTGGGAATGGTGAGAGTCCCACCTTGACAACTCACAAGGAAAGAACAAGATTTGTGAAAAAGAAACTAAGGGAATATCGGGTAGGTTACACAAATGAAGGGCCCGGTGGAAAAAGGGCGTAAGTGATGATTTGAGGTTAAAATCGAAATTGCTCCTATTTAGCTGAACATTGGCACACAGGCTGGTTTTCATGCGAGGAACGCTGTTGCACACTTATTTCTTGACCTGAGATCTAGAATTTGAAGAATTAGCGTATTACTTTTGCTTAAAAGTGACACAGAAAACAACAGGACCGCGGATTCTAGGTTGAATTCCTTTGTTTTAGTTCAGGCAGAGAACAAAAGAAATCTTTCACGCATCACTTGAGCGAGTTCAGTTCAACAAAACTTTTCACGCAAAAGTAATACGCTAATTCTTCAAATTTTAGATCTCAGGTCAAGAAATAAGTGCGCAGCAGCGTTCCTCACATGAAAACCAGCCTGTGTGCCAATGTTCAGCTAAATAGGAGCAATTTCGATTTTAACTTCAAATCATCACTTACGCCCTTTTTCCACCGGGCCCTTCAAATGTCCTCTAGAAGTTTCATTTTAAGTCTACTACTTGTGGAATTCTGATGTTTATTAAAATAGTTGAATCCCTGCTTTTAAATTACGTTTATTTGTAGTTGTTAATTGGGATAATCTACATTAGTTCACCAAGTGAACTAAATTTAGACAATTTTAAATGCAGAAGTAATGTTAGAAAATTTTAATTACCAAATTGCAAATGTAAAGCTTTGAGACCTGTGTTTATCATGAAAACAATGATATTGCAACTCTGCATATGACAGTGTAATACATGTTTGTTCATATTAGCAATGTCTGGATAGAAATTTAGACTTGTAATAAGATTTCCATGGCTGTGTATTTTTCTCAGTATGCCCAGAAAGGGGTTGGTGTGAGTCTTCTGTTTTCTACAGATGGTATCAAGGTCATTTCCCAGGATGGTCAGGTAAATTAATGTTTTACCCTAAGACAAATACAGACCACCCTATTTCAAACACTCAATAAAAACAAAATTCTTTGAGAAAGCAGTATTTCAAGATCCTCTCGGTAAATAAATGTGGAACATAATTTTTTATCCAAGAGAAATAGGATTCAGTTTGGGATAGAGTCAGCTTCTAGATATCCAGAAATTATTCAAGATAGTGGGGGTATAGTGAAAACGAGCCTGCACATTTGTGAAAATGTCAACTGAAGGAATTATGCTAGATAGGCCGGTTGACAGCAAATTCAAATCAATGAAAAATGAGTTCGTAGAGTCACTTGTTGGTGATGAGGAAGGAGTTGACAAAAGTAACTTCCAAGAGAAAATTTACTTGGTTTGTTATGCAACTAGTTTATTCACACACAATTCACAAAAATACATAAATTATTAAATACAAAAATTGTAAAGTACTAAGAATTAATGAAGGTTCAGTTCCACCCACAAATAGCAGAGGCTAATTAGCTTGTTGCTAAACTAATGCAGTAACTGTGAAGAAAAGGCCTTCAAATGAGATACTCTACATCAACTTTAATTTATTTTAATGGTTACTACAAATATTAATCACATGATGAAAAGCAGTCTTTAGCCAACCAAACACCAGGACAATGAAAAACAAATATTATTCTTATCTTATAAAAGTTGAAATACATTAACAATGAATTAATAATGCAAAAACTGTTGCATTACTTAACTTACTGTAAGTTGCTTTTTTCCCAGCGTGTTAGAATGGCCCATGCATTGCAGAGGATTTCATTTGCTACTTGTGATCCCGAGTTCAGACTATTTGCCTACATGACACACAATCCCTCCCCTCTGGGGACAGCTATACATTGTCACGTGTTCATGACAAAGTATACTAGACAGGTAATATTGTATTTTATGTATAGCAGTGAAATAGAAAATGGTGTTTTTTAGTTTGGTTTCTATGGAATTGTGTACATTGCCATGCGTGATAATAAAGTCAAACCTCTCCTGAAAAACACCTCTTCAATACTGATTTGTACCTTGTGGACAGTTTACACGTGATTTGAATGTGACCAAAATTCATACAACATTGGTAATTCTTGACACCTCCATAAATCCTTGGCCAATCGGAGACACAAGTCAACGTAAGTTTGAAAGTTGAGAAAATGAACTTGCAAGTAGATACAAGTAAGGGGCCGTCGACATATTCACAAGTTCCCCGCTTAATGTCCACTGGACATTTAGGGGGGGGGTTAGGGAAAGTCAAGATTTGGCCATTAGAGTGGGGAATCTAGGACAAAACCAAAATGACGTGTTAAAAAACGCGTTTTACTTATGTTGATAACAGAACATGAAGAGAAAAACGTACCACAGTGGAAAATGGGAACTAACTTGGTGTCGCTGTATTCTATGTAGTCTGTCACTTATAAAGGTGGCGCAGAAGGAACATGCTCGCTAGATTTTACAAATCTAAATTCATCGGCTCTAGAAAAACATGGAGTGCGTAATTCCAAGTGGACGTTAAGGAGGATTGGGGGAGGGGGTCTGACCTAAACGTCCAGTGGACGTTAAGCGGGGAACTTTTGAATATGTCGATGGTCCCTAAGGCTCACATTACAAAGAGGTCATTTCAGTGGAGTCTTGCGTGTGCACGCATACTATAGAGATCAACTTGTATCCGCTTGTGTTGGGTGACCAAGTGGTTAAAAACTTGTGTTCACTTGTGTGTAAATTTGAGCTGGAAGGGAACAAAGTGAATGCAGGTCATAGCAAGCCATTGCAAGTATGTGCAAGTCATGGCAAAAGGGTGTCACAAGTTATCACAATTTTGCAACTTGTGATAACTTGCAACTCCATTTGGCCAGGGCTTAATGTGGACAGTTATCTCCGCCCCTTCAGTATCTTTATCAGAGAGGTTTGACTATTAGTATTCAAACAAGTAATGTGCTTTCTTGATTTCTTTTCGTGCGGCGAATAGGTCCAGACTCTTACAGCGCTGATTGGCAAAGCATTTCAACTGGCATTTGCAGAGTCAAAGTTTCCCAAAGGAGCTGCACTCAAAGTGGACCCATTAGTCCCCACAAGCTCTGGTGAAAAAATGGCCCAGGGCAGAAGATGGGTGGGTATTTATTTATTAAAAATTTCCTTTGACAGTGATTGATGAATAAGTCTTACTCTTCACAACAGTTTGTCCTTTCTCTTTTCCTTTCCTTGGTGTATGAAAGGACAAATTTTGTTAATTATCTCATAAACTACCCTTGGCATCTTTTCTGCCCAGAGAAGAGGTTTAAGAAAACGTCTCTGGGAATTACTTTCTTTGAATTTTTATGTCACACCAAGGCAAACGTATTGAGAGTCTCTCTCTGCCTTGGACTGTTTATGCAAGGGTGGACTATAATTTAGAGTGGTTTTAAGTTGAGTGTCCTAAAATCAAAACTTAAGTAATCACAGACTTGCATCATCACAACAGCTGCTCATAGCAAATAACATGGCCCTTTTCGAGCTTTTTTTTTCACCAGTCACAGAGTGCAAAAAGCAAAACCAAAAGAGATGCAAATTACTTTTGACACTCAATTGAAAACCACTCTAAGGAATGCAGATCATCGTACTTGATGAGTATATTTATGTCACTGTAAATCACTTTTCAGGCGAGGCTTGAAGCCCAACAAGGGCATGAGCACTCCGAGCATGCTGTTCTCGCCAGGGTGAAAAAGGAACAGGAAAAGTCTCAGAATAAAAGTCCAAGTGCATCAAAAGAACAAGCCACGCCCACTGTGTCATCGGTACAAATCTCATCCTCCTCACCGCAGGCATCACCACTAGGAAGACGGAGATCTTTTGGCAAAGCTCATACACCCCCTGAGGTGCGCAGGACGAATCTACCGCATAGGAGTGGTGGTGATAGTGAAGCTGTGAAGAAGGAGCAAAGTTCAAATCTTTCAGATGATGTTGTAACCGATACACCGATTGATGGGAGTCCAGTGATGGAAAGAAAAAATGTAAAAACACCAAATACTTCTGAATCCCAAGTTGCAGACCGAAAAATCAGTGCTCCTGCTCAACTGGCACAAAACTATTCTGCTCGACGAGAGGATGAAAGCCCCCTATCAGCTGCTGCAGGAAATGTCACACGAGAGCGTTCACGGACTCCACCACCATGCAAAAATGAGAAAACGTCAGTGCTTTTGTCTACCCAGCAGAATTTGTCAATGTCGCCACTTGCAAAGTCTGCGTCAGACCCAAATCTGTCTGAAGATGCAGGACGCAATAAACATGAAACTGTGTCCAAACGCAACAGTCATGAAGATGAAAATTGGTACCTGCCTGGAATACCAAGGTGGGAATTGTTTTCACACAAGTCACAATAAATTATACAGTCTTATGACTCATTGCAAATTATTCTAGTCAGCAGTCTTATAATAGCTTGGACTTTGAAAAGTTGCGGGGACTTTTAGCAGCCCTAAGGGTGGCCAAAATGTGATTGAAAATAACAAACCTAGTAAATATAACCAAGTCCGCCGCGAGTCTCCCGGTAGCTCAGTGGTTAGAGCGCCCAACCGGTGTACGGGAGGTCATGGGTTCGATTTCCGTCCGGGACTCGGAGTTTTTCTTTGTCCCTCGCTTGTAACAAGCTGAACATAAGATCTTTCCTGGTCCTCACGAAGTTTACCATTCACCATCTTTCAACTCGCGACTACCTTTCCGGTACGCACTGCAGAATCTTCTGGCGTACGTTTCTTGACGTTTACCCAGTTTACTAGAGGTTTCTCTCGCGTGCCTTTGTGAAACAGTAGTTGGTGGAAGGCCAATTTGATCAACGAGGCCACCTCTGACAGCCAGGGTACTTAATGTCATGTTAAGGATGAAATAATGTCGTCACAAATTGGTGTTTGTAGACGTAAAAGAATTTGCATTCGAATTGTGTTAAGCGTAGTGAGAATTACCAACAATTATAGTTTCCATTTTTGTTTCAGGGAGTTTGTAACTGAGATGCTGGATAAAGCTGAAGAGGGATCATTCTTTGTGCGTGACAGTCAAAGCCGGCCAGGATGCTTTGCTCTGACCATGCGGGTCCCTCGAGAGGCCAATCCCAGCGGATTTGGAAATTTCCTGATTGTCAAAGTTAAGGATGGCGTCATGATACAAGTAAGTCCAACGTTGAACTTGATGTTTACCCTGGGATGGAACTGTTCTTCACAATGTACAGAGAGCGAGAAAAAGATATGAATTGGATTTTCGTCAAAGCTATTAGTGACTCCTTTTGTTTTCCTCGCGTCAGATAGACTTTGAGCAGTCCCTCCTCCGCTCATAGCGTACCTGCGAATGCGCGCAAAAAAGTTCTAACTTGCGCGTGGAAGCGTGACACGTCTTACGTTTCCACGCGACACCCGACGTCGACATTTGCGCGCTTTCACAAGGTCTCATCGCCCGCCTATCCCTAAGCGAAAGGGAGACTACTTGAAGTCTAATTGACAATGTGAGATGAGACCAGAATGTACTAGTTTTGTGGTTTGTAGAACAAACCTACTGTAGCTTCTATAGACTCATACAGGGAGAAAAACGTTCTTAATTGAACAAAGTTTTCTGTTAATCTCATTTTTGAAAGTTTTATTTTCTGTCAGTCTTGATTCTCGTCTTGTGGCACCAGACATTGAGACGTAAATGCTACAGCTCCGCTCAAAAAGTTGGGGGCACCGAGTTTGGCATGAAACTGCTACGGGCTGCGTGCGCTAAAATGTATCACTCTGGGAATAGTATTTGGTAGTTGTAAATAGAGATTCCACAGCAAGATTGCATGTACATGCTGCATCTTTTGTAATTAAAGATTGCCGACCAGCAGTGTAAACTTATTTACCCGTCATCATGTGGATAATACGTTAATCTGTTTGATTTGTACTAGCTACACAGTTCATAGGTGTAAGTTAACTGGCTCCTCTTTTCGTTCTGCAGGGCTTTGATAGGGTGTTTCAGGACGTCACGTCTTTAGTAGAGCACTATTCCCAGCACGCAGATGGTCTTCCATGCAAACTGCTAGTTGGTGGGTCAAATGTGCTGTGCGAGGACGACGAATACATGCAGATGGTTCCTGATGACCCGGACTATCAGACTTTATCAGACTTCGCTGCAATGATGGCTGAATTAAGTTAAGATAGAGCCACGACCTAGTCAAAAGGGTGTTAACCCCCACAGAAAAACATTTCATTAAACGTCAAGATGTCAGCGTTCATTAAATTAGTTTAGTAGCTTTAAAATAACGTTTTACAACAAATTCACTCCAAAACCGCGTTCTCATCACAGCTCTTCTTCTTTGCAGACCACGTTCAGAGGCTCCCAAGAGACAATTTAAGAAAAAACACTGTATTTATCGGTATACTGTCGTGGACTGTTTACCCGGATTGTTGCCGGACCCTCAGAAGGGATTTTCATGTAGGCTAACGGAGATTCTTTAGCTGAAAAGGAATCTTATTACCCGATTTCCGAAAATGCCAGGTGGCCTTATTTCTAAACGACACTTTTGTCCCCTCCGAAAACAAACGGAATTAGTTTTCTTACGAAAGTTTGGGTTGACATTTTGCCAAAGAAAACTAGTTTTTTCATCAAAATTAAATCTAAAGTTCTGAGGTTAGTAAGGTCTTCCGAATAACAACTATTCCACCAAAACGAACCGTTGGTTTTCCTTGCACTTTTAGTAGTTCAAAAATGTGATAGTTCTCGAGCATAGCCTGGTACTATGCTTAGTCCAGCCATTCATAAATTTACAATTGTAAATAGTTTGCATTCAAGCACTTTTTAAAAACTGTCAGGCAAAACTGTTCGGAGTGGTATTTTGTTCTTCCTAACTTTGAAAGGTAACACAAAAAATGCTGACACTATAACCCATAACACTGATTTAAACACAGGCAACCAAAGCGTATAATATAAGAGTTTGTATGGAGCTGAAATACGATCGAAAATAATTGGCGGTTTTCCGCCGAAAATACATTAAAATCAAATAAAGTTTGAAAAACGTTACCTGTTGTATGTTTGTTGTGTTTATCGCTTTTCCGAGCTTCTGGAGGCCGTTTTGGGCGATTTTCGACCGTTCAGCAGAAAGTCGCCCAAAACGACCTCCAGAAGCTCGGAAAAGCGATAAAAACACAGCAAACAAACAACAGGTAACGTTTTTCAAACTTTATTTTGATTTTAATGTATTTTCGGCGGAAAACTGCCGATTATTTTGATCGAATTTCAGCTCCATACAAACTCTCATATTATGCATTGGTTACCTATGGTTTATGGTATCGTCATATTTATGGTATCGTCATATTTGCGCAAATGCCATGCCGGAATAATCGGCAGCATCACTTTCCAATATGAAAGAGGGATGGCGTTGGTTATTTTTAAGGATTTACTGCCTAAATTATACTCCCTATTTAACCGAAGGTTAATATTATAATATACGTGTAGATGTAGTCAAAATGTTTGCACTTCTCATCCCAAACATAAGGCGAAGGAGAAGAAAACTGACATTAGGCTGATTCGCAAATTTGATGGAAGATTTGGAACATTAACTTATGGATTGGATCATAAAATAATATAATTCATTTCAAATGTACGAGCTAATTGCAGCTATTCTGATTGCAGGTTAATTATGTAATATTAATAAGATAATAATATAACAGGAGTAATAATTAATTATAAGTAATAAATGAATGAAAATTATACCAGCGTTAGTATAAGGATGTCATAATAACGTTTGAAAGACGTGGCATTGAGAACTGCGAAAATTAATTTACGTGTTCAGTGGCCTGGTGCCTGTCATGCATTTGTAATAAAAGTTGCGAGATAAAAACTCCGTATATGGTGCACTTATTTTCCCTTTCATCCAAGGCTATGTCTTCGTAGAAGTTTCCCAGAAGCCTCCGTCTGCATTTTCGTCCACTCTGCTGTTTCCATGCTATCAACACCAAAACGCAGGAACTCTCTTATTTCTCTGAAACAAACCCCAAAAGAATTTTCAAAAACGTTTTATTTTGTCGAGTGCATATGGGAGGTGGAATCAAACGAACCCGAATCCAAGGGGGGCGGGCGCATTTTGACTACTTTGTTGTGAAGTATAAGGAGATATGTTTTACCAAGTCTGAAAAGGATAACATAAGGTATAAAAAGGATAATTTAGAGGTCAGATCAATTTGTTAGAAATAAGGAATGAATAGTCGACTATTCTGATCTGAAATAGGGTTTCCCGCTCTGGACCACACAGCATACCCAAACTTCCGAGAGTACGGGCGGGGGGTACGACCATACAAAATCGGCTAAAACATTTTTAACTTCCCGAGTACAACAGTGCTGTAATTGTGGGGATCGCAGAGCAGGGGAGAAAAAAAAACAAGATTCGAGCAGAATGCGCGATCCCTGAGGGAGATGGAAAAAATCCCCCCCGTTCCCTCGATCGCTCTTCGCACTTTCCTCCCTGTCTCGTGCTTAGCCGTCGAATTCAACTCTGCTTAACACTCTGCAGGCAGGCCGCAGGCACTAGACATACTATTGATACTGAACTCAGTTATTCCACCAAATGAGTTTATTACAACGTATCGTCAGCATAAAAATAGTACACAAATTTCCAAGAACAGTACAAATGCGAAACCCTAGAACATCCTATCTGTTTAACCCGCACAACCCTTGTTTGTCGCTGTTAATTTAAAACTACTAATTACTACAATTCTAATGAAATTATCCAACGTGCACCTGTATTGCTGTGCCTTCGTAATGAATAATACAGCCAAAATAGCTTTACATTACTTTTTTGTGATGCTGAACCCTGATAACTACGTAGAAGTGAAAAGCGTGAAAAAATGACAGCTTTTCCTCAGCCAAAACTCTGCAACATGGATATGTCCTTGTCGTGAATTCAAGTGCCTGTAGTTCAGACTGGAAGACATTATAATTTATTATCGATAGAAAGCCTCTTGACCAGCATTAGCTAGAGGAAATTATTTTTTAAATCAAAAAACGTTGATTCATGCAATCGTTTTGCTCATCTTTGTAAAAGTACAGAAATTCGCATTTATTTTATAAAATCCTACGCTATTTGCTCAATCCGAGTTAAAATGGCGAATCACTTATGACCTTTATCTGAGAACAGATTTGACGCTATTTACAAATTCTACTCCACCTGAATAAGGTACAAATTTATTAGCTTTGACCAAATTCTTGTTAATTATCAAGGAAGACTTATTTCAGCTGTTTGTTTGCTTGTTTTGTTAAACAATTTTATTATCTCGACTGTGCATAACTCGATCTCGAGTTATGCAGAGTCGTTTTAACTTTTTGAGGCTGTGGATGAAATCCTAGAGAGTGACCATTCAAATAAAAGCTATCGAGCAATACCATCCTGTGGTACTGTCTAAAATGTTATACAAGGTCATTCTAACTTTTGAGTCTGTGGATGAAATCCTAGAGTGACCATTCAAATAAAAGCTATCGAGCAATACCATCCTGTGGTACTGTCTAAAATGTTATACAAGGTGGTTCAAACTTTTGAGTCTGTGGACGAAATCCAGAAGTGTGACCATTCAAATCAAAGCTATTGAGCAGTACTTTACTGTAGTACTATTTATTTTTCAATATTTTGCAAAATGAAATTTAGCGGATACATTTAAGCTTTGATGCAGCTTTAGGAGCTTCAAGTTTTCAAACCCCACTGTAAGATCGCAGGTAAGTTTATCAGCAATACACGCATAATGAAAGGTAATTCTATTTCTAGTGTGAATGCATTTTTTGTTATAATTTAAACCTGTTAATCATTAACAGCAGACATTATACACATTCCTCAGATGACATCAGTAATGGATTGATGTACTCAAATCCTTCGAACTCCGATTGGTCGATGGTCTCCAAGATTTTCCTGTTACGAAAGAGAGAAAAATATTAACAATTGACGATAATTCTCTGGAATACGAGGACACCGGTATTAAGGCGACCTACACAGAGAGGAGTATTTCTCCTCTCCCTTGGGTAAGATGCTAATCCATCGAAGGGTTATTTCAGCGTTTCATACTCGATTGAACTTTGAATTTTGTCTCCAAGGAATCCCAAAGTAGGCTGAGAATCACGAAAATTTCGTCGTTCACTGTTAACTAAAACAAGCCTCTGTACAAGGACATTTTTGTTCCCGGTATTTTTTAAAGCCACTCTCATCCAACAAGTGCCAAATAGTTTCATTCAAGGGCAAGGAGAAGAAAGGTTTGCAGGGCGTCGTTTCAGATGTACAGTTGTTTGCTAATTGCAGGAGTGCAGGAGGAGGTTCACGGGATCGGAGTATGTATCAGGAGCGTGTTCAAGTTCCGCGACCAATTTCTTATTCAACTACGTTTGACTCTCTCTGCGTGGACAGAGCCCGAGTTTCCGCACGAAAGAGTACTTTTCCGCGCGATTATCATTTTTGTATGTCGCTTACTATCGCTGAGAAAAGGATTGATCATTGTCAACTCTTACGCCAACAGAAGGTAAAACGTTTTCTCAATTTCTAGGTAAATTAAACTTAAGCCTAGACCTGGATTAAGACGGCAACCATTCAGTCACAGCAACAATAATTTTCAGCTTTGTTTCACTAGCTTTCCTTCATCTTTTAAAATAAAAACATCCCACCCCAATTACGAATGTAGGCGTGTAAATTGCCGCACTGAACTTACGGGTCATCCGGTGTTAGTACCACTGGTTCGTTTGTAAACTGAGGATCAAAATTTCCGAGTCCATACTGGTCCTCAATCCTGGGTTTGAATGGAGGAATAACTTGACGGGCCTCCAGCTGGAAAGGAAAAGAAAATAAATACTGACTTTAGTTCTCAAGCTGGTGACAAACTAATTGGAGATTCCTTACTACAAGAGCGATCAGGATGTGTCCTAATACATACCTGTTCCCAATCCACTGCTCGGAAAAATACATGTGTTGTGATATCTGCAAATCCCGTCTGAGGATGACAACCCAAGCGCTCAATGGGATTCTAATAACAGAAAAAAGTATTTTTTATGTTAGAATAGCTCCGTTGTGAAGCAAAAATAGGAACAAGCTAAGGGTAACTAGAGTAAGGTCTTGGCAGTGTGGTCAAAAATGGTGCAGCGAAGTAGTTACAACTCACGTTTATGTTCTTGTTATGGCGGGGGCAGGCAAACCAGGGGTAACGGTAATTGATAGCTCTTTACATCCCTGCCCTCGGGCATTTCACTGTTCTGCTTATGAAAATTAAGTACCTGATTAGGAAATAAACCAAGTATTCCACCCAATTTGACTGCTGTTTTTTGCCCAGGGGTGCAGCGTTTGGAAAGAAAGCGTTCACAAAAGCCGAAAACCCCGTGCCTACCTTCCCCGCACCCCCTCCCCACCCCCTACCTCCGCCCAGCGGCAACATTGATAGGTACATTAGTCTATCAATGACTTCTGTGCATACTCCAGGAAGTCTCAACTTCGCCAATGGTTCTCACACAGATTGCCAAGAGAGAGAATAGCGATTATTTTTAACGCTTTTCAAAGTCATCTGAACGGTTCTCGGTCATTTTCTATCGTCCAAGGCAACTTTTGCACAATGGAAAAGAGGTCAAGGTACGTTTCGCACAAAATAAATCAGTTTTTTCCCGCAATTTTCAATTCATGATCGGCCTCACCTTGTTAAGAAATCCTTTAAGTATTGATGCTGCCTTCACAGATAAAGATCTTGGGATTCTGATCGGCTTTTCTAGAATAACTGAATAAAAGAAATCATAACTGTTATTAGCTTCAACTAGTTAGCTAAGTTAATAACAGATAAACTTCCGGCAATGCCAACAATACAAAGAGACAAACCTTGAAAGAGATAATCCTCAGTGTTTTGATCTGGATTTTCTGCGCTTCCCACAACATCAAATGGAGATCTTCCCGCTAACATTTCGAACATCAGTACTCCAAGAGCCCACCAGTCCACACTAGTTCCTGCAGGAAACAAAGATTATGGTATAATATTCCACCTTAATATATAGACAAAGCCTGGCCTTACAGGGGAGTCTCCATGTTGCTTGGCGCAAGAACATTATAAAAATATATCTAATAACAATTATTCTGTGTGCAATTGCTAGTAACTAAATGATTCCTTGTTACAGAAACTTAATGTTCTATGGAAAACTGCTGCTCGCTGGCTCACATCACACAGGCGGTGTCAGTTCATGATGACTGGATCAAAATTCATTGCATCGACTTATGCATTTCATGAGTATGACGCTCCGCTGCGCTAATAATTTAATTACCATGCATTTCTTAGCAGAGATATCAGATAATGGGGGGATAGATTGCCAGCTGCAGTAGTACCGACTACTGTTTTTTACTGTTTTCGTTCGTAAGTCCCCAAGTGGGGAATTGAGCCACATGTTCTCTCCTTCCAGGCTATTTCATCCTTTGCTGCTGACGCTGCCTCTGCCCATGATCTTAATCCTCTGGCCTTAATCTCTCTTTCCACTGTCCTTCTCCATGTCTCTCGCGGTACTAATAATCAAGCTTGCACTCATACTCCAGTCTTAGGGACAACATGGTCAGCATGTTCTTGCTTCCAGCAACAAGAAGCCTGCGTAGCAAGCTTTTCCGTAGGTTTTTCCGCACCTTCGAAGCATTTTTCACTTTTTGACCACCGTTGAAAACTGGGGCGACGGGGAAAAATGCTACAAGTAGAAACTTTAATTCTATACTACGTGAACAAAACATACCGTAATCTTCTCCTCTGAGAATCTCAGGAGCAATGTAGTTTGGTGTTCCACAAAATGTGCTTGTTGTGTCGCCAGGGCGAAGACCTTCCTATTTTTCAAAGATAATTAATGATCAATTTGAGGCAAATTTTATTGTGTCAACATCACCATCATTAATGATTCTTTAACAATTCTTGTCACACTCCGACTGATGCGTAGGACCACGTGATGTCTATTGCACCAGTGGGTCTTCTCCTTAACAATCTTGATGGACTATTTTGGAGGTCTCTTCAAAATTCTTAATATATGTTAGGTTCGGTTCTGAATTTGTAAATTAGTCGTGTTACATTTTTCTTTCCCATCCCTCCCACCCCTATGGTGGGCAGAGAGCTTTATTTCTACTGTCACGTTCACTTCTTTACTACGATGAAATAAAAGCTCTCTTTATGCCAAACAAAACTGTGTGTCTGTTTTGTTTATTAGCTTAGGGTTGCCTTAGATATTTCGGGGAATTAATTTATAATTTGAAATTTTTGTTGAGAAAAATATGATAACTTACTTTGCACATTCCGTAGTCCGTCAGTTTTACATGACCATCAGAATCTAGTAGCACATTATCAAGCTTGAGATCACGATATATCACGCCTAAAACAAGCAAAGATATCATTCTATTAAAATTATTAAACAAAGCTCGATTTCTCAAACAAATCCGAGACTGGGATTCACGTACCTTTTTCATGTAAGAAGTTGAGGGCACAAGATATTTCTGCAGAATAAAACCTGCAAGAAAAAAGAATCGTGTAAATTTCAATGTGACATAGAAAAGTGGGAATATTGACTAGTTCACTTGAAGAATTTACAGTGAGCGAATGGCACACATGATCCACAGTATATGCACATATCAACCATTTTATGTTTGCACACACAAGCTATAATGTAGGCCCTTGAGCCATATAACTTCCGTATAACTTCTGTACGGATGAGCTTTATAATTTTTGCACACATAAGTGGTATAACTTGTGCATACATTAGCCAAAAACTCATTACCTAGCATGGTCCTCAGGTAGACGCCGTTGCCGTTGCATGTGGTACATAAGATCACCACCACTGACAAATTCAATCACAAAAAACAGTCTGCAATACAAATTCAAGCAAATCAGATTGTTAATAACAAAGCGGTCAAACGACATTGCAGTTATGGCAGGCAACGTCAGTTCCAACTTAGTGTCAGTGGAGCTAGGCTTCAACAAAAGATTTACATTTCTACAAGAACAGTTCAGTTTCTCTCACTGCCTGCCCTTTTTCCAAGCACCCTGTATTCAGCAAGAAGCTACTAAGAATATTACTACCCCCTCCCTCCCCCCCTCCCCCGGTTGGGATGTTAGTCAATGCAACGTTATCCCCAGCATCTCCCCAAAAGTGGTACACACCTGGATACAGTACAGCTGAAAAATAAGTTACCACCCTCTCGTGAGACGCGATTCTCGTCTCGAGAGACGAGACACGCGTCTCGAGGGATCAGAGTCCCGTCTCGAGAGAAAAGAAACTTGTCTCGCCAGAGGCTGAAGAATACTGCAAGTACCAAGGCTTGCCGTTCTCGCGAGATACAGACATCTATCAGGGGCACCCAACGAGAAATGTTTAGCAAAATACTTGAAATATCATTTTCACCTTTCGTCGATTGTTTCAGAGCTTTTTAAAAGCATATTTATGTAAGCTACTACAGATTGATCTGTTCGGCGTTCTTAGCTGAAAATGTAGGCCACAGAATATTTTAGGAAACAGAATCTTATCTGCCGAATTTCCGAGCTGCTGTTAGCTGTCCGAAAATGTTAGCCGACCTTATTTTATATTCTAAACGACATATTTGTCCCTATGCAAACAATAGGAACTAATGAGTCCTATTGTTACGAAAGTCCGAGGTGATACTTCGCCAAAGAAATCTCTAGCTTTCACTGTAACTGAATCCGAATATCTCAAGCGATTTTAGGCCTTCCGAACAGATATTCCCCGAAACCAACCGTTGGGTGCCCCTGATCTATTGTGAAGCGCGACAGTAAATTTTGTTCACTGATACAGAGGGACGCGTTGTCGTGAAGCGAGCTGAATTCACCGAGTTCCTTCTATCGCAAGCCTATCAATCACAGACCCCCTAATGATCAAAAACTAAATCGCTTTGAAAATTTTTATTTGCAAAAACTGATTGAGAGCTTTGAGTTTGACCATTTAGTCTTTGGTCCGTTCTGATGCGAGCGAACTTATTGATCGCCGTCTGATCGCGTATTTGTTTTAAAGTCCACATGAGGTAAATTACAGGTGTCGACGAAAATAATTACTGCGCACCTTCTGTCAGGGCATTGTATTTGTATATACAGAAGCACATGACACAAAGTGCGTCTTAAATAAAGGCTCAATCAGAGGCCTTTTTTTTTTCTTTTTTTTAGCAATAAAAAGCTTTATTGGTGTTAGTGCTTACAGTACAAGAAAATAACAATGAACTAACAAGACGCAAAAAAAAATAATAATAATAATGAAGGTATTGACGTGCGTTACAATTACTTTCACATAACAGTGCATACATTTATCGCTAAACTTACTTATACAAGGGTCTAAGCTGAAGAAAACATAGAAATAGTAGTATTAAAGAAAAAAAAAACTACAGAAGATTTCCATATATTTCTTTGCATTCAGGCAGTTTGTTATTTTGGATTGCGATTTCTCTTTGAATATTAAGTTTTTCTTTTAGGAGTGACAGAAAACTTTCGAAGCATAGTTTTTCGTCGTGTAAACATTTACAGAAAATGGAGTATTTCGCAATAAGAAGCGTGTAGTTTAAGGAGTACGAGTGCATCCTTTTGTCAAGAATTCCATATAAAATCATACTGTTTGATAAAGTGATCTTTTCTTTAGTTTTGCTGTACCACCAGTTTTGAAATAAATTCCAAAATAATAAAGTTGAAGAGCAGTGTAAAAACATGTGATCTAAAGAATGTCTGTCAGTGAGACATTGAGGGCATAAATCACTATCCGATATTTTGGCTTTGAAAAGGCTAACTTTTGTTGGAAGGATATTATGAATAAGTTTATATTGAAACATTGATATCTTTATGTCATTTTTTATCTGGAAGGGGTAATTCGTAAACTTTGTTTAAGATTGCTCGGTTAACACCATACCTCAAAATTTTGCTTTCAGCGGTTGGGGGTAAAAAAACCTTTTTTAACATAGCAGAGTAGACGTTTTTGGTAGAAATTATGTTTGTTTTATGATTTCCATTTTCTGCTGTTTCCCGGGGAGTTCTTTTAATTTTTACTTTCCAGTCATTCGGAATGGAATTGATCAATCCAAAATATAAAGTAAAAGGTGTTTCAAGATGAAATTTCTCAGAGAATTGTTTAAAAGAAAGGAAACTACCGTCATTTTGGAGAAGGTCTTTAATACGTAGAATATTTTTTTCGAACCAATTTTTGTAAAACGGTGTTTTACCCTCGATTTTTAAGTTGCGGTTGTTCCAAATTATTTCGTTATGTAGCGATGTGTTGTTCTGAAAGGTCTGTTTTGTGCTCTGCCAATGTTTTAAGACTTCGTGGTAGAAGCTTGGGAGGCGGTTAAGTTTCAGCAAGTTGATATCATAATCGCAGTGTGTTAGAAAAGAGAGTCCTCCATGATGTTCTAATGCGATCTCAGGGATTATTTTCCAGGACGCATCAGTATTGGTTTGCAAACGTGGTATCCAAGCAACCTTTAAAGCTTTATTTAGAGGCCTTACCTCTCCCCTTACATTCTTAATTGTTGGACCACTGAAGAATATAAAATGTAGAACACAACCATACCTGCTGGACGTCTGGAAACATGAATGAAGTCCAACCAGAAATGGATGATTTGATGCTTGCTCGAAAACATGTTTCTCTGTTTGCACCCAGTCAATATCCTTTAAATAAACAAATTCACAAATAAAAGTTGATAAAAATATTGAAATAAAATCGTACAAAAGGAGAGATGGAGAGGGGTAAATAAATGGAGGGGGGTAAAGTTAACTTAGTGTATTGTTGGGAAATATGGTACTCAAAATCGTAAAAATGATTTCCAAAATAGCATCAAAAGACATTTGGGACAACAAAGTTAGACATGTAAATTTGACTATAACATTTCATATCCTGTACCTCATCATCATTAACAAGTTCTTTCTTGACAACTTTCATGGCATATATTCTTTTATTTTTCTTTAACTCCACCTAGAGAACAAACAAGCAAATAAATGGATTAACTGCTGGTTTAGTGGACTATCGATTGCCACCAGATCTGCTTTATGACTTACTTTCGTGGGATTAAAAACATCTTTTGAAAACAAATTCCTCCATTCTGATGGCTGTTTAAGGGTAAATTAAATCATTAATTTACACTTGCCTGAACCACTTCCATACTAAAGGACAATAAAATCCAACAAAAATCGCTGGCAATGAGGTCTTTGAAGTACTCTAAAAATAACGAAAATTTCTGAAGATATCTTGTGACCTCCAAAGATTAGTTGAAGCCTTGGCAAGATCACTGAACATGACTGGAAGATTTGCAAGTACTTATAGAAATTTTGTGAAGATTATTCAAATAATTCACAAAGACATAGGTATGCTGCTTTCCAGTTATATGATAACCTGTAATCAAATACAAACTTTTCGAAAAGTATTTAATTTGCTCATATCACTCAAAATTGCGCTCACCTAAATGCCTGTGAAATTGTACACTGTACAATATGCAGTTCCAGATAATAATACAGAGCTTGAAATAATTTCCCGGCTGGCGCCGGTCAAGTTGTCCGGTCAAACTTATTTTTGCTCGGACACAACCCATTTTTGGCCGGACAAATATCCATTACGTCATATCTCTATAAAATCCCCCCTCCCCCCGCATAATGTTTACATATCAAGCAAGTACATTTTCTACGCCTTTATTGTACATGCAGCCTCGAACTCAATGCTGGAACGCACGGTACAGCCGCAAAGTTCGGCAGAATCAATATTACATTTGTGCATACAACTATCGCTTCAGTTCTTTGTCTTCTATACGGTTAAATTTTAATACCTACTTAAGTCGTGAAGTTGATGGAATATGTGAACTTTCTGTTTAAATGGTTTGTTTCCCTTGAAAATCACCTCTCAGGGATGTTTCGTCAATCTCGGAATTTAGACCTAGAGTGATTCACACAAAATGTCGACAAGTCGACAAATAAATGTAAACTTGCTTTCTTTTTATTGGACCGGACCTTTGTACCGACACTGAGAGGCACTGTTAATTCACACCGCTACACACGCTTTCTCCGGAACACCCGCTAATTTGCGGTGACGGCTTGATGAATGACAAAGCGAAAATTTGCAACCACCGGAAATTTTACAACCACTATTATGAATCATTTGTTAAAAGTTTTTGGTCTGGTAGTATCTCGTTCTGTCTTTCTCCTTTTCATTCACGAACGCCAATAATGTTGAAGCTTTAAAAATTTAAAATTTTCTTTACAAGGGTAAACGACCGGACAAATTGTCCGGCCATCCAAGGATTTGACCGGACAAAACCTATTTTTGACCGGACATTGTCCGTTGACCGGCCGTTATTTCAAGCCCTGTAATAATACCCACCTAAAGGAAGATAATGGAAAATTCCAAGGGGAGGGATCCCAAATCGAAGCCGGGAACTTTTAGAGCAAAGTATGAAGCTAATGGAATTTCCAGAGGGATGCAGATATTCAACCCAAAAAGACTTCCGTAGAGGGGAGGGGAGGGGGAGGTATAATTATAGTTATTATAACACGGAACAGCACCATGCAAATCAGACTTGGAAAATTAAAATGATTATTTTAAAAATCTTTCACTTACCAGGAGTACTTTAGCATAGCTGCCTCTTCCTATAACTCTGAGAAGAGTGAAATCTTTTATCGAAATCAAGAAACTGCTTCCTGAAGATGCCTCTTTTGCTCTGGAACCCTGAGAGTAATCCACACTGACAAGACCACGTTTACGAGTTGCTGGACTGTCACTTCTCGCTGCAAAGCACACAGCATATAAAGGAAGCTTAGAAGCACATAAACTAAACCTTGCATGTTCCAAAACAAACCTCCAGGTGTGTAATTTGGTAAGTCTGTTCAACCCATGGATATGCATGCTAAGTCTGTGCAAGTCTTTGGATGTGTGTCTTAGTCTAGAAGCACATAAACATTCTCGACCACCAACCAAGGTTTCAGCTAGAAGGGTGTCCAGGTGGCTTATGGAGGCCCCATTTTTGCATAAATTCATTAAAAATTCACTTAATCTCTCACAAAATTGAAAAGAAACACGCCCCTCAGATGCACACTTTTCATTTTCTGGCTAAAAGCCTGCGACCAGCAGGTTGATATCATGTGAATGTTTTATGGCACAACAAGCCACTACAAGTTTTTACCAATAATACCCTAGACACAAAGGCAGGCCTCAGTTGTTCAAAAGTTGGATAGTGTTATCCACTGGATAAATCACTATCCAGTGGATAAGTGTTAGGGAAACCAATTGCATTATCCAATGGATAGAAATTTATCGGGTGGATAGCGCTATCCAACTTTTGAACAAGTGAGGCCAGATCTTGAAAAGTTACCCTAAACTGTTCAAGTTCAAATCCATTACCATCCCAGCCATCCACAACCAAACTCTTTTTGACAGTTTCTGTGCACTCAAATGGTCACTTTTAACAAAAGTGGAATGCTAACTTTAAGCTTCTAATAATGCAAATGTGTTTGGTCAATTTTCAAAATGATGCTTTAAAAAATAGATGACAAAGCCCTTTAAAAATATGATGAACTTACTTCGTTTGGGGCCTGGTGCCTCCTCTGCTGGGGGTATTTTTGTACCAACTGCTCCAATGGGGGGTAGGGATGAGTGAATAGTTTGAGCAGCTGAATGCTGTAAAGAAAATGGAGGTGATTTTCAGCAAAGTGATGTGAAATTTTACTATAATCGACAAGGCTAACAATGAAAACTTGTCAAAAAATAATGCAATCAGGTAACTTACTATCTGCTGCCCACATTGGATCTTGATCAACTTGTGACATTTTTTGTGCACAACCAACTTACATTCTAGACATTTGTAACCCTATCAAAACAACAGAAAAACCACAAAAGTACATCAACTCTTTTACTTTATTGATTCCACTAGTTTTTGGACAAAATTATGTAAATTTAAACAATGTCTTTTGCATCCAAAATTGAACTGAACTGAAACTGAACTCCCTTGCAATCTAGTCTCTAAGGGTGTCTTAATGTTTAGCCTAATCTTAAAGTTTACAGTCTATCTTACAGTTACAATTTTTAGTCTGTCTTTAAGTTTGCAGTCCAATGTTAAAAAATTTAGTCTAATCTGAAAATGCAACTTAACATAATCAGGGTTTTCAATAGGAATCTGAGTAGGTGGCAAAATTTTAGGAGTAGGTGGAGAATGAACTACTCTGGGGGATTCTAAGGGGGTGCTGGGGTATGCTCCCCCACAAAATTTTAAAATTTGGGCCTCTTACAATGCATTTCCTGCATTCTGGAGCAAGAATTAGGATATTTGAACAGAACAGGAAACACAAATCACTGCTGAAATTACTCAGAATTCAGACAAAAATCTTTTGTTTTTCATGAATAAAACTTGGCCAATCCAATGCTTGTTGTTTTGTGGTGAACGTTGCTCATGTTAGTGATAAATATGAGGTAATTTCTCAATCAAATAGGTGGCAAGTTCATGTGAAATAGCTGGCTAGTTTCGCCGACTGCCTGCCCTTATTGAAAACCCTGCACAATACAACATGGCAGGATGATTATTTTGTTTCAAATTATATTGTCATACCTGTCTTCCAAGACCCCATATTCTATCTGAGCAGAATGAACAGGCAGCAAGCTGTAACAGAAAAGTGAACAAAATAAGTTACTGCAATGATGAAGGAAAATAGAATTTATGAGTTGGAGTCCAAGTTGAGTTGAAATTGTTACGACTTCAAGTTGACTAAATTTAAGTGATGAGAAGACTAATTAAGTATCTAGAGGCTAATTAGCACTAATGTAAGTATTTGGTATTTATGATTATATACTGGGCATTAAATTCTAGCCTGAGCACTACCAATTTAAGGATATACTTGTAGCATTGAGCACTGATTTTAAGTGTTTAGGATGATGTGTGATTTTTTAAACAATAGTCACATAAACATATGGTTTCTGAAGGAGTAAAAGACACTGCTTAATGGTCACTGCTGAAAGGTCACATGAACTGGTGTGCACACACATTGCACCTTTCAAATCAAGTATTTCTAAAAACAATACCAGCTACTACAAAAAGATCAATCAACATTTCTGTAAATAAATGGCCTCAACAAAATTCCTTACAACATGAACTGTTATCAACTCACCCTGCTAAATCTCTTGGCCACAAAGGAATGACCATTTACAATGTGTATTTTTCTCCATCTTTTTGCTCCTCGTCTGTAGATATTTCCTGAGATGAAAAAAAGAACCATTATTATTAAAATGCTTTAAAAAGGGCCATAATTTGAATCTTCCTTACTTCACAAAACTTTCTACTAAGCAGGCGCAAGTTAGGTGCTTTATTATATCATTCTCTATTTTCTAAGAATGAAGCAACCTAAATTTTTTCACTTTTATCTGCCCTCCCTACCCTCGCCACCTAGGTGGGATGCTAGTTCACTGAAGGTAGACACAAGGAATTATATTGGCCTAATAATTTAAACCACAGGTTGCCCATTCTAAGCAATTTAAAACCACAGGCTTCCCATTAAAACCAGAGGTTCCCATTCTTTCTTGGTGAAGAAAGACAATGTAAAAAAAATGTTCCTTATCTAAAAATACACCACCAAAGTAAACCTCAGCAACATTCAGGTCTTCAACTGAATTGCTAAATCACAAACTACCATGGACAGTTTTTTTTTCACCTTATATCACTGTTAGTGTTAATTCTAAATAATATAAGTATATTTTTTCTGCTAGGCTACTAACTAAAGATACATTGCACATTATACATGAGGAAAAAATTGGTGTTTGTATAACTAACATAAAACATAACTTTTTACAAGCGGGTGAATAAAAAAATTCAACACAAAATAGATAGAAAAAAAAACATTAAACAAAAGTTCACTCTACTGACCAAGAACAAAAGATAACATCTTGAAGGAACAGACTATGATACTACATTTTTTTGTTTTACATCTAAATGCAAGAGGAATTTATCAGACACCTAATAAAAGAATTAAATATGGAAAATTAAGAAAGATGCCTATTGAATAACTCTGACCAATTTAGACTAGACTTGCAGCAATTTGCACATAGTAAGACAACCAATTTTCATTTTAATTAATTTTTATCTCAGTGAAAACATGCACACGAAATTTGAATAATATGTAATAACTGAAATTTCTGTGCTCTTAAATTTTAACTTCATTATTCTAAGGGACCCTGTGCAGAATAATTTGTTTTTGTTCTCTGTAAAAGGCAGACTGACTGAGATTTGCTTTTCACAATGGTCAAGGAAACACACTGTTTTAAAGCACCAAAACATTTGGTGTGGTCAGCTACCAAAACTAACATTTTTTCTTCCTTTGAACATATTTTTTCACTTTGTTTATTCAACAGCAAAATGCATTAATTTAGAAACAAAAATTTAATTTAATTTAACCAACTGCAAAGAGGGATCTTTATAATATTTTGTTGCTTTCCAGAATGCAAATTACATGTAACATCCCTCAGTAATATATTCTTTCTCCAAGAAGACTGTGATAGATTATCTACACTTGTTTATAACTATGAAAAGATGAGATGACTTGTATTATGTCAACAATGAACAACTTTGTAATGTTTAATTCTAAGATACAAATAAACAAATTGGATGATAACCTTAAAGTAGAAATGTATTGGTATTGTTAATTTGTCAACATTATGCACTTATTCAAAGGTTTCCAGCATTACAAAAGCAGGAAGTTTATAACAAAGAGAGTTATATCATCTCAGATGGTATGATAACATTCAACTTTGACTTTTTAGCACGTGTGTCCATGTACACCTGCTTTATAATAAACACAACATGTTGCAAGGAAGAATATGTTGCAGCAAAGACAAAAATCAGTGATATCAACAATTTTGCATCACTGACACACTCTTAAAATTACTTTAGAAAATAGATTATTTGAAAAATGTACACATTCAGTGAAACAGGAAGGAAATTTTACCTATGCTTGGAGGAGTGCTAAAGACCTTGAATTCTTCACCAAATGCAAATGACCTAGGACGTCTCACTTTGGAGCTTTCAGGTTCTTTAGATTGGCTTGTGTTTTCAGTGTCACTGCTTTGCCGAGAAATTAAAGAACTTAGACTTCCAGAAATACTCCTGTGAGCTTGTTTAATGGATCGGAAAAAGCGCACAGAAGCCCGTCGAACCAAACCATAGTTGTGAACACCTTTTTCTGCTTCTTCAATGATATTAGCTCCAAACATGCCAGAAATTGAGCAAACATCCTCTTCCATTTTTTGAATTCTATTGAAGGTAAATCTTCAGAAGTCAAATTATGCACTGAGAAACACACTTAGGCTACGACTTCAGAGACCAACTGCTGTAAACTAAAATCAAAGGCTGTAAAATGTTCAGCTTCGCTATAATGGGATCTCGGAAATCCGTCAAATTACACACTGCTCAGCAGGTCCCAAACATATACAACATAGTTCAGCTAAATCATTTGCACTGGCACTTGTAAATCCTGCTTGCAGATCCCAAAATCTATAGTGCTTGTGTTTAGTAACGTTTAGCACTGTTTCTACTTTCTTTTGCCTTTATAACTTGTGCAGAAAAGTCCTTGTACAACTATAATTTGAGGCCATTTAAATAAAGTAAACAATTGAAGACAGGTAGTTAATTTTGCTTTGAAAGTGAACCACTAGAATGTGTCCTCTTGGCATTAAGTATTGCTAATTAAATATTAAAAATATACACAATAATAAATACAAACTGCTGGTCTTTACACCACAAGTAAACCACAAACCAATCATGTCACAGTAATTTAGGACTGTTAGAATTAATAAGTAATCCACAATGTAATAAATGTGACAAAATAGTATTACTATAAATAACCTTCTTTTCCTTTATATTTGAGAATGGGCCAGAAACAGATTTTTCTGGCTTTGAACAAGAATACTATTGTTCATCCCACTTTCATATTTTTTAGAAATGGTCAATACATCATGATTAGGATATTATGTCAAAACAACATAATTTCTAAGATGAAAACAAAATAGTTTAAAGAAAATGAAAATAAATAATTTCACATTTAACAAATGTTTAACACATTACGCTTAGAATATTAAGTCAAAACAACATTATAAGATGAAACCAAAACAATTTAAACAGAGTGAAAATAAATATTTCCTGCTTAAAAAACCATTTAGTTTTAATAGACCTAATTTTATAATTATGTACAATTTTTAACAGTAAAAATATAGTTTCTGTATTGTTTGGTTCCAAAATAAAATATCCATGCCCTCCCCACAGATGGTTTTTTAGTTTGACCCTCCCCCCCACCCTTCTGAAAACTCCAGCTTAGCTTGGCCTTTGTCACTCCCCAGTCCCTCAGAATTTCCAAATGACTATCCATGGAACTGCACATAACAAACATTTGTAATAAAATAACTAAGGAAGACACTGTCTATGTGAAGGGTGATCGGTATCATTATAACTTCTGTTTTGCATTTTCAAAATCAGTTTGTATAAAAATAATTATCATCAATTTAACAAATTGACGTCAGTTTTTTATGCGTCTGTCCTCTTATTGATGATAAATTTTGTCATAACATTGTCAAAGTTTGTTGTAGATCCACGAGCCGCACAACACTTTGACAATGTTATGACGAAATTTATAAGAGGACAGACGCATAAAAAACTGACGTCAATTTGTTTTTTACAATAACAAAAAGCGAAAACTGATTTTCAAACGAAGGAAACAAATGCAACAGTCCATGGAAGATGCGATTGCCGTGGAATCAGAATTTCATCGCTATAATTCGGAGAATCACAGGCTCGTAAATCAAAACTTAAGTAAGAATAGGCCAGAAATACAAGGAAAAATTCGAGTTTCTCAACTAACCTTTAACCCAGTGAAAACTGTTCACAAAATAATCCGCTAAAACACGGTTCAGCTTAATTCATCAACAGCACAAATCCCCGCTCAACTGCGATTTTCAGGTCTGAATTCTCAACAAATATCCTCATCCTTTCGCTCTATGGTTGCAATGGTTTCTTCAGTTTTAACCCATAAATTTTAGATGATTTCCTCATTGAAGACTGCTAGATTTGTGGTACAATTATCGGCTCATCAAGACTGCAGCACTGAAAAGTTTGACAAAACTTTTGCTGATTGCGTCAGCTTTACGTGTTTCATCCGTCTGTACTCTTATTGACAATAAAAATTAGCCAATTAGCGCGTAAGAATTCGCTCAGTTATTGTAAAAAATGTTTTCATTCTTGGTTAACAGAAACTGAGAACAGGGGAAAACAACAGCTACAAGTATAACATGAAAGGATGTTTCAGCTGTTATTGTGTTGATGGAAGATAATTTCTCAAACTGAAAATTAGAATTATTTGGCAATTAGTAGGGAGAATTTATTCAAGTTTATTATCTTAAGGACACACTTTTCCAAGGATCAGATGAAGCTTCATTACATATTCTCACAGTTGCTTGTCACATTAAAATCAGAATAAATGGAATACCACTTTGTTCATTTAAAATGAAGTGCTTCCCAAAAAATATGACAACCAGCTACTTTGAGCATTACTACAAGTGATCAAGAAAAGTTAAAAAAGACCATTCCACATATTAAATACCACTGTATAGCTGTTGTTAACACATACCAAATTAGTGGATAGTTTTTTCGCATACTCTGATCAGTTACTTTACCCCGGGATGGGGGATGGTATCTGGTAGTCACCTCTTGGCATTGTTCTGGAATTCACACGTGAGTTTTTTGGTGCTGCCTATCCATTAGTTTGGTAAACACCTGATTGATAAAACGTTGTCGGGTGCAAAGCATAAACCATGACCGATGCGACACGATGAAATTCTGGGAAGACAGCAATGACGACAAGCTTGCTTAACTCCATTCCATGTATTGTCATATATTGACATTCAAGATATTTTCGTTCCCAAGAAGGTTTTGGAGTGGATTTGGGTATACTATGTTAATGTTATCTCCATGGTGCCTGAGAATAGACTGAAGCAAGTTTTCCCACTCCCAGATAACCATTGGGTCGTATCGTTCATAGTTTATGCTTTTCATACATCAACGTTTTTTCAGTTAGGTGTATACTAAAACAACTGTTCACCTAAGTGTCAATGAAGAGTGGTGGATATTTCTCTTGCTGCTTTGTAGCTTGGCAAATATCCACCTCTATTCACCTCCACGTCAGTTCTCAAGCTCTCATCTTGAATATTTTTATTTCCTTTGAAGGGAGCATGATATAGCAGAAGTCCACCCTATCCATGTATTGTTCAACTTACTTGTTTCTCCATCACAGAGCCGCCCTGGTTCTTCAGGAACACCTTTAAACACTGGAAACCAATAACAGTTACAATAAATGAAGGGCCCGGTGGAAAAAGGGCGTAAGTGACGATTTGGGGTGAAAATCGAAATTGCTCCTATTTAGCTGAACATTGGCACACAGGCCGGTTTTCGTGTGAGAAACGCTGTTGCGCACTTATTTCTTGACCTGAGATCTAAAATTTGAAGAATTAGCGTATTACTTTTGCGTGAAAAGTTTTGTTGAACTGAACTCGCTCAAGTGATGCGTGAAAGATTTCTTTTGTTCTCTACCTGAACTAAAACAAAGGAATTCAACCTAGAATCCGCGGTCCTGTTGTTTTCTTTGTGTCAGTTTTAAGCAAAAGTAATACGCTAATTCTTCAAATTTTAGATCTCAGGTAAAGAAATAAGTGCGCAACAGTGTGCCAATGTTCAGCTAAATAGGAGCAATTTCGATTTTAACCTCAAATCGTCACTTACGCCCTTTTTCCACCGGGCCCTTCAAATGTAATCTTATAAGAATGCTGTTAGCCCTTTCACTCTGCGAGTCAGTTATGGAATCATAAAAGTGATTCTAACTTCTGAGTCTGTGGATAAAATCCTATGGTGTGACCATTCTAATGAAACCTCGTCAGCAGTTCTTTCTTACGGTACTATTTGATACATTTAAGCATTTTGCAAAATGGAATTTGGGATTCATCTTAAATTTTGATTTTAAGCACTCCTGGGAGTAAAAGGATCAAGTGAATATGTGCATGCTCGCACAGAAGTTAGAGGTCATGCCATTATTCCACACACACATTGATCTCATCAGCCACACACATGCACTCAAGCTGTTGATCTGTGCTGTCAGAGACAGGACAGTGGTCTTCATTGCCTTTATCGACTATGAATGACAAAACTCTCATGTGAACAAAATAAAATTTAAGTGTAGGAAGGACTTGGAGAACTTTTCTATTTATTAAGTATCTCTTTTGCTATTAAAGGCCGGCCAAAGCATTGAGGAAAACACAAAAATTTTCAAGCTATCAAGTTTCAAGTTAGCTTTAAGTTTGAGAGTAACCATGATTTGAGTTATCAAGATTCTACAGTATTAATAAAAACTGGAACATCAAATCTTGGGTGCAGTTTAAATGAGAACTTACAGTGTATAGTGAGCTCAGAATCTTTGTTTAGCTCATATAATCTTATAGCCTCATCAAGCTCTTCCTGACTTGATATGGTACATGGGTCACCTGAAGAAAAAAAGGTAAGGTAGGTAAAGTCGCACACAAGCCAAGAAGGCCCAAATGGCTGGAGCTTAACTCGGTTTCAGTAGTATGAAACAACTGAGAGTATTGCTACTCCCCCCTGGATGGGATGCTAGTCTATTGCAGGATTAGCCCCAGCAGTAACTCGCGGGTACCCATTTTGTACACTGGGTGAAGAGAGACAATGTGGGGTAACATTTCTAGTCTAACCAAACAACACAGTGGCAGGGACTGGACCCGTAAATGACCCCATTTATTTGTCCACCATGTTTTGTGGCCAGTGAAAAGCTTATGTTCTATCATTTTCTCATCTATGCTAGTCCAAAGGTGACAAAATATCAAGTTTACCATTCTTTTATGTCAAGTTACATTTTTATACATCAACTATATTTATATTTGTGTCATTTTGTCATATATTTATGTCAAATCAATTTCTTCTGTGTCAGTGTGATTTTTGCTATATCAAGCGATCTCTTATATGCATCAAATAAATCATTGTTTCATACATGAAGTGGTTAACATTTTCATATCAAGTTGTGTGCACATTTTTTTACATCAAGAAAGGGGACATGAGCTTTCGATCAGAAGATACCATCAAGGAGAGGAGTCTGGCGACGAGTTATCGGGGTATATTCGAGAGTTCTTTGAAAAGATGCTTTTATTGATCCAGTAGTGTAACACTTGTATGGAAGAAATAATGATGGTGACCAAGCAGAACTATTAGCTAGAAGGATGGAGCAACATGAGCAAACTTTACGAGTCATGTACCAGCGAATAACAGAATCGCGTTCCCACCTACATGCTCTTGGCTTTAATTATGAGCAGTTGATGGTTTCTCAGAAATTGGAAAGATTAAATTTTATAGAGGGACTTTACTCTGATAACGACAATGTTGAAAGAGCAACAGGGACAGAGGGAAATCTTTGCTCCATTCCGTACCAAACGGTCGTGTAGGCAGGCCAGATTTTAATGAAAAAGTTATGGGAGCCTGTAAATGCAACCACCTCTCATCACTGTCCAAAGAGAGGTAGTGACAGTGAATGATAGTGGTAGATGCAGCATTAGGGCAACCATCTCACTACAGTGCCAAGGTTAGTACATCTCTGATTATGTTATCCAAGGCAACGTCGGTAATCTGAGAAAAATTATGCTCTTGGCTAACAGGCATACTATTGAATCCTTGACGATGGCGAGAAAGAGTTCTTGCAGATACACCAAGTATTCTTGCTACAGTGTATGTCCTAAAACCTGCACCCTCTCAGAGTCCTCGAATCTGTTCTTCAGTTAGGCTTGCTGTTTTTTTTTTTGCGAAACGAAACGAAATGAAAATAAATGAAGACTAAAGTCAGCTAATGGTTTGGTGCGCATTGTGTTGTCAAAAAATTAGAGGAATAAACACCGGAAATGCAGAGTTTTTAAATCCAAAGATCTGTATTCTGCGAAACAAGCTCTTCTCAGATTGCAGCGAACTTTAACCTATTTCATTACATTCATTAACGCCGCCATTAATATTCCTCGCTGCAATGATGAATTCTGAAAAAGCGGCAACCCAAGAGATCAAATTTACTCCGTTTCGCAAATTACAGATTTGTATTCTGCGAAACAAGCTCTTCTCAGATCGTGGAGAACTTTAACCTATTTCATTACATTCGTTAACGCTTTCCATTAATATTCCTCGCTGTAATGATGAATTCTGAACAAAAAGTGGCGAGCCAAGAAGTCAGAAATACTCCATTTCGCAAATTACGGCAGCAATGTAAACAGATGAACACTGATCGACGGTCTTCGTTTTCGAGTAGGGTCTTCGTGAAGTGTCCGTTAAAAATGGATGTAGGATATCTCGAAACTGAGATTTTGATCGTGTTTGAAGACCAACCTGCCATATCCAAACACTTCCAAATTTTTACGAGCATTGCCGAAAACTTGCCATTTCGGTAAGTGGTCAATGGAAAAAAAAGTCGTCATGCACTGTTATCAGGCGTGTGCATTGTTTTGACCATAGTTACTAAAAGAATCTTGACTAGTGTCCCTCGAGTAACTATGTTTTGACATCGGACTGTTGTCACGCTACGCTATTTCATCCAGCTCGCATGTTCAACACGGTATGTTATTTTAACCCGGTCAAAAATCCAATCAAATCACACAAGACCTGCACCGCAACAAACCGCATAATGTTGGCTCGGTGTCTCACAATTAGGATCAAAATACAGATCTGTAATTTGCGAAATGGAGTATTTCTGACCTCTTGGCTCACCGCATTTTGTTCAGAATTCATCATTGCAGCGAGGAATGTTTACGGAGAGTGTTAACGTATGTAATGAAACAGGTTAAAGTTCTCTGTGATCTAAGAAGAGCTCGCTTCGCAAAATACAGATCTGTAATTTGCAAAACAGAGTATATTTGACCTCTTGGCTCGCTGCTTTTTGTTCAGAATTCATCATTGCAGCGAGGAATATTTAAGAAAAGTGTAAATGAATGTAGTGAAATAGGTTAAAGTTCGCTGCGATCTAAGAAGAGCTCATTTCGCAATATACAGATCTTCCCTCTAATTTTTTGACAACACAACGCGCACCGAACCATTAGCCGACTTTAGTCTTTATTTCTTTTCATCATTTCATTTTGTTTCATTTCGCAAAGTGCAGTAAAGTTATAACAAAGGCTGGCCTGCCTGCATGCCGTTTGATACCGTAGAGCAAAAATTTCGTCTGTCCCTGTTGCTCTGTTCTCATCTTCAGCACTGTCGTTATCAATGGAAAGTCCCTCTAATTTTCTAAAACCTCTCTGATGGAAACCATCAACTGCTATAAATCAAAGCGAAGAGCATGTAGGTGGTAGGTGGGAACGCGATACTGTTATTCGCTGGTACGTGACTTGTAAAGTTTGCTCATATTGCTCCATCCTTCTAGCTAATAATTCTGCTTGGTCACCATCATTATTTCTTCCAAACAAGTGTTACACTGCGGGATCAATACAAGTATCTTTTCAAAGAACTCTCGAATATACCCCGATAACTCATCGCCAGACTCCTCTCCTTGATGGTATCTTCTAATCAAAAGCTCATCTCCCCTTTCTTGATGTATAAAAATGTGCACACAACTTGATATGAAAATGTTAACCACTTCATATATGAAACAATGATTTATTTGATGCATATAAGAGATCACTTGATATAGCAAAAAATCACACTGACACAGAAGAAATTGTTTTGACATAAATATATGACAAAATGACACGAATATAAAATAGTTGATGTATAAAAATGTAACTTGACATAAAAGAATGGTAAACTTGATTTTTTGTCACCTTTGGACTAGCATACTCATCTGAATCCTGTATCTTTATCTGACAACCTGCCAATACAACCACATTAATTTTATTTGGCATGTAGGACAAAGGTAGTGGTATTAATGGTGTTCCACTGTATAGAGCTGGACCTCCCAGAAGCAACCACCCAGTATACCAAGCCTAAGTGGCCACTTATGGGAGGTGGTCACATACAAGGTCAAACCAGAATTTGTTTTGAAGGTTTATTTTCATTAATCGATGTATACACAAGTAAACATGATGAAAAAATGAAGTGTAATATCTTTAGCGGATAATGAGGGTCACAAGTATATTAGTACATCAACAAATGAGCTATATTAGGGTTGTATGGTGTCATTCTATTCAGATTGAGCCCTGTGAGATGGGATCATGTGTCAGGTGGTCACTTACCAGAGGTCTCATGCAATAGAAAATTTCGACCTGTCAGCCCAAAAAGTGGTCATGGTTGCTTATGAGAGGTAGCTGCCTATGAGAGGTTACAGTATTGTAGCAACTTGACCAAGCAAATTTTGTTATTTTGGAAAAGTGGTAGATGACAGGAGGTAGTCGCATAGGGAGGTTCGATTGTATTCTAAGGAGTGCCCTTACTTTCGACACTCGAAAGTAAATAAGTCTGCCCAGAGGAGAAAGGGTGCAGGAGCTAAAAAGCACATGAGCAAGTTTAATAGCGGAGCCAGCGTGCTAGCGCATCAGCAGATCTCCATTGCTAAGGAAATTTGGTAACCTATCAAGCCAAAAAATTTTGGTAGTGACGTAATAGTCACGTGACCGTCTGTCCGTACGTCCGTACATCCGTACGTCCGTCCGTCCGCACCAGAGGGCTACCAATACACTTCTTACACTGGATATAACCCTGTGCTGAATCC
Source organism: Siderastrea siderea (assembly GCA_964030785.1). NCBI lineage: Eukaryota > Metazoa > Cnidaria > Anthozoa > Scleractinia > Rhizangiidae > Siderastrea > Siderastrea siderea. Next base: position 4,402,463 of record OZ034967.1, read on the forward strand.
CGTGTGTTTTCGGCGCGAAATCGCATGTTGACCCGCGTTGTAGCAAAACAAGCAAAGACAACAAAAGTCAAAAACAAATTTGTTAATGGCAAAAAAAAGTTCAAAAGAACACTCAGTTGTCTTTTTGGTGGAAGGGGAAAAGTTCAATTTAGGCGAAAGAAATTAGGCGATAAAGTTCAGGCAAAAAGTTCAAATTTGCCTCGTCGGTTCTGTTCAAACTTGGTTGGCACACCGCTTGAGTTCGCAGCTTTTCGCAGCGGTTTCGACGCCAAATATAGCAGAGCTAGTGCTTTTTGGTTTTTTCTGTCGACAACCATGGTTTTTACGGCGTTTCGAACACATTTTGCCCGGAAAAACACCAGCATTTTCATGCTGATAGCCAGCTTGTCACGAAGAAAGAAATAAGTATTAAAATTAACTTCTAAAATAACATTAAACACCCATGGCCTAGTGGACTAGTCACCAGCATCTTACGCCGACGAGCTGGGTTCGACACTCAGCGGGAGCAAGAATTATTTTTCTTTTCTTTCTTTGTTTTTTTTTTTAATTTAACGACTTGAATGAGAGTATTTTCACAAATTAATAACTGCCAGCAAAAACAAAACAAAACAAAAACAAAACAAAAACAAAAAACAGACAAAACAAAAAGGGGGGCTCCGCTTTTAGGCTTGGCTAAATCTATATATATTAAATTATACACCTGGGAATTTAAAAATAAAGGCACCTCTCTCATAATTTTTTTTTGATATACGTAACTCAACAATGTTCTTGCCTACATAAACTATTTCCTTGTTTATAACTGTAGTGGATATATCCAGCCCTCTTGGGATATTAGCTTGCTCACCCAAGCAGCCTTATGTAAAGAAGATTAACACCTGTTTTGGCATAATGGCATAACACTGGCAGTGGGGAGTACGCATTGAACATGTGAACACATCATGCTGTAGCCCTTGTGAGAACTTCATCGAGAGGATGAATCCCTCTTCCAGCAGAAAAGATTTATTCGTTGCAGAAACTGGAACCAATCACAGTGTTAAGATTTCCGTAACTGGTCTTCATAAATTTCTAACCGGGCCAAATTTAGAATTCTTATTTGTTATATTGGGCCCGTTTCCCTTATCCAAAATTAATATTCCGTTAAACCTCGTCTGGCGTAACGTTATCGCGTTAGACGCCAGACATTATTAAGGCTAAGAGAGTTGAAAGACAAAAAAACGTTGGCTTAACTTCATATATGATATCGAATACATAAGCACCATCAATCAATTAGAAATTTGCAAGGCTTTTAACACCACGATATTTTCTTACCTCAGGTTACAATTCAATCAAGAATTAGAAAAAAACACCGGATTTCAGTGAAAATTATAGACTCCTCTTTGTTTTTGGCTGAAGAAAACATTTTCGAGAAGCTTAAAATTATTGAAACGCCAGCTCTAACTTCAATGCGATGGAAGAGGAAAATAAAATGTTTATTTACAAAACAATACCAGATGAGCTAATTATTGAGCTTCGGAAAGCTCAGCATGATTCAGTATAATTCATTTTACAATACTATTAGAAGACAAGAAAAGCAACCACAAACTAACATTGATGCCGTAACATATCAGTGACATATCATTCGTCTAAGTTTACTATGGGGAAAAATTTACTTCGAGCGACCCTCGCTCGCTCAACTCACTGAATTCGACTCACTAACCTTCTTCATCTAACCACTTCATGGTGAAGTCATCTTCGCCAAATTTGAAGATATCTCGCATGTCATCGCAAAATTTTTCCACAGTAATTCGGTTTTCCATTGATAAAACCATAATGGTGCTGCAATGATGGAAATATAATTAAGTCAATTGAAATAAAAATGTGAGAAGCGTATCAACTATTCGACCAACGCCGCATAAGAGCTAGCAGCCGTGCCTTACCCATTGTAAGCCGCTTTTACGGCGACTGAGTCCACGGAATTCATCGCTGGCATAGATCACAGCCGAGGAAATAATCTCAGATTTAAAATTTGCTTCCCAACACAGACTTTAAGAGGTACAATTGCGAACAAAAATTGGTTTTACATTTGTGACTACATCGATTTCCTGCAAACACATCTCCTTGGAATTTATGAGAGATCACGTGACATTCCAAAGACTGCGAATTAGAAATGACACTTCACGGTTTCGTACACAAACTGACAAGTTACGCCAGCGTTTGTTCTCCCGGGAAATGACGCAAACCAGCGCAAACTAAGCCAAAAATTCCATAATGGTGACGTTAAGTCCTGGTTAGGATGTTTCTTCTAGCTGTATTCTTTGTGGTTAGACCATAAAACACCTCATTTTGTGGGGGAAGTAAAAGTTCTCGGGGTCCGGGAAGCAACAATACAGTAGTTTGGCTTGATTCAGTAGCCTCACTTTCAGTAGTGTGAAGTCGAACGCAGTCGAACGTCAGACAAAGCAGGACAAAGTCGCCAGCAGTTCTTCGCTTTGGACTTCTCTACACTAAGGCACACACACACACTCCACACAAAGACTCCTTGGCTTAACAGTTTTCTATAACTTGATTCAACAACCGTGAAGTATAGAAAGAATTTATCGGGAAAACGCATTCGGTATGAGGCACTAAATCGGTTTGCGAGTGGACGCGCGAGAAACGCCTCTGGCACCCAGGGTACAATGTAAACGTGTATAGATGAATTCATTTTTATGCTCAATCTTTGGCCTGGGTATTTTAGGCTTGACTTACCCTTTGAAAATTGCTTTCAAGTTGACATGTGAATACAAACTTAGGTAGTCAGAACCATCTGCTCCAGGGATGAATTCCTCCGCCTCCTCAGGGGAGTCTTGTTCGTCCTTCTCACGGTAGCCTGTCAGCTGGATGCAGGGATCAGCTCCTAAAAATTATCAAACATGAGCATGGATGATATTCTACTGAGGTTATCATAGCTTTGGTATGTCGCAGCACCTTTCCATTACTGTACAAGAAGTGCATTGATTCACATTTACGTTTCGAACCTTAGTTTATTGGATATGGCTCTTGGCTTCACTGAGAGATTTTCAGTCTATTTTTTTTCTAATTGGGGAAAAGCTGATTTTTCCAGAAAACGTAAACTGTCTTTCCCATTTCAGCTAGGAAACCAGTCATTATTTTTCGCCTAGAGGGGAGGACTTTGTGACGGAAATCAATTTACAATATTGGATCCGTAACATCAACCAAATTTTTCTACATCAGCCCCCCCACCCCCCCCCCCCCAGTACAAAGGACGGTATCATTCCAAGTTCACCCCCCTTCCCCCAACACGTCCGTCACCCCCAACAAAGACCACACATTATGTGGTAATCGATAATCCAGCTCATTTGTGGTATTTTTAGCTATTAAAATTTATATTTCACATTTTTGCCTACATAAACCGATCTAGTTTTCCCTCACTAACACTAGCTCTCTTTCGTTCAAATCTGGCGACATTTTTTTTTTATTGTACAGTAGAGTTACGAAAACATCCACGTTCTGAATGGGTTTTCTGGATCATCCTATTGGTTCAGTAAGCATCTAGCCTGATGACAGCATCTTCTATTGGGCTAAGCACGAAATTTTCGTGTTCTCGATCAAAACACAAAGATTTAGCAAATCAGGGTGAATGTCGACAAAAAAAAGTCAAAAAAATGAAAAACACTTTACGACCAAGCTCACGACACCGAAAGATGCCGGGGAAAACTTTGGGCCTCTGCAAAAAAAAACCGCCTAAAACTGTAATTACAATACATTCCGCAGGGGCTACAAATAAGCTGTCAAGATGCCTGAATCTTGATTCTCTACTGTGGCTCCTGAGTAAAAACATTTTCGCCCCTCGATTAGCAGCACTGAAGACTTTTAGGTAGGGAGGACAATGATAAGGAAAAGCGAGGAGACTGACAATAGCTCTCATAAAGACGTACATGCAATCTTGAAAACTGCTGTTGATTTTGGTAAATGGGAACTTTATTCTTCCTTGATAGTATATATTTGGTTTTGTTATATCAACTACTTTAAAAGCAATTTGTTCGTCTGTAAGATATAATGATACAGAAACATTGAAAAAACAATAAATCACTGTCTTACTTATACAACACTCTTTAGCCGATGAATGATCCTTCCTTCGCCTCTCAAAAAAGTAAGTGAGCCCTCCCGGCCCTCCCTAAAGGAAAATCCCCTAACTATAGTGACTAGTTTGCCCTTATCAGGCAAACTGGTTACCATAAAGGCCCAAGCTTACGTCTGGTGCCCCACTTGTGAGTCAAGAGAGTCACGACAACGAGCTGGCAACGGTTTGGAATTTTCGTAGTCGTTACTCAGACCTGTTTGGCGGGAAACGCAGGCCTATTCTATGCCCCACCCCTCCCCTTACCTTCAAAATGGTCAGTTGCGACGTCATCAGCATCCGGCTCGAGCGACGAGTCGGAGACTGGGTAGACATTCTTCCCCACTGACGTCATACCAACAGGTAAACAGCGCAAGCTGAGTTCAGCCATGGTAAAATACCTGAGTCTAAAAAAACATATTTGACTTGAAATACCTTTTATTTAAATATATGTATGTGAGAACTAACCAGCAACAAAGAGACAAAGATACAAAGCTAACTTCTACGTGGCAATACGAATGAGCAAAAATATACAATCAATAACATCCGATTCCTTTTGAAGCAATATTTTGTATTAAATCACAAGAAATGTCACGCTTTTTATCCAATTCATTTCAGCGCCAAGATGTAAAGACGGTCAACCTGTCCATCTTAAATCAGTTTTAATTTGCTTTATTTCTGCAAGATGTAAAGACTTTAAAAGGGACTATTTTGACAAATAATTTCTAATTTCCTGAATTATTTTTGAGAGCCAACTAAGGAGCTAACATTTGTTGCGGTTCCACGTGCGGAAACAGCGCTGCAGTCAAATTTGGCCAATTTCACGCTCAATGAAAACTTTTGAATTATTGTTTACTGTAGCTTGTGAACGTACTCCAGGCGAATAAAATTCAAAAACCAAAACAAACTATTCGGAAAATATACATAAAAGGTCTGCAAACCAAATTTCCTGACTTAAGTCTTGTAGAAGAGTTATCTGGAATTATTCAATTCGTTTGTGAAATAGAAGAAAATATCTTTCGATAACAACAGGTGCCTGACTGTATATTGCAATGTCGAGTCCTATATTAGTTTTATATTCAAAATATTTTGTTCTGGAGTTAAAATTATAAACGTAGTCGCTATCTATCTTTACGCTACATACCTGACTTGGAGTTGGTAACCTGAAATGTGAGTAGACGTCAGCGACCAACTTTCGAAGTTTTCCGCCAAGTACCGGTGTTTTATTCAAGAAGCGTGATAAACTTTGAATGAATTAAAATCATTGGAAGCAAGAATAAGCCAGAATAATTATTACATCACACACGTATGAATATGATTTGACTTTCAAATTAAAGCACTATTATCCGCTGATTTATGCATTTCGTTTTGATGTATAAATATATTCTTGATGTAAATTTGAACAAATTTGATTCACGTTTGATTGGGAAACTTTTTTCAATAATATATATATATATATATTTTAAATCTTTTTTATTTACACTGTAACTCGTCAGGCAAGGCACATTAAAGCTAAAGGAAAGATGAATTTTCTACGCATACTGATAGCGCACGCAAAAACCAGGTTCAGGAGGAAAAAAAATAGAAGCATCTCCGGTTAGTTCAATATCAGCATGAGAAAAGGAAAATGGAGATCTGCATATTTAAAAACTGATTTGAAATTCTTCGAGAAAAATAATATCAACGAAATCTTTAGAAATCTTTAAAAACCTTTTTTTAACTTTCTGCAATCTAATGTATTTTCTTTTTGCATCTTACTTTTTTATTTCCTTGTTTGACATCAAGCTTTGTCATTCCGGCAAAGTGACGAGCTTCTTGTTGGTATAGGCCATATTTGGAAGTTGACGATGATTGGTTGATTTTGTGGTGTGGTAGGAGAGGCGGCCATCTTGTGTTGGAAGCGGCGTTTCCGGCTGGATCATAGCAGATAATTTGCCGCTTCAGAAGTCGCTTTTGTGTTTTACATATACAAGTATTTTTAGGAATTTGGTTGCACATTATATTTACCATGGTAAGTAGCGTTTTGAGTGTACTTGTCGCTGGAAGAAAAGAGCAGTTTTCTGCTGTGCAAACTATGCACACTCCTCATCGATCGTATCATTTCTCCTTGAGTTGGTAACGAGGTCAACTCCTTTCATTTATCTTTGCTTGGAAATATTTTCCTTTCCTGAATGATTCAATAACTAAATATGGAGTTTCGGAGTTTCTGTTATAGGGATGCTTTTTCGGGGACGAAAAGTTCCCTTGCTGTATGAATTCTGATGGTCAGTCTTGGTTGCAATGTTGAAAGTTGTCGTGCAAGTTCGTGGTGGTATTATTAGAGACGTGTAACTGACAATTTGTTTGTTGTTTCTCGTTACCACAGACGGAAAGACAACTAGACTGCGCCTTAGATTTGATGCGACGGCTGCCTCCTCAACAAATTGAGAAGAATCTTAGTGATCTAATCGATTTGGTGAGTGCTCGTTTATTATTCTGCAAGATATTTGCGGAAGATAAGCTTAGCATTCAGTGTTTGCTTATACAAAATAATTTGTTACCTGCTGAATACGATTAAAGAATCTGCCCTTGGCTTATTTGTAGGGTATTTATTAATTTGTTGGCTTTGATTTTCAATTCCAAGCTAATTAAGTTTGTTGCTGTCAATTGACAGGACTTTTGAGTTGAACATCGGTCACCTATTTATATTGATTACAAATATTAAGCAATGGATATAAATTTAATTCATGGTTTCCTGTATAAAACATTCCTATTTTGAAGTTAAACCCCACCTAGAATTTTCTAAATGCACTGTATTGTGCTTATACAAAATGTAGTGCAACAACTTGAATATCATGACATTTTGTCCATGCACACCTTGGAAGCTACAAGAGTAAACATGACTAAAGAAAAGCACACTTCAAGGGAGACTAGCAAGTCCCAGGACACGAAACAGGGACAAATTCCTTTATTGTTCACACTGAGGAGCTTAATCTTGACAGAATGTGGTATCTTGGGTAATCCCTTTTTGCTTTGACTTATTAAGGACTTACATTATGTGCTGTTTTTGGAACTAAGTGTAATGGCACAACAATAGTTTCATGTAGCAATGTCAAATGTTGTGTCTATAACCAGCTGTTTTTTATTCAGGTTCCTGCTCTCTGTGAAGATTTGTTGTCGTCTGTTGATCAACCACTAAAGATTGCTAGGGATAAACAAACAGGAAAAGATTACCTCCTGTGTGACTACAATAGGGATGGTGACTCCTACAGGTACTATGCGCAGTTTGGTGACATAACATCTCTATGCACTCCAGTAGAATGCACAAGCCAGGGAACTCACCAATACTGGCACCTACTAGTTAACTGTTCCAGCTCCATTTTCAACTGTATTTAACACTGTCAACCCTCTTAATTAATTTTGTATTTACTGGACATGGCTTAGTTGGCATGTTGATCTTCTCTTTGGAAATAAGGTTGCCAGTGCTAAAAGTTTAGTCACCATGGTATCTAAAATGGTTGCAACTTGGATGGTTGTGTTATAATGTGTTCTGTTGATCAATTCACAGTTGAAAAATCATTCTGTTGCAAGACTCTTCAACTAAGGCAACTGACGTAACTAGATATGGTTGACAAGCTTGGTTTACACTAATAGAAACAAATAGAAAGTTGCCTCTTTTCCTTTTACTGTAGATCACCCTGGAGCAATTCATATGACCCCCCTCTGGATGATGGTGCAGTACCCTCTGACAGGTTAAGGAAACTAGAGATTGACGCTAACACTGCCTTTGACCAGTACCGAGAAATGTAAGTTGAAATATTATCAGAGTTATTGAGAAGTGGTCCACTTGTTGCATCATTGATGTGATGTTTGTTTCCTTTCAAAGGTATTTTGAAGGTGGAGTGTCATCAGTTTATCTCTGGGATTTAGATCATGGATTTGCCGGTGTCATTCTCATCAAGAAAGGTGGGATTAATTTGATGTTTAACTTAAGTGAGAAGTAACAAGGCTTACAGACAAACTTGACTTTTTACTGAATACTTAGCCCAAGAGGATGCAAGTTAACGACTGGGCAAATTTTTAATTGAATTTCAAAAGTATTAAAAACAAAACATACACCTGTAACCCAAGAAAGTACCACCGTAGAGCAGTACAGAAAGTAATGCTAAAGAGCTCTTGAAGAGCATTTGAATGGAGATGTTTCAGAACTTCATCCACACCTTGTGAAGTTAAAACCAACTTGTGCGGCATAAAAAATCTCATCACCTCATACCGCACAATTAAAAAGTAAATTACTGCTTATAGGAGTCATTTGGTCACACTTTAACAGTGCTTTCAATAAGCACCGCCGACCGACGAAAAGCGTCGGCAAATTCGCTCAAAGAAGTTGGCGACTTCTTTCTCAAAATTGAAGTATTTCAAGAAAGATTTCTTCCAAACCTTGTTGATACAGTCGGCTACTCTACTCATACCAGGTGCCTACTTCAAATTTTATTGAAACCCCTGCTTTAAGGTATTGTCCATGGACTCCACAATGCACAGGACTGAAGGTTTGATTCCAGGAGTGAAAGGAGTTTTGAGATTCTTTCATCAGCTGTGCAAAATTAAAGTTGGGAGGGAAGAAAGCATAAAATAATAGTGAGCTCTAGAGGTGATATAATTATGGTCTTGCACTCTGTGAAATCTTGTAAAACGAAGTCCATACTTTTTAGTAAAAGTTTACATTTGAACTTTGATTTTAGCTGGTGATGGTTCAAAAAAGATCAAAGGCTGCTGGGATTCCATCCATGTTGTGGAGGTTCAGGTATGCCTACATGTATGTTAATTGTGGTTCAAATTGGGTTTGGTTCAATTTATTGTGCATTATCATAATTTGAAACAAAAGAAAGTCAATGAAAAATAAAAACTGAACCAAAACCAAATTGAACCACAACATTGCAGAGAAATTTGCAAAATGTTCAATCACATAACAATTACAACACTTAACTTGCATCTAACTTGCATGTACTTGCAAATCTGTTTTGGCCACCTTTTTCAAGTCCACGTGCACAAGTTTGCATTTCTTGCATTAACTTGCATGTCTGTTTGAACAGTATTCTAACTCTACTGTAAATCAGACAAGAGCTTGAAAAAATCTCAGAAAACATCAGTAGGCTGCCAAGTGTCCTTCCAATAGCTCACAAGCTTGCCGATGATTAAAAAAGGGGGAAAAATGCAACTTTAACCCTTTTACTCCCAAGAGTGCCTTAAATCAGAATTTAAAACAAATTTCAAATTTCATTTTGCAAAACACTTCAATATAAATAGTACCATGTAAAAGTACTGCTGAAGAGGTTTCATTTGAATGGTCACACCATAGGATTTCATCCACAGACTGAAACATTACAACTTCACGCCGATTTAAGTGTGTACCCCAAATTTTGGGGTCGTTAAGTATTCATATATTCAAGCTATTGTTCTTTCTCATTACTCATTCATGCCAAGTATTTGCCGACCATGCAGCACATTTCGCCGAGCACAAATTCTTTGATGTAGGTGAGAAGTATTTCTTTTGTTTTCAACCGGTACTAGGAATAAAACCCCCAAGACAAATCTATTGTGCCGCTTGATCTATTGTCACTCAACGTAAAATTTAAATTCACAGCAGTGAAAGACAACAAATCACAGATGATGGAATATTTTTTAAGCAAAAGAATGAGTTTACAAATGTTTAAGTTATTTGAAAATTTGCACACAATTAGCAAGCGCCTTCAAGAAGCGAATTCTTCTAGTAGCTACAACTGTAGCTGAATGGTGTGCAATGAATCAAAATATTCGCTCAAATCGATTTATGAAACTATGCTGCTTTTGAATCATAACAATGATCTCTTCGTTCAAGTTTTGATTCAAATGCGCACTTTATGTTGGAGTTATCTTGAACCACGTAAACAAGTATCAAAATCACAAAAGTATTATGTTTCTGTCACGCTAAAGAGTGCGTAATTAATGTTCTGTGGCCTCAAAACAAAGTAAATGCCATGAAGATATTTTTTGAAGCGATCAGAATGTGTTCACAGTAATATTACACAACATGGTTTTATTTGCTCTGCTTTAAAAAGAATATACATTTGAGAGAGACGGCTCACCGTAAATTAGTCTACTTTGCGGGAAAGAAACCACCACTTGACTTGCTTAAAGCGATTAAAAACCTCATTTGAATTTCTGTTTATGACCCAAACAATACTGCCCTTTCAACAGAAGGAAATTTTTCTTTTTTTTCAGCTCAACAATTTTAATTTATCTATTAAGTGCATGACCTTTGAAGTCATGCTTCGATACATTCCGCAACTTAATAGAGAAATGTTTACACGCATAAATTACTTCGCAGTTCGAATTACCGCCATGATGAACGAATAAAAACATATTTCGGCTTACAGTAATCAAAATATCTCCTTTAAGATCTCTTTTTAAAGCTCTCAGCATGCTGTAATGTTTTAAGTGAAAATAAAAGTCGATAACAGTTTGCGAAAAAAATGAAATGCATAAAATGTGTGCAGCGATTCTCTGAAGTTTATCGCACTTCAAGAACAAAAGGATATGTTCGCAACTCTGCCACTCAAGGATACTTAATTGTGCTATTGTGTTTGGTCCTTTGAAGTTCAGTGAAAAGTATCAAGGTCTTCCTCCAAAAGATCTCACCTTTTTCTAAACGAATGAGACCGAACTTACCCGACACGCTTTCGCTAGCTGTCGAAAAGAATGCCCAAAGGAATAAACTGAGCCTTCATCCAGCGGTATAGCCCATTTGAAAATGACACACTTAAATCAGGCTGAAGTTGTAATGAGTTAGAAACACCTCATATCCCTCCATAACTGACTGTGGGAGTGAAAGGGTTAATGTGACATGAGCTCTGTTCTGGGCATGAAGTGCTGTTTACAATGTTTTCTCTGCTGCAACAAATTAACTCCTGCACTGAATTTGTAAAGATTACTCATTTTGGGATCGCCAAGGGGATTAATGTATTTTTATTAGCATTTTTCCTTTTTTATTGGTTCTATCTATCATAGATTTGTTTTATAAATTTTAACTATTATGTTGTGAATGTAAAGTGCTTTTGATCATTCATATGTTAAAAGGCGTTATAGCAAATTAGGTAATAAATTATTATTATTATTATTATTATTATTATTATTATTAAGGTGAAGAGAGAACCTTGAATGAAGTGGCCATTGATGGCCATTGCAGTTAAAGTTATCAACTTGGGTCAGCTGCAAATAAAGAACCTGAAAGAATTAACTTTGTGTTGAAATCTCATCATTCTTATCATGTTCATTTTGTTACTTGTCAGGAGAAAAGCGGTGGCCGAAATGCCCACTATAAGCTGACATCAACTGCCATGCTTTGGCTACAGGTAAAACTTAATGACATTCTTTAAATTCTGATTGTACCACCCAATAGAATGTAACTCAACTTTTTACTATATCAACTTTGTTATTTTGTGTTGTCATTAACCCTTGAACATTTTGGTTCAAACTTGCGAGTCTGTGGATTAAGTCCCTAACTCTGGCCTTTCAGTGTAAGGCGTTGTGCAGTGTTTTCTCCCAGCTATTGTTGTTGTTGTTTTTCTCCCAGCTATTGTTTTAAGAAATATATGGAGACTAGTGGAGAGAAGTTGTATGTTAAACCTGGGGCCTAAAGGGTTAACATTCATTGTAAAGGCTGGAACAAATTGCAGATTTAAGCAACATGCACCCATCTTCGTTTTCATGAGTGACAGCAGTTTCATAATTAACCCTTCACTTTTATTTTCACCTTCAGACAAACAAAGCAGGTTCAGGAATCATGAATTTAGGAGGAAGTCTGACAAGACAGGTAACTGATGCCGTGGAATGTATACTCCAGCCATCCCTGTCACTGATTATTGCTACAAGATTGTTAGGAAGTCTGTTCATCAATAGCCTGCGTAGCAGGCGAAAACGGGGAAGGGGAAGGGGAGCGAGGACACGGGAGAAAAATGGGGGACTGGGGGCTAGGGACGAGGGAACGCCTGCTACAAAGACCCGTATTTTTTCATTTCTGCGGCCGCCAGCGGCCGCAAAATTCTGATTGGTTAATTTTTGACAGCAAGTCCCACGAGAATCACGTAATTTGACGTAATTTCAACTTGGTAGCGAAATTATCTTGAAACCAGAGCGAGAAACGGGAGTTTAGAGCTCTTCTGAAGGGAAGAGATGTTTTAGCGGTTTTGCCAACGGGTTAATGTCCTAGAAAGAAAAGATTTTGTCATTGTCAGAGAAGATTTTAAACAAGCATTGCACCGTTTCACGCGTGAATTTCAAGGCAGTGTAAATATCCCGTTATCGGAATGAAGACTCACCTTTTGAGAACTATAAATCGGAAGAAGCCCCTAAGAAATGCTCAACACTATAAGCGAAGAAATTATTCTTTGAGAACAGATGGTTGTTTTAAAGAGATATCTGCCGTTGCAAGACATCACTCAAGCTGTTGACTTTGTAGGGAATCCATGGTAAAGTAAACTACATTTTTGATTGTAAGTTGTATTGAAATATTTATTTTTATAATTGCCCGACGTTTCTTCATTATGGCTTTCGCGTATCTTTTGAAAAGCATGCAGTTCAGTCAATTTAATGCCGTTCAAAATATATCGCGGTTCTTCGCTTGCGTGTTTTAAAATAAGCTTACCTTTCCTAGAAGCGAAAATTGAACGCGTTTGGTTTTCAGAAGCAAAGGGGAGTTTCTCTTAATACATCTTTCTATTGTGAAAAGCTTTGTGTCTCTTATTTCGAAAATAAGCGCCGTTGAGTGTTGTTCAATTACATAAAATGCTCTTTGATTTGAAAAAGAATTCTCATCCTAACTTTATTTTTAGACGCTTCATTGAATTCCTGCGTGAAGTCAGTCAAGCAAAAAAGCGCGCGCCTGTTTCTCATTGGTGGTTGCATTGACAGTTAACTTAATTGGATTACATAAAAATCGGTGGGCAGAGATGAAAAAATGGGGGTCTTTGTAGCAGGCGTTCCCTCGTCCCTAGCTCCCAGAACCCCATTTTTCTCCCGCTCCCCTTCCCCTTCCCCGTTTACGCCTGCTACGCAGGCTAGTTCATCAATAAAGAGCTGTTAGAGCTGAGTTTTCAAACCTAAAACAAATTTAAGCCACAACGTATCTAACATGTGTGATATAATAATCACATTTCACAATTATATTACTAATGACAGTGGTAATTTCAGGTTGAACATGATAGTGCAGTGAGTGATGCTAGTCCACATATTGCCAACATTGGAAGAATGGTTGAGGTACTGTCTAGATCTATGATCACTTCTGTTTTCCTAGGATGTTTACAATTGAAGGGCCCGGTGGAAAAAGGGCGTAAGTGATGATTTGAGGTTAAAATCGAAATTGCTCCTATTTAGCTGAACATTGGCACACAGGTTGGTTTTCGTGTGAGGAACGCTGTTGCGCACTTATTTCTTGACCTGAGATCTAAAATTTGAAGAATTAGCGTATTACTTTTGCGTGAAAAGTTTTGATGAACTGAACTCGCTCAAGTGATGTGTGAAAGATTTCTTTTGTTCTCTGCCTGAACTAAAGCAAAGGAATTCAACCTAGAATCTGTGGTCCTGTTGTTTTCTTTGTGTCAGTTTTAAGCAAAAGTAATATGCTAATTCTTCAAATGAAAACCAGCCTGTGTGCCAATGTTCAAGTAAATAGGAGCAATTTCGATTTTAACCTCAAATCATCACTTATGCCCTTTTTCCACCGGGCCCTTCAATTAAGTTTTACATTTGTTTTCATCTGTTACAGAAAACTGTCTTGGTATAAGGTTTGTTTATTGGTGTTTTCTTTTCTGAAGGAAATGGAAAACAAGATGAGAAATACTCTGAATGATATATACTTTGGAAAAACAAAGGATATTGTTAATTCCTTGAGGTAAGTACTACATGTCTAGAGCATTTTGGGGATTCATAATCATGAGCCATGAGCCCATGGACTTGACTGTATGGGTTACTGTGGGCAAATTCCCTTTGGAAGTTGGCATGAAATTGGCAGCAGATTCCATAATTTATATCTGACCTGTGGGTTTAGAAGCAGTTGTGATTGCCTGTTTGAATTATGATCACTGGTAATGTTTGATCTCCAATAGCAGGGTAATGCAATTGGTGAATTTCAAAACATTTTCAGTAATTGCCAATGCAACCAGCAGATTAAGTTGCCCATGTTGCTGTTGCTTTAGTTATGGAAAGCATTTGGAGCTTGTTTCATGTTACTCAGTACTCATTTCCTGGCCGTTTGTGTACACATGAGAAGAGACAACTAGTGGAAGCAAAGTTTCTTGTCTAAGGAAGCAACCTAGAATAAGAGATGAGAACTTGAGCCATACCATTGCTACTGGCAAAAATGCTGTTATGAGGTTTTGACAACTTTTTGATAGCCTGTGTCAACTGGCCAGCTAAATGAAGGATATGTGAGAGTCGTAGTTGTCATGTATCTTGTTTCTGCTTGGGGCTTCCCCTATGATATATCTTGGATTTGATTGGCCATATGAGACAGACACCATCAAAAAGATGTCCAAAAGTAGTCAAAAAACTAACCAAAAACTTTGTGCAAGTGGAACTGACCTGGATAAAGAGTTTTAACACTCTAGCCAGTAAGTTCATTGTGTCTCTGCAGGACACTATTTCCCAATCAGTAACTTTAATTTACAAATGTTTTATCTCCCTTACAGGAGTATGAATAGCCTTGCAGATAGAGAAAAACAGCAGCAAATGCAAAATGAACTTGTCAGTCTTCTGAAGAGTCGCCAAAAGTAGTTTTATCAAGTTAGCCACTCCTCTAATCAGTCATTGTAAGGATCTAAAATTTGTGATGTCAGATAGGTTACAGGAGATTTCTAAAATCCCCAAAGTTTTTGTATAATTTTCTGGTATTTTTCAAGAGATTGAAACCGGACAACACCCAAAAGAGCATTTTGCCCAGTATAGTAAGGTAACTTGCTGTTTCAATAATGCAAGGTATTTTGTGGAAGCCATAATCTTGTAGGATATTGATCTTTCAAAACACTTCAAAATTTTGGCCTCCTAGAAAATGGATTCTATTTGATTCCCCGCCAAAAACAAGTTGTCTTTGCTTGGCCTTATTTCATACAATAATAGTGTGTATTTCAGCAAGACATCAAGCTAAAAGAATCAATAGGGTGCCATAGTAACCCACCTACAGTAACCCACTATAGCTTTAAAATAAACTTGAACTTGTTAATCTTTGCTGTTCACATGCTCCTGTGAATGTTACTGCAAGTTGACTTTTAGTCATCAGTTTCATGAGAGATAAGTAACAAGTTAATTATGGATGCAAAGGTTTTCTTCAATTTACTGGCTATATTGTTTTGGCAATTTTATGCTATTTGACTGTTGTTAGTCAGTTATGGGCTTATAGTCTTAAGGTTTGTCACCATGCAAGAGATAATTGACAGTATCTTTACTACTTTCAGTGTTTAAATTGTAACTTACTGTAACTTGGGCAGTAACCTCAAGTCTGCAGTCTATTAAAAACATACCTTCATTTCAGATAACAAAACTTTTTTACCCAAAAGTAAGATCTTTTACACCAGTTCACTTCAGTGCCTTTTCACATGTAACAACTTAAAATGAATTTCTTTGTTTAATGAGCATAAGCTGGCTCATACAGTAGAATGGTGTCCCGCACATTGTCCAAGGGCAACATTCCTAGCAAAGACAGAAAAACTGAGGCTCTCTTCAGACTTCTTGCCCTGCGATGCCGCTAGCACATGGATACTTTTGTGCATTATGTAAAATTGTTTGTTGGTGCCTGGACAACAAATTGAGCATGCTGCCTGCCTCTTTGGGTAGTAAGCAGACATTGTTCTTGGCATAAGCACTTGGTGTCAACTTTTTGTTTGTGCCTCATGTCCTTGTTTAACCAAAGGGTGCAGCAGAGAACAAATGAGAAGGTTTTTTTGTGCTTCTTGAAAGAAAAAGAGTAGTAGAGTATCTTGAAACAATGTTATTTTTAGTTCCTGGTCACTGTGATGCAGCTCGGGCACCAAGTCTGAATTTAGTTGCGTAAGATTCAATTCCACATTGTTTGTAGCATCCCAGTATGTTGCTACAAACTGGGATGCTAAATAGAAACAACACCAAGAAAAGAAACATATGGCTTCACATTTTGTCATTTTTTCTTCACCTTGTCTTTTATGTAGATTGTTTATCCCATTGTCTTCCAGTTATAACTTATTCATAATCTTCAGAAAACAATTAGTAATTTTAATAATCACACAGTGAAGTGTATGACTACATTGTAGTTATGAAAATCATTATCTCTTGCTGCTATTTCTATCTTAACTCAAGGTCAATCAAATAAAGAGTTCTTACAAAATGTAAATCATGTCTCTTAATTAACGACAAGTTTGCCACCTTCAGTCAATGTTTGCCGCTTACTTCACACTGGAGTTCCTGAGGAACTTCCTAGCAGAGGGACACCCTTCCTGCCTACATGTACTAGAAACCACTTTGACAAGGCTGCACCTCTCATAATAAGAGGACAGTCAATCACTGTCCCAACCAAACATCCTAATGCAAAGGGTCCAAAAGGTATCCACCAAGCCTGGGTATCAACTAACAGAAGTATGACTGTTCTTGATAAGAGCTTTGAGACGTTTGCTTTCATATCACAGGCTGCTCAAATGTTTACAATGTTAACGATGACTTCATGTACTAAACTTCAAAACAACCAGTGCTGCCATCAATAATACTGTTTTGGCTGATATCTCAAATTGGCCAGTCCAAAAGTATGCACTTGTGGGTTGTAATTGGTTAATTTTTTGAAGGAATACAAATGCTTTTGATAAATGCACAATGTTTCACTCTTTATAGAGGACCCTGTTTACTTGACTGAGGTGTATGTCATAGAGTGGGGGAACAGAGCCAGGTGGCACTAGTTTTGTATCTTGATCCATATATCGAGCATGTTTATCTGTCAAAACAACAAAGTATGTTAATATTCAGTTTCTCTCTGATCAACTTTCATCTTTGCAGCAGTCTTGATGAGCCTACAGAGGTCTACAACTCCTAGTGCTTCACCCAAATAATGTAGTATGGGTTGACTGAGAGTATTCAAAGCAGAGCAAGTGGTGTGCCCTGGGGTCTCACAGACCCCCCATCCCCCACGATTTTTTTGTGAAAGAAAATAATGCTCAGAGGGTAAAAAAGCTTTTATATACACATTTTTATTTCCAGCCCCCCCCCCCCCCACCCCTCTTTTAAGTTCTCCAGTCCCTCACTGGTAATTTCCACACACCCCCACCCCTGGATGGGATGCTTCATGTAGCCCATTACAGAGTTACTACCCAGCATTTTGTTCAAAGCAACATTGCTATGCTAGCACTCATTTATACGCCTGGTTTCTTATCTAAAGAAACAAAAACGGTAGCCTTCTTGTCAAAAATCTGATGCACTTACAAGACTAATGTGAACAAAAATATTTTATTCAGAAAGTTAATAACAGGGACTGAATGGGTGTATCAATTTTAGCCATATAGAAACCAGCCTTCCTTTGTCAATGATATGAGTTGTTTGTCAGAGACAATGTAAATTATACTATACAAACCTGTTATTGTGTTGATAGAATCCACTGGGAGAGTGATGGTAAAATTGTATGCCACATAAAATATTACCAGAAACAAAAATGCAACACAAAGATAAATTGGTCCAGCTAGCACCCAGTACCTGATAAATGAAATAAAAATAAAAGATAATATTAATTAATTATTGTTGAAACACAGGAGTTAATGTAGTCTGTCCTTAAAGTGTGACGCCTGGATAAGAGTAGTCCCGAAAAGGATTATTGTTGCGACATTAAAAGAGGCAGTTAGATAATACAGTCAGTCAAAAATAGACAAATATGTAATTACAAAAGTCAAATAACATTCGTAGGAGTTGTTAAAATCAAGTGCAAGTTTCACGAAGTACATGTACAAGTGGGGAGTGAGGATCGACCAATCCCTAAAAATATCGGTCTAAAAATGCTTTGTTTCTATTACCACTGCCTTGGGCAAGTGAGCCTGCACATTTCTACAAAGGATTGAAACCAGATTTGAAAGACCAGCAGAAACTGAGCTGAAAGACTCTTGTCATAAAAATGTCATTTACTCACTTCCAATTTCATGTGACTGACCTACTGATTTATTGATTGATTACTGGTATATCAAGAATTTTTTGTGGTGGGGGGGGGGGGGGGTATAGAGGGGGAGGGGTAAGGGGTGGGTGGTTAGCATTGGCACTTCTCCTGGCAGAATTTTTCATTTTCATGGCCTCCCACTCATTGACCCTAAAAAAAATGAAAATTTAGAACGAAAAATTCTGGCCATTCAGACAATTCTTTCAAAGGAGGGTTGGCCCCCCTGCCTTGAATGTTCGATCCATCACTGGTTGGAGATGAAATGTAAATCAATGCAGAAAATTTCAAACTCTTTGGGGACTGTATTAGCAGTGTTTTCACTGAACATCTGCCTGCCATCATGACGCACTATGGAGGTAACCTACAACAAACCAGGAGAAGTCTAAGGTTTCAACAAGGAGGGCGACTCTGACTATGAGTGCACAGAGAAAATCTACTCAAGAGGAAAAAATCATTTAGAATGATCTTGCTTTGTTTACCTCTGTGGAAGATAAGTTATTCCTACACTATGAAGCCATTCTTCTGGAACACAAGCCCAGATGAAATATAGACCTGGTGTTTGAAAGACACAAAGGAACAAAGAAATATCAAATGTGTGGCCTACAATCACTGACAAAAACTGTCGGAACACCCTGGCCTGGGCCTCCCTCTTGCCCCTGTCTAGAGATGGAGAGCACTAAAAGCACGCGTCTTCCTATGTTGATAAAAATTTCCAGAAACATTTTTTGGTGTGAGAGGGAGGGAGACACAATTCATTTGCTGGTGGGAGACACATTTGTACTGACAAATAGGTTCACCCATGAAGTATATACCGACAAATATGTTCCAACAAATTGTCAACTGATGATTAGTCTACTAGCTAGCTAGCATTTTACCAGGAAAAGAAACAACGAAATTAACTTATTGATTCTCACCAAATCCAAAATAGGTCCCTAAATAAAGTACAAATCCGTAAATTGCTCGTTCTGGCGAAGGAGAAGGAGAATGTTTCGCCATAGTGGCTCTAACAGCACAACCTGCGTCGGCCATCTTTCTTTTTTGAAGTCCACAGACATTTCATGTAGTCATATACGTAGCTGTTTTCGATACCGCTGCCAAAAGCAGTTGACAAACTCAAAATCAAAATGGAGGGAAACGGTGAGATTTTGACACCGAATGATTTGCCTTCCTCCCCAGGAGAAACCGAGGAAGGTAAGTAGATAATGAATCTAAGAACTGTATTTTTAGTATGCAAAGGGTTAATTCTAATTCTTCTTACAGTGTCTGGTGGCGTTAGAATAATGAACGTGGAACCTGATGCAGAGGTATTTACAGATAAGCTTGCTTTGTAAACGCCATCTAAACTGAATCGTTATTTTTTTCGCAACAAATGTTATTTCTGGAAATGTAAAACCCTAACGAATAGTAAGGTTATTTGCACAAAATAAGTTGGAGCATGGACTCTACTAAAGTCGTACTTCATCAAAAATTGAAGGGACAGACCAAGTGACCGTGTTGAGACAGGTCAGACTGACCTTGTACTGTTCATGAAAAAAAGGTGTAGTAATACTAGACCTGTGTTTTGGAGGTGCCCGTATTAAAGGGATTCTACTATACATTGCTTTCTCTACTGTGTCGCAGATCTTCTAGTCTGTCAAACTCCAAGAATATTAATGAGAGTGAAATTTTATGGTGAAAGTTGTCAGTGACGATTAGTAATCATCTCTTGGCAACCTTTGCCAAAAACAATGTGGATCTAGATGAAGATCCTGAGCCCCGGCAGGGGGGGGTGGGGGGGGGGCACTCCCTTATTTGACCTAACCGGGTATGTGCTGCTCAACAGGGTTTGGTTTTCAGGGTCTTGCGTCTTAAACAGGGTATACAATTTCAATATTTAGCATCTTGAACAGGGTGTCTTTCTGGACTGGAAGTAGGCCTAGCTACAAAAATCCCGAAAAATGGCCTAAAAATCTTTCCAGAATTTCTCCAAAAATGTTCTAAAAATCTCCTGTTTCACCTCTAAAAATCCCATAAAAACCCCTAAAAATCTCTAAAAATCTCATGATATTAAAAAACTGGGTGACCTGTTGTGAAAATTCCATGGCTTTAGTGGGCTGTCTGCTAGCACCCTCAGTCTCAGCCAAATCAACAAGCTCTGCTGAGCCTGCAATTTTGAACTCACAGACAGCAAGGAATGCTGGATTATGGGTAAAACCACCGACTGATACAGGGAGGGGGCATCTAGGGGGCACCAAAAAGTTTCGTCACAATCGCTTCTGGCGAAACTTTTCTAAGTTTCAAGCTTTTTATAACAAATAAACAAAAAGCCTTGAAGTTATTCACCAAAACCTTTAAAAATCCTTCCAAATCTCTAAAAATCTTAAAGTTTTCTAAACATCCTGTGAAGCTCTAAAAATCCTCCAAAAAAGTCCAGATTTTTGTAGCTAGGCCTAACTGGAAGTCTTGAATCCTACATGTGGGTACCAGCAATTTTTTTAAAACTAATTCTATGAGGTACTGTTTATCTCACCTGACTTTTAACATTTGTTTTATTTGACTTATAGGAAGTTGACCTTACTCATGCAAAGATTGAAAAACTAGAAAACTTTGAACGATTGACTTGTGTTAAGGTACTAAAATTAACAATAAAATTAGTATTACTGGTAGTTTTTAATTTTTTTGGTCATTCTTTAAAGATTAAACATTTATTATATTGTAATGCAATCTTTAATTTTTTTTCTGATGAACATTACTTTGTATTGTATTTTTTTCACAAAATATCCATACCTCCCCCATGGAGGGTTTCTTTGGTTTGAACCCCCTACTGCTCTGGAAATTCCAGTTTAGGCCCCTACTTTCCTTAAAACATTTTGGCCTTTAAGACCCCCTCCTCCTTGGAATTTCCAATGACCCTCTGTGGTGGGGGTAGGGGTATATTCTGGAACCACACATTATGTAAAATTTCTTGAACTGTGTTGATGCATGGCTCTCTATGCTTTATTACAGTCCCTATGTCTGCGGAGGAATAAAATTTCCAAGCTTGAAGGACTCAGCACATTAAAAACATTGGAGGAGCTAGACTTGTATGATAATCAAATCAAACAGATAGAGGGTCTGGACAACTTGACAAACCTCACGTAAGAGAACTGTGTTGAAGGAAAATAAATCTGACAGCTACACGTATTTTCCCAAAAACTACTTGAGTTGACTACCCCAGTTATCTGAGAGGAGTAGATTTTGCTGTTTGGGAAGTTTATTTTTCATGTTCTCTTGCCAGATAGTGAAACCATCTGTCAATTCAATGTTAATAAATATCATTACTCAGTGCTTTCAATAAGCACTGATGACCGACGAAAAGCATCTGCAAATTCACTCAAAGCAGTTAGCTACTTTTTCCCCTAAATTGAAGTAATCAAAGAAAGATTTCTTTCAAACCTTGTTGATACAGTAGGCTACTCTACTCAAACCAGCTGCCTACTTCAAATGTCATTGAAACCCGTGATTACTAGTGAATTTCTAGTTCACTTAATTAAGGTACCTGCATGTGCTAAAAAAAATGGATTTTTAATTTCAAAGGGCAATAAACAAAATGGAAAATAAAAATCGGAAAAAATCTCAAGGTCACAAGTCACAATGTTTTGGGTGCAGTCCTTCATGATGATACCCAAACGTTTTGTCACTTCCATTTTTATTTATGTGTAAAATGAATACATTTTGTTTGTCCTTTTAAATTTAAACACCTAAGTTCCTAAAGTGCTACATGTCACCTGGGGAAAACATGTTTTGTTCAACCAGTAATATGTTAAGGTAGAAAATGGCTAGCCTTAGGGAACAAGAACTCAAGAACAGCTTGCTTGACCAAAGGACAAGCTGAAATTTAAGTTCTGGGAGTTAGTCATTCCTTAGACCAATCCCTGAAGCTTGTTGTGTGTTTAAATTTAAATTCATATTGATAGTAAACATTAATATTTTAGTAAACACTTGTGTGTGTGGATTATAAAACAAACAGCAACCACAAATAACTGTACTTTGCTCTCTTATTTTTAGGAGTTTGGATTTGTCATTCAATCTGATCAAGGTAATAGAAAATGTGGGATGTTTAACAAAACTCAAGAAGCTTTACTTTGTTCAAAACAAGATCTCAAAAATCGAAGGTCTTGAAAATCTGTCACAGCTTGAGATGGTGGAGCTTGGAGCAAATAAAATAAGGGTAAGAGAAAAGCAAATAGTTGGTTTAAAAACTTAACTCTGTCCTTGTGTCATAGTTTAACTCATAGTTTCAGGTTTTTTGGCTTAGTCTCGTGCATTTGATCATAAGTCTACAATTATATTAGATTGGGCTGAGAGACATGATACATTATAATATCAGGTATGATTATCATAAATAAATGTACTAATTTATTACTAATAAAGATTATTATTATTACCATAGCATCAATTGATTATTAATAAATATATCATCATGTTCTGTTAGACAAAACAGTTAAAATCTGCCTTTAACTAGACAAAACACTTGTTAAACCGTGTTTCTCCCTTACGCGTACTTTACTCTTTTGCGTTTGTTCAGGAGGGACTGGTATTTATTGTGTGAATGTTGCAATATTAACTGTTACATCATCATCATTATTATTATTATTATTATTATTATTATTATTGTCATTGTTGTTGTTATTATTATTATTATTATTTTTATTATTATTATTATTTCTGAAATGTTTACTTTGTTTTGGTGGTAGACCAGTCAAACATGAAATAAATAAATCGCAAGCTGTGGCGGTAAACATCTTTGTTGTTTAACCCCCTTTCTAACTGGTAATAGTGCAAGTTACATGTCAAATCAAAGTTTTAGTGCCTTAATATTCTGATGTGCACAGTACTACGTCGATCCACCTCATCACTAGAGAACCAGCCTCGTGTGCTGGTAATCTTGTAAAGGCTTGTTAATTGTCCTGAATAAGTAGCAAAACTAAGGAATGTGAGACAGCTTATTGGGTAAGAGTAGAGTGCTAAATATCTTGACCATATTTCCCATCATTTTAAGGTTCTAGAAGGTTTTGAAGGTCTCACACAGCTACACAGTTTGTTCGTTGGGAAGAACAAAATAACCAGACTTGAGGTATGTATTTCGTTTTGTAGATTAACTTGTTGTGAGTGACTGTAAGTTTTAAAAATATGTTGATGTAGAGCAAGCTAACAGTCAGAAGGTCGTCTGGGTTTGCTGTGAAGTGCACTTTTTGAAAAATTGAGTATTACTTAATTACTGTCTAGCAGGCTCTCCCAACCTGTGTACCTGGGTATTGAAAAAGTATTAATGTCCCGTGTTTCCTTCTTGTGTGATGCAGTTACTTAAAGGGGCTACATCACAGGTATTTTTGTGTTTTGGGGTCAAAATTTTGCTTACATCAATACTAAGAGCATTTTTGTATCTACAAAATGTTTTTGTGAGAACTCCAAGAAGAAATAAAGTGAATTCTTGAAAGGAGAATAAAATATAAACAGTTAATAATGGTTGAAAAAAGCGGCCCAATTTTTTTCAAGTGTCAATCTGTTTCCATCCCAACCATCTGTGGCCAAAGGCACTTACTTTACAGTTTAAGTGTACTAGTAGGGAAGGGTTGTTTTAAACAAAGATAGACCATTAGTTTGGGTTTCCATCATTATAAACATGACTTTTGGCTTCTCAAATTTTTGCTAAAAATTGGTGACATAGCCCCTTTAAAGGTTGTTTTGGCAGTTCAGGGTGGCTAACACAGTTTCCTGCAGTCTTGAGCTGCCTATTTCTTATCTTAGTGGGAACTGGTGGAAGCCCCCCCCCCCCCCAATGGTCCACCTTTGTCCTATATTCCTAGCATTTCTGCCTTTCTGATTCACATCGATATTGCATGTTTGCAGAATCTCAGTTGTCTTACGAATCTCAAGTTGCTCAGTATACAGGTGAGTAACTTGTTTGGCTGTGTGCTTTTTAATGGCTTTTTACTGACTAAGAACACACTTACCGCATTTACTCGAATAAGCGCCACCCCCAAATAAGCGCCGCCCAACCACTGACAGTTAAATTAAAAGTAATGTAAGAAATGTAACATGTGCAAACCCATGTTAAAAAACACTCCCCTAAACATTAATCCTTCCCTTAGCACTCACAGAAATTATGCCCAAGAAAACGCCTAGAACAAGCTATGAGCCATAAATATTTAATAATAAGTTACTGATAAAAATTGTTATTTTGCAAAATTATTTTCAACATCAAATTTCATTTGATATTCTAACAGAGGAGTTTTATTAACAGTGACTGGTAATATCTTGTTGTTAGAGCAATCGTATTGTCAAGTTGGAAGGTTTAGACAGTTTGGTCAACCTTGAGGAACTCTACATCAGTCATAACGGCATTGAGGAGATAGAAGGTCTTGAGAACCTGGTAAGTTTGGGTTAGCGTGGGGCTCCCAAGGTAGGGTCATGGGGTTAAGCCATGGTGGTGTGGTGGTTAGTATTTAACACTTTAGGGACCGTTCATTTTTTACCAGGTAGGGGGGGCTGGTGGGATTTTTGAACTGTCATTAAGAAGTTGCATGGCCCCCCCTCAGTCAATAAATTTTTCCTATGCCTCCCCCCCCCCAATAAGGGTAAATTTTTTGGGTGACCCCCCCCCCCAACTGTACAGTTAACAAAACCATCTTTTTGACAATACCATTATATTACAATTAATACTACAGTTGCATTTGCCACTTTTGACTGTACTAAGTCAGCAAAAGAGAAATGTTTCAGCTCGCTATAAACTTTGAATTCGTTGAAGAGTCAAAAAAAAAAGAAGAAAAATCAATTTCTGATCTTCTGGTTATGGCTCTTCCCGAACGTGTTGTGGCTGGCCTCTCAACTTCTTCGACATCAATGAAGGCAACTTCTTCATCATCATCGATGAAGGCAAGAATGACATCATTCGATTTGTCTCTTTCACTGCTGCTTTCGCTTCCACTGTTGTCGTCTTCATCGCTATCATCGTTATCAATGTCTAGCAAAGATTCATTTTCAGCTGAGTCTTTTTCTCTCAATCTTGTTTGTAGCAGATCAGTTCTTTCAGGATTCATTTGGAGAAGCCAGTGTCTGGCAATTACCTTAACCTTGTCATGTTTGGTGCTCTTAGATGCTTGTCTAGTCTATGGTGCTTGAGGTATTTGTTAAGCTCTGGCACTCGAAGCTTTTGTAATTTTGTCGGATCTTCGCACAAATCTTTCCAAGCATAATCCTCATGATTTTTCTCCTTCGCCTTCTGGCTTTCCTTGGCCCTCTCCTCTGCCCTCTTCTTCTTTTTGAAATCTACCACCTCAAGATGCTTAAGGTGTTCAACAACAAACTTTGGCTTAACAATAAACTTGTCAGAAAATGCTGCTACACTTTCTGAATCTGACAAAACTAGCCTGCCACTGCCACGCTCCTTCTTCAACTGAACTCTGGGCTGCCAATCATCTGGATTACGGCCCTCCCTTGGAGTGTTGTTGTACGGTAGGTAATGGTACTCGGGAAGACAGGAATGGTCAGGAAAAGGCTTCGGACATTTATCTATGAGTGGTCCAGTCCATTCTTTACAAAAAGAACAATTGGCTCCTACCTTTTCTCCACAAGAAACTTTAAAAACTCCCTGTAGTTCACCCCTTCCTTGTAATGTTCAGTTCTGAACTTCTCAATCTTGGAAAAGTAGTTGTTACTAGGGACAGACTCTTTTTTCGCTCCAGCGTTGTGGAACTGTACCAGGTATGATGTGTTGTGACATCTATTGATATCGTTTGTCTTATGATTCCGTTTTGAAATGCTGCAAACTACATTTGAACTGCATTCGACCAAACGAATACAGCATTCAATAAGCGATTACAACACAATGCACTCAATAACATCTCAATAACATCTTTCTTTTACGGTAGGTTACTAGTTCCTCCCCTGCTGAAGGCGCGGACATCTCAAAGGGACTTCGGAAAACAAGTATTGCCCATATTGCAAATCCAAAAGGAAAGAGAGGGCAATACCACATGAGCATTTTCAAAGAGGCTCATTCCAAAATGCGAAAGAACCGCGAAAGTGACGAGTCCTTTAAGACTAGGTTCACCACTGAACGATCCTGTCGATACGATGTTTTACAATCAAAAGAGGTTACCTTTCTAAGTGCGGATGGGTGTTCGAAAAGAGTAAGTGAGTTTTCCAAACCAGGATATCATTTGTAGCCCAGTGATGGAAGAAGATTGAACTTCTTCATGAAAGAGCACAGAAGCATGTTTGACAGGTTGAATGGCATGGTGAAACATTTGAAAGAACATGAGTCCACACTCTTCCAGCCTAATGGGCTTACCTTGAAGCAAGGAGAAGAATTTGCTCACGATTTTAATGTGGAGCAGATCAAGTGCATTGAGGCTAAGCTGCTGAAGGTCAAGCAGGATATGGAAATGCTAGAAGAAAACGAGAAAAGTTTCCACACTATATATAAGGGCATACATAAAGAACATATAAGCAAGAGGCGAAGGAAGAAAGAAACCGAAGAAAATCAAATGAAAGGAAGAAGAAGTGAGATGCAAACAACGTCCAACGAGTGTATGGCATCTGTGTTGGAAACCCGCTAGGCAATGATCTTGCAGAATGTCTTGTGTATCCTCCTTCCCTAGCCATCCCTGAAGAGTGCGTCAACGTCGAAGATGTTGCAGAATTACTGAATAGACGAGATGCACCATATATTGCACAGATGTTGCAATCAAACCACTTCAGCAATGCGGCAGGAAGCAGAATAATCACAAACCACAAGCCTGACGTTAGAGATGATGTGTACTGCCTCCTGTATCCTGAAGAGTATACTCTGCCTGAAACGAACGAAAGCGACTCCCACAGCGCTAGCAGCACAAGCGACGAGGAAGAGCTTGAAGAAGATTAGCAGAGAGAAGCAATGTAGTAACAGTAACTTTATTTATTCAAGATAGTTTACAGGCCTTTATAGCAGCTTGCAGGTAGCTTAGGCTATTCTGGTCGAGCTACCACAAAAATACAGAAATGAAAATTAAGTAACTAAATAGAAAGAAAACTTTGTTGGTTTATTAAAGTTCCCAAGCTTTAAAATTGTAGTCTGTAGCCGTGGAAACGTTATTAAAAGCAGAAGGAACTTCTTCAATAGATTTTTAAATCTAATTTGTGTATTTCGGTGGGGATATATTTTTTAAAAATAGTAAAACATATCCTGTCTTTAAGTATTACAAAAATATTTCACGTGACCCCCCCTTTCCCTTATTTTTTTTAGATGGCCCCCCTTTAAGGCCATTTTTTTTACGTGACCCCCCCAAATCCCACCAGCCCCCCCCTACCTCGTAAAAAATGAACAGTCCCTTAAGCACCAATATGAACATCCATATTCTCCTAACTATTCTCCTTATATTTCTTATGTTACTAGTTGGGAGAATTTGACCAAAAATCAAGACATTGATCACTGGTGATCATTTCCTGTATTCTCGTGACCTGTATGTTTGATCAAGTAGTAATTCTGTAAGGAGAAATTAGATGCTTGTCACTATTGGGGCTCAAAGGTTCAAGACTTTCTATCAAACTTTTGTTCAGAAGGTTGGAGGGTGAGTGGTTGTTAGGTTGTTGTCTGTATTGTTGTACTGTTGCCTTAAACAAGAAACTTCAACCACGTTAGCTCTCTTTACCTGAGTGTATATGTGTACCTAGTCCCTTAAATGCTTCTGTCATGATTATTCTGTAAGAATTACACATTTAAGAAGTTTGTTGTTTTACATGTTTCACTTATTTGTCATGAACTGTAATATTTTTCTGCTATGTTTACACAGACGAAATTGACAACTTTGGATTTAGCATCGAACAGAATAAAAAGAATCAAGAATGTCTCCCATCTTGTCAATTTGGAAGAATTCTGGGTAAGTTGAGTTTGCCACAGCCATACAAATATCCAGTCATATCGTCATATTGTAGGAAGTCTGTATGGGGATAAACTTCAAATAAGTGGGGGTGGGGGATTGCATGTTTTGAGCCCGAACTATGAGGTGGGGTGGGATTGCTGCTTCATACAATAATCAGTGTCAGTTGTAACAAAGGCAACTGCAGGCCCTGTGAACTGTGAATCAATTGGAAAACGCAACAAAAACGTGAAACTGGTACCAAACGCGAGATTACATGTATAACCGGTTTTGGATTGGTTTAAAAATTTGATTGCTCTGATCAGGTAGAACACGTTTCAGAAACCAGAAATGAAAAAAACAAAACATGAACATATCTAGGGAAAAACGTGATCCACCAACCGGCCCCTTCGACAACTGCTTTCAACAGTTCATACTTATTTTCCATTTGCAGTTTAATGACAATCAGTTGGAGTCTTGGGAGGACCTGGACCAGTTCAAAAACTGCACTAAACTACACACAATATATCTGGAACGGAATCCAATCTGGCAGGACACAAGCTACAGGCGGAAAATAAAACTCGCTCTGCCAACTGTTACGCAGATTGACGCCACTTTATGTGGTTAAAAAAGAAGAAAACAGTGAAAGAAGCGGTTATACTTGTTTAGCCTCAAAGAGGACGCTTTTTTGTAAAAATACATTCATTTGATGATATAGAACTTGGTTAAAGTTATTTACAGTCGAGTCTCACCATAAGTACAGCCTTCTTATCTGCCATTATTTTGGAGACAAATTATTGTCTCGTTTGCAACCTAACCAAAACAATTTTCGCTTTTGTATCGGATAGATGTTAAAAATTATTGCTTAAGTCGTGCATGGAGAGCCTGGAAATGTACAATCGTTCGGATTATTGAAAGGTCCAGATTACTCACTAAAAAAGACTACCACCTTGAAGGTTGAATTGGGTACAGCGCTATACAGTAATGTAGTTCTTGTGGAGAGAAAAAAACTTTTGAAGAAGAAAATTCACTTTTTAGCACATCTTTATAAGGCTTGTGTACAGAAAACGTTAATAAACGTTCCTTTATTTGGATTGACGGTTTTCCATTACTGTAGGTAAAGTCGTACACGAGCCAAGGAGTTCCACACGGCCGGAGCTTATCCCGGTTTCTGTAGCATGAAGCAACTGAGAGTATTGCTACTCCCCCCTGGATGGGATGCTAGTCCATCGCAAGGTTACTCGATTTCATGATGTCCCCAAATGATATCGGTGACGTCATGACATTTCGTTCCTTGTCGAGTAAACCTGGGTACTAGGCTGAGTTCCAACTAAGGCCCCGGATGGATTTTACGTTCGCTTTCGCCCGTTCAACATTGTTGGATTCGTCACGTTAAACGCTTTTTGGAGTATTAAGTGCCGGTAATGTTGAACAGTATTGCCACTAAATATTCCTACAATGTTGGATGATTTTTAATCCTTATGATCGACGCCAAACGATTCGATAGGACTCGAAATCAGGGGCTGTTTACATGGAGGGAGGAAGATCCTAGCACAAGGAAGATCCTAGAAGGCGAAACATATTTTCGTTTGGTTTACATGCAAAACAGTTTGGTTGGGGTGGTTGCTGGAAATGAAATAAAACTGTCGGTGTTTAGCAGCTGAACGCCCGGCCGCCGCCATATTTGTTTTTCTGTCCCTAGTATTAGGATCTTCCGGGCGAAGGTAGTTTACATGGCATGGTGCTAGGATCTTCCTATCTCTCAGCTAGGAAGATCCTAGCGCTAGGGCCAAGTACAACATTTTGCATGTAAACTGAATACAGAAAACATATGGCGCTAGGATGATCCGCCTTCTAGGATCTTCCTAGTGCTAGGATCTTCCTCCCTCCATGTAAACAGCCCCTCAGTCCTTCCTTACCACTCGCTCACTTTAAAACAGGAATTGACGCCTAACCGAACGTGCCTTGACTGCGGGACATCATGAAATAAAACATCTATCAATCTATCAGAGGTTCAATGTCGGGGGGGGGGGGGGTTATTGGATTTATGCTGCGCGAAGTCAGAGTGCAGGTGCGAAGAAGGCGAATCCTCACCTCCCATCACCGTCTATCCTTTCTTTTTTTTAACTCGCTTTTTCAGCGGATTCTCTCAGTACGAAAAGCCCCTTTGAACCGGAGGAGAGAGGACTAAGCATACTCGAAAGGACTAGCTCGTTCTCAGGAGCTTGCGAGACAGACAGACAGACACGTTATCATCTTATGTAGACACGGGTGTGAAGTCACGTGGCATTTTTCAGGCCTCGTGTTACAAAAGAAATGGCCATGAATTGGCTGCCTTTTGCTTATTTCATAACTTTGACTTGAGAGAATTCTCCCAAATTCTGTCAAACTCAATCTCCTGTTTGTATCAAGGTATGGAAGTGGTGCGTCATTTTCTATTTCACCCTTAACTCCAAACGTATACATCCTAAGGTTTTTCAATTTTTATTTCCCCCACCCTGAACAAGACAATTATTGCCGTAGCTAAATAAAGGGATGCACTTAGAAACAATGAAATAAAGTGGCATCGTTTGATCAATTTGCTTCCCTCTAAGAACGTAATTAGATAAGCTGTTTTTTCTTTTGAACAATACACATAATAACCGAATATGACCTTTCTCAATCAAACTTGTCCAGTGATTGTCGCCGAAACAAAGAGAGTAATTTAATTTGTCTTCTCATTGTGCATTTCGTTTATTAATTTCAGGAATTATTCATAAATGACACAAGAAATTAAATGAAACATGTCCGCTACAAAAGACAATAAACATGATAAACCTGCTACACAACAAATCATCTTTTTTTACATTTCGTTAGAACTTCAAACCTCACAGTCTTTGTTTAACTTTGTTAAAAAAAAAAGCTTCCATTGTGTATAATACTGGTCGAGAAACACAGCAACAGCATGTAAAATTGCTTTTTAGGTTTAGCCAACCATTTTCAAAAGTTTAAGGAACATTAACTCGACTCCATGAAGGAAGGATCAGTGAATGAAATCTCTGATCTTTGATGTTTCGAAGTTCCATCATACAAACAATAACCAAATTAAATTCTTGTCCAAATATACACTGAGAATTAAATATACTATGATTACACGGAAGCAGTCCAAATGTAGAGCGTATCGTTTTTAGTATGAACCGTTTTGTAGCAAAATTCCGCAGAGACAACGTTTTCCTCGCGTTCCATATTGTTTTTGTCTTCGGTGTTTGAACTAATCATCATGTGTTTGTTAAAAACAGCTTCCAAATCCATGGCCACTTTCTCATACAGCGGAAAATTATTGCTTCTTTCTTTCTTTCGCGACTTCACCCTTTTTAGCCCGCTAATTCGTTGGCCAGCAAACGAGTTTTCGTAGCACTTGGCTGGAATTTCCCTTCCCTTTTTCACCTCCGAGGTAGAGCCTTTCCTGCTGGAGACCTGTGATAACCAGTCAGTCTTGTGTCTTTCTTCCTTCTTGTAAGATGTCGGTAGTACACAAGAATCAGTCTTCTCGCTTGATTTCCGTTTCTTTGGTGCTTTGATTCCCAAGACGTTGTTGAATATCTTTCCATATTCCTCTCTGAACTCTTCCTCGAAGGCATCAATGGAAAGCATCATGATTTCTCTTAAGTTGAGTGGTGAGATTGCTAAATACGTACTGTGTGGCAGTACAGAGCCCGGCCACAAATAAACTCTTAAACAAGATGAAAATTAGCTTATTTGTAGTCGCCACTGAAAAAAATAACTACAAGTCAGTAGACCATGGAATTAGCTTATTAAAGATATTTTTAATTAAAAAGTGCCAGAGGGGAGAACGTTCTTGAATGGATTAATTTCAATATATAAATCGAGTTCTACGAGACGCCCATGACATGTATAAGAAATATATATATATATATAAAGACAACCGATTCTGAGATGCCATCTCTCTCAGTGGAACGACAGCGGTCTCTCCTACTCTTCTGAGAATCAGATAAGCAAAAAAGGCTATTTTAATGAATTGAGTGTCACACTGTCTTATGCGCTATCCTTGACTAGTCTCTCATCTGTTCTCGACCCCCCTGCCGACTACTCCCATAAAGAAACCCCCCAAAAAAAATGAAAAGCAAAACAAAAACAAAATAAGATAAAAATTAAAGAGTATAACGCACTAACTAAAATATCTACAGGGGCTGCAAAGCTTTCCCTTCCTACGTCAGACCGCCGGCCGGATGTGTTGGTGTTATGGATGGCAGTCAGTCCACGTGAAGCTCATTCAGCCGGGCCTGGTGAGAGACCCGCTCATAACACAAGGATCATTTCCATGCAGGTCACTTATCGGTGAAAAAACCCTATAGTGAAATGACAATGTGGTGTTGTTTTACGCCTTACAAGTGTATTTCTGCTTCCGGAAAATTGGATCTGGCCCATAACTAGACTTCTCCGTTTTTCCTTCGCATCCCGCAATCTGGGAGCTTCGGACAGGTTACTACGACTTTATTGGCAAAAACACAGTATTGCAACCACTTCGCCGCCTGAATCGAGGTGAAATGAATACTACCTATTGGATCTCCAATCGGAAGTGCATTTGTCTGTGTTCTCTGTTCAGGTAGTGAGGGATTTGTCCGAATAGCTAGAAAAGTGGCATTGAATGCCGTAGGCTTTCCCTGAGGTGATGGGAGGGAGGGGATAGGAGGGCCGGAGGGGATAGGAGTGCGTGGTCGCAGTGGGATTTTACTCAAAAATATAAACCCACAAACACGGGATAGGACTTCAGAATTGTGTGCAACCTAGAGTATCGCATAGCGCATAGCATGGGCTCCTGCGCATAGTTAACTGGTTAAAATATCTATGGGGACCATTCGGTTATGCTGCCGCATCTCTTCTTCTGTCTCGTAACTGGCTTAAAGGGGAACTCCTGTTTAAAACTGACCAGCTTTCAGTGGCCGCATTAAAAAACATCCCCATGGCTTTTATATGGGGGTTTCCTCCACCCCTCCCCCCTGCCCACGGTTGGCCTAAGCAGCCTTGCCTGCAACAAAGTTCGGAAATATTTTGGGGACGGTCTGGGCACGAAAATAGTTTTCAATATGGCGGATTTCTTGATAACTTGACGGTGTTTGTTGCAATGGAAGATTTCAGAGATTGACTCAAGAATCGAGTTTTATTACATAGTATACAGCCATCAGAAAGTCGCAATGGATCTTCTGGGCTCAATTCTGAAGAACATGGATGCCCCTCCGACCACAGAGGTTGACAAAAAGGCGAAAGGTGTTTGAATTGAATTTTGACGTTCCATCCAATTAAATTTTTATAGATAAGCTTAACTTAAGTGTAAACGTATCTAGTTCGTAATAACCTTCGTTTGTTTGCAGTTTCTTAAGACAAAGAGTTATTTGTTGCAAAAGCATAAAATGAACGCAAATCAGACGTTTTTGAAAGATTTCCAGCTGGAAGCCCGATACATTTATTTTTGCATTCAGTAGTCGGCAGTACAGTGCAGGTGTATTTTGGGCGAGCGAGCGAGCGCTCAATAATCTTTTATGTGTTCAGGCTGCTGCACAGTGATTTGTGTATCAGCGTGTTTTGGGTATGCCTAGTGCTATGCTATCCTCAGTGGGGATCCCCTTATCGCTCATATTTGACATTCTTGTACTGACAATAGACAGAGGCAAGTGAGGTCATACGACCTTTTATCTGCCATACAAGTGTTTTTCATTTTAAATTTTGAGACAAAGTCTTCAAAAGCTGTCGAACATGAACACGGTCTTGATGTGTTTCATCGCTATACCTTTAGTCGACCACCAACACTTCATCTTCAGCAATTATAAATTGCGTGATTGCAAATAATGAATTGCTGGTTTCAAAACAGAGGTAAGGGATATGGCGATCGCTGGCAGTCAAGTTTAAGCCAGCCTTTGTAATCCTTCATGAGGATATTTTATGAAACAAAATAACAGACATCTCCCACTGTCTTCTGTCTCTGTTATTATTATTATTATTATTATTATTATTATTATTATTATTGTTGTTGTTGTTATTTTGTACTGTAGAGGAAAAAGCCAAACTCAAGAAACTTCAAATGGAGGAAAAGAAGAAGAATGCAGCATTTCGTGGCAAGGTATCGAAGCTTTCTCCTTAATTAATATTGTAACAAAGGGTAAAATGCTAGCCCGGGATTAGCATCAATTTCAAATTCACTTTTGATCCATAATGACATGGATTCCAGTAAGTTATTTTCCCTTGACAATTTGACTTTGACTACTCACAAATTTTCATGTAAAATTAACAGCGGTAACGCTTCTAAACAAGTGAAACAGTAACCTTGGACAACATTTAACCCAAGGTTAGGGCTAATCAGCTTTCGGGCCCTGGTCAAAAGTCAGAACAGTGATCCTTGGCTATTAAAAGAATCTTAGATTATATGAGTACCACAGAATTTAAAGGGGTGTGTGGAATAAGGTCCTAAGTGACTCCTGATCTTATGCCAAACTCTCCCTTTGATTTAAAAACAGACACAAGCAAAATTAGAAGGAGAATTTAACAGTTCATCAGAAGTCAGTTAAGGCTTTACTCCAGGCACCCCTTCAATTTTAGTACTTCTTGTGTTATGATTATCATTCAAGTTTTCTCTTTTATTCAGATAGAGAAAGAAGTGACAGAGTTCCTCAAAGACACGAAAGAAACACGACTGAAGTACCCACCAATGACAAGAATACAAAGAAGTATTGTGTGAGTACCAGACCACTTTCTTTTAAGAAATTCTGTCTCATGAAGCAACAAGTTATGTCATAAAAAAGATGGGACCTCTTTTTCTTCTAGCCTTTTTAGGTGTGGGGAAAGCTTTTTACTTACCCCTTCAGTAACAGCTGATCTTGCTGATGTCACTGTTGACATCTTGCATTTAGAAATTCACTTGTTAATAAAACAGATATTATAACTATGCTTCTTCTTCTTCCTTGAATAGCCCACCTCCTTCTTAGTGAAGATTCTCGAGAGCGTTGGTGCAGGTGCTATTAAGAGCATGTAAAATTCAGTCATGCTAAATGTTTGAAACATGCTTGAAACGTTACATTTCAAAGTTGTAGCATTTACAGTAACTGTTGTTCATGTGACTGGGTGGATACTTTTGCCACACATCCAGACAAATGTCTGTAAATTTGGCATTTTTCAAAAGGAAATATTTTATTTAATTCTCATCAAATTCTTGTTGTATAATAGAGCATATTATGCTTTAGTTAGTAAATTGCATAGCTGCTATCTTATCTGTATTAGTTTGCTAATTAATGAAGAGGTCAAACAGTTCGACATTAACAAAGTGCCAGTCTTCATGTTTTGCCACTCCAAAGAGACCCATTTTGACCATTCTAACAAGGGGGTTAGTTTCTAAAGAAACTGTGGTGCTGCACCGGCGAGGAAGCGAAACACAAATGACAAGTGATAAAGGGCTTCTTTCTGACGAAGGATTAATGCTGGAAACATCAGCTTTCAATCTCTTTTTAGTGGCCAATTTACCTTAACAACTCAGTTGGTAGATCCAAAGTTTTCTGTTTTAACCATTCTTGTCCTGTTTGCAGTCATGATGTTGCAGAGATTGCTGGTCTCACCACGTTCTCTTTTGGTGAAGATGAAGTTGACAGATATGTTATGTTATTTAAAAAGGTAATGTCAGAAATAAGCTCAATCTAGCCTGCACGCAGATGACTTAAAACCTTCAAATAATGCACCAAGATTCTCATGTGTCCACTGATTTCACTTTTAAACAAAATCATTGATATTTCAATGCTTACAAGCCTGCAACATCTACAAGCATTTAGCCCAAAGAGTACCTGAGTGTCCAGAAGACAAAACCTTAGCTCTCACAAATTTAGCAGAAAACATGCTACGTGGATGGCAACCTTTCAGTTTTTTAATTAAAGGATGAGCATTAAAACAAATTTTGTTTTAACAAGTCTTTTTATTTACTCAGCTTCATCTGGTGATTTTATATCCACTAAAATGTACCAAGTAATTTTTTAACCAAACCATGTGATTGAATATTACAATTTCGACTTGTGTTGGTTAGGAATTCCCACCCTCAGATGAAGAACTTGAGGCTTACAGGAATGGAGAGGTATGTTGAAAATTTATCCTTCTTTATATCTATCTTGAGATGGTGTGTCAAATGTTAAATGTTAGTTAGCGAGAGTAGTCTTTTTCTCTGTGAGCCTGAAGTTTTTTTTTTTTGTTGCTGCTTAGACTTGGACAGGTTCACTAAAAAATGAGACAAAAAACAAGTCACACAGAAAACAAGACTCCAGAGACCTGTGAAGTTTGAGTGAAATTTTGTGAGAATAGGATTTCTTGAAAGACCATTTGCTACCCCTGAGGGTAGTCTTTTATAATTTATTGTGAAAGGGATCAAAACTGGATGATATAATAATTATTATAACATGATTTTTTTGTCATATGTTGTCATTCCTTCACTATGAAAATTTCAACTCATATTTCAGCATGCAAAATTGTGAGAGGTATCAGTACTTTGAGATGATGTTATGGTATCATTAAAAAAAAAAACGTTTCTTAATGTACGTGAAAACATTGAAAAAAAATGTTATTTCAACAGGAATTTGATCCTGACAGTATAGGCAAGTCCAAGGAAGAAGCTAAGGTAATTTGATTTTTTTGGCTGATTAATGTTCATCTTTAAAGGGGCATTTATCATTTGTTCAAAAAAACTGTGAAATTTCAGTTGAAAATAAAATGTTGCAGCAATTGTCCAAATATTCCTTTCCAAATTTGTGGATTTCCTCTGGAAGTTGTCCCCCTTTCGACCCCCTTTCCCATACAGAACAGGACTTGGGAAAATTCTGTACCATTTGTTCACTTCGTCCTCTTCCAGTTCCCTAACATGGACAATATAAAGTTTACCATAGCCCTGGGGGCTGGATTCATGGAGCCCTCCTAAGATAAGATATGTCCTATGTATTGTTGGAAACAAAAGCCTTTTGTTAAGAAACAACATTGTGGACTTATCTTGACTTAGGACAGCTTTGTGAAGTCTGCCCCGTGGTAGTGAACACATAACTGCAAAATGTGCTGCTCTAAGTTGTCTTTCTTTGCAGAATACAGATGATAGTCACAATTCTGACAGAGCACAGAGCTCTTCAAAGATTTCAACACATCCTCCACCCACATACTACAAAGACAAGTACAGACACTTACTGGGCTCTGACAGTGGCAAGGATGCTGCTAGAGCAACCAAAAGTAACTCAGCTTATGGCTACGGTGAGTTCAATGCCCTCAACCACTTAATATGCATCCATCAATTTTCACCGTTTGAAGTGCCACTGGGACCAGAATTTTGGTATCCCATATTTTTGCATTTTCGTAAATGGTCTGTGGTTGTTAGTCACCATGCCAAATTTCAACTCATTAGATGACGGGAAGTCGCTTTTTTTGGACGGTTTTTGTCGAGATTTTACGGCCGCCATTACTGGCCCTTGTTCCGGAAGCTGGCTTGCGAATTCGCGGACGTGACGTTAGAGGCTCACCTCAAACCTTGTACCTTCATACGGTTACTTGCCGCGGGAAATTTAACTGTCGTCGAGGGAAGATTTCCTGCCAACTGTTTGCTGTACGGCCTTGAAATTTTCGTTGCTGCAGCAGTTATAAAAAGTATCACTTGTTTTGTACAATTCTGCACTAATAAATCCAACCACCGAGCTGGTATTTCGCTTCATCAAAGCCTTGCAAGTGGACCCGCAATGGAAAAATGGATAATGTTCGTACTCACACACAGTGCAAATTTCAACCCAAGAGGTATTTTCGTCGGCTGTTCTGATCACTTCACGGACGAGTGTTTCCAGAGGGCTGTTCATGTCGAAGGATCCCAGAGGTCGATTATTCCATTGTCCATTCGAGCTTTATGGAAAAAAAATCCGGGAAAAACGAGACGAAAGGTACCTAATCTTAACGCAGTTGAAGTGATAGTTTGTTTCTTTTTCAACGCATCCACCATTGTGCAAAACTTATTTTCTTTTTACGTATTTTAAAATTTATTTTGCAGTTCTGCCGTCTGCTAGCGCGAAGATCTTCGGCGTAGTCCTCATAAAATGCATCCTAGGCGAATGCAGGACCACCGAGAAACTTTTCTTCTTATTCCCTGTCGGTGAAGAGTCGATTGACATAATTGTTCGAAATATATTAATGTTCTATTATATAAAGGATTCAACAGGTCGGCTCGTCTGGCGTGGAAATTTAAGTTGGGAAAAAATATCACACGCCACTATTTGTCTAAGGGGTTTTACAATGTTATTTCTTTTAACTATCATAGCAATCTTAGTAAATGAACTACTAAGAAAAATGATTGGATATCAAGTTATTATTTTTACGCAATGAATGAAGCAAGTGAACGCTTCGAGCTGCTTCGTTTCCTCGGTGGTCAGCATGTTGTTGTTGAGCAGCAGAGAATTTTCCTTGTGGCTTTGATTTGCACTACAAATATTTAGATTCCGGTCACACAAGGCCTCCAGTTCTTAAAAAAAAAGGTCTTGGTTTATTTTACTTTTTTCGGCTCAAGTTAAGAATTCTACAAAAAGTGTTCAAAATATTTAGGAACGCCAAGCACTTGTGTTTCAATGCATTAAGCGATCACTGTACTACTAGGGTGGACACGACAAGCTTCATCGGCTGACTGCCAGATGACTACAGCATTACGGCTCTTCAAGAAAGTTTCCCATACTATGCTAGAATGGCCAAAAATCTCAATGCTTTACAATATATAATGAATATATACAACGGCAGACAAAATATAGCTTCTTTTATTTCTCCAACGAAGCGAACAATAAAATCAATCGACCGATGCTTGAGAATTCGCGAGCATCAAATTCTAGAGTTTTTATAGGTGTTTTGTCTAAATTTCCAAAGCTTAAAACATCAGTTTTTCGAATAGCAGGACAGCGATTTATCCGTTGGATAAGAGTTATGCGCTCTTTAAGCAACTTGTGCCTGGACTGTAATCACTGTATAAGCATTATTTCGCACATATTTCGAACTCCCGCCAATAAGGCGAGAAAAAACAACTTTGAACAGTTTGTTTACAAGCTTATAAGCTGAAATCTCCTGACATCAGTTCTTACATCGTACGGTAAGAAAAATTCTTCATTTGCCGAATGAAATGAATCCTCTGATGCTTCGGAAGCTAAAGACTGTTCCGAATCGTAGAAATACTCTTCGGAGGTTTCGACGGTAGGCATCTTGAGTCAAAACACAAGGAAGCGCGACTGAGGTGAGCCTCTGACGTCACCAGCTATTAAATTGTGCAATCACCCAGGAACACGTTTTCAGTAATGGTGGACACATTTTACTCAACTTTGGGCCTAAAAAATATTAGGATGGATGGTTTCTTGTTCAGTTTTCTGGGTAAATATAGACACAACGCGATATTCCGCGACAGAATTTGGCCGAAATAAACCTACGAATTTTCGTCTCAGTGGCACTTTAAGCCCCAAGTTCTTTATACAAATTCTCCTTACTGGCTTCCATACATTTCGTTGACTACTAATTGGGAGAACTTGTTTAAACATCAAGACAATTCATCTCTGGTGATCATTTCCTAAATTCTCATGACCTGTATTTGTTATAGTGCACAGCTATGATGAGAAGAAAATTGATGCTGATCACTGTTGGGGCTTAAAGGGTTAAGCCTGATTGGTAGAAGGGCTGGGAGGAGTATCTCTGAGCTGATGTGGGGCATCTGCCATTTTGAACATGGTACAAATTGGGTTACAGAAAAAAAAAATTTTTTTCAGCCCTTTGACAACCGTTCATTCTTTGTTTGATGCACTATAAAATGAAGCTAGACGCTTGATCGGGAGTTTGTTAGATTAGTCTCGGAAGACCAACGCTCATTAGTTTTACACCCTCCATGTCGAATCATCTAACTCTGTTGCTGAGCCATTCACCTTTAGCGAATCCGAAAAAATTGCCAGTGTTCAACAGATGCTATTAAAAGTGTTGAAATCAGTTGCACCATGGAAATCTGTTTAGAAATTGTTTCATCAACCCAAGTTCAGTCTGAAAAACAAACCTCCACAAGGACTAAAATATATGAAAAATTGCGTTTTAAGGGTGCGTTTATGAAGTGGCCGCCAAATGGCGCGAGTGGAAAACTCGAATTCAGCGCAAGTGAAATAAACGTTCTTAATAAAACTTTAAACTTCAGTCTTGCTATCTTGTCAATTTAAACGGACTTTTTGGATTGATTTTTTTCTCTTGCTCTCTTTTTTAGTTCCCAGTGAGAACAAAAGGGACCAACGATCAATAGAGGAAACTCTGAATGATATTCGCAAGAGGAAGAAGTTTAAGCCTGGTGAATATGATGATAGAGATGACCAAGATTCTAAAGACGAAAGTTAACATCGACAACCAGTTGACATTTCATTGAGTTACAGAAATAATAATGAGGATTTGCTAGCCTGGATTTTGCAGAAAATATCCCACGATGAGCTGAGTTCAGTTCATTATTTCATTGTATGAGTTAAGCAATCGTAAGTTTAATCAGTCCCCGGAAACAGAAAAAAAGTGTTTTGCGCGCGGAACTCAAACTTGGGTAAGCATTTGCTGTTCTGAGCGATTCAGCGGTCGCCTCAAGGGAGGTCTTGTCGTAACGTTCGAGTAATCCCGAGTTAGTTTTGTGTCTAGGGAAAGCTGCCTTTGTTTCGAGTAAGCAAGGAGTTAACCGCTATCAGAATGCTATTGTATTTATATTTCAGATTTTTTGTTTTTGGCATCATTAAACTAAAATCTACGCTGTCTGTTGATGACGCGGAATCTCAGAAACGCAAGAACAGATTTTTTTTAAATTTGTGTCCCGAAAGTAATACTTATTATTTACTGAGGACCGAGCCGCCTTCAATAATAAACGTTCAGTCTAATATGATGTCGTCTGGTGTTAGTCTTATATTTCCAAGAAATAAACAGTTAACTAAACAAAAACCAGACAATAAGTAGTAACTTGCTCCTCTCAGATTATTGGAGAAAATTTTCGCAAGCTCAGTTTTTTGCGTTTAGGGCGATTTTTTTAATCGCGAAAATTTGTTGAAGGAAAAATCTTACCTAATTGTTAGAAGAAACAATCGAAATTCCCCAATTCACAATATGCAGTGTCGTAAAA
Source organism: Siderastrea siderea (assembly GCA_964030785.1). Taxonomy (NCBI): domain Eukaryota; kingdom Metazoa; phylum Cnidaria; class Anthozoa; order Scleractinia; family Rhizangiidae; genus Siderastrea; species Siderastrea siderea. Next base: position 4,443,745 of record OZ034967.1, read on the forward strand.
CGTAAATCCTTCCAAAATCCCAAAGGTAGGCCAGAGAGAAGCCACGATGACTTTTACTGTCACCTCCACGTGGACTGACTAGACGGTACCTCTCGAACAAGCCTGTAACCATTGAGTAGAGGGGCTTTCGATTGATTGTTTTACCGCGCTTAGCGTTGTTGGCAGGTTGTTTTGTAGGCACTGTCCAATAATTGTCGGGGGGGGGGGGGGGCTGAAAAACCAGAGGGGGGCATAAAGTAAAATCAATGCAAGGATAGGGGGGGCATGAAGTAAAATAAGTCACTCAAGAGGGGGCGGCTTAAGTTTTATTCCAAATATAATATGTGCATATTTATGCTTTAGGAAACTGAGATGAAACCCGCGTAAATGCATCCAAGCTTCCGGCTCCTAAAAACACAACACAAAATTCTAACATTAATTAACGATATGAATGATAAAGGGAAAAGTGAATAACTAAATTTATAACAGAATGTTTAGTCTTTTAAACCTTAACTGTGAACTGGACAAACGAGAAGTATATTAGTACTTATTGAAAAGCTTAATGTTCTGTTTGCTGTTTATGTTTTTAACTGAACAACAATTTCAATAGGTAGTGATATGACTAGGGATTCTTTTTTTTGTATGAGCTTATGAGCTTACTGCAAAAGTCCCGAACCAGCTCAGCAGCTTCTCCAGAAAAACAGTTGGAATGCAGTAGATCACGCAAACAAGCTTGGTCTGTTTTTGAGGTGAACAAATTAAAGACAGTTTCTTCCTCAATCGACTGCAGTTGCAGTATCCCATAAATTTCTGGTTCATAGTCGTTTTGAAGAGGTGTTCCTCCCAGGGACCTGCATACAACACATGCTCTTTTCCTTGTGTTATCTGAAGCTGCAATCCTTCTCTTGTTTCCCTTCTTTTGTTCCTTCTTTTTTCTGGCTTCTGATTGTTTAAATTTCGAACCACTGATCTTATAGGTAGCCCAGTGTTTGGCAGATACCCTGTCCTGTCCAAATCTTCAATAAAGTGGGCTTTACCTCGGTGTAAGAACCTGTGAAACTCACGGATGACGTAAAACAAAGGAAACAAAAACATTTTAAACAATACCTTACAGCAAAACAAAAGCTAACAAACAAAGAAAATCTTGTCAGGTTCTTACACCGGAGGTAAACCCATAAAGTGATCAACTTCCTTTTCAATGCCAGACTTAATCTCATGGCTTTTGTCACTTTTAAAATTGTCGGGTGGCAGCTTAGTTCAACTCTAAGTTTACCAGCATTTACAGGAAAGAGGCTGTCGTCGCGTTCCGCTATCTTTTAACGGCTTGAATTTTCAGCTTAATTTCATTTGCTTCGGTTTTGGCCGTCATGTGGTTTTGGCTTGAAGTCGTCAGGGAGAAATCGACCTATGGGGTGTGGTGGGGGGGAGGTCGTACGTTATTTCTTACAGTTCAGTTAAGGAGGGGGGCAACAACCTAACTCAATACTTTAGGAGGGGATATTACCTAATTTTTCGCTACTGGAAACCCATTTTTCAGCCCCTCCCCCCCCCCTCTTGATAATTATTATTGTGCAGTCCCTTACATGCTATTTCATTGCTTCACTGCAAATTTTCTTTTGTTGCTATTGGCCAGAAGTTGTTGGTTTTTTAAGACAGTCGGCAAAGGCATCCTTTCGGTTGAAAAGCGATTCTTTTTTTTTTCTTTTTTTTTTAACCGCGACAACTTACAATGGGGTTGAAACTTGTCTCACACCAGAAGACAAGGTTAAAACTTCTTCACTATTTGAAAACCTCGGCCAGCAAACTTTTCGAGGCACCTCAACGACAAATTATTACCATCAACAGCACCAGTAAATGTATGTGAACGTATGAAGTAATGGTAAGAACTACTGATTAAATAAAAACATGATGAGGACCATCGCAGTGAAGTTAAAAAAAAAGAAAATATGCAGGCTTGAACAGGATTCGAACCTGTGACTCTGTAATACCGGGAACAAACAACACAACAGGAACAAACAAACAAAAACTTTATTAAGGTGTCATGAGCAGCTAGTTTTAATACAATAGTAGTAAACTACTTGGGGACACCTAAATAATAATAATAAAATACAATTCATATAAAAATTTTACCCCAATAAAAAAATATATATATAACAATAATCAAATTCTAAAATGAAAAATTCTTTCCTACCCACTGAGCTATCAAGCCAACTTGGAGCTTGCCATTCTCACTTGTGAGCTCGCTGAATACATGAATGTAAATATGAAAGCAATTTCCTCTTCTTACCACCAGTAAAGTTAGATATTTCATCAACGAAGTGCTTTTGCTTAGAAATGGATAAACTCGGTCAGAACATGCTTTAATTTCAAGGAAAACGGGGTTCTTGAAAAGCATGAAAACGTGACCGTAAAAAGACGCCGAGAAGTAATAAATTTGCGTGTGAAAAAAACGCAACACTTAACACTATCTGACACAATTGTAAACGTTTCGACGTTCATTAAATTAAGCCGATCCTGGCTGTATTGTACGAGAAAGAAAAAATTGTAATTTAATGCCACTCCGAAGGCTCTAACTTGGCTAAAGGGAACCAAAAATTGGATATATTACATGTTTTGATATTCAAATAGGTTTCGAGAATTAATTTTCCAGTATAGACATATTGACTATGAAAGTTTCTTTTTTATTAATAGACTTAATCGAAGACATCAATCATTCCAACCAAACTAAATATTTTTTTTACCCTGCCATCTACAAAACAATCGCTTTTGTACATTGTCAAGCGGAGAAAGCGCAAGTTGCCGATAACAAAAAACGGCTCCTTTTTAACAAGCCTTGCTTTGAATTCGAGACAAAACTCGCATACATTTAGCTTGCAGCAGCTGCCTTCAAATTATGAAACAAAAATAGGCCTGATATGATTTTTTTTTCTTTTCTACGCGTATATGTAACGCCTTTTACAGTTTTTATGACAGTTTTTGCACTAAGCAACGTGCTCATTCCAAAAAAGGAACAGACTATTCGGATAGCTCGACCCTGTTTAGAAAATAAATTCTGTTTAAAATTTCATACGCCGGTAATTTTATGGTGTTTTAAACAAAGTGGAATATCATATAATAATGATAATGAATCGAAAATTAGGGTTCGGCATGAAATTTGCATTTCTTTACCATAACAGTTTGTTTCTAAGGTATAATTTACACTTCTTCGACTTTGTAACACGTTCGCTTTTACAAATGTATTTTTACTAGTATTTTTCTGACTTTGCTCTCACTCTACTATCCCATAGCGATTTCTTAACCACAAAAAACATTTCCTTTCAATTTCTCTTGTTAAGCTTTCTACACTCTTGCAGCGTCGGGATTTTAACATTTCGTGCCTGTTTTCACTACTTTCGTCCGTATTTGTCACAATCTCGCTTCCTGTTGCCCAAGCTTTGACCGTATTTTTACCCTTCTTTGGAAAACAGTGTTGCGTTCGAGTTGACGCCTGAATTCGCACGTCGGCGAAAACATTAACTGGCCATGTGCCCTGACTTCTGTTTCTACTTACACGAGGTTTAGCTGACGCAGGTCCGAGATCGCTGTATCTAGTCACACACAAAGGACGTCTAGTCATTGGAAAATATTGACTTTTCGCGGGTTTTGTGGTTGAGCGCAACTGCGTAGAGTTTGGTCGTGATAAAACATTGCAGTGTGATTTTGCTGTTATCAACACACCATCGCTGATTTTCTCATTTGTAAAACATTTTCCCTCGTCTTCGGAGCCTTCGTTGCAATCGTTATCTTCCTCATTAAGGTCTTTTTCACAATGAACGCTGTTTTCAACAATAGTTTTTGAATTATTGAGAGAAGATCGAACATTTCGAAGGAACCTTTGCGGGTGAATAATTCTTTGTCGCGTTTTATCGCGAAATTTGCTACCCGTGCGTGTTTTTCCTACTCTTAGATCATCCTCCACGCTTTCTCTATCTTCATCTGGTAAGAGATCCATTTTTCCCAAAGAAATAACAGTCTGCCTCATTTCTTCCGACATGGGGAAAAGCTCTGGAGTTCCTCTTCGTTTGAGCGGTGATTTTTCTTCCATTGTGCCCTGTTTTCGCTCTGTTTTGGTTCCAGCACGCGGTCGCCTTTCCAGGCCAGCTGCCATTGTAGCAGTTACTGACTGCGCGTTTGGTCGGGTTCTCGTAAACATGTTTGCTAGCATTACTTGTCTAGCAACCTTTCGAAAATTAAGCGTTTCCCCTGTCATTTTACAATTTCTTGAAGGCAAGTTTTTAGTTCTTGGCAAATTTCGTCTTCTTTCCATGGCTTCGGGTGCACAACAATGGGGTTGCTTAACGTTTCCAAGAAAAATGATGTGTTTATAAGCACGACGAGAGGTGCCTGCGCAACAGCGATCAGTGAGATAGATATTTCAATTAACTCCTAGGAAATCGTGCTTCCCTTTTGCCGTCTCCTGCAAATCTTATTCAAATGCCGTTTCCTCCAAGAAACAGATGCTTAAAAACGCCACGAAAAGTAATTCTTGATATTATTTATGCTTTCAGTTTTCGTTCAAAACATTAACCATTTCAGGCTATTTGACTTTCGAAATAATCAATTTTAACAATACAAATAGCGGTCTATTTAGTTCCAATTATGCAAAAAAGCCCGAAAGTGTCACCGAAATTACTTTTTCGCAAGAGTTGTTTATAAAGTGTATGCGAAAAAAGACGAGATATTAAATTTCCTGTATTGTTGAAAACGAAAAACACTTTTCTTTTACGCTCTAATAGTCGGGGATTCTCTGAAGTTAATTGTCTTTGTAATATTTAGGAACGCGTAAATCTTTGTTACTGGAAGCTGTGAATAGTAGACTGCTCATCTAAAACACGGCAGACATAACAATTAGTTATTATATTTTCAAATAAAAGAAAATATTCAAAATCACTATTTGACACCACCTCCTAGACGTAGTTCCTCTTCAGAAGAAAGCTTCTCGTAAATTTCCTTCCTACCCAGCTCACGAAGTGGGAGACATTTGCACGCAAGCAAAAAATGGAAATTTTCATGATGAAAAAAATAAGAGGCTTAGTTCAGTGGAAAGTTAAAATGTTAAAATACGGCTTTTCAACAGTCTCAAGGCATGTGCGTTGCTAAAGAAATAAACATGATACGTAATGAAAATACACAGGCATAATCTACAACAATTTTGCTATGCACACTCCTTCTTTTAGCTTCGGAATAGTCACCTGTCGCGGCCGAAACGTTGGTATGTCCGCATCTTGTGAACAATAGCGCACTGTGTTAACACTCTCTCTGAGGTTAAGGTTTTTTTTTTTTCAGTATTAAACCTACCCTGGTAATTTTACCTTTGTGTTTCTTATATAGAGGTGATAGTGTTAAACTCTAGTTTGCGGCGGTAAAATGCGAATCGTACTAATCAGCCCTGCACGATATAAGTCCAGCAAAAGAAGTAAAAGTTGCCGTTACCTCGTATTAACAACAACAACCACAACAAACAAACATAAAACAGTGTAACCGCAACTATAATATTCAGTATTAATTTCAGCTAACATACAGAAGTATCGAAAATTCACTACCATAATCCGTTGACAAATTACGACAACAAATTGCATCTTGTTTGCGTTGCAACTCAAGCTCAACAATGTACAAAGGAACTCAGGTGTGTACGTCTACATCTCTTTAAATACTTCGCAAAAGGCTATTCAGCAACACTGTGAGGCCTCACATAGGTGGAAGCATAAAATAAACGAAAAAAATAGATAAAAATAATTAAATAATGAAATTGACAAACACTTAGATAAATTTATATTAATTATTAAGTTAAAAATTCCCTGGTGGTTCTTGCATGGAAAGAAACTGTATTTGTAGCAGTTGGACCTCGTGTTTAACTGCACAAACGTGAGCAAGTTCCCTTTTGTGTTTCTAGTGGTTCGCTTCCATTCAATTCAGTTTGAAGGGGCGCTGCAACTTCTCGTAATTCTTCATGTAATTCCTAGACTTTTATGTCGCTTGCAAACTGCTTAAACAGTTGTAACATGATTAACAACAACAACACTTTATTTAGCCAGGGTAAACTAGAATTACACAGAGTAATTTTCATCCAGGCCCTGCTTTAATTCTTTGAACTGACTAATCAAATCGAAGCAAGAGGGGTTCGTTTCTAAAGAAACTGTGGTGCTGCGTCAGCGGAGAAGTGAAACGCAAAACTTTGGATTTATCAACTGAGTTGATAAGGTAAATTGGCCACCGTGGGTAGAGAAATAGAGAGCTGACTTTTTAAGCGTTACCACTTCGTTAGAGCGGATTCGCTCTGAGTCGAGCGCGAGTTTGAAACTTGACAACTATGACCCTCACAGTTCTTCCATTTCAGTAAGTCAACTGACGCAATAGCCATTAACAAAAGTTGTCAATTTAAAAACAAATCAAAAAATGTGTACAGGTGGCAATGATACGAAGTGCATCGCTGTAGCGTAAGAAAGGAACGGAAGATTTCAAGACCGTATGAGACATTTTTAGGACAGTCATGAGCCCGAAATTACAATACTTAAAAGAACACTGATCCAGTTGACGCCTGTTGTGGTTAGAACAGACTGCGCGATATGTGTTTTTAAACTCACTCACTCGTGTTTCTGTCGCGGTAAGGTAAGGTAAAGTCACACACAAGCCAAGGAGGCCCACACGGCTGGAGCTTATCCTGGTTTCTGTAGCATGAAGCAATTGAGAGTACTGCTACTCCCCTTGGGTGGAACGCTGAGTCCATCGCAGGGTTCCCCACTGTCACAGAAGTATGTCGCTGGTACCCATTTTATACACCTGGGTGGAGAGAGACAAGTGGAGTAAAGTTTATTGTCTAAGGAAACAATACAATGGCATGGACTGGGCCTCGAATCACCGACCTTGCGATCTGAAACCACTACACCACGGCGTCCCCACCGCGTTTCAGTAGCGGCTTGGCGATAAACAGGCGATAAACAGGGAAATTTATGTTTGCTTTCATTGGCGAAGCTAATAAAATAAAATAAGCTAGTGACTACTACATAGTGTAGAGTGCAAAACACTACACTGCACTAAAGGGAATAGAAGCATGGCAAAGCATGTGAACAAAAATGTGCCAAAAAGTTCAAGTTGAATCTGGTCCTGAATGACAGGAATAGAAGCCTGATCAACTAAGATTAGGGCTCAAATTTCAAATACAAAAGGGAACCGAAACCAATCGCGGAAAAACGAGCATAAGCGAAGACACGATTGAATATCGATTTTGATCTTCATATCATTCAGATTGGAAATTTATTGGTTCATGCAATAAGCGTGAGAACATGTCCAACATTTTTTCAGTTCATGTTCAGGTTTATGGATGATGGTGTTCACAAAATTAGAAACAACTCTAATTATGTACTCAATGTGACGTAGCCCGTGATTATAAACGTAAGAATGTAATTCATCTTACGCACGCGCCACTTTTCGCTGTTCGACTCTGCAATGCGGATTTTTTTTAATATCGCTGCGTGGACTTTTCTGCTGGTGACGGTTGTGGCTGTAGACACCAGTATTTGGGACGAATTCACGAGGGGAAAATGGGGTTACCCTAGCTGGGTGGAGGTGCGGCATTACCGTAAGTTGAATATACTGAATATTGAAACTTTATTTTTGAGTTAGAGCGCTTTTCAAGTAAGTGTCGTAAAACTAAAACCAAAGAAATTACTCCAGCCAATCACAATAAGCACAAATTACCAAATGAACCAATCAGAAATCGAAGCAAATACATGTCACCGGCGCTAAGCGCGGGAACATACGAGCGAGCAAGTCGGGATTGGTTTGAGTTTTACTTCTGATTGGTTGAGAAAGTGGCGCGAGATTTTTTAACCAATCACAGAGCAAAGTAAAGAAAAATTGATATATAGAGGATATTACACGGCGGTGCGAAGATATGAACTTTTTTTTCGAGTGGTAAAAACAATATTTTACGAACGAGCGCAGCGAGTGAGTAAAATATTGTTTTTTTACCACGAGAAAATAAAATTCATATCTTCAAGCCGCTGTGTAATTTTCTTTTTATTATCTGGACAAGAGTATTTTTGCACAAGTAACAGTGTAAAAGCGAGAAATTACGTCATCGATATCCTCACTAGTGATGATATGGAAAATACGCCACTCGAGTCCCGGATGTAGTTTCGTATGAACTTTAGGAGTGGTCTATTTTCCACTAAAACACTCTTGTCTATATAATAAGATCTGTTATAGACCAGAAGCTGCAGGAGCTATGATTGGCTAAGAGACATGCTTTATTAGAGTATAATACATGGTTCTACTTTCTTTATTTGCTAACTAAATGAAAATATTCCATTTCAGCTGAACCAGACGGGTGCAATTCAGACAAGGACTGTTTGGAAGGACAAGCCAAATGTCTCCAAGGAGAGTGCCACTGTAACGACCCAAAAGCCTATGGAGATGGAAAGTACCATTGCGTGACTCGAAGTGAGTCAACAACATTCATTACTTTTTTTCTAGGCAATCCTCGTATTTCCTGATAATATGGTCATGGAGTCTGATTCTCGATCTAAAAATCAGTGGTTCAAGCCTTGACCCCTGCCGTCCAGTTAGTACCTAGAACAATGCCAAAAAAACCACTTTACCCTACATTTTCTCTCTGCAGAAGTAGAGAATCAAGATAAGAATCTTTATCCTCTTTTCACCCAACTGCATCAGCGAATACTTGTACTGATTACCGTTAAGGAAACCTGAACATGCCGGGACTAATCCTAGTTCAACAGACTGGCAACCCATCCGGCCAGGGAGGGGAGTAATACTCCTAGTCACTTTACCCTTGGTATCCTGTGATGGACTAGCATCTTACCATGAGGAGAGTAGTAATACTCCTAATCACTTTGCCCTAGGTATCCGGTGATGGACTAGTATCCCATCCAGAGGGAGTTGCAATACTTCTAGTCACTTTTTACTGGGTACACTGCGATACACTAGCATCCCATCCAGGGGGGAGTTGTAATACCCCTAGTCACTTTGCCCTGGATATCCTGTGATGGAACTATCATCCCATCTAGGGGGAAGTAGTAGAGCGGTTTTCAATTGAGTGTCGAAAGTAATTCGCGTTTTGCTTTGGTTTTGCTTTACCTTTACTTCGCTCTGTGATTGGTTAAAACATCTCGCGCCACTTTCTCGACCAATCAGAAGTAAAACTCAAACCAATTGCCACTTGCTCGCACGCGTTTTCCCGCGCTTGGCGCTAGTGACATGTATTTGCTTCCAGTTCTGATTGGTTCATTGGATAATTTGTGTTTGTTGTGATTGGCTGGGATAATTAGTTTGGTTTTGGTTTTACGACACTCATTTGAAAAGCGCTCTAATACTCATAGTCACTTTGTGCTGGGTACACTGCGCTGTACTAGCATCCCAGCAAGGGGCAGTAGTAATACTACTAGTCACTTTATACTGGGTATCCTGTGATGAACTAGCATCCCCTTCCAGGAGCGTAGTAATACTCCCAGTCACTTAATGCTGGGTATTCTGTGACGGACTAGCATCCCATCCAGGGGGGAGTAGCAATACTCCTAGTCACTTTATGCTGGGTGTCCTGTGATGAATTAGTATCCCCTTCCAGGGGAGTAGTAATACTCCCAGTCACTTCATGATACAAAAAGCAAAGTGAGGCTTCGGCCGTGTGGGCGGTTTGTCGCACGAGTACGACTTATCCTGGAATCAAATGCGAGAAACGACGAGAAAAACGTTTACTAATACTCAATGCAAGTCCTTTAAAACTTTAAAACTAGCAAAGATTTTCTTAAGCCCAGGTAGAAAACCAAGAACTGCGTATGGTATAAGATTTGGCCATCACTTGCCGTCTTTTACAAGAATTTCCACAGCTGCCCTCTCCCAGCCCCCGTAGGATTGCCCCCCAGCCCTTTTCTATCGGGTTAACGTCTCTCTCAGTTCCGTTTCTTCCACTAGTTAGAGCCTTGCGATGGGTCTCTATAGAGCCCCATTTTGTCTGTGTCGGAGCGCAAGAGCTCGGCTTTTTAGATTTAAGCCTCTTTGTGCTTGTAAAAACGGAATCGATAAGGGGAAAATGATGAGGAGACCATTTCACTATCAAGGTCGAATTTATCAGACATATGGCTCTTAGTCAGTTAATGATCTGTGGATTAAAAAAGAAAGCAAACATAAATGAAACGAATAGTGTATTGAGGATAATTTCTAGATTAGAAGCAGGTTTTCATTCAATGTCGTAAAGAAAATAGATAATCCCTTAGAACATAAACTTATTTTTAAAATATTTATTTTGTACTCCCATCTCCCCCGCGGCTTAAAAATTACGTGCTCAAATAAACGTTTTGAATTTGTTTGATTGCGGACCGTATGACTGATCTTTTTCCGCAGTGGTTTATAAATGTTATCAGCACTTAGAGCACCACTGTCAAAAATCAGAGCTTTACACCAACTCCCACTGCATATGGACATTCCACTTCGGTGATGAAATTCTCTTTTGCAAGTGTGACGAAGGACATTTTGGGAGAGCAGGAGTTCTTGGATGTTTGAAAGCAGGAGGTAATTTATCTTAAAGCAACTATTTACTGTGGCAGCAAATTTGCGTGCTTTTCACAACTGTTTTCGCAATTTTCGCGATTTTCGCAAACCACTATGATTATGATTATGATTAAAATTATGATTATGATGACGATTATTATTATTATTGTTATTATTATTATTATTATTATTATTATTTCTTTTTATTATTATTGTTTAGCAATTCGCGAAGTTCAGTTGCCGTGGTAATAGCTACTCATCCTCGGAGACCCAGGGGCAGCTAGTCGGGACGACGGGATTTTCATGGGCGAAAGTTTACAACAGGAGCGGGAGAGCCCCTGGGCACTTACTCTTACCGAACGAGTTCCAGAAGCGTTTGAAATCCCGCCTTCTGATTGGCCAGAAAAATATTTTTCTGGCCAATCAGCGAAGAGGAATAGCCGGGCGACTCTCATGTCTTCTTACACGAGGTTGTTTTCCTCATCGAACGCCGTAGTAGCGTGGTCCGTTCAACGGGAACATTTTTGAGGAGAGCGTGGCCCGTTCAACGGGAACATTTTTGAGGAGAGCTTCAGAAAAAATAAATAAACGACGTCGAGGAAATCGCAAACTATAACGTGGCCGCAAGAAAACAAACACTCACAGGGAATTTTTCACGGCGGACTTGTCGAAGGTATCGTAAATTTTTAGAGCTAGCGACTTCCCCTTTCTCAAGTGTTGCGTGAGGCTAATAGCTACTCGAGCAAACGATGTTACTAATTATTTCTCCTTATTCGTTGAAATCTCCGATGCACGGGCCACGCAACTATGTCGCTCGAGCGTGGGAACCACAGTTAACCAAAGCGTAATATGAGTGTTTGTATGGAACTGAAATTCGATCGAAAGTAATCGGCGGTTTTCCGCTGAAAATGCATTAAAATGGAAATACAGTTTGAAAAACATTACCTGCTATGTGTTTGCTGCGTTTTTATTGCTTTTCCGAGCTTCTGGAGGCCGATCTGGGCGATTTTCTGCTTAATGGTCGATGCATCATGTCACGTGCTAGAGAGAACTAGTTCTCTCTAGTACGTGACATGACACGCTCGATCAACATAGTTGCGTGGCCCGTGCATCAGAGATGGAAAGTTTCAGACGAAGATCAACGAAGAAGGAGAAATAATTAGTTACATTGGAGAAAGGGGAAGTCGCTAGCTCTAAAAATTTACGATACCTTCGATAAGTCCGCCGTGAAAAATTCCCTGTGAGTGTTTGTTTTCTTGCGGCCACGTTATAGTTTGCGATTTCCTCGACGTCGTTTATTTATTATTTATTTATTTATTTTTTCTGAAGCTCTCCTCAAAAATGTTCCCGTTGAACGGGCCATGCTACTACGGCGTTCGATGAGGAAAACAACCTCGTGTAAGAAGACATGAGAGTCGCCCGGCTGTTCCTCTTCGCTGATTGGCCAGAAAAATATTTTTCTGGCCAATCAGAAGGCGGGATTTCAAACGCTTCTGGAACTCGTTCGGTAAGAGTAAGTGCCCAGGGGCTCTCCCGCTCTTGTTGTAAACTTTCGCCCATGAAAATCCCGTCGTCCCGACTAGCTGCCCCTGGGTCTCCGAGGATGATAGCTACTTATGGTTGCGCGAGAAAAAAAGGAAGACGAATGTTATGGCATAAAGCCCTGTAAAAGTTCAATTTTGTGCCTCATGACTTAAAATAATGAATTATAGAGAAAAACGGTCCTTGCACTGTGATTTAGCACTTCTAAAACACTGGAGGTAAATAGCATATACTATTCCGAGTCTGAATAGCCATCCTGAGGGCGCAAAAAAGCACTATCCACTGGTTTGGTATATACTATTATCTCAGTGCTGTTCACCTCCCATAGACTGCGAGTAGTAACATATTCCAAGTACCTACAATACACATGAATATACATAACAATGAGATATGGAAGGGTGAAAATGGGTGCTGTCCACGAGTGTGGACAGCGGTATATTCATGTGCATGAAGGTCTAGCACCGCGTCATGCCACTGGGGGCGGGCGGGCGGGTTCGTTCCTACTACCAGTGATGTCGTAGGAGAAATGTGCACAATAGAAGAAAACATGATAATATATACAGCGTAGAGAATTGTGGGATATATATTGTTATGTTAATATTCATTTATTATTTCCGGTACTTGAAATAGTAACATATTCCAAGTACCTACAATACACATGAATATACATAACAATGAGATATGGAAGGGTGAAAATGGGTTGCAAAATCCAACCGTTCGACTCTGGGTAATGGACACAGAGATGGGAAAGAAGAAAACCTAGCCAAAAATGAGTTTATTCTCCCATTCTCCAAAACTACCGCGGGAAGGCTGGAATAAAATCTTTAAGGCTATCACAATTCTGATACAAAACCCCTGGATCTGCAATGTTTACTTCTCGACCAGAAAGGGTCGTGGAAGGAGAATTGGTGGACATTACTTTTGATAACTGCATATAATAGGTCGCAGTAGAGCGGTGGCGCCAGCCAACGTGTCCCATAACATCCTGCAGTCCCGCGCCCGCAAGGGCGAGGGTGATAGCGCAACCCGATCTAAAACCGTGAAGTGTTGCTGCTTGTGCAAGGTTTCCTTCGTCAAGGTAGACTCTGAAGCCAGAATCTGCCGCCGAGGATGAAAAAAGGTCTATCAACAATCCCCCCATCTGGGGTAATAGGGCGGAATAAAAAACCGCTTGTAATGTCAATACCTATACCCTTTGCAAAGGTTACGTAAAGGTCAATTGCTTTAACAGGGCATATATCGGCATTCTGGTTGCGACGAATGGCAAAAAGGTTCGAAGAACCATCACGTAGAGTCTTCCCCCAAATATGGTTGAATAGTAAACCGCTATTATCCGGGAAGCGGAGAATTTCCGGAGTCTTAACCTGACTGAGATCGCCGGGTCTATCTCCACTGAAAAAGAGTGTTTTGAAAAAGGCCTGGTCTCTTAATAAAACAAACACGTAATCGGAGTTAAATCCTCTGACCGCAATTTACGATCGATGAGGTGACTTAACTGTAAAAGATCATTAACGAAAAAAGGAGTGGCTTGTTTGGGTGTTGCTTGAGCTTGCAACTGTTCTGCGGTAACACACTTAAGGTATTGCTTTAGTGAAAGATCGGTAGCCGGATTCCCCAGCAGGAGTCTCGGGTCCCATTCTCCTCTCCTGCCGACTTCATTAAAAATTGTACGCAACTTTCCAATCAAGGAGTCCACGGTGCCAAAAGCCAGACGCGTTGGACATGGACAGGGAAAGGAACCTTTGCGTGCGTAGAATTGACAACCGGCGTAATGAACTTTTGTCTTCCCCTTTGATCTTTCCATACCAAAAAAACGACATAACTCGCGAGGAGTAACAGTGGAAATATCCTTTGGGAAAGGAAGGGAGGCTAAGAAAAACTCCAATTCCTTTTGAAGGGACGACTTTTGCTTTGAGTAGGACGTGTTAGCAGATAGGCTCGCGATTTGTGAAAGGCGGTTATCAAGAGCAGAGACGTCCAGAGTAACGTCAGTCCTTTGGGTATGGCCAACGGTTAGGATTTTCCTCTTGTAACCACAATTCTGACAGTAACGGAAAGTGGCGTCATTGGCATATTCACAGCGAGGACAAGAGACTGACTGGCAAAAAAGTTTAGGGGCCGTTGGCAAAGGCTGAAGGGAAAACGAAGAAAGAAAACAAAAAATAAATGAACAAAATTTATTGTCACTTCGATCATTACAAAGTTAAGAAAAAAGTTACCAAACATTCTATGGAACAAATACAATCTATAATTGACTATCAAAACAAAAAACTGTTCTAGCGGATGTACAGATCATTTTGATAAGTATATGTTCGCAAACAACAAATATATAACAAAAGGCGCAACAAATGTCTTAAATTCTGAAAGCCCAGAGGTCCCATGGCAGTTTAAACGAGTCTGAGAAACCATGTGGAGAAGGCGTAAGAAGCGCGCCTTGTTCCCCTTTGCAAGAAAGCTTAAGAGAAGCGAAAGCCGAGTGAAATAGAATTGGCCACCAGTATCGTCTAGGGTGAACATCGGGGACAACAATAGTGCATCGCAAATGATTAGCCCGCAGATGATTAAAAACTTGCCCAATCAAAAGTATAGGAGGAAAAATATACGGGTTACTTAAGATGGAACTACGATCCCGGTGGTCAAAATTTTGCGCAAAGAAATCCACGCCAGAGGAACAGGGGGTAGGATACGGTGTAAAATGAGGCAAGGAAACCCCATTGAGATCACTTTGAGAGTTTGAGTCCAAAGCCATAAGATCGACAGAATGACCATGTAAACCGCCAAAAGAAGGGTGTGATTGAAGGCGCTGCCACAAATGAAAAGCTAACTTACTGTCAGCAGGAGAAAAACGACGTGAAGGCTGATCAGCAGGATTAACACTCGAGGGGATATGGATAACTGAAAGGTGCACATTAAGGTCTAGGACCACTTCCGCTAACCGCTTTAGCGCGTCAGAAAAAAGGCTCGATCGGGCAGCTTGAGACTGCCAGGCCTGAACAAGGGATAGGTTGTCCACATAAGCATCAACCCTTGCGTCACGAAGATCATCACGAAAAGAAAGAAGAGTGTTGGTAAGGGCCTTGGTTTCTTTAGTGGCAATATCTAACACCGCTGTAGAAGGCGTCCAATAGTTGGAAACACTGACATGACTTTTTCGGGGAAAAAGTCCTCCCCAAGCAAAAGAGGACGCGTCCGAATAAACAACGAACTGGAGGTGTCGCTCGTCGCGCCACTTTCCAATTCTAGCGACAACTGAAGGATCTGCCCAATGCTGCACTTCAGCTCTGAGCGGAGGCGAGATGCGAATAGGCTTAGAGGATTTTGAACCCTTGCTAATAGCGAAGGTTCATCTCATTGGTATAAAGGCGAGAATCCTGTACTGCAAGGCGAAAAGAAATACATTTACCCGCGAGACGCTGAAGGGTGACAGTCGAAACGCAACTCCCACAGAAAATTGAGTTTACCAAAGCAAGAAAACTGGTTTGCTTATCGGGAGGTAAGTAAAAAGCTTCTAGGTCAGAAACAGAGATAAAACCGAGGTATTTTATTCTTTTTTGCGGGGTGAAAACACACTTTTTTAGTCCAAGGGTGTACCCAAGAGAAGTGAGGGTATATGCAGCAAGGAAAACCGCAGCCTTGGAAGCTTCAAGACGTGTTTCGTCAGAAGGGGTAGCTAAAGTACTCGCCGAAGGGTAGGAGGTTTTGGATTGCAACTCACCATTGTGCCTATCGTCAATATACAAAGAACATGGTACTCCTATTGAAAGCAAAAATGCGATACTAGGAGACCTGTAGAATGATAAACATAGGCAGAAATTTTCCAACCAAAAGGAATGGTGTTGGAAACAAAATACCATCCTCTCCACCTAATGCCAAAGAAAGTACGACTAGACACATCCAAAAGAATATGATCATAGCCAGATTTATCGTCCAGCGTTGTCTGGTAACATCCTTTTGTGAGGTATCTGGGTAATTGCGATAAGTTGTCCAAACGAAAAGGGCGGTCAACCATCCAAAGGTTCAGAAAGCGGTTATCGTGACAAAGGCGAGGTTTTGTCGGTTCAACAGTCAAAGGCATGACGAGATGTGGAGGGTCCACCTCACCAACCCTCCCTAAGACTGATATAGCGCCACTACACACCCTTTCAAGCAACGTGTTGACAATAAAATCAACAAAATTATTACAAGATTTGTTATTATCAAATTCAATGCGGGGGGGAATAACAGAGTCATAAGCGCGTCCCTTAAAATGTCCTTTGAACGGCCGAAAAAACTTGAAGAGAGAGACTTTATTCTTAATCCAGTCAAGGACTTCATCCGCGCGGTCATAGGTACTGAGACTCGCAATTTTCTCCCAGACTTCGCTGTGAAGGTGAAGCTGACCAGCAATGAAAACATCAGGGTTGCGGAAACGGAGGGTCGTAATGTCAGGGACAATCTTCCCGGAACCGATACTTTTAACAAAGCCAAAATCGAAACAAGGGGCTGTCATTTCCACCTCAGACTCTAGTGGCCACATATCCATGGTTACCCACTCATTGACTCTAGACTAGAAGACAGCAACACAGGGAGTGGGATCAAATGTACTGTGCCCGGCACGAGGCGTGAGCGGTTTTGCTTGATTCTACAGGGCAAAACAGAAAAATGCTGGAATAAAAACCCAAGTAGAAAGAAAAGGCGAAAATGTAAAGTAAAAAACAAAATAGTGGCCACCAGAGGAGGAGGAAAGACAGCTTGACCCAGATAAACCGGGAGGAGAGTTGTACCCCTGTTTCAAGCGACAATCCAACTCAACTGGTAACAAAAGGAAAGGGAAACGAAAAAAGCCACAAACAAGAAAAACAAAAGAAGGGAGAACAAACGCTAACAAAAACTAAACAACAACAAAAAACACTTTATTATAACTCGATTCAGCATGAGTTGACAACATTTAATGGAAATTATGGCTTATTTTGCTAAAACAAAAAAGGAAACCAGGTAAGAAAAGGATAAGCACACAAATCTGCCCACAAAATAATAAAACACTCTGCCTACTAGGTAAATAACATCTCCCGAACGCACTAAACGAGGGAGCTGGCACAAAGCCGTCAAAACTGTTGACATATTTCCAAAACACTAACACAAGCGGAAACGATATCCGAAAATTGGCGGCCTCGCGCGCCAAAAGAAATTACAAACGAAAGCTAGAAAGAGAAACCGAACAAAAAATAAGTGAAAACGTGATTTGCATAAGGTGAGAAAAAATTCACAAACAAACTGCCGTGTTTGCTGTACGGGAAATGAATAAATAAATAACAACGTGCAAAGCACGTTATGGCCCGTTGGCCCTATTAAGAGGGAAAATAAAACTTGATAAACTGCACAAACAACCAGCAGCTTTCCCAGCGTGTGGCAAAATGAGATGTTTTAAAAAAGCAAACGAGCAAACCATGTTTTACTGAGAGCAAAAAACCTTTAGCCACACTTGTAGAATATAACATACACTACCGCGTTAGAGGCGTTTTACAAAAACACCAAAAAAACATATTTGAACAACATAAGTTCAAGATTTTCACTCGCGCTCGAGCGGCAAAAATTGTCCGATCAGTCGTGCCTAACCGGTAAATTGCATTCAATTGTATTCAAGTGACATGTCGAAATTCCGACCAGCATTTGTTTGCAACAGGATTTTCATTCACTCGTAAAGCTCTCAGTCGCTCTCGAGAGCATCACTCGCACTCGAGTGGCATCACTCACAAAACACCGGAGTGGTTAAATAACGCTCGACTAGCAAACTGCATTTTCATGGTCGAGTAACAAGCTTTTCTTTAGTCGCTCTCGACTGGCATCACTCGCACTCGAGTGGCATCACTCACAAAACACCGGAGTGGTTAAATAACCCTCGACTAGCAAACTGCATTTCACATGGTCGAGAAACAAGCTTTCCTTCAGTCGCTCTCGACTGGCATCGCTCGCACTCGAGCGGCATCACTCGCATTAAATAACACGCCGCACTCGAGTGGCATACATCTCAAAACAGACGTAAGAGCAAAAATAAGCTAAAACCAGTAAATGAAACGGGAAGAAAGGAAAACGGTTGTTCTACCTCAAGTGGAGGGTCAGGGACTGCATGAGGTCCAGCAACTTCAGCAATTTCAGCAACTTCTGGTTCGGCCACGTGTGCAGGACCCGGAGCAGGAACGGCAACCGCCGGTTGAGGACCTTGAGGAACAGGCAATTCTGCTTGGGCGTTTGCTAAAATATCTTGAGCTCTAACTTGCAAAGGCCGTTGGATTTGCGGCGGTTGGGCCATGACGCGGTGCTAACAGAGTAATGACTTCGTTCCTACTTCAAGTGATGTCGTAGGAGAAATGTGCACAATAGAAGAAAACATGATAATATATACAGCGTAGAGAATTGTGGGATATATATTGTTATGTTAATATTCATTTATTATTTCCGGTACTTGAAATAGTCTCTAATTTTGGCGATGGCGATTGTGGGGCGGGCAAAATACACACACGCGCGCGCGCGAAACGCGAAGCGAAGGGAGTTTTCGGCGCTCCCTTCGCGTGGCCCGCGTCGCGTTGCCTCGAAATTTCGCGCGCACGCGCATGTGTGTATTCCGCCCGCCCCACAATCGCCATCGCCAAAATTGGAGACTACTCGCAGTCTACACCTCCCAGTATTGTTTCGGATTTCGACTCACGCGCGAGTTTTTTCCCAGTCCTCAGCAAAAAAGGATTTATTTGATGCTGGCTATCCACAGGTTTGGTGTATACTAAAACATTTATTCACCTCCACTTCGGTGAATAATTGTCAATAGAGATTTCTTACGGTCTTGCTGTTGTTGTTTTCGAGAATGCTATTTTTGTTGCTATTTTTTCGCCTTCGCAAAATTTTCGCACAATTTGCAAAAGCATAAATTTAAGCGATTTAATGAAGCCTACGCATGTCTCGACTGTCTCGTTTTCCTGGCGCCATTATCAGTTCGTCAGTAAGCACGAACAAACCGGGTGCGAGATTGTCTATCCATTCCAACATATATTCTAGGCGTACCGCGCTCAACTTTGCGCTGTTAACGACACCTGCACAAGAGGCAGTTTACATCTGTTAAAACACGTTCACTTAACATCAACAGCATATTATGGGCTAAAAATCTTCCCGGTGGATTCGCTGAGGTTCCGGAACTTATTATAATTTAATTATTTCTCTAGTAACCCGTCTTCAATCTAGTACATGTAGTAAACCTCATTGTTTAAGTATGTCTATTAAGGTTAGAATAAACCATCTGAAACAGCTGTCCATGGCTGCCACTGCCCGGGTGATATGGCTGTGCGCATGCGTAAGGTACTGGCCATACCGCGGAGTTGTGTTGTGTGACCATTGGTTTCAGATGGTTTATTTCTATTAAGGTCGTTAGAAGGTGAATGCAGGTACAGAAGATAACAAGACCTCTTCCGCGTGTAGTTATCTCAATCAGGGGTTTCACAGACGCAACTACATCAGCCTCTGTGCCCCCTGAACCCCCCCCCCCCCCAGATCACTTTAATTGCGAAGATGAAACGTTGCTCTTCGTTAATATTCCAACCCGCATCAGCACTCCCAAATCTCTGATCTTCCCGAGCCCCTACAGAGAGGGCATGTTGCGTCGAATGCCACCATAAAATAGGACTTAACTCAACAAAAGTTTCTTTGTTTTTTAGACGATCCAGATGGTAAGCGACCTTGCTTAGCCAATCACTATTGTCCGAATTTATCCTTCTGTAACTTAAAAACCAAACGTTGCAAATGCAAGAAGGGACTTGTGGGCAATGGAATCACGTGTCGTCCCGGTAAGAGTGCTTGGTATTTGATACTGTTGTTTTCGGTTGATTTGTAAAGGTGCAGTCACAATACAAACTTAAGGATAGCTAAATTTCAAACATTTGTTTTCCCACAACAAATACCCCAGAAACACGTTGATTTAAGGACGAAAGTTGAGGAAAGAAAAAAAAACCACGCGACCCGCTATTGATGACGAGCCTACTTGGACAACCAACACGCCTATATGACCGGGTAATTTGAACTTGGTGCCAGATGAGTGCGAACGACCAGTTTAAAGTTACATACTTGGGAGGGCGCAAAAACTCTTACTTCTCAGTTTTCGCATACTTGCATCGCAAATTGCGAGTCTTAAATATTGATAAGATTAGTTCTCTTTCCCGAATATCAAATTGCTGAGACTGATTTTGCTAAAGCAATCAGCTCTGTTGTGTTCAGGCGTCTCATTTTGTTTCCACTTCTCTGTCCGCAGCACCTGGGCGCCAGGGATGCAAAAGCAATGGTGATTGCAAGCCGTGGTCTTATTGCAAGGATGCAACATGCCACTGCAGAGACGAACTGCTGGGAAATGGAATAGAATGCAATCCTGGTGAGAATGTCAATCAAGCTTCTACATCCTTAGGCTCAAATTAATTTTAGCCAGGCTCGCGTTAAATTTTTCCTCTTATTTTTAGCCTGCGAGCAGGGTCACTTGTGTGTTATTCGCGCGAGTATCTTGGCGGCGAAGCCACGATTTGCGAGCCAGCTGCCAGTGATGAGAATTCAGTACTCGAAAGTTACAAACTTCTTTCCACCGCAGCTATATCGTTTACTCAGCGGCAATTTTATTAAGATTTCTGCTAAGTTCTTAGGCAACCTCGTTCCCCAGATATTTCATCTCCTTGCGTCTTGGAAGGGAGTAAAAAACTTGCAACAGTCAGCGGTTGTAACGAACGATGTCTGGTCGAGTTGATCTGTCAAGGTTTTCTACTCTCCCTACTACATTTTTATTTCAAGTCTCTCGCTAAATGACTTCCGGCGTCGACGTTTAGTGATACGGGTCGTCACTACCCAGTTCGGGTTGAGTAGCTCCACCAATATTTTCCACCCGCCCCCCCCCCCCCCCCTCATAAACTGCTTGTTTTACTGCTGTAAGTCTCTTGCAAAATCACTTCTGGTGAGACGCTCGCCATTTATTATGATGGGCCTGTCAACATTTCCCAACCATTTTGTTATAAGTATTCTAAGGCCCTCTTGAAATGATATTCGGTGACTGGGCGTTAACTAACCGTAAACGACCAGACTTATTTTCGGTGCATTGGACAGCCCTCCATATGACAATCACCAAACTTTTTTCCAAGGTGTGATGATGGGTTTAATAAAAAAATTTCTTAATTTAAGTGTTAAATCGATCAGCTTTTGCTGAGCAGTACGAGTTGTAATTGGCTAGCAGAAAGTATGCGTGGACGAACAAATCCACACTACAAATTAATGGAAGTCAGGCCAACCTAAAGAAACGGAGGGTGTTATTTTGGCGACCAAACAGCAAATTACTTTCCAAGCTTGACGGTATTTTGAAATATGATCCAATCAGCCTCGTCCCCAGGCCAATTCGCGCTATGGGAGTGAGCGGAGGAGGCTTGGAACCTAGGCGAATTTTTCTGCTGAGCTCGTTGGGCGGACCCCGTTGGGCGACGACACATTTGATTCCGCGCCGAGGACGACTGGGAACGAGGCTGTGAACGAATAGTTTATCTTCATGACTTTGCGAATTAACAAGTGGCCGCACATTTACAACTCTAGTTCTAATATTTTTTTTATAAAAGCTCCTCGGAAGAAATGCACAAAAAAGAGTGATTGCCATGCATGGGCAAGATGTATGAATGGATACTGCGTGTGTGATGAAGCCGCAGGAAATGGGGAATACTGCAGGAAACGTAAGTACATATGAATGTGTGCTACATACGGTGGTAAGTAGAGCAGACCGGAGTAAAGGTTCGGGTTTTCAAAAAGCATGCTATAAATTATCGCATGTCTCAAATACATTCTTCCTAGACCCTTCTTCCCTCCTGGTCAACACATTGAGAAAAGCTGAATGTGGCTGTCTTGAAATTAGACTGCTAAGCAGTCCCTTAATGGGTAGTCCATAGGGAGAAAAAAAGACAAGAGCGCTGCGAGACTGGAGCGAGGGGAAAAAACCGAGATCCCTCTCCACTAGTTCGCTCCAAGTTTCGGCTTTTTCGCTCAGGTTTTTCGTGCGTACTCTCGACTATCCAGAAAAGGATTGCTAACAGTCTATCTTGAAAATCAAAAGACGTACTCGTACTCAATATCGTACTCTCACTGGGTTAGACTTACCACACACCGATTTCTTAAGACAGGACACAGAACATGAGGGACGAAGTCTATCTCACTACGATCTAATCTACTACACCCTGATCTAGAGGTCTCTGCTCTAACCTTTATAACTAGAGCCCCAATCTCCCGTTCCAATTAAAAACGTTGGTTTAGGTTACGCGAGACTAGGAATCAAGCGCGCGAGGAAAGCTTATTTGAAGATGACTACCGTATTTACTCGAAAGAGCGCCGCGGCGCTTATTAAATTTTAAGACTTGTCGGTACGGCGCTTATTCGGAGACGGTGCTTATTTAAAACTGCCTACTGTACTTGCGAATAACACAGTCAGATGTAATCATTCTTAATATCTGTTTTGCTCATAACAGTCGCATAGTAAGGACGAAATTAAAAGTTAGCTACCAATAACAGCAATAACAATATCAGCCGTATTACCATTTCAGCATTAATTAGCTATATCAAAAATCAATAAGCACCGCATTGTTGCTGGAAGGCTGCGGCGCGTATTCTGGGGCGGCGCTCATTAATATTTTTGCTCCTAAACGCGGCGCTCATTCGGGGGCGGTGCTTATTCGAGGGCGGCGCTCTTTCGAGTAAATACGTTATTACTATTAAGTCACTGTCTTGCTACAGCCGGATTGTTTCAAACCTCTCTCAGAGGTATCGAATTGTCTCCGGTGTTGGGTCGCAGGTCGCGGGTTGCAGGTTGCAGTAACAATTTCCGATGACCCGTGGGCTTTATTTGTGTTGCGAGCTTATTAAACTGACTCTAAGCCTTTTCCCCTCTTATTATTAGTTTTAAGGAATGATGACGGCCCTCGCAGTTAAAGATATCAATTGCGAGGGTCATCATCATTTCCTATTTCATCCGCAGTTCAGATTATTTCATATATCATTAGTGTTGTTTGAAAATGAGTTGCAAAGATAGACTTTATATGAAGAACAGAGGGTGTCAAGAGTTTTTACAGATCATCACTCCGGGACATAACTAGAAATGGATATATGGTGACGTCATCAGAAAACTCAACATAGCCGCCAAAGCTGGGCACGCTATATTTAGTTATTTCTGAGCTCTTTTCTCGGTCCTAGCGGACCCTTTTCCCAAAAGGCTTTACACGCAATAGCACTAAACAATCATGATCATGTCAAACTTACTGAAAATGTTTCTTTTTTCTTCATGATCAGCTTATCGCCCTTGCTATCCTCATAATCCGTGTGGATGGGACATTAACTGTGCAGTAGACCGCTTAAATAACGCACATCAGTGGTGCCTGTGTAAGGTTGGCACTGATAAAGACGGCAACTGCGTGGGTAAGAAAGCTCCATTATTAAATGGGTAGAGCTTGTAAATGTATAACGCACGCTGCGATTGGCCAATGCCCGGCTGGTAAAGCGACAATATAGAAAATGTGAAAGTACATTTGATTCAAATAGTTGCAATGATTTGAAGCTAAATGAAAAGAGGCAGTTTCTTTGGAAGTTTTTACTTTCTCTTGTGCGATATAAATTTTTTTGTGAAATAAAACTGCTGAGTTTTGATTTCCTTGGTCGGTACCAGAAAGCCTCGGGCAATATTCTCCCAGTACGGCCCTCGCACTCGGTCAATAAGAAGTAAATGTAGGCTTCGCGGGAATCATAGAGAACAAAAATGCTGTTTTGGGCTAAGTGGAGCCCTAGAGTGGAGCAATGGAGCCCAAGAGCCCCGAATTTTCCGTCTTGGGAGCCCTGGAGCCCTGCTTTTGTACGCTGGAGCCTGGAACCTGGAGCCTGGAGCCCTTAACCCCTCTGGGACCCTGATCAAGGGTAGATCGAAGTAACCGGAATTTCAGAATTTTCAGTTTACTTATATTTTTACTTAACAGAATGTTTTACAGACAAGGACTGTTCCAAGATAAAAGGAAAATGCGTAAACAACAAGTGTAAATGCAGAGAAGATCTTGTATTATGCTCGAGCCGCTGTGTGTCTGACGGTGAGTTCTACATCTAATTACTTTTTGTAGTTGTTAATACAGTGGAACCACTAGCCCGTGTCCCCTCCCCTTAGTGGAACCCTGTTTACTTCGCCTGATTAATACCAAGGAGCCATAGAAGGGGAGGGGAGGGGTGGAGGATTGGTTGTAATAACGTATGAGAAAAGGGATATAGCGACATCAGTTTAACTGAATATTCGCCCAAGGCGAAGTAAATATTGGCGAATATTTACCGAGCCGAAGGCATAGCAAATTTTCGTCAATATTTACCGAGCCTGAGGCGAATAATTGCTTTAATATAATTTTGAGATGTGGACATCAAAAAGTGAAAAGAAAATGAGCCAAAACTTGACAAACAACAGACGAAAATAGTTACTTAGCTTAGCAGCCGTGCCTTGAAATGTTATATTCACCGGATAGCGCGGTGAATATAACATTAAAATTATACTAAAGTGACATATAGCAACTTATAGTGACATATAGCGACATATAGTGACATATAGTGATATATAGTGCCATAAAGTCACATATAGTGACATATAGCCACATTTAGGGATATGTAGTGACATGTAGTGACATTTAGCGATAGAGCGACGACATATAGTGGACATTTTTTTCAATCTGAAAGTTTCCTTTCCAGGGAAAGAAAGACAAAATGATAACAAATGATTTGGTATCGTTTTAAAGCTTATTTTGTTTTCTGTTACAATAACGCAACAAAATTTCAAAACTACGTAACCAGAAATAGTTACAAAACCACCATAGAAAAAGTAATCTGGAGGGCTATTTAAATTTTAAAATCGTTTTTGTGGAAATCTCATCCATCAAACATCAGATGTTCGTGAGGCTACATCTTGACCGAAAAATCTCATTTTTGAGTGAAATAAACATTTAAAACCTACAATCTGATTACGGTTCGAAGCTGTAGGAAAATTATGCGTGGGCGTTCTATAACGAGAAAAGAATAGGCATCGCAGTTTGAACTAGTAGAGATCCAACAAGTGCTAGAGCTTTTATATTCACAGTGTTCGAGTGACGTTGGATGGAAAAAGGAAGGGTTATACGTTAGTCATCTGGCGGTTCCATTGCACACAATTGTATATAGATCTGGTGACTTGGCAGTCGACTTGGCCTAAATATGCTCAATAGCACAGACCGGCAATTTTGATACAAACTGCAAAATTGTCCATAATTGCCTCACATCCGCGCTCAAATACATTGTAATGCATCTGGGAAAGGGCTATAGAGGAAATAAATGCTTTGCAAATTTAACATTCTAGACAAACCGCAGCTCTGCAAAAGAGACCAAAATTGTCACGCTAAAGCAAAGTGTGAAGATGGAAGGTGCGTCTGTCGAAATAATACTGTTGGGAATGGAATCTACTGTCGAGGTAAGTCATCAGAGCTTTGGATTCCTCATAAAACCCAGAAAGAACCGAGTATGGGTATTGCTTAAGCACCTTGCATTGGAGATTCGGCCCCCACCTCCCATAAACCATTAACAACATCTGCCAGTATTCTGTACGGCTTTATTCGGCTTCAAAACGGCGGCTGCAACATCAAAACAACAACTCAAAAACTTAGCTCGCTGTCACATGCTAAAACGTCCTGGGTACTAATTGTTTTCAGCTATGTGACCTGGCACAATGTTCGTTAACAGTCCTCGCGAGGCCGACAGCGCGATAATTCGGTGAAAAATAACTACTACGAATCTCAAAAGGCTCAGAAACTGTGAGCCAGTGTATTCCACAGCTTTCTTGTGTCACCGACACTTGTCAATCTATATTCCAATACTTTTTGCTTACTAATTGGGCTCTGGTCATGTCGAGATTGGCATTTCAAGCGAACGTTTTGTAACGGAGGTGCAAAGAACTTCATGTGGGGAATGTGAACTTTTGGTATGTTTTGGAGGTTAAAATTTTACCCAGTATTCTTTGCGTGGGGGGTATATTGAGATTCTGACAGTTATTTCTTGGGAAGAATATACCGTTTTTAATTTGCACAAAAGTCTGTTTATCTTTTATTTATTTAATTTCCAGTGCAAACGAGTGAGCGGTGTTGTGTAAATGTATGTATGTTGTAAACTGTAACTACTGTTTATTCGTTTTTGCTTTTCAGAAATGTACGTGTAGTATGTTATGTACCCAGTGGCAAATAAGACTTGAATATACATACAAAATTTTGGATTTATCAACTCAGTTGATAAATCCAAAATTTTGTGTTTCACGTCCCCACCGACGCAGCACTACAGTTTCTTTAGAAACTAACCCCCTTGCTCGTTTGTATATATATATATATATATATATATATATATATAGTTTAGTATATTGTGTGTTTACAGTGTAAAGCGTATAAAGAGTATTAAAAAAATTGCACAAAAGTCTCTTTCACCCACTAAGAGTTTTGTAACAGATGCTTAATGGTAAGGTTTCTTTTTTTTTCTTATACTCGCAGATAATAATAATAATAATAATAATAATAATAATAATAATAATAATAATAATAATAATAATAATAATAATAATAATAATAATGTAGCGCCCGCCTTCCGGTGTGAAACGGGGCGCGAGAATGCAGTTGTACGAGTCATCGGTCTAACAATCCAATCCGTTTATTCAGTAGCGATGTTGTGACGACTTAAGGCTTACAATCGTCCGGGTTCAGGACTGTCAAAGACTGTAATGAACCATACTTGTAAGTGGCTTCGAGTGAAGCTAAAACTAAACCGGGTAGCGAAGCTACAAAAACACTGGGTAGCGTTTCAAAACGTTCTTCTCGCACGAGGAGAAGTCCACTGAAAGTCCCGTATCTAAACTAAGGCATG
This sequence comes from Siderastrea siderea, assembly GCA_964030785.1. Taxonomy (NCBI): domain Eukaryota; kingdom Metazoa; phylum Cnidaria; class Anthozoa; order Scleractinia; family Rhizangiidae; genus Siderastrea; species Siderastrea siderea. Next base: position 4,470,739 of record OZ034967.1, read on the forward strand.
ACGGGATGCGTCACGCAAACAGAACGACTGTGAAGGCGTTACAAATAATAATAATAATAATAATAATAATAATAATAATAATAACAGTTGGAAAATGTACATCCTATTTTGGAGGTTCTTGCACAAAGGTCTGTTTGGCTCTTGTAGACCTATTCTGCTCGAAACGTTGCTGGAAGAATATGAACAAACTTTTTTGTTCTTCACATGAATAGTTTTCACTTTTTTTGTAGACGGAGGCAAGTGTCCGAGATGGCTCACGCGCAAATGTGGCAGTAGTGGCAAGTGCCTTCTTGATCCGTACCTTCCGAGAGGGGATTATTACTGCAGCTGTTTCAAAGGCTTCTACTACAACTACCCGTTCGGTTGCATAGGTACGAGCGGCTAGCTGTGAAAAAATTTTATGATCTCAGCCCTAACCCCTTGAGAGGTATTCATCGGAAGATTAAAAATAGAAATGCCACTTGGTCCCTCTGTGCCGTGGAAGAAAAATCGTTGTCTTTGCTAACTTCAAATTCCTTGCTCATAAATGAATTACTTCTAAGAATAAGAGAAAACAGGAATTTTGAATGGATTTAAAGCATTACATTTTACACTCGCAAAATGACCTCTATAACAATTCTGGTCTTGAGTAGTTTGACCACACTAAAATTCAGTGCGAGTTTATGTTCAAAATAAATTCAATTTTATTTGTTTTGATGATTAAATTATTTTGTTGGTTTTTTAATCGACCAGAATGCAAAAGCCACAAGGAATGTCCAATGTCTGCTATTTGCCGATATGATAGGTGTAGATGTAAAGACGAACTTATAAAGAAGGGAAAAGAATGCCTGCCTGGTAGGATAGACTTTTATATTATTAAGGAAGTAGTTTCATCTGATACAACTGAAATCAAAACTAGAACATTATGGGGAAAATAACTAAGACACTTGAGAGGATCTTGATACAAAAGCTTGAAAAATAACTTAACATGTAGACAAAATGTTCATCGCAGGTCAAGGAACATTTGGAGTCTATGGGTATTGTTCAGGAGGCAATTTTCTATTGGCCTGTTTAAACGTTGTCTCCCTCGCAGCCGTTTTTAGTGTCGTCACGCAACGCTCCTCGTGAGGAGAAGCCTTGCGTGACGACACTAAAAACGGCTGCGAGGGAGACTAGCTTAAACGTCCACTTTCTGGAACGTTTGTGTTCTGTTTCTTGGGCCTAGTTCTACTATAATCCAAAATAGCCTTCGTTTGCAGCTTACTAGGAGATGAAATAAGTCAGTATGAAACTGACCAAGAATCTAGTTTCACCTCACACAGGAGTCTACATGTAACTTACCCAGGGATCCCACTGTAGCTAATCCAGAGCTCCTATTGTCTCAATAGCTCCTGTGCATAAATGCAAAATACAAAGTGACTGCCATAAAAACGCAAAATGCTTTTTTGGAGAGTGTATCTGTCAGGGCAATACCACGGGGAATGGAAGATTCTGCAGAGGTGAGTACAGCAAAAGGGCACAATGGGGAACCGGGAAAAAAGTGGGCACTGTAATGTCCGACGATGGCCAAACCACACTATTGATTACACAGATTTAACTTCGAACACGTTTATTCCAGCCAGCTGTTGGCCATTACAACCAATCCATCCCAGCATGCATTTCGCTTCTTAAACATGTGGGGTTCTAAAGTGCGATAACTAGTACACTACAGGCACAAAGACCAAGGCGGAAGTAGGGAATTTGTAAGCTCCCGGGAAACGGGACGAGACCATCAATCCAATAGGCAGGACGCGGGAATAAACGGTCAATGAAGAGTGACAATCAGCGAAATATTTAGAAACGAGAAGATCTTACCCCTTCTATCTACACACACACACGCACACACACACGCACACAAATTCTACCCTATATTGACGGAAAATAATACAGCAAGATTTTTAAAAAATTGACCCGGATAGAACTTTACGGGTAGTAACTGAAAGTCGTGTGCCTGAATAGAGAGGCACCCTACGAAATTCCCCTTGACACTCTTTGCCTCCAAGCCCTTTGATTAACACGCGGACTTGGTTTAAGGTCTCATTGTGGTCCACAGTAGCTAGCACGTCTGAGCATGTCCTTTATTTTTGGACCTTGCAACCAACTTTCATCTTCCGCAACACAAGTCTACAAAGTTGGCATTTCCAAAGTTTCTTTGTCTAATGTCTTCGTTTCGCCAAAGCATAAAGCTACAGTTATTGTTTTTTGCCTTTCTTTCTTTCTTTCTTTCTTTCTTTCTTTCTTTCTTTCTTTCCCTTATGCAGAAGTTGTGCCCTGTTCCAATGATACTCTGTTGACATGCGGAGAGCATTCTGCTTCATGTATCGCCGATCCACTCTTGCCACACATTCCAATCTGCAAGTGCCTTAAAGGTTTCACCCTGTCCAAGAAAAACAAGTGTGTAGGTACGTAAATTAATTGCGCTGCAGCTATGAGAGACCTTTGTGTTCGAGTTATTGGCACCTTGCTGTTACAGTTATCTTACTGTTACACTCATCTTGGAAAACTAACAACTTGTGAACACAAACCATAGTTACTTGATACCCTGCAAGCAGAAGTTTCTTGGTAGTCCTATGTTCCGGCGGGCGAATAAGTAACCTCTGCGCAAAACCGTCCGATTCTTTGATCTGCCGCCGTCCAGGATTTGGGAAGAATACTAACCGGCTGTCAACCAGTTTAACGCTTACGTATGCTGTGAATGTCGTCAAAAAGTACGCATGCTGTGATACGCTTTCAAATTTGTTGTACGCGACAGATTTGCATATTTATTTTTCCGAAACTTCTCCCACCTCAGAAAATCAGGGGAAAGACAAGGCAGCAATTGTTAAACCTTTGTTGGGTACTGATTTATCCAGAATGCAAAGTGATGCTCAGATAACCCTTTGAAAGTTACGTTTTCATGAAGTTGACAGGTTGGTGAAGCTGACGTACGAGCGCGCGTGCAAAATGTTAAAGACAGGAAGTGGAAATGCGAGTGACAAATATTGCGCACGCACGACAGAAAATCGGACGGTTTTGCGCAGAGGTTACTTATACATGTATCCGCCTGCCGGAACACAGGGCAACCAAGAAATCTCTGCTCGCAAGGTAGTCAATCGAGGGACTGACTATGAAAACTTGCAAGTTTCGAAGGCCATAAGAAAGATGCTGCAATTTATGTTAAAAGTACTACGACCGTGCGCAATCTTTGTTTAACGTTTGCACACCATGGCTGAATAACTTTACAGTGACATTTTTATTGGTTAGTTGCTCATGCAGAATTCAAAACCTATTGTTGTTTGTGTACGCCCAAGGCTAAAAACAGTAACAAAAACATAAAACAAAGGACTTTGATGAGCTTCAAAACCAGATTCTTTTATTAACTATGACACAAACACCTTGCCATTAATTGTGGGCACCTCGTTATTCAGAAAATAGCGATGAGAATCAGCTGTATAGGACATACCCACAATTAAGATGATCAGGATCAGAGACATCCAATAATGTCATTGTTTACTAGTGACATTTTGAAAGCTGAAATCCACTTGAGATAAACTAACAGATGTCATAACTGGGACGAACATTTGAAATTTAGTCAACACGGAAAGTCTGAAAGAAAAGGATAAAAACCGGCTTCAATAAAAACTTTAGTTACGGCATCTGCAAACGTTTGTATGGCTGGATGGCAGCTCTTGCCACACAGCCTTACAAACCTCTGCAAATTTGGTGTTTTTTTTTAAACAGGAATATCATACTCTTTATTTTCAATATTTTCTCTCATATTTGCTGCAGGGTTGCAAGGTGATCTTATTGGTCGTTAAAGAAAGAGAGAGAGACCATTTCACGATAAATACAAATTAAACTATATTTCAGCAAATCAATAACAATTTGGTCTGTGTTTCAGATATTGATGAATGCAAAACTTTGAAGTCCAGATGTGGAGATCGATGTCGAAACACAATCGGTTCATTCTACTGCGACAAGTGTCCACGTGGCTATACTGAAGGACGAGATGGATCGTGCATTGGTCAGTACATACCACAATGAGGGAACTTCAACCGGAAGCTGAATGTTTCCTTCGTTGGTTTAGTTTTGTTCCTCACCAAATGATAACAAAATCAATCGAAAGGGAAATATTTAGCCTACGTAGCAAGCGTTTCCGTACCCCTTTCCGTAGGCTTTTTCCGCCCATTCGAGGAAAATTTCGCTCTTTGGCCGCGCGAAAACTGGGGAATTTTCGCTCTTTGGCCGCGCGAAAACTGGGGCAAGCAGAACAAATAGAAGGACGGGGAAAGAGGAGGGAGGGAAGGCTCCACCGCGGTCAAACGTCTGAGGCAGTTTGTTTCTTTTTAATTCGTAAGATTTATTCACGATGCAGTCGAAACGTGAGCGAGGATATATTAATTAGTGGGCGAGTGTAATTATATTTTCAGTTCTCTCAAACAAAGGAGTTTCTTTGCTGTTTAAATGCTCCGCACCTGAACAAAAGTACTCTTAGAAATGGCGCCGACAAGTGCGTTTCCCGTTTTCAAACACTTAGAACTTTTGTTTAGTAAAGTTCGAAACATTTTAGTAAATCAACAGGATACTGGTACACTATCAAACTTTAAACAGTGAAAATAATTCCCTTATCTTTGAAGTACTTTTCTTATTTTTCTCGTTTGATAGCGGTGAAGGGGGAGGCGGAGGCGCTTGCGCTCGCCCCAGTTTTCGCGCGGCGAATAAGTGAAAAATGCTTCAAACCTGCGGAAAGACCTAAGGAAAAGCTTGCCACGCAGGCTATGAAATATTCAACGTTCGTCTGTCGTCCGTGATTTACGAGTGTCTGTGCTTAAGTTACCTGTTCAGTTTCTTGGCACTTAGTACAGTACGGTATTGTATGAACAGTAATTTTCTTTATGTTCCTTTCTCTTATCCTCAGCTAAACTCTTATCCTAAAATGGTAGTGTTGGCAAATAGTATTGCTTTGGGTAAGCTCAGTTTGCTGGGATAGATATAATGACGCATCCTTTTGGGATGGATTTTGGCCACTGGTGTGGCCGTTTATTTAAAGCAATCATAGAAAGCTTGAGATATCCAAACATTCAAGACATCATCCCAGCAAAGGTGAGGGCTCACCCGCAATCCAGAGGCTGAAAAAGAAGAAAAAGTGAGGGAGGGAGGGAGCGCGGAAAAATGATGTTGACTTGCTTAAGTAGGCAAGAATCTTAACACCAGTGTCTTTCTCCAAGCGCCAAAGAGGCAGTTCGCTATTCTCACATGTTTGATAAAGCCTGCACTGTAATGCCCCCAGATGGCAGTATGCCCGGATGCGGTTACAGATTAACTGATTGCGTGACAGTCACATAAATAACTTATTCCTTCTTCGAAATAAATTTCCTATGAGAACACGTGACCATGATTCTTTTCTTTTCTCAGCTCCGGACCAGTGTGACTGCGGGGAAAATGAAGAGTGTTACGATGGGGAATGTTTTTGTAAGGAAGGATACGACAGAGATGAATTTGGGCAATGTTTCTGGCCAGAAAAAGGTAAGAGCCAAACCCAAAATGAAAGGATACTTTCTAGGACTAGGCAGCAAAAATATGATATGATTTTCCCGTAAAAATAAGATCTTGCTGGTTACTCTAAGATATCAAAATGGTTTAAAAACGTTTAGGCTAGACAGTTTTTCTTTCCTTTTACAGCGATGGGAGAGGTTTACTGTAGGGAAGCAGTGGATGAATCGTTATTATTAATCGTTATTATTTATCATTAACTAAGGTAATTTATTTAATCCTATAGTTTTTCCCAGAGTTGGCCCAATCCCACTCACCCAGGAGCTCTGCAGCCTATTCACCCAGTGTTTTTTTTTTTGCCCTCTGAATACTTAGTTAATTCAACCCAATGTAATTGTGCAGGACTTTGCAGCTATAAAATGTGACTGTACAATCAATTTTAAAGTCACCTTACAGTTATAAATTATGATAGTGAGTGACCAGTATTTTTGATTCTTCATAAACTTGACGTAATTGTTTTATATTTCCTTTTTGCAGATTTGTTATTAACGGATGAAACCACCTCGGCCCAGGCCTTCTCTGGTTCATGCTGGGTCACAATCGGATTGCTTGGTTACCAGGTTATCTTCGTTTAGATTTATGGTTGTCAGGCAACGGTGGACTAAAATCTCGAGCAGTATTAAGAATTGCTTAACTGAACAAAGACTGAGATAATAATTACTGGTTTGATTACTGTATTAATCCTGCACTCACCAATAAAGTGTTCTAACTGTGCTCGTGAATGCGAATGTCACTTTATTTATTCTGGCAATCATTGTCGTGAGCTGTCCTGGGGCCCGTTTCTCGAGACTCCCGATAACTTTCCGGGCCCGAAAACTATTTTAGGTGCACAATATTCTCCAATAGTTATACAGTTTTTGTTGATTTTGAAAGCTAAATTTTAATCTTTATAATTTCGTGAAGCATATCGTCGCCAATAGTTACCATTAGCTGATTAATAAAATGAGCTCGAAAAAATACTTACCGGGCCCGGAAAGTTATCGGGATTTTCGAGAAACGAGCCCCAGGACGCCAGAAGCGTTTCTCGCACGTGCAGCTGATTAGCGTTGATTGGTCTCCTGTATCCTCTTTCCCGGGTATATACACGCTTATCACGTGACAGGGGAGGCAGGCTGCCAATCTTCCTGCTGTGCTCGACAGGTTTGACGACTCAATTTGAGTATGCGCAAGGGACTTAAAAACGAGGCCGGCTGGGCATTTCGGTCGACCTCTCCAAGAAATTGCGCGCAAAAACAAACAAACGAACCAAAAAGGGTAGTTGACGCCTCGGACGTTTCACTGAGGAACTTGAGGTCTTTTGTTCTTTTTATTAGAGAAAGTTTTCTCATCATAAACAGGAAAAATCTGTCTTGACGTCTCTGGCTGGACTTCCAGATTTCCTAATTCTTGTCCGCAATGCGCGAATGTCCGCGATGAAACAATGAGCTGTGTGTAACGCAAATTCAAATTTGTTTACAACCAAAGATTTTTCAGCAAAAATTGCATTCTAAAAATGGCCTACTCTGGTGCGACTCTGATTGTCCGTGCCCCCATATTAGATAGGACCTCTGGTTTTGGCAAGATGCACATTTAAGGCCGTCATTGCACAGGCGAAACTACAGACTAAAATGCCGAAAGGAAAAAGGAACGATAGCTTCAAGGGGTCGATTTTGTTTTCGCGACATAGCATGGTTCCCCTCGCGTCGCTTGAGCAAAATTTCTTTATCTTCAGCGCACGCTGAACGTACACTCGTGACTTTTTTGCGTTCGAACAATCAATTATAGTGACGTCATCATTGGATAAGTAGATAATTCACAGCAGCGTGTTTAGAGGCGAGTGCTGGGTGTTTTGACCCATCATGGCGTCGATACACAAAGGAGTGGCTGCTGGAATTTTGTTTCTTTCTTTATTTGGATTTGTGCAGGCAGAAATAGGTAAGAAAAATCTTATCATGTTAGCTGCATATCACTAAGAGTAAAACGAAACCCTGTTTATTGCAGAAACACTGGGTGCTTTCCGTTGAAGAAAAATTTCTGGAAATCCCGAAAGCGGACTCGAATGGAACACAAATTTCCAGAAAAAAGTGTTCAGAAATTTGGGTACACCTCCAAGGTTGTCTCAATTAGGTCCTATTTCGGTGAACGGAAAATTAATTTTCATTCGTCCTTTTTCTCTCAGCCCAAGTTTCTCTTGCCGTAATTTTTTTTCAGTTGTTGCGGGAAGCTGGTAAATAGAACGAACTCTCCTGATCGGGTGTAGCCAAACGAATAGCTCGTGAATACAACGAACGCTTCTGCTCGTGTGTAGCCAAACTGATTTCGAAATTGTTGGTCGAAAGGAAAAGTGTATACACATTCGTGCACGCGAGCAAAATTTAAACAGCTAGTCGAGGACGCAACAAAGTCTAACTGCCCAGCTTGAGCTAGATTTGTTAAGTTTTGCTAATTACTTTTAGGCAATTTTTTACATCTTTTAAGGAATTATTTATGGATGCCATTTAAATTAATTGACCAAGCAAATTAAAGAACAACGAGAAATGAAGCCGCGAGAAAGAAGCGAAACTTGACACCTTCGACTCGCACAGTTTTTTGCGATTTATTCAGCCACTTGACACGGAAGCCACTAAAAAGTTGTCAAAGAGCAATCAAAAACGCGCTGAGCATTGACCAATGACGCAATGTTTGTTTGATATTTTTTCTTTTTTCTTTCGTTCTATTGCAACCGAGGAGTTAACTGCAAAGTCATCTCTAAACTAAGATGTTTCTTTCAGGAGAACAGCCTCTGAAGTGTCAATATGAAACAGCTTTGGGAATGGAATCCTATGGCGTCCCTGACCATCACCTCAATTGGTCTTCTGCCTGGAACGATTATGAAAACGGACGGTTTGGAAGACTGAACAGAAAACAGAATGACCGCGGCTGGCTCCACGCAGGAGGCTGGGTAGTTGGGCGCAATCCGGAAGCTGGAAAGGAATGGTTAGAAGTTCAATTCCCCAAATTTCCCGTCATTGTTACAGGTGTAGCAACCCAAGGCAGAAATGGAGACTTTGAGAACTGGGTAACGAAGTACAAGCTTGGATATTTTGATTTTTCCGCGAATAAGATAATTTTCTATCGCGAGAAAGGACATGAAGAGGACAAGGTAAGACCATGACTCGGAATTGTTCACATTTTGACCGTCTTATTTCCTTCCACGGTAGCCTGGACTCAGTACTACCTCCTTAGCTTTTTATGAATGTTCGGCTTGTATGGGAACTACTTTGGTAGTATTTTTCTGTGCATACCCTTTTTAGTCAATCAACCGAGAAACAAATAGTTCTTTGTTAGAATTAATCCATAAGGAACAGTATCATGCTTTTTTCCAATGTACTGTTTTTACTAATTGACTTGAATTGTGATGTCCCAAAAAAACTGGGGCACTAATACACCATGCGCAGACTATCAATAGCAGACTAGCTGCCAGGCAAAATCAGTCTGAGGGGGGAGTACTGGCGAGCACTCTACTTCCAACGAGTATTAAAATGTTCAATGTGCGAGTAAATTAATTAAGAATTATTCCACAAAACCGAGTCATAATTACTTTATGAGCGATAGCTAACAAGGCGTACAGTAATCTTGTTCTTAGAGGCCGCCTCTAACTTCCGCTTACCCATCGCGGTATGCCATTCGGTGACGTCATGAAATTTCGCGCCAAGTCGAGTGAGCAAGAAGAGAACGACTGGGTACTAGGTTACCGCTTACCTGAAATACGCGTGGGCTCTAGCGACGAGATTGCTGTGCGGCTCGTTAGCTGTGAGCTCACTTAGTATGTACGTCTCGGTTTTGTGGAATAATTAGTAACATAATTTTAATTATGTTAAAGGTAACATAATTAGTAACAGCAAAATTTAGGCGCCTTGGAAAGTTCTGCCTTAGGAAGCCGAACTTGGCCCGAGTGAAACATCTCGGCAACTCTCATGTTAAGAACCTTTTTGACATATCCAACCTTTTTGACGCTTCCTATTAAGAACCTTTTTGACGTATCCATGGATCTTTACCGCGGTAAATTTACTTCGGCAAAGGGTGGTCACACAAAACTGTCGGTATTTTCAAAGTGGTATAAGTCGGAGCAAATCAAAGCTATTGTTTTTGCTTATTTTATTGGGTTCAGCATAGAACGACGTTTAAGCTATACCTAGTGCACCTTCTTGCTCGGTGTGAAAAAATGAAACCGCTTACCTGAACTTTTGGGATTACATGTTTCTCAATTACTCACTTGAATTTGTCATTACTTAGGAGTTTGATGGAAACACAGATCGGGATACAGTCGTCCGTCATAAGCTCAAGTCACCATTCCAGACAAACGCTACCCGCTTTCTTGTCCTGGCTTGGCATAGTCACCCAGCTATGAGGGTGGAAGTATACGGTTGCAGAGGTAGGTTATCGTTATCATTCCAAGATAGAAACACGAGTTTGTCCCAGTTTTCCAGCTATCTGGTAGACGGATAGTTTCTCTCCATTTCTCCGTTTCGCAAAGAAAGCTCCAGTTTCTCTAGCCATCATCATTTGAGAAGAGAAAATCATGAATGATAGAGGGTTTTTTTCTATTGGTTTTAGCCAGATGGAAAATGCTGTGCCATTCGGCGTCGGAAATGCTAATATATTCAAGTTATTCTACAGCACATTTCTTTGAGATTAATACAAATATTTTGAGCACAAAAGGAATTAAAAAAAACGACAAAGGAAATTTGCGCCATTAGGTATACGAAAATACTGGGCGAGTTAACTGCAGAAACATCTTTAAATGATGATTTTTCAGGGTTTCGACATGTGTCGTGTCTACATGGAAAACCTTTGGGAATGGAGTCTGGTGTTATCCCTAACGAAAACATCAAAACTTCATCCGCATGGAGTGCCAATGAAGACGAAAAGTTTTCAAGACTTAACACCAAAGAAGCTCGTCACACTGCTGGAAGTTGGGTGTCTCTTAAAAACCAGATTGGCGAATGGCTTGAGATTAATTTGGAAAACCCCGCCATTGTTACAGATCTAGCGACACAAGGAAGAAATGGACGCCACGTGCAATGGGTAACGAAGTACAAACTGGAATATTTTGATATTCCCACAAATAACCCGGTTTTCTACCACGAAGAAGGGAAAAAAGAAGTCAAGGTAAAGACACGTTTTTTAATATTTATTTTTATACTGGCTTCAGTGAAATCTTAAACAAACTTTTTTACAGCGATCTTGTGCGATTCCAAACCGCCCGTGTAAACCAGAAGTGAGCAATGTCAAAGTACTGCTGCGAATTTGATTGCGATTTTGAAATTTATGCAGAGTGCATGGATGCGAGCTAAGAAAAAAAAAACAGTCAAAGTTACTTTGGTGCTTTTGATATAAATGTCGCCTGAATAAGGTAAGGTAAAGTCGCGCGCGAGCCAAGGAGCCCACACGGCCGGAGCTTAATCCAGTTTCTGTAGCATGAAGCAACTGAGATTATTGCTACTCCCCCCTGGATGGGATGCAAGTCCATCGCAAGGTTACCCCCAGCAGCAGGCTTTTAGTCAGGTGGGAGTCCAGGAGTCCTATGGACGGCCACTTTTCAGAGAAAATTAATATGAATAACTGTATACAGAGTTTTTTTTTTTGGCAAATTTGGGTATCATCAGATACCTTTGCACTCATAACTGCAGAAAAGCACCTTGCATGATCCTCAGGCCCTCCTATGGGGACAAAGTCAGGCCTTATGAAAATTTTGGACTCCCACTTTTTAAATCCTGGCTAAAAGCCTGCCCAGCAGTATGTCGCCGGTACCCATTTATACAGCTGGGTGGAGGGAGACAATGTGGGGTAAAGTTTCTTGTTTAAGGAAACAGCACAATAAAGACAGCCTTCAAATACTGTTCCCATTTACTAATGTTTTTTCTCTTGATTGCTGCTTTAGGAGTTTGCCGGAAACACAGATCAGGATACAGTTGTCTATCATAAGCTTAAGCCATCGATTCAAACAAACAGAATCCGCTTTGTGGTATTGGCTTGGCATAAACACATTTCTATGAGAGCGGAAATCTATGGTTGCCCAGGTAAGAAATATTTACCATTCCAATACGCAGTTTAGACAGGGCTTTACTTTTCCTTCTCAGTATTAAACAAAAGTTGATCTAACTTAATTACATGGTCATGAGTTAACGACTTGAGTGTTTATTACAAACCTGGTGCTTGAGAGGGAGGCGTTTTTAATTTACAGCCAACACCGAAAAGGAGAAACTGTTGTGAAAACGCGAGTTACAGGTGAATGTTTGCATTGCTTTTACCGATTCTACCAAACTTTTAAGTGTTCTCAATTATTCTAGAAACCACGTACAAAGAGTTTTCTGATTTACTTCAGACTACGCAAACCCATAAAAATTACCGTGCTTGGCCTTAGCCGTTAATTATCAGTCGTTCTCGAACTCATGAATAATTCATAAAGAGAAAACAAAGGAAATCACAACCGTGACGGCGGTTTGGATACCGGATCTTAATTAGCATAAAATTTTGCGAACTTTTGCTTAGAATTTCTCCAAGAATTACGAATGGTTTGAGAAGCCATATCAAAAACTCGAAAGAGTGTTTCATCAGGTATCCAAACACCTCGAAGTCGGTAAAAAAAACTCGGCTGCACCTCGTTTTTTCAACCCACTTCTCGGTGTTTGGATATCCTGATGATACACTCTTTCTCGTGTTTGATATGTTACATCACAATCCGTTGTCAAACCTTTTGTGTGGTGGGGGTGCAACGATTTCCTCATTTAGACCTTTTCCCAGATTTCCGCCTTGACTGTCTAAATATAACACCTGTGGGGGTGGCTAAAAATGGTGCCACTCGCCGAGAGAGCGGGTCACCTGCATGTGGATTTCTGAGTGAGAACTCGCATACGTAATTCTCTTTGTGAAGGAGTTGATGTCTTTTCATAAACATTAATTTCAGCGTCAAATGATTGCGAGAAGCAAGGAAAGTTTTGTCCTCGATTCACAGTCTGCCAGAAGAAAGACAGAGGACTCCATGAATGCGTGTGCATTGAAGGGTTTAGAATGGTTGAAAAAGGACAGGACAAGATTTGTGAAGGTATACAAAAATTCGATGCCTACTTGCGGTGGATGGTATTACTTACTAATAACGCAAAAATTAAGTGTAAAATGTTAAGTCCAGTAAGAAGTGATTACACTCCGAATTCATTTTGTTACGAGCGTGGGTCCATCATGAAACATGATAGAGCGTCTCTTTGTCAGGATTTCCAAAACTGACTAGAGAGTTCACAACAAAACAAAACAAAAAACGAAAGGAAAAAGAAAAGAAAAGAAAAGAGCGGTAGAAAATGTGCGGAATTTGAGTTGCTGGATACCCTGTGAAAACACTCTCCCTAATGTTTCACACATATTTTCAAATCTGCCATTAAATAACTAGACGAGGAAAAATTGTCATAATCTTTTGCTAAAATTTTGGGCCAGTTTTCTACACTTTTCGTTACGTTACGATTCTTTTTTTTTCTAACATGACTGAGAATTTCTAACCAAGGAATGTTTTGGTGTGTTGCGTTACGGGGACAAAGGTAATCTGATTTTTCTTTGCCTTTGTATGATTTTGCTTTTGCATGCATTTCTGCCTTTCCAATAAAAAAAATCCTTACATGTGCTTCTCAGTTCTTGCGGTTTGTGCTTTCATGTATCAAGAGAAAGGAGGAACTTCAGCTATTGTACCTGGGAAGCTAACTGCAGGGGCATCTGTAAACGATAACCATTTTGTTTTCAGCAAGTCAGCCGTTGTCGTGTGTCAATGACAAGCCTCTTGGAATGGAATCCGGCGCTATCCCTGACGAAAACATCAAGAACTCTTCCGCATGGAATTCTAACGAAAACGCGAAGTTTTCAAGACTAAACACAAAAGCAACTCATCACACCGCTGGAAGTTGGGTGTCTCTTAAAAACGAGATTGGCGAATGGCTTGAGATTAATTTGGGAAACCTTCCCGCCATTATTACGATGATAGCGACGCAGGGAAGGCACGGCCCTTACGTTCAGTGGGTGAAGAGGTACAAGCTGCAATATGTTGACGATTTCTACAGGCTTGTTTACTATACCGAAGAAGGAAAAAACAAGGCTAAGGTAACAACACTCAACTTTTTATGTCTCATGTGATTTCTATCCGGCTGGCTTTCACGAAATCTCATGGCAGATGTCCGCAAAGATGTCAGGGTAGAATCAATGCGGTAGGGAAAAGGGTTGTTTTAGACCCATCTCTACACTGGCAATTTCTTTAAAATGATTTTGGTAACAATTTTTGCTGCTCAGTGACTTTTCCTAAAATTTAACTGTGAACAGTTTGGAATGCCATATCATCGGTCAAAAATTTTGATGTTGCCATGGCAACCATATTCTGACAGGCAGTTTTTTTCAAAAATTAGTTGAGTGTTGATTAAGGGATTCATCAGCCGTTCACCAGCATTGCCAGCTCACGGGACATTCGGTGGATTCCACCAAAACAAAAGTTTTCGCCACGGAAAGCAACACGCTCAAACGCCGCATAAGGGAAGCAATTGAGATCCGGTTACGAAAGCCCTCTTTGAAGAGAGACAATGGCTTCGAATTAGCCAACATCTATAACACTATTTTAGTCTCCTTGAGACCCTTATAAAGTGATATAACCCTTCTTAATATTCACATTTCTATCGTGGCTGACGAAGTTCGGTTGATCCGAACGAAACAACGCTCTGAGTCAGGAAGATATTTTATTATTATTTTTTTTTTATAGAATATTCCTCTTATTCAGAAAAATTCTTGCTTTGTTGTGGTAATCATTTAAGTGTTCTTTTAATGATTTTGACTAGGTTTTGGTCAATTCTGGTAGTTTTCGAAGGGTTCCAAGATGGCGGACCCAAGATGGCTGCAGTTCGGAAATCGTGCATGACCGGTAATTATCGCGTCGTGTAAGTTTTGCAACTCTTTTGCTTTCTTCTTTTTTTCTCGAAATGCTATAGGAGTTTACTGCAAACAACGACCAGAACACAGTTGTCTTTCATGAGCTTAGCCCACACGCCGTGACAGAGAAAATCCGCTTTTTACCAACGGCTTGGGAAAAACACATTTCTATGAGAGTGGAGCTGTATGGCTGTAAGGAAGGTAAGAAACGTTTACAACTCCAGTACTATACCTGCCAAGTGTCACGCCTAAGGCGTGATTGTCACGCCTGCGGATCGAAAACTGCGATCTCACGCCTACTCACGCCTGCCTTCCCATTTCTCACGCCTGGTGAAATAGTTTGAGCCATTACAGCCTTAACCGACTCATTTTGAAAAAAAATTTAAAGTATTTAAATAAACTCGAACCAATGCGAGAAAATATTGATCATACTTTCGCTAAATCTCCGGTCTTAGTAGGGAAGTCACTGGAGACATGGTCATACTCATCGAGACGAGCTCCGTGTAATCTTTAATCATCAAAGCATCGATTTACTGGCCATAAGTTGGAACGTCTTCGGAAATCTTCGGACGGCGTAGGAAATCGTCGGACATCTTGGGATATTATCGGTCCCATACGAAATATCTTGACGCTCTCAGGATAAAAATGTCACGCCTATAAAATCACAAGAAGTTGGCAGGTATACAGTACGTACACTAGAAATGGTTCACTTCTCATTTTCAGTTTTCAAAAAGACTTGTTTATCAGTTTGCTCGTCTAGATGTAATGTTTTTTTGTCTCAAACTTTGATTTCAGCGGTTGATGAGTGCCATAGTTCCACAGGAAAGCTTTGTCCTCGAAACGC
This sequence comes from Siderastrea siderea, assembly GCA_964030785.1. Taxonomy (NCBI): domain Eukaryota; kingdom Metazoa; phylum Cnidaria; class Anthozoa; order Scleractinia; family Rhizangiidae; genus Siderastrea; species Siderastrea siderea. The sequence continues at coordinate 4,486,049 of OZ034967.1, forward strand.
GATCTGCGAAAAGAAAAACAAAGATTTTCATCGTTGTGTGTGCGTCAGTGGCTTTAGAAGGCTAAAGAATGCAAAAGACCTGATTTGTAAAGGTAGAGGTGCAATTATATAAAATTTTACACCAGCTTGCTACGAGTAATAATTCTTTATTTACTTGTTTAAATGGTGAGCTCATATTGAAGTATTTTTTCTGTTAATTTTTTTGCTGATTTATGTATTTTTGTGAATTTGTGTGAATAAAACATCAGTTACTACAAGCGTAACTTCGTTCTGCAGAGAAAAACTTCCGGACTTAGAACCTCTTTAACAACATAATAAACAGCACCACAGGAAATTACTTCTCAACTTTTATTTGAATGGTCACACCGCGAGCCCACGAACTTGTTTTGTAGTTTCGTAAACTTCCAACTCAGTTTTGTACCGCATTGAGATTCTCGTATTTAAGAAGCTTTTCTGGATTTATGTTTATTGCAGATATCGACGAATGTGCAGAAAATAAGACGATTGACTGCGAAAACAACAAAGTGTGTCAGAATACAGAAGGTGGATTTAAGTGCGGCTGCAAGAGTGGTGAACGCCTGGCCTGGACTGGCTACTGTGTCAGTGAGTATTGTGGAAAGCTGGACCTGAATTTGTCACGTGACCGCGGTGAAAATTTCAAAACTCGAGAAACATACTGAGTGAACTGAAAAACACGCCGTCCTGTTGATGTGTATCATTCGAATATAGTCGGGGAGACATAACGAAATGATGTTATTTCAGCACTCTGTGACGGACTAACATCCCATTCAGGATTGACTAGGAATATTACACTAGCCCTGCGTTGTAAATTGCTCACTGCTAATTGCTGTATGCCGTTAAGAGTTGATCGTTTGGCTTGGGATGCCTGTGACATGAATGTGACCACTTTTTAGCTGATCAGGCAATAATTAACTTTCTCTTTCAGCATTGAGTGAATGTGATAAACGAGGTCTTGAGTGTCCATTCAGTGGAGGAACATGCCAAGGAAGTCCGAGTGATTCTTTTGTCTGTGGCTGTGATAAAGGTTTTAAATCAGTCATGGATGGAGAAAGGGTCGTAAGCTGCAAAGGTAAAAGAAGAGGGCAGGAATGTGGCAGAGCACTTCTTAGAAACAGTATACATTAGTCACTTAACAGTCTTTTAACATAACTCGCGAAAACTTGGTCTATTTCACGATGTTTTAAGTCATCGTTGATGGTAGCTATAAAATTAAAGTTCCGGAAAAAATACAGCAAATTGACTTCATAATAATGGCCTAAGATCGAAACTTGAAAACTGTCTATTGTCCACTGACAGAAGCTTATCACGATATACTTCTGTCACTGTCTGTGATCTTTGTTGTGTTCTGCCATCTCCAAGTTTAGTTCAACTTGCATAGGACGTTCATTACTGAGACAAGAGACATGTTCTTTCTTCTTATTTCACAGACATCGATGAATGCTTAACAGGCGAGTCCAGGTGCTCTGGTGACCGCTGTAGAAACACCGTGGGCTCATACACTTGTATTCCATGTCTCCCAGGATTCACTGAGAGCGAAGATGGACTGTGTATTGGTACGCATGCGCTCTGACCTATGGTTTCACGCAGACGTTCTTGGACGACTTTCAATTCGACCTGTTGTTTCAGATTTTGTAGGATGTTCTTCACCGACAAGATCTGCTGTTATAAAAACAACTATCTACCATCACCACCACCACCAATATTACTACCACTACTACGATTACTACACTATTCATACCACTGCTACTGTGCACGACCAACACGATTAGCACTGCAGTAGATTCTCGACTATCCAGACGTTTTTCTGTGTTCCGGATAGTCGACCCTTCTGCTGCAGACAGCTAATCACACTGGGGTAGTACCGAATACTACTGCCCCCTGCTGACTGTTATATTGTACCACAATTAGGTCGACCTCCTCTCAAGTCTGCAAAAAAATATACGTGTACTTTCTCTAATGATTGACACTCAGGTACAAAGTTTACATAATGATTACCACATGCACACTAGTCTACCATCGCATGAACTTCTAATAATTTTAACTTGAATGTGGCTGGACTATTCAATCATAATATATAACGTCTAGAACAGGTTTTAATCCATTTTTGTAATTCTAGGAACGATTAAGGGAGCATGTAATTGTGACCCTAAAACTGAGGAATGCCGCCGTGGAAAATGCAGATGCAAAAAAGGACACAAAAGGAACAAGGAAGGGCGCTGTGTTAAACCACCAGGTAATAATAAACCAAAAAAAAACAGATTTTACCCCAGTTTTATCCAAGAAGAAACTGATAAACGTTTGAATAAACGACCTTAGAGTTCTATTCCACTAAAATAATAGGAAATAAAAAGACGTTTGAGGTGATATCAAGAGCGAGGCGATGTCAGGTCTTATGATTTCCTCTGTCACCTGTTAAAACTGTTATGCTAAAGTCCTTTGTTCAATCATATGGCAAGCCATGTAAATAGCTAGCCAACTAGTCTGCCTCTTACTTATTGGAAATCTTATAAACAAGGCCATATTTTATTTGCAATGATGTTTTTGTATATTTGGGTGTACTCTCTGAGAACTAGCTGGCTAGCTAAATAGGATTTCCAGACAAACTAGTTGGATGGCTAAATAGAATTCCTGAGTTTCAAGCTCTAATTACCATTAATACGATAAGACAAAAATGTATTTCTTGTTTGCCTTTTCTTTTATCAAATCCAGGCTCCAATCGTGAAGTCCGATCGAGCTCAGCCCAATCTTCCTATCTCGGCGTCAACGTCAGAATAGTCATCACTGGATTTTTTGGGTTTATGGCCTTCACAGTACAAGCGACCGCGCCTCTTACTTGAAAGCTCATTCTTCTTTAACGTTTTTCTAATTGCTAGATATCATCCCTCCGCAACACCAACTTGTATTTCAATCAGCTAGCCATCCACCTTATTTTTTTACAAAATGAAAGAATTTGTTCGCTTGTCTTTGAGCTTTTATACTGTTACGATAGCTGGTCGTGTTAGGACAGATTGCAGAAACATTAATAACATGCATAAACTACGCTGCAATTGCAGTAGAGGTTAGTGTAATTCTAATTGCAAGGAGGGGCTAAACCGGCAGCCATGAAACGCCTACCCTGGAAGCTTTGAATTTGTGTCCCAAAATTGGGGGGGACCCAGGCGGTCCCAAAGGCTCCGATTGGCTCAACTATTTTATACACCCTCATCAGTTTCCTTTTCTCTATCGATAATAAAATCATGAGAGACGAACAACCAAGTGTTTAGATTATTTATAGCCTGTTTATGGCATTTATCGATTGTTAAACCCGTGCAGAAACATTGAAATTGCGGAAAAATCTCTAAATTTCAGTGATTCCCAAAATGCTTCCCTTTTTGTGAAAGCGGGCATCATTTGTTTGTTGCAAAAGCAATATGTGCTTCCCAGAAGCAAGGATATTCTGATCTTTTTCAGAGACATTTTTCAACAAGAAAAAAGTTTCGTACGAGCGCCAAATGGGAAACATTTCTGTTAGGGAAGTTTCCTCGTTTGCGTTGGCCTTAAGAAAATTCGCGTCAAATTTTCACGTTTGTCCTACTGTTATAAAATCGAGGAAATTTGATGTCGCGACAAAAAAAATAGTTGCTTACAGTATTTGTTGGAAGAACCTTTCACCAAATTCTCCAGTTACAAATGGAATTTGGCCGAACAAACAAGAGTTCCAAGGAAAGGATGATAAGGGCACGAATGGGACATGAAGGTCCCATGCGAGGGACTCGCAAAAGTATGAATATATAAGCGTCACTAATTATGATCTTCTGTACGTTGTAACTTTTATTTCACTTTCGTTTGTAGAAGAAAAAAGTAAAAGAAAGTTCGTCTGCAGATTCTCCGAGAGTGACACTTATTACCGGAAACGTAGCTCAACTTATGAATCAAAACTTTAAAGGCTTCATCTTTAAGGCATCTGACATGAGCGCTAAACATTCTTGCATATTAGATGACATTATGATTTAAAATCTACCCAAGGCTACTTGCGTACGTAATCTGAATCTAGTTTACAAAATACATCACAATAAAATAAAAGTCAAAGGTTTTAACCGGGAAACTGAAATCTGGAGGTGATGCTATGAAACACAACAACATTCGGTGAAGTCAAAAGTCTACATCTTCATTAAGTGATGCGTTTGTAAGTAGGTGGAGTCCATTCATTACTCCAAGGCTTAGTGGCAAAGCATAGGAACCACAAGAAGAATCACGTGACAAGTGACGCATGAGGATCGCGAGAAGTTGGCTTCCCATTGGCCTGGTTGGCGTTGGTGACTGGTGCGGGGATCTAAACCTGTGCAAAAACAAACACGACCAAACATTTTTAAATTCTGCAAGGCTCTCGCAAGTATACTGTAGTCCGCCCACACACCACACATATTGCGTCGATTTACTACTTGAAGAAGTCTGGTCTGACAAGACGAAATAGTGCATTTTAAAGACCTAGTAAAATAATCCACGTCGTATGAGCTTTCTGTTACATATTCCTTGAACATCTCCTGAGTTTTTTATCTCTTGGTGTTTTAGGTATTTCCCTGAGATCCAACGTACAAAATATATATAAGGATTTCGTCCAAAGCTTTTGCTTCCAATCAGTTTAGAATTTTTCGTGTCTCCGGCAGTTGTCGCGTTAATGCATTAATGCATCGCGATAACATAATTAAGCCACTAGTAATTCAACTTATTTCTTTACAGTTTACTACTGTCCGTTCAGTTCCCAAGAATAAGGGCTCGAAGACCATCAAAACAATCAGTACTCCTTTATGATTTGTTACATTCTCATCTGCAGTCCTTTTGTCAGTGCAGGGATGCTCTAAGGACAAGTAAGACCTTGATCACTCTTGAAAATCACACATCACCTGGTACACAGTGCCCTTTGTGGTTCATTCTATGCCCTTTTGTGCATCTGCATTTTCCATGACGGCATTCCGCGTTCTCTGTGCAATTTGTACAAGTCTCGTTCTTCACGCTCAGTTCTGAAACATCCGAGTTAAACGATTACTAAATTTTTGTTGTCGTTACAAAGATAGGATTAAAGCTGAAGAAATAAGATAGAGTTCAATTAAGTACAATTTCGACGAGTCTAATTCCTTGACTTGCGCTTTGTGGCTTGCATACCGACGATATTTCAATCTCGTTCCCAGAACCTGTTCCGCTGGATGAGGGCAACGCGGACACTGCGAACGAGACTGCTTATATTTTTGTCAAAAACGTCTGCTGCACTAGAAAGTTGAAGTCGTAACTGAATGAACCACTTCGCCTTAAACAGCTTGATTTCCCTGTTTTAGGAAATGTGGTCTGCGTCATGATTCCCCAGCAGCCACCATCTTGTGTTTCTCGATTTCAAACGTTGGTTGCAATGAAAAAATCAAATTTCATAAACAAGGACATGTGATACCAAATATTGTTTCTAGAGTTTTAGGAAAAGTCACAACGTTTGGCGGCATTGAAAAGGTGATAAACATTTGAAGTCCGTGCGAGCACACTGTGAGCCCCTGGTCCGAACAAAGACATGTAATTCAGGCAAACACCTACCTTCGCATGTGTAGTTTAGAGCTCCTTGGACCATTTTAAAACCTTCGTTACAGACGCAGTCATAAGTCCCATTCAATGATTTTTGGCACCTGGTTCCATTTAGACACAACAGACCCTTTTTGAGACACTCGGTCACTTCTGAAGGAAAAAGCAAATAATTCGTTTAATGTGCAACTTTATTGATATAAGGTAAAGTTTATCCTAAGTCTCTACAGTATAATAGTTTCCCTGACAATAGCACACAGCTGTTGCCAGTCCCGTTTCTATGGTTACGTACCTTCGCACTCTCCGTCCGGTGACCTTTTAAAACCCGGTAAGCATTTGCAGTTTGGAGCTTTAGGAAACAATGGATCGACAACGCAAATAGAGTTATTTCCGCATTGGTGTTCCTTGGGGCAGGGCAGGGAATCTGTAGAAACGATAAAGAAAATTAGTCAATTTGTTAATATACTTTACTATTTACTAAGGAAATTGAGATAACATTTCCGGCCTCGTTTTGTCTGACTTAGCTTCAGAAAAAGGACAACATTTCACGCACGCCACCAACGGACCCCTGTAAAACGTCATCAGGCATTTTTTAGGTCATCCCAATCAGATTTCGTTTCGTGGGTGGCTCGTTGGTAGCGCCTAAAACATCTGTCTTCTCAAGCTATGTCTAACCAAGATGTTCAAAGAGAAAAGAAATACTGTGAGCACCCTTTTTAGCTTTTTCATGGGGGTATCTGAGACAACTGACTTTTCGGAAGCCAGTGCTTGGTCTCCAGAAAATACTTTCTTTTATAGGCGACATCCATTACAACAAAATAATTTATCCATGGATTATCAATATAAAATCAGGGCCGTAGCCAGACTTTCAGAACAGACGAGGCAAGTGTCGCGAGCGCCCTGAAAGGCGCGAGCTTCTTGTCGGGTCTGGGACATGTTCCCCAGGAAAATTTTGAAATCGATTCCCTCTGAAATGCTATTTTCAGCATTTTTTCGTCAGATTTTTCTTCAAAATCTAATCCAATCCAAGTGTAAATCGGCAGATTTTTTTTTAGTGCTTTAACATTTTTTATACCCACTATTAGGGCATGTAATACTGGCACCAGGTACCCTGCTAGCAGAGGTTTTTTATCTTGCCGCTTCTTTTTCGTGGTCTTTTTGTGGCTGTCTTTACCATTGTTGTTTTCTTCCACTGCGAGGAAAGCCTCTGCCACGATACGATTCCATTCCCTGTTGAGCATGGTTTGTCGTTACTATAGAAACGACTAACTTAAAACACGTGTCTTGTCTGTGATTGGCCAAATGATCACCCGCCTGTCAATCAAACTACACAGCGCGGAAAAGGTTTTTTTCGCGGAGTTTTTCACACAGTGAACAGCAATGGTGGATTCTTGTGATCAATGTGATGCATCGTTTTTCGCCCAAAAGATTTCCCACAAAATGTTCAAAGGAACTATGTCACGACATTTTCGTTCATTTTTCTGATCTCACAAAATTATTATCTCATTGAAGGAAACCTCAAAATAATAGTTTTCTAAGGTAGAAAAACACCGAAAAAGTAATAATGAACCAAAACTAAACAAGGATGGTTAAGACTGAAGGAGATTAAGAAGGATTAGGAATGACAAACTTGAAAAAACTTGCCAATTTTTTTCAAGATGCGTTATCCGTGACATAGCTCCTTTAAAGTCACCCGAAACCCCAACAAAAGTTTTGAGAGTGCTTGCAAGAATTATAAATCCTTCCGATTACTGTCTGATCTGTGACTTGGAATTACATCCGAAGAACTCTGAGAAAGTCGCGGTATATTTCAACGTTCGCTCACGTAAGGGACTGACAAAGGTGTTAGGACACGATCTTCGATCCAGTGAATCACAACGCATTTGCCGTCAATGCAAGCACAAAATTGACAGTTCATTAAAGAAGGTATAATCAGCAGCAAATATTTTGGGTGAACTGCGAAAAACGTATGAGCAGTTGGGCGAAAAAGCATAGTAACGGATTTCGGATCTAAACGTGAGAATAAAAATCAGCCGCCGTTCCGTCTCTAGATGTGTAATCGACACCAGAGACAAAGCACTGAAAGCGAGAACCGTGTAGACAACATTAGCGTGTTTTTGGTGCATCAAATTTCTACCCGCTTATGCAAATTAGACCGTGTTGACAAAGCATTGCTTATCACTAAAAACACACAGAATAATCGACAGAAAGCTTTTCCAGCCAAAAATGTTATTCAAATAAACAATATATTTACTTTTGGCAGCAAAAAACTTTAGATTTTCTTGCGTCACTTCAGGTCTGTTCAACGGTGACCGGTTGATCAATGTCTTGAATTTTCTCTCTCTCTTTAATGCTCCATCAAAAGTACAGATATCCAGCAAGCGAACGGGTTTCTAAACCGAACTCCAAAAACACGTTCAGTACAAAAAAAATCATCATTGTTCACGTGATCACATGTTTCAACCGCGTGATCTGTCCACGTGTTAAGATCATGTTCCACGACAAACCACCAAAAATTTGGAGGTAACGACAGAGCATGCTCAACAGGGAAAGGAATTGTATCGTGGCAGAGGTTTTTCTCGCGGTGGAAGAAAACAACAACGCTAAAGACAGTCGTAAAAAGACTACGAAAAAGAAGCGGCAAGATTAAAAAAACCCTCTGCTACCAGGGTAGCCACCAAGTAGATGGCTATCTCGAATTTCGCATTGCTCTTATACACCCCCACCCCCGTTTTCCAGCTCCCTTCTTAGCAATGGTTGGTAACTTATGCAAAAACCGTGCTGCTTAAAGATTATCAAATTCAGTTGCAGCTTCGAACTGTAGAACTCCACTGAGGCTTGAGAGAAAACGTCATATCACTAGTAACCAGCACGGATGTTCTAGAGAAAGACCTTTTACGGAAACTCCGCCCGGTGAAAAACTTTCGGCTAGAAAAACGGCTCTTTTAGTAGCCACCACAAAAGTGAAAGTCCTGACCAGCACTGGCTTTGTATTCTTTTATTTTAAATAATGAATTGTTGATTTATGAAAACCCTGTCTGTGTCGAATTGTAACTTTTCCAAGACAGAATACCGAGGGTAAATTATATTCCAGTTATATAATTATTTTTTTTTTTGGGGGGGGGGGCAATTTATGCCAAAAAGTGTTACGAAGTAGCTCAAGAAAACGTGGGCACTGATTCTCTAAAAGTTTTGACTCTTTGGATCAGCTGCCTGTAGTCACAGCCGGTCACTCTTACGTCCTGAATGAAGCTGATAGCGGGAATGCAAACCACTTGAGTCTTTTTAAAGCCTTTTTCGCACATCTTAGTTGGATTAATTATCCCTCAATGGCAAATGCTTTTTAGATATTATTTTTTGAACAGGTTTTTTTTGTTTTGGCATAATACCTAGACGAGGCAAGTGCCTCGTCTTGCCTCATGCTAGCTACGGCCCTGAAAATGGTAGTCCTTAATCGTAAAACGTATTCTTGTCTCGCTACAATTGCAGACACAACATTTCTTTTCAGAAGTATGCAAGTCAAAGTATAAGTTAGGATTTCTGGATTCTGAGAGAGCAAGTTTTTAAAAGCTCTGCTACAACAGGTTAGGCCGCACATTTGCCCCTTTGATGGTTATTTACTAAAACTTTTAGCTTAATGCCAAGCGCTAGGGAACATAAACAAAGGATAGGAAATATCCATACGTGTATCACTGGTTCATGTCTATTGTGTGTGTCCTCTAGGTTTAACTATCAAGCTAAAATTTGATGTGTCGCCTACAGAGGAACGCATTAAACTGAAAGCCGTTTCAAAGCCCCAGTCACTAATTAACATCCATGAATTTCTGTTGCTCTGAGGCAAAGTCAGTGTATCTGTGCATAATCGATATGATTTACTAAGCTCACCTCTGCAGAAGAGTCCATTCCCGGTTAGGTTCCCTTTACAGTAGCATTTTCCATAAAAGCATTCTGCATTATCGTGGCACTTGTGTTCTTCGTCACACAGATGTAATGGAGCTTGAGAAATTAATTTGAAACAAACTCAGTCACTAATGTAGTCACGCTAAAGGTTTACGAAAAATCATATTAGTGAAGTTGTTATCACAAGTGTACTCGATGAGGACCCACCTTGTGTAGGGGTAGGGGGGGGGGGGGGCTATGCAAGATACCACCTGTCTGATTAGCCAAATGGACAAAATTTATTGGCCTCAAGATTTGAGTTGAGACTTTCATATTAGGTGTGCATGAAGCTTGCATTGCTGGCGAAATGGCACAAGGAGGTTTGAATCTTTTTCTTAGTTTCTACTCCTGATAGAGTGGGGGCTATACAAACAAGACACCATCTTTTAAGGTGAGGGAAGGGGGGTACATGAAGAGACCACCTGTCTGTTTGCAGAGTGGTGGGTCCTGTCTGAGTACAATAGTTTTGACGATTTCCTTAATGTAAAGCGCATCAGAACGTCACAAAAGCATTGATCAGTCTAGGAACTTGCACAACTTGTTTATCGAACCTCTCGTGACAGTCATCTTCTCTAAAACTGCTATGTTTCTTTTCCCAAGCACTGATCGACTCACTTAAACACTCTTATTATAACGGCCATCTCTTTACCAGGTCCAATAAACTCTCTCTGAATTTGGCTGGTGCAGAGAGGTACGTTCGACTAAATATTAGATTAACAGAGACATTAAAAAAATTGTCATAATCATACAACGCGGTGAAATTCTCTTGAAAGATATCGTTTGAATACATGTATGTCGCTTCCGAAGATTATCCGAGGTCTTCCGAGGGCTGATCCAAGATCTTCCGAGGGTTAATCCAGCTTTTCCGAGGATTATCCAAAATCTTTTAAAGAAAGTAAAAACCCTTTGATTTATTTCTTACCTGGTTTGCAAGTTTTTTCAACTTTTATCAGTTCATCCTTACATTTACAGACCCCACGTGTGCACGAAGAGTGCTGAGCACAGTCCTTATCACTAAGACATTCTGCAAGCAAATACTCGAAACATGTTAGCTAAGAGTGAGATTTTACGTATCATTACCTGCTAAGCTGTCGACCCTGTTAACTACATATTCCTTCTTCGTACTATAAAATCAGACGTGTATGTACGTTTAAGAACCCAGTCACCTCATGCACTGTTCAAACAGAGTACTGACGGGATGTCTAGTGTCTATCATGAGACAACATTACTAAACATTGCACGTGCACAACTACACGTACAGCTAAACGCATTCAAAACAACGAACGCGAGGAGTCAGACAAGTTCGGAAACTCCCCGGGGGGGGGGGGAGTGCAACCTCCTCAACCCTCCCCTTGGATCCCCTCTGAACTTTAGACCGAAAGCAAGAAATAAAACCGTTATTCAGTTAGAACTGCTAAAAGAACTGCCGGACCAGTTCGTCACGTTCACGTTGAAGGAAATTTTCCTTCAACACGGCAACGCATTTCGATACAGCTTACTGAGGAGTAGACTGCGAGGGGTGTGGTGGATTTTGCAACCTACCAACACATTTGCCATCCTTGGCGTAGCAGTAGCCCCTCTCACACCTACATTTAGGATTAGCTGGAAACAGAGGATCTACCAAACATCTACCACCAATGCCACATTGGTGTCCCTGCGGACATGTCAGTGACTCTGAAAATTAAAGGTAAAGTCAGTGATATCTTTACCTTAAAAGAATATTTTTATCTAAAATAAAATCTCATCAGCCGAAATTTGTAGGTGGTTTCCTAGCGTGAGTCCACTAGGAGTAGTATTACTTGTCCTCACTGGTCAAAATAATTCGAAATAACTAGTGTTGCTGGTTCCGAAAGGCGTAACATGATGTCGTATGGTCAATCAAACTAACAAGATAAAGATATGAACCAATCAAGACTCGTAGCAAAAACACTGAAAAATGCGATGTCAAGTGCGGGAAACATACAACCCGTACAAAGCGCAGGAAAACATACAACCAGTACAAAGCGCGGGAAAACATACAACCAGTACAAAGCGTGGGAAAACATACAACCAGTACAAAGCGCGGGAAAACATGCAACCAGTACAAAGCGCGGGAAAAAATGCAACCAGTACAAAGCGCGGGAAAACATGCAACCAGTACAAAGCGCGGGAAAACATAGAACCAGTACAAAGCGCGGGAAAACATGCAACCAGTACAAAGCGCGGGAAAACATTCAACCAGCACAAAGCGCGGGAAAACATACAACCAGTACAAAGTGTGGGAAAACATACAGCCAGATAAGGTGCGGAAAAACATGCAAAAAGTGCCGAGCGCGGGACTAAGCACACAACATAAGCAGTAACATTTACGGCAAGAGAGGACAACGTGGCTATATGTGATGGACATAACACGGGCTTTTTAGACCACCCGTAGGAATAACAAAAGCGGAAGAATAGCCATAACGTAGCCGATTTTGACATTACATTGAAAAAAAAACCGTGACACTGATAGAGTGATAATCACCTCTACAATATTTGCCATTGCCAGTTGTGTTTCCTTGGCAAACACATCTGCCATCATAGCATTTTGCACGAGCGTCACAATCCATGTTGACCTTGCACTGGTGCAAAGGCGCTGAAAGAATAGAGATAACTCATTGTTACGGAATGAGACTGCAACTTGGAGTAAAAGCGCGTTATGACTTGCGAATTTCGGAAATAAATTTGCTTAAATTCTGGAAACTGAATAGCAGACATAATGTTTAAACTTTCTCATTTATAACAATTGAAAGAATTTGTCAATTTAGTTTAGATCACCGACTTAACCAATCCCTTAACTCCCTTCTCCATTCCATTCCTCCCAACCCTCCCTCCCCCCAAAATCAATCAATCAACAAGCAGTCGATCGATCGATCGATCGATCAATCAATCAATCAATCAATCAATCAATCAATCAATCAATCAATCAGTCAATCGATCAATCAATCACTGGCAATCAAAAGAGTCCGCTGATCTAGGCTCTTCTCTAATCAAAACATGTTTCACCTTTTTATCAAACTGTCGATAAGACAACATCGTTGTATGAGTTCAATTAGTTCGGTTCTTCTGCAACACAATGACTTACATAAATACATTACAGTAACTGTTATCATTAAAATATTCTCCCTTAACGAATAGGCGAGTGAAACCTGCTCATTACTGAAACGATTACCAGGGCCGGTTCACTGTGTAGACAGGAGAACCTGTTTGTTCATTAAGCTCTTTGGTATTCTTTTCTCACCAGGTTTGCATGTTTTATCGTCCTTTATCAACTCGTCCTTGCATTTGCACATTCCTTTGTAGCATGTTGCATACACCTGCTTGCAGTCAGTGTTATTTAAGCACTCTAAACAAATAAAGAGAAAACATGAAGTTTGTTTTTATTTATAGGTAACAGGTTGTAAAACCAGTGAAAGTAAGGACAGTTTGCGACATTCTTATTCCATATGATACACTAGCTTGGTTTACACCTTCCTATTTCCATTGGAAACAAAATGGCCAGGGGGGAAGCTTAAAGCAAAGTTGTTCCATCCTCTTAACTGGGAATGCATTTCACCAGCACAGTGGCTTATAATTGCATATAAAAAAGGGAAAAAGTCCTGGGAACGAGGTTGTGCATATGCTTGAACGTTTAGACGCATTCACTGCTCCAACATCTTGGTTCATCTGTACTCATTTATATTATGTACTCTTCGGGAGAGAAATATGTGCATAGTACCTTGTGTAAGACCTGGTGGACCACAGGCTTGAGCTTTCTAATTTTCTTACTCGCACTCTCGGGTATAGCCTCTCTCTTGGGGCTCGCCCCTCTTCGCCATTTTGATACTGCACAATATTGAACAATTCTTCTATTTTCCATCAATTAAAGGTTAAAAATACGAAGCACTTTTCAATATAGCGTCCGGTCACCTCCTATCACCACAAAAAAGTGTCGCTAAATAATTCCTTCTCACTGAACGAGTACAACCCACCTACACAATCTCCATTCTTGTTTTTCTTGAATCCTACGTCACATTTACAGATGGGAGTTTTAGGAAACATGGGATCAATCATACAAGTTGCGTGACTTCCGCATTTCGTCCCCTTTGGGCAGGGCTTTGCGTCTGAAAAATTGGACATGGGTACACAGTTTTAAAACAGGTTATTATAAAGCAGTTTTCACGTGAGTGTCGAAAGTAATGTTCTGTTTTCTTTGGCTTTGTTTTACTACGCTCTGTGATTGGTTAAAAAAGCTCGCGCCAATTTCCCAACCAATCAGACGTAAAACCAAAATCAATCGTGATTTGCTTCACGCGTTTTCCCGCGCTTAATACTAATTACTTGCACTTGCTTCGATTTCTGGTTGGTTCATTTTGTGTTTTATTCCTGTTGTGATTGGTTAGAGTAATTAATTTTGTTTTGGTTTTACGACACTCATTTGAAAACCGCTTTATATTACACGTCTTTACGCAAATGACGAAATGAACCAATCAGAACTCGAAGAAAAGTGACGTAACCAGCTCTAAGGCGGGGAGACATGCAGTTCATGTTTTAAGCGCGGGCAAACATGTATCCGGTCCCAAGTGTTGAAAACATGCAACTACTGCTAAATGCAGGAATATCCTGGAAAACAAGTGATCATTTCAAGTCCGGGAAAACATGAAACCGGTACGAGACGCGAGGAAATAAAAAACGGTGCCAAACGCGGAAAATGCGCCTAAGTCAAAATATAATTTATTACTTCTGGTCTGAACGCCTCTTAATTTACTCACCCCTACATTGAACGCCATTTCCAACAGAAAATCCATCACAATGACAGGTTCCAGCGTCACACTTTCCTTTATCAGGATGACAATCATCGTCTTTAGTGCAAGACATCGGGGGTGCTAGGCGAACAAATACAACAACAAAATTGTTTCACAATCGTTGTTCAATATGCTTGTCACGAGAAAAAAATTACAGCAAAAAGTTAAAGGGGGAACTTTCTTAAGAGAAAACGTAAAAGCGTATGTGTCTTAATGTGAAGCCAATACAAACAGCGTGTAGGCATTCTTTTTCTTATACATTATGTAAACTTCACGATCAGATTATGATATTACAGGGAGTACAACTTGCTTACGAGCTTTGCATGTTTCTCCGTCTCCAGTCAGCTCAAAGCGGCAACTGCATCTGTTGTCAACACACTTGGAATAATGAGGACAATTGTTGTCAGTCAAGCACGGGTGTCTTCCATGTGCATCGGCTGCCAAAAAAGGGAAAGTTGACCTGCTGGAGTCGTTTAAATTCTAGTTATAGACATCACATTTCTCCCTGCAACGCAGGTGATTAGAAGTGCTTCCCTTCCGAAAACAATGTCATTGAAGCAAGGAGGAAAGGAACGAAGGAAGGAAGGAAGGAAGGAAGGAAGGAAGGAAAAAAGGAAAGAGATGGATGGATGGATGGATGGATGGATGGATGGATGGATGGATGGATGGATGGATGGATGGATGGATGGATGGAACGAACAAATGAACGAAACAAATGAACGAACGAATGAACGAACGAACGAACGAAAGTAGTTATAGAGTTGGCGGTTCGAGACCAGTTTTTTCAAAACTGGTCTTGAACAGCGCCAACTCTATAACTACTATAATCATATGGTCACCAACATATGGTGAGGAGCCGAGCAGGCTCGGGAAGTCGTTGACGAAGTCAACGAGCGAGGCTCCTTCCGGCCTATTGTGGGTAGACATGCAATCTCGCAGAGATTGCATGTCGTAGGGCACAATAGGCATAATGTCGCCATAACATTTTCAACTACATTGGTTCCATCACATGGCTCAACATCATTTTATATATGCTAGATCCATATTTTCGCATTGGGGAACAAAAGCGGAGCTTTTGTGAGGCAGTGAATTGATCGCAAAGCGATCAAGAGGGGAAGTTTCTTTTTGCGATGCTGGTTCCATTTAATGGATAACTATATGTTTCCAGATCTGGCTCCATCGCGGCAATAGACCCCCCGGCATGCTAAGTATTTGGATGGCTTGCGAAGCAAGACGTTCAAATACTTAGCACGGGGATGGGGGGGTCGTTATTGCAGCGGAACCTTGGTGGGAAGAGCTATTATATTTCGAAGAAATATAATAGCGATGGGTTCCGCTATCTGCTGATGTTCCCAGATCTTTTCTTTCTGCCTGTGGCGTCATGATTTGATACCTTTTGGCTGGTTTCTTTTTGCGATGCTGGTTTCATTTTATGGGTAACTATATGTATTTTATTACATGGGCTGAATTGATTGGATTTGGATACTATATGTTGTATCTCATGATGCATCCAACGCATTATTCAATCACGTGATTCCACACCACAGGAAGTCTTTCTCGGAAAAGCAGGAAGTTTTTCTCAGAAACAAGTCTTGACATGTTTGGTGAAAACAGGAAGTTTATGATGAAATGGGACTTTCCCGATGAGTCATCAGATTGTCATGTAATATCAGATGAACTTGTATTTGAAGTAAAGTTTGTCAGTAAAGTTTGTCAGTAAAGTTTGTCAGTAAAGTTTGTCAGTAAAGTTTGTCAGTAAAGTTTGTCAGTAAAGTTTGTCAGTAAAGTTTGTCAGTAAAGTTTGTCAGTAAAGTTTGTAGTGAACAGAAAAGCAGACTGTGTTTGCGCAACTTGTATGGAGGCCGACACAGCTGTGTCGTGACGTCACATTTTCAGATTGCATAATGTCCGTAAGCTAAACTTTTGATTCCATTTTCTGATATATATCTTTTATCATCAAAACAGCTGAGTGATATTTTGTTGATTTCATAACTTCCTAGTTGATGTTTTACGCTTCTTATTGTTTTCATTCTGTGTTGCATTTGCTCATTTTTGAATAATACATTTTTATAATTTTCATGTTTGATGTTGTTCTTTATTATGTTCTTTTTGATTCCCTTGGCTGTTTTTACTACTTTATTGTCTTCTTTTGAATAACTATACATTTTTGATCGTAATCCTATGAATTCTTTTATTGGCATTCCAGCTGCCTCATCTTTGAATTTACCAATTACTTTTTTATTTGTTTTATCGAAATACGGCGAGCTTTCAGGGTAGTCACTGTTGTCAAATCGATCTTTGTCTTTCCAAAAGTCTTGGTACACATCTTCAGCTTCAATCTCATATGTCAGACTGTCTGTGTCAGTGAATAGCAGCTTTGCTTTGCTGCCATACTTCTGTTTTATGTAATTATAATGAAAATCATACATCAATGTTTTGCTCAAATCGAGAATACACATTCCCACATATGCCGGCCTGTTGAGAGTTAGCGTTTCTTTGATTTTATGCACTGCTACCAGATTTTCATTGAATATTTTACTACTTACATAAGTTGGTTTAGAAGACATCTTCAATAGTTTCTTTTCATTAGTTACAAGTCTGACATCGACTCTCTTTCTTAAGTTCTCCATGGTTTTACCAAACACTGAGTTATTCATCAACTTGAAGAAGTCTTTTTCAAATGAATTTTTTGCTTGCGTTCGTTTTTGTGTGTTGAAATCAATATATTGCTTCAACCATGGTGACTGGTCAAATTCTAATACTCTATGGATTTTTTTCAATTTCAATCCAAGATCAAGATATAGCTGCAGGTTTCTGTAGTGCAGAACATATTTTTCTTTATTTGATAGTGTTGGGATTAGTTTATGTACTAGTCCTGTTGATATATTATACTTTGTGGCTATATTTTTGCAATAATCAGACAGCATATTTTTATTTACACAAACCTTCTCTGCAGCTAATGGGTAGTCATTATGAAGGTCATGCAACTCTTTGGGATATTCCAGATCAACTTCTAGTATTATCCCTTTTTCACTGTTTTCTTTTCTTTTGTTTAATTCGCTGATTTGCTTTTCTGTCATCCATCTGAAACCGCCAGTGGGAAGATATTGACTCATAGCCCAACCATATAAATTATTAGCATCCAAGTACATTATATATTTTGAGGGCGCCTTCTCATCGTATTTTTTCATGTACTTATTATTTGCTGAACCATATCTGTTGACTATATAACTGATTCCTCCACGCATGCCTTTTTCAATGAATTGAAACATGTTTATGTCAGTCATTAGTTCTAATTTGATATTAGTCATCTTCAACATAGCATCCCAAGACAAACCTGGTGATGTGAAATAGTGACATGGATCTAATTTGTAATACTTAATACATGTTCTTCGGAAGTTTTCAAATACATCAGCTGATAAAAGTATATCAGACTTCAGATATAAATCATGGTATTCACCCATTGTTTGTAACTTGAAAGTATTCCAAACATTTTTAGCATGAGTATAATCTTCATCTGAAATATGTTCATCCATTAACATGCTGTAAAATTCTTCTTTGGTTGGTAATTCTGTTTTGTTGAATTTATCAAAACTGTCCATATAATCATAAGGATAAACTCCCTTGCGAGTCATAAGACTCAATTTTTCTTTTTCGAATCGTTCGCTTGTATACTTCAAAGCTTCTGCTGGCAAGTTGCTGACTAATTTATCCAAACTTGAGCTCATAAACTGGAAACTGTCGATGAATGTAAGATGATTGCCAAGCATGAAAGCCATATACTTTCCCATATTATTTGGAATAGCATTGATGTTCATTTCTTTATCCTCTCCTTTCTTATTTTTGTATGTATGCTTTTTGATTATCTGACCTAATTGCTGCATTATGAAATGGCTATCATAACCTCTCAAATTATGGAATATAACAGGAATTTTTATTTCTTCAGGCTTTATTTTCAGTTTCAGATTACATTCTCGGTGAGCTGAGCCTCTGTATACACCTGTAATATGGCAATGATCTCTCACACGGACGTCTTCTTCATCATATTTCTTGTCACAGATGTGGCATCTCGTTGATTTTTTGAATTCCTGCTCATCCTCATTACTCATTTTCAATGGTTTATTAAAATGTTTTTTCATTACTTTTTTACACCATTTTACTTCATTTAACATGTTTTCCATGAATTTGTAAACAGCATTTTCACCTCTATATAGTTGTATTGGTTTGTTATATTTGTCGTCATAACAGCAGACAACCTTATATCCATATCCACAGTCGGTATGTTTTTGGTAAGCCTCAGTATATGATTTCTTACCTTCTTGTTGACATCCATGAATTTTCTCTGTGATAGCCTCGAAATCAGCATAAATAACAAATGGCACAGGTTGCTGTTTATGAAAGTTGTTGAATTTTAATATATTGTTATCTTTAGTTGGCATTTTAATTGCTTGCGTGCCATTAACTTGTATGCAAATATCTTTATGATTGCTCAATACCCTGTCAGAACTAAAACATTGCAGGCAGTGCATACAAAAGTGTTTTCTATGTTCATGTTTTGTTTGGTTATACATGAATTTGTTGAAATCTTTTATAAGAACATAATGATTGTTCTCATTTTCAGTTATTAAAAGTAGTTCCATATGATCTTCATTCTTTTCTTTTGAAATATAGATGGGGTAAGGTTGTTTGTTTTCATAGCCGAATACATTTATATTGATGCTGTTTTGCTTCTCAATTTTGTTGTAATGTTTGATACAAACTGGGAATTCAATACCGGAGTAATTTAATTTTTCAATGTATTGTTTGTCAACCTTTTTTATTCTTTGAGGATATTTTTCTTGTGGATTTATATGTCTAATATGACACCATCGGAAGCATTCATTATCCTTATTTTTCATGTTTATTAAACCTTTAGCACTGTTTCGCAGTTCTTCAGGAAGTTGGATATATGAGGATCCCTTCATAGGCTCATATTTAGCAATGTTTAGGTAATGGTCATTAATTTCTTTTACAGTCCATCCCGATCCTTCTGATATCCATTGAGCTATTTTGTTTATGATGTTTTCTGAAGAAATTTTTAATGATTCACTGATTCCCACTTGGTTGATTATTGTTTGACTTGCGCTATTGAAATATGCTGACTTTTCAATTATTACATCAGATGATATTTTTTCGAAAGTGACTTTCAATGTTTCAACGTATTTCAAGCCTTTCATTTCATTCAATAAAATAGATAATTGACGTTCTACACCTTTTCGTGTATTTTGCATTTGAATAAGAGGATCTTTATCATTTCTTAGATCGATTTCATAAGATTTTACAAAACCGTTTAAAGCTTTGTCGATTTGTTTAATTACGGTTCTAGGTGTAGGAACCGGTTTTCTTTTAACAGTTCTTTGTTTTGGGATTGGTTTGTAATTATCCCTGAACTGCATTGGTGGAAGAATAATGTTTTCTTCGTACCGTTTGACCATCTCTTTGACACTCTTACGAGGCGCAGGTACTGGTCTTTTTCTTTTGATGTTTTCCTGCACATTGCTCTCAACATCTTTAGATTGCTTCAGAAGCAATTTGATCAGTTCCGATTTACTGAGTTTCTTCAAACTATCTTTGTTCATATTAATACTAAGTATATTATTTTTTTTAAGTGACTTCATTATAGGTACTTATCTATAGTGAAATATTTTTAAATAGTTTTGGGGTGCGTTTAAATGGTTAATTTATAGGAGTCAACAAATCCCATATGATCAAGTTGGTAGCCTTTTAATTTGTTTATACGATCTGAACATTTATGGCATATTGTACTTACTTCATAGTTGGAATACTCTCCAGTGATTAATGCATGTGTCGCCATTGAATGACAGTATTTACAAGTGATTGATCTAAATTTCTTATCTATTTCATTATTGATTAATGCTATTTTTTGTTCTAATTTTATGAATTTCAACATATAATATTACTATATATTTTATTTTTTTAAATAATTATCAATGCGTTTAAATCAATTCAAGTAATCCAATTATGAATCCTTTGAACTATGTTATTTTTTAGAATTTTTTTGGTGCTTTTTTGTTTTCAAATGACAGGTTTTCCCAGCTAGTGTATAATTGCGACCTGTTTTACATATATCACAATACCATTCTACATTTAGCATGTATGTTGTTTTACGTTGTCTTCTCTCATCATCAGTGAATATTCTTGGTCTACCTCGACCTCTCTTTATATTTTGATTTTCCATATATTAATACTATATAATTTACTCTTTATAAGTTTTTGTGTATGAATTTTAAATGATTGCTTGTTGTTTCTATTGACTTGAATTTTCTGTAACAATATTTACATTTGATTCTTACACCCTGGAAATAAAGTATGATTTCTTTAATGATCTCATCATAATCATTGCTGACTAATATTTTGTAATTGTTGTTTTCATACTCTTGTAGCATCATTTCCTGTTCTTTTGAAAGCTTTCCGTAACCAGTTGGTGTTTTAAATTCAATTCCAAAACCTGTGTAATTTAAATGCAAATTTCCAATTAATAGATCACAAGTTCCCTTCTGATAACCCATGTTGTATGATTTTATTCTCATGTTACAATTAATTTGATTTTCACCTAATGAAGGTAATAGGATTGCTTTAGGATAATTGTTTCTAATAAAGTTGACTACCTTTTTATGTAAATCATATTCTGTATTTATATTGAATGTTAGCATTTTGTATGGTCTGTTGTTGAATTCATACTTGCCGGTTTTTCTGATTGATGGTAAAACATCTTTTGTTACCCATCGTTGGAAATCTTTAGCTTTATCTATGTTTGATCTCAAAATTAGGCCATACAGTCCAGATTCATTTATATAAATTGTGTTTCCAGTGTTCCGTTTTAAAGGGAACGATTCGTTCCCCCAAGATTTGAGGCCATTATCATGAGTATTTTTTAAAGGGAACGATTCGTTCCCCTTGGATTTGAGTCTCTTAAGTGAACATTTATCTTCTGGAGCAACATGATCACGAATAGCTTTACGAGTATTTTTATAATTTAAAATGCTGGCAACTGTTTTACCACGGAACCATATATCATCATCTTTTTTGATAATAATCAGTTTTTGACCTTCATAAGTGAAACCTTTCATATGTATATACTATATATTTTTATTTTTTGAATTCTTTTTTAAGTTGTTTTTCAACACGTTTATATTGATTTACAAACTCATCAAAATCCATATTTTCAATATTTTCCATCATTAGTTTATCTCGTCGTATTTGATAGTCATCGTCATCCTCATAACGATCCGAACGTTCTTTATTCCTTTTATGAACTTTAGTTAAAAGATGTTTTTCCTTTCTCTTCAAACTATAGTTTTTATCACAAATATCACAGAACCACTGCTGATTTTCAGTATCCATATATATGTATATATTATATTATTTTTAAATCCTTCATTGGAACCCAACTGTTAAATTCATCACTGTATCCCTTCCATTTAACAAGAGCCTGTTTCTTCTTATAATCCCTCCGAATCACTTTATCAATTCTGAATACCTGTTGTTCAGCTTTAAGTAATTCAGGTTCATAAAAACTCCCTTGAATGTCTTCATCTCTGAGATCCTTTATTTTGTATGTGATTGGATTCGTATGTTGTATTTCATCAACTGTGAAAATTTCCTCAGACCAATTTGGTGTATAGCCCTTATCAAATACATTTCGTTTATACTTACTTATTCTAACCTTATCAGCAACTTTGAACTTTGGTTTTTGTTTTAATGTTTCCATATCACCGTACAGATTAAAGTAAACAACTCCTTCATTCTTCTTTTTACTGGCTTCAGTTGGTGTCATCTTTGTGCTTGAATGTCTGGTATTGTTATACTGTTTCACTAATTTAGGTAACATGTCTAAATACTGTGTATTACCTTGAACAGTAAACTGTTTCCACATTTTGGTTTTGATTGTACGGTTCCATCTTTCACAAACTGACGACTTTTCCTCATTCTCAGTTGAGTACAAGGTTATTTTATTCTTATCAAGTAGTTCCTTAACATGTTTGTTGTAATACTCTTTGCCTTTGTCTGTCCAAAGATATTGTGGTTTACGCCCCTCTTTGAATATTGTTTTAAAAGCATTCATAACGGTTTCACCCTTTTTATCTTTTAATGGGACGATCCAACCGTATTTAGAGAATACATCTAAAACCATAAGAAGATATCTGTAGCCAGCGTTCCATTGACTAAACTGTTGCATCTCAATAAGATCTGAACACCATATCTCGTCAATGCCGTTTACAATTACACGCCGCCGAGTAAAGTTACGTTTTATAGGTTTATGAAGCTCATCAGCTAATTTTTCTTGCCAGTTTTCTTCACTCGACGGCCTTTCCCGTTTTTTGTCTTCCTTTGTTTTACACCGAGACCTAGCTTTTGTTTTGTGTTGATTAGAAATCGTGCTGTTTGTCCCCATTTTGGCATCTGTCCATAAGGTATTTTATCCAATGACTTGACCATTACTTTGTCGCATTCACCTTTGTCCTTCCCCATGTCATAACAAATATCATGATGAGCTGATATTCTATCAACTTCATTGTAAGGTTGTACGTGCCACTTGATGACCTCTCCAGTGTTTTTATCGTACTCTAACTGTTTATCGAGAGGGTTATATGCCCCCATGTATTTATACTTTCCAGGAGTCCATCCAGCTTTTGGTGTCGGTAATTTCCCAATTAGTTTATGGATATCAACACCAGCGCCATCCAAATCCTTTCTGTCGGTTTTATACTTTCTATTTGGTCTGATTTTTGTTGATAATTGATCAAGAGCTTGACTTTCCACATTTTGAATCATTGGATTCAACTTATCGAGAGCATAATCGATAGCCTTTTTCTGCAGTTTTGGGTTTCTCAAGGCTTCTGATCCATAATATCTTCCCATTTCAACAGCCTTTTTTCCAAGCCAAGGAATACCGCGGTGAATCAATAAATCAGTACCAGTTGATGCTACTGTATCTAGTAAGCCCGCCCCTTTCGACGGGCTATCCCGTTTCCCGATTGTTTGACAAATTTAGTTTTAGTAATACCACATTCTGCACAAGTACATTTAAGCATAAGCCTCCCATTTTTAGCCTTTTCATGTCGTTCACTACCTGGTACACATAGAGTGACCTTTTTTTGTTTCACGCAATATGATTTCATATATATATGAGTTAGATATTTTTAAAATACTGTTCTAAGAATTTCTCATTTTTAACCGTGTTAAATATGTCGAAAACTTCCAACAGATCAAAATATGATTTGCCCTTATTCATCTCATTCAAAAAGTATAAACAGAAGTAACCGCATGTTGTCGTCAGTAAATTTTGTATTTGATTGTTCTGATGAAGCAATGTTAAGTTCTTCTTTTTAGCATGATTAACTATTTCTTGAAATGGAGGCAAACCAAATGAATCAGAGTAATTGATGACGTTATCTTTCACATATGTGGATACCCAATGGCTACCGCTCATATATGATGGTTCAAGATTGTAAATGAATAGAGCCTGTCTATGATTATGAGGAACATTTTCATCTCTTGACAATACATCATTAATTGGGATATTCAGATATTTACACCATTTTATTAAATCATAATTGCTTAATGGGACATTCTTATGGAATTTGGGTTTTATAATAGAATGTTTAAGAGACGGACGTTTTTGAATGGTGAGTTTTTGCCTAATAGTAGACCTTTGCCCTTTTTGGGATCTTTTTTTTTAGTCCCCATACCGATTGTACCGTTCGGCCAATTCCCATTAAAAGGTGAAGATCTCCACGTTGGGACTAACAAACCACCATCCTGATTATCATTGGATCTGGGTGGTCTTTGTTGGGGTTGTCCCATCTGAGGGGCACCTTTACCAGTCATCTTCTTTATTGCCTCAAGAGCTAAAGGAACTCCAATTGATGCAAGAAGAGTACCTAAGAACCCACCCGTTTGTACTTTTGTTGGTTTTATATGAACACCAGAGCCTGTTTGTAGAGCATTTAATATATCTTGTTTTTGTTTTGTGGTCAAAAGATGTTTATATGCTATCAACTGGTTGATTTTATTTTGTGGTATGAGAAACCCACCAGTTTGTAAACCTTTTCCAGATATCTTCTTAACAATCTGAGATGCTCCTTCAGACGCTAAACCTGCCAAAGCTGACAATCCAATAGTCTTGGCAATCGTTGGAGCGAAAGTTCTTCCAAGCGACAGAACTGTAGAGAGGAGTGATCCACCAACTTGCTTTCGAATGTTTGTTTTTGCTAGTTTGATGTCCATTCCCTTTTTCAATTTTCTATTTTTATCCAATCGCTTAACTATATTCTGAGGTACGTATAGAGTGTCATTCCCAGATAATGAATCCTTTGTCAGTCTCAAAACGATAGTTTCTCTTTTATGATACGCGTTACTAAGATTCTTTTTCTGGTTTGGTGATAAACTAACTTTGATTTCGTATAGTTGTGTCATATTATATATGTTAGATAAATTCTGTTTTAAAAAACATATTCATTTAAATTTTCATCGATGTAAAACTTATTTATTTAAACTATCATCAATTCGTTTCCAACTGTCTTAACAACAACCTCACTCTCGTAAAATACGATACTATGGGCTCTGACGTTAGCAGCTGGGGCAACATTCAAACGATAATGGAGAATCAACTGTTTAGGATCTCTCGTCACTACCTCTTTTTGATATGTCAAATCGAAATATATTAATCCGTACAAACTACTAAAATTAGATACATTAAGTTGTGTCCCAGAATTGTAATCGTTTTTACGAAATGCATAACTCATGAGATCATTGAATATCCTGATTTTAGAATCTGCATCGTATTCTAGTTCGGGATAGAACGTGTTGTTTCCATATTCTAAACGACAACTCGAGAGAGAGCTATTAGCGTCAGCAGCATTCAACTTGAAAGTGTCAAACAAATACGGACTCCTCTCTGCTTCATCATCATTCGGTGCATCTGTCCGCTGGAGATATATAAAAACATGTTTAACGTCGTCGATAGCTGGACTGATTTGAAACATATTCTGAATAGCTCTGGTATTTGCTGACTGATTGTAGAGATCTCGCATATATGTCCAGGTTGTTGGCTTGAGAAACTCTGAAACGAAATTACTATACATGCTGTCTTTTGGAATTAATCTTGGGAGCCAAAGATACAATCTCTTTACTACAACACGACCATCGTCTGTGCCGTTTGCCATGTGAATCATTTCACTGTCTTCGTTAAGTGTAAGTTCAAATGCGAGCTGCATTGGGGGCAACATTTTTTTTTCTAATTTTTGGAAAAAACTGTATCGGTTCAACGGTATCATCTCGTTATTCGATTTAGCTCCTCCGCCGCCGTTATTCTGATGAGCCTGGGTTAAAATACGACGGGCTTCGAATCCTGCATTTGTATTTGCTGTAGTTCCGTCAGTATCAAGATACCAGAATGAATTCTTTCCAACGGATCGACTGAAGTCATCGCTGTATTCAAGGAGATTTTTGACATTCGTTATTCGATGCAAATTATCACTCTCATACACGATTTTGCCTGAAGATTTGATAACCATATGTTTGATCAAACTAGAAGATCCGTTTATCATGGTGATGCGATCTGCTTGAGCATATCCAGTACCATCTGCCTTTTTTTGAAGCTCTTTAGTTACTTCGAAATACCCATTAAAAAAATCGAACATAGTCGACCTATCGTTGATTGTGAATCTGTAACCCGTCTTTTTCTGTGATTGATTGTTAGCAGGTTGCTCAATGACATTGTCCAAATGGAAATGAACGTATTCATATCTTTGTAAATTATCACTTGTTCTGAAACTCATTATATATTGATAGTTTAGATAAAATTCACTTTTTATATAAACCATTTCCCACTTGCTAGTCTATTTATAATTGGATAAAATTCACTTTTTAATAACATTTTATCGTCTTAATCCAGTACCAGATATAAGTCTATTCAGAATTGTGTTGTAATCTTCTTCTTGTTTTGGTTTAGTAGGTTTGGTTGGTTTCATGGTTTTATTCATTGATTGTTTAGTTGAACCGTGTAATTTTCTCATAATAAGCTCTCCGCTTTTTTCAGATACTTTTTTTCCCAGTCTGTCTCCAGCATGTGAAATACCAGATTCAAGCGCTTTTTTGGCAAAAGGTTTTAAAACCATTTCTGGAACTTTACTTAAAACCCTTCCAACAGGTTTGAAAATGTTGTCAACAATGATCCCAGATCCTTTATGTTCATAAACAAATCGTCCAAGTTTTGGATGATAAATACGCTTGTATTCATACGACGACATATATAACTATTAGTTACATTAATCTCTCTTCTCTCTTAAAATCAAACTGAATGAAGTGTCACTATGATTAAGATCGATGATTCTACTCTTACCGTCAGTAATATAAATCCTAATTTTATTAATCGTATTTTTATTGACAGGATTGAACTGTACTCGTCTTGGCTCTTGTGTGAAACTATAACTCGGGGTGAGAGTTGAGGTACTGAAACTATATATAATATCTGACTCTTCACCATCGACAAGACTGTCACTTATCAAATCACAATGAACATTCAATATTTCTCTGTCTTGTGAGAGATTAGGAATGTAATCTCCAACATTTACACTACTTGTTAGAATCTTTTTATTGAAACCAATAAGATCATTAAAATTACTTTGAGTAAGATCTAATCTGTAATTTGAGGCTAGTGTTATTATTGTCCTGAATACAGTATCGTTAAACTCCAGAGTGATTGGATATTGAGGGTTTGATGAGGTTCCTGTTTTTGTTTTTTCTTTGATTAAATTGTCAAAATCAATGTAATTCCATACTCCAGGATTGAATATAATTTCCGTCCAATTAGCACCACTATCTGCCGAATATCTTATTTTCTGATTATTGAGTTCGTTTGTCACATTAAACCAAGTGAATGACATCGAAATGATTCGGTCTAGGCCGATTTCATATTGTCTGTTTGAATCTAGTATTACCGGATTACTGTATTTGATTGTGAAATCCGATGGTTTATTACCATTTTGGTTTTTTACTGTATGACTGGATAATACAAGTTGTCTATTCATTTATATGATTAGTTTAGACTAAAATAGTTTTTGTATATTTTGTTGTATTGTGGCTTATTGAGTATTGAATTTCTCAACAAGATGTCGAGAAGAGCGACGCCTGTATTCCGTAGTTCGATGCTATTGTTACCAGCAACCTTTGATCCGATAATCAGTTCCAGTTTTTTCATCATTTCTGTCGGATTATTGAAAAACATTACCTGTCCACCTCTTTTTGTTTTTTTCTTCAAACCAGATCCTTTAATAGATTTGAGTTTTTGGAGTTTTTGTTGATGGTAATTCATATAATCAGTAAGAACCTTTCTTGTATCTTGAATAATTTTTCTTCGATATTGAGCCTCAGCTTCAGTAATTAAACCACTATTTAATTTTTTAGTGATATCACTCCAATAACCATTTAGTTGTTGCCGTTTCTCTTTAGCTATCTTCAGGGTCTTGGTAAGATAAGATTTCCTCTTTTTGTCATTCATATCTTCTTGCTGAAGTCGTAATTCGATATCATCATAGTTAGGAATTTGAAGTTCATCCAAAACTTGATTAATTCTATCCTCTTCAAGAATTTCGTAATCTGGTACTTCTTCTTCGTATTCTGGAGGAAGATCTTTAGGTTCATACATGTATTCTGGATCTATATACA
Organism: Siderastrea siderea; assembly: GCA_964030785.1. NCBI lineage: Eukaryota > Metazoa > Cnidaria > Anthozoa > Scleractinia > Rhizangiidae > Siderastrea > Siderastrea siderea. The sequence goes on from OZ034967.1 coordinate 4,514,086, forward strand.
TTTGTTTTTTACCTGATGCTAAATCCTCAAGGACATCTTCATAAGATGGAGGTTTTGGAACCAATTGTTTCTCGTTTTCAGGTAAAACAGGTTGATCAAACAAATCGTCCAATCCATAATCAGGCACTTCATCATCAATAGCTATTCCATAATCTGGAACAGGTCGCTTTTTCTTTACCAATCTTCTCAACGGTGCTTTTGGGGCTGTAAGTTCCTTTAACTCAGATGTTATAGGTTTGAAAAGTTTCTCTGCCTCGACTTCACCCATTTGATCAGATATCTTTTTTTGTTTTATTGTATCTCTTACTGTGTTAATCTTTTTACCAAGCTCGGATCGTTTCTCAGCCATTTCTTTCCATTTGAGTAAACTCATTATATCATTTGTTTACATAAAATTTCGTATTTTGTTCGGAAAAAATAGGGTTATCATATATAAAAACGCTCGCATAGCGTGTCGCATAGCGTGTCGCAATACGATAGAATTGTATAACATAATATCATATGAAGATACAAAATTACGACATTCAAGATGATGAAAACAACGATTTTGTTCAATTAAAGAGTTTCATGCCAAACCAATGTTTCAGGATGCTTCTTTGTGCACCTTCTCATGGTGGCAAGACCAACCTTATACTCGATATGATATATAGGCTTCTCTATTTTGATAAGATATACCTTTATGCTCGAAATCTCCAACAAAGCAAATATAAGCATCTGTTGAAATCTCTTGAACCAATATCAAAAGAGGTCGGTTATGACGTGATAGAAGCAAGTAACGATGAAATCATCCCTCTGACAGATTTGTCTGATGAAAACCAAAAATTAATCATATTTGATGACTATTTGAATACAGGTAAGAAAAATGACGAACGGATACGTGAATACTTTACCAATTCTAGAAACAAAAATTGCTGTTGTATATATTTAAGTCAAAGCTATTACGGAACCGATAAAACAATAAGACTGAATAGTTCACATTTTTGTGTTTTTGATTTTCCTTCTACAAACGAGCAATCGATGATTTGCCGAGAACTGAACATAAATAAATCAGATTATCAGAAAGCTACTAAGGATCCATATAGTTTTTTGTATGTTGATAAGGTCAAAAAAAAGGTAGCCCGAAATTTCGACGAAAAAATCTAAACTAATATTATATGAGTTATACAAACGGTATTCTTAATCATGATGATTCTCAAGGACTAGGTAAGATAGGTTCAAGAGGTTTACCTGGTATTGGATTTAAATTAGATTCAAATAATGATTATGATATGTAAAACAAAAAACTGGTTAATGTAAAACAGGGAACTAATAATAATGACGTGGTTACAAAATCTTATCTTGATTCAGAGATAGCCAATATTCCAAGTGTGGATACATCTCAATTCATGCTAAAAGCAGGTGATACGATGACAGGGTCACTCATTGTCCCAAAAGACAATTATCCAGTTCATGGTAATCTCAACAAGGTTATCAGTTATGAATCGCAAAGAGAGATATTCTTGTCAAAGAAGGAAGGAGGTCGAATGGAGCAACATATTGACATGAACAATAATTTCATCACAAATGTGAAAGATCCAGTTAATTCAGACCATTGTGTTAATAAAAAGTATGTCGAAAATCAGCTTGAAAAAAAACTGGATAAAGGATCTGATATTGATATGAAAAATAATTCAATTATCAATCTTGATCTTCCATCAAACCAAAGAGACGCCGCATGTGTCGAGTTTGTTAACAACAGAATTGATGACATGACACAAAAAAAGTTTCTCAAAGTTGATGGCACCAACAATATGACTGGAAACTTGAATTTAAATGAAAAAACAATAATCAACTTGAACACCGATGACAAAGACATAAAATCAGCAGCTAATGTCGGCTATGTCAGCAGTAAGGTACACGCCGCCAAAGGTGATGTGACTGTAGGGCTGAAAACTTACTTTGACACAAAAATCAAGGAGTCTCACATCACCAGCTCAACCAACAAGAAAGACGTTTTCAGGTATCTCATGGAAAATGCCGATGAATCTTCAAGTGAAAACAACATAATAGTTGATGGCATTGTTGACTTTTCTGGTTCCCTCCACAATGTCAACAAAAAAGCTTATAAATTTAAAATGGGGAAAGACGCTCAAAATGAGTATTCTTCTCGCATTGGCTTTAACATGTTCAAACTTCCAGAAGGCGAGTACACTTTGGCTGTTGAATTTTTCCCTCCAAGCACAACAAATTTGTCAGTGAGTGTCGTTTCCACTTCACTAAATATTGGTCAACAATCAACTAAGCTGTTTGTTAATTACAGTAGATCGATTGTTCACTTACATAAGTGGAGCATAACTCCTCCCGAATACATTTACATTGACATGCATTGTCAGGGCACTGCAAGTAGCTCCACTCAAGGAGTTGGTTATTTGATTGTATATGGAGTCAAAGGATCACAGAGTAATGTAGACTCGGATGTGTATGATACGGCGTACGTTGTAGAAAATGGTAAAATGGTAATGCAAACAGATTTGTCTTTAAATGGGTATAAATTAAGTGGTTCAGTTCATTATATACATGGGTATTTAAATACGAAAAACGGGAACACATTTTTATTGAATGGTTGTGACAAAATAATTATTCCAAATCATAGCCACATATTAACTATAACAGTGCTCTATTTCAAGCTCAAAAGTAAATATAAGCCTATTTCTTTAAAAATAAAACACAGTAACCATTTAACTCAATCAATCACTTACACTTCAACCCAATCAACTAAATCACAGACAATAAATATCAATTTAGTACTAGCGTTTGGTCATTTGGCTGTGGAACTGGGTTCAGTTGTGAAAAATCAAGAACTCTTAATGTTGATTGAATATAGAGTGCCATAAACATTTTTTTCATTCATCATATATCACAATGCGGATATCCATCTGATTGGAGTATGGAATGCTTTTTAGAATATATTATCCCAAAAGAAATAAGCGTTGAGGTTTCCGATGAAAAACATAATGAATAATCTAAACAATATAATATGAAAATATCAACTTTAATCAACGAAATTATTGAGAATATAGAAAAAATAGTTCGAAACATGAGAAAATTATACATCAGTATTAAGAAATCGTTCAAAAAAGAAAAAATGTAACCATATAATATATATGGATAGACGTAAAAGAATATTCAATTGGAACCATGTTTCAGAAAATTTAACAGAAGATCAAATATCTGAGTTGAAAGCATTGTACAAATTCTACCATAAGCAATACTGGCTCCACAAAGAGTCATTTAAAAGCTTCAAGAAAAAGAATATGGCTTGTAACATTGGATCTGTTGTATTGATAGTAACTGGGACTGTGGCTGGTGGTGTGACGTTAAACCCCGCTGTACTTGGATCAATATCAGGCGCAGGGCTTATACTAAAAACATATTCAGAGGTCAAAAATTACAAAAGAAAGATCGAGATGTGTAAATTCGCGTACACTACGTATGAAAAGGTTTTAACTCATTTACGGTCATTTATGAGAGGACTGGAGTATAATGAAAAAGAATTTCTTGATCATGTCAAAGTTCTTGATGAAATAATCATTGAAATGTGTCCGTTAACTGACAAATTTGAAAAGAAATATAATAAGGTATTCATCTAATAATAGATTTTATTTTATCACCAATAAGAGACATAATAGTAGCCCAATATCGATCGTAAAAAGCTAATGTTTTTTTCGATTTACTAATTGGAATTTGTTTATGAGGTATCCCCATCATATTGAATATCCTTCTCATAATAAAATTAATGCTAATCATCCTTTTCCGAGTTCCATTAACTTCATTAAGAACCTTACCTATCTCGACAAATATAGCATTAATTTTACATCTTTGATGGTACGATATTTCTATATTATATTTTTGCTTAACATTCATGATAGCATTATTTATATGGTATTCTCTATGGTACACTGATTTTCTTATAAATTTATGTCTATTTTTATAAAAATCAACATATTCTTTCACATAATTATATCCTTGTACGACACCACAACTTAGACATGCTAACATCCCATCGTCGTTAATAATATACTGATTATCACAGCATTTATCATCTTTTGGTTTTCTGGCAGAATCTATTTGCTGGTCACAAAAAGGACAAACAACTTCTGATTCTTTCAAGTAATTGTGAATATCTTCATTGCAATTCATTCTATACTATTATATGAGATATTATTTTATGTACTTACAAACATGACGTCACGCCACAGCTGTGGCGTTTTGCGGTTGACCGAGATCATACGATAGTCTCATGTCATTGACACAATAGCTATTAGTAATGACGTCACGCCACAGCTGTGGCGTTTTGTGGCTTAATATTATTTAAACCCATTGACACAATAGCTATCAGTGATGACGTCACGCCACAGCTGTGTCGGTCTCCATACAAGTTCCGTAAGCACAGTCTACTTTTCTGTTCACTACAAACTTTACTGACAAACTTTACTGACAAACTTTACTGACAAACTTCACTGACAAACTTTACTGACAAACTTTACTGACAAACTTTACTGACAAACTTTACTGACAAACTTTACTGACAAACTTTACTTCAAATACAAGTTCATCTGATATTACATGACAATCTGATGACTCATCGGGAAAGTCCCATTTCATCATAAACTTCCTGTTTTCATCAGACATGTCCAGACTTGTTTCTAAGAAAAACTTCCTGCTTTTCCGAGAAAGACTTCCTGTGGTGTGGAATCACGTGATTGAATAATGCGTTGGATGCATCATGAGATACAACATATAGTATCCAAATCCAATCAATTCAGCCCATGTAATAAAATACATATAGTTCCCCATAAAATGGAACCAGCATCGCAAAAAGAAACATCCCCTCTTGATCGCTTCGCGATCAATTCACTGCCTCACAAAAGCTCCGCTTTTGTTCCCCAATGCGAAAATATGGAACCAGCATATGAAAAAAGATGTGGAGCAATGTAGTGGAACCATCAACGCAAAAATAATGTGGAGCTATATGATGAATCAAGTATATGAAACCATATTGTTTTTTTGGAGCCCTACGAGACGTAGTCTCTACGAGACTAGTCTCTACCCACAAAAAAACTGGAAGGAGCCTCACTCGTTGACTTCGTCAACGACTTCCCGAGCCTGCTCGGCTCCTTTTCATAAAATGATTTCCAAATGATTATTTCCAAATGATGAATCAAGTATATGAAACCATATTGCTTTATGTGCCCTACGAGACGTAGTCTCTACGAGACTACGTCTCTACCCACATAAAGCCGGAAAGGAGCCTCACTCGTTGACTTCGTCAACGACTTCCCGAGCCTGCTCGGCTCCTTTTCATAAAATGATTTCCATAAAATGATTTCCAAATGATTTCCATAAAAATGATTTCCATCAAATGGATAGTAGTTATAGAGTTGGCGTTGTTCAAGATCAGTTTTGAAAAAACTGATCTCGAACCGCCAACTCTATAACTACTAACGAACGAATGAACGAATGAATGAATGAATGAATGAACGAACGAACGAACGAACGAACGAACGAACGAACGAACGAACGAACGAACGAACGGACGGAGGGACGGACGGACGGACGGACGAATGAATGAATGAATGAATGAATGAATGAATGAATGAATGAATGAATGAATGAATGAATGAATGAACGAACGAATGATCATGAATGAAAGTAAAGACGAACAAATGAAAGGAGGGACGAGTTTAACACGGAACATTTTCGCATGGTTGTTTTACCTCCAGTATCTTTCATACATGACGGCAGCTGTGGTTTACCAAAGTATCCGCTATCACACCTGCACGAGACCGTTTGAGTGCCTGGTTTCCTCACACAATGCGAGTTCCTCGTTCCTTTCAATTTACCTGCAGTGCAGGGGTCTTTCTCAAAAGTACACTGCATCCATTCTGTCAAGTAAAGAGAAAAATCACGCTATGATTTAGAGGCAGTAGAGTATAAGCAGTTCTTTCTTTCTCCAAAGTGTAGTGATGTGATGAAAAAAACAGCAAACAAAAAAATTACTGGCAATCAAAATGTCCCAAGACTTGAAAGCAATTCTCGTGCGCGCGCATGGATAACTCATTGGTTGTCCATCTTGAGGGAACAAACGAGGAAGTACCCTTAGTCACGCCTGCGAATGCGCGCTATTGTTGGTCACCAGGCCAGTCCACAAAAAAATCAACCCAGTACGCAATGCACCCTTTTAGCAAAAATATAAAAGCAAGTACTTACTTTCACACTTAGTTTTGCCGTCTCCGAATGTGAGATTTTTGATACAATGACATTCTCGACGGATGCACGTGGCTTGCCCTCTTAAACAGTCCTTGTCAGAATTGCATCTTGCTGGTTCAGCTGCAAGAAATATCAAAACATGAAAGACAGTCCAAAACCGGTTCACTTGGTAAGGTGCGCTTGATCAGTGCTACTGTGCGCACATAATAAATCTGAATAACCTTCCTATGATTATTGTCAGAAACGTAAAACATTTTCTTTCCGAAAGATTTATTTGCGTAACATTTAACAAACGATTATCAGAATATTCCAAGTAGCATCAGCTTTTTTTGTACTATTAACGCCTACGAGATAAAGCATTGCAAAAATACTTATAACTCTTGTCTAGCAATGAAATAAAAAACTTACGATAAGTGACTAGAGAGGATTTGAGGATGTGGACGAAGGAACAAATCACCAGATAAAGAAAAAAATGTCGCACTTTTCTTCCCATTTTCAGGGAAACTTTCCCTGCCTTGTAGCGTTCTTCCAGAAAATAAAATTTACTACTATGGTAGTTCTAAATTGATTCATTAATTGACGTAATAAATACGGTTGATAAAAATCGGGTCGGAAGTTAATTGGTTGGTTTGAACAATTTTTTGTTGCAGGAAATTAAGTATGCGCAATAACTGAAACAAATGAATAATTGAATGACTTGCTTGTTCACCTTTCTTTTCTTTTTGTAACCAAGATTCTGGACAGAGAGAGAGACTCACAGAAGGAGACTGTACTTGTCATTATTTAGCCTGCGTAGCTGGCGGTTTGTTGGGGAGCGCGCGCGAGGGAGCGGTGAAGCCAAGGGCCTTTGAGTTCCTTTTTATACAACCAGCGTAGTGTCTTAGTTTTCGTGTACTGCTTTACTGTAACACAACACACAATGAAATATTGCTTCACCAACATTTTAATGGTCATTTCGTTCACACGATTAATCACCCCAGACGCAACCGAGCGTCACCTGGAACGAAATAGTTTGCTATAAAGGCGAGGCCACAAAGCAAACAAAATGGCGGTTTGGTTGGTAACTCAACGTCCGTATAAACACAAAAACGTTTTCAAGTAATAAGACTTATGATGTGGATGTAAACCTGTAAGAACTGCTAGAATGTTCCTGGGAAGTCTTGTGGTATCGAGATTTTTAAGTCTCGTCGCTCACTTTGTCGTAACTGTTATAATATTCTTATCAAAGGTCAGTCCTAATTAATCGATATTAGTCCAGATGACATGTATCCCATTAGCAACTACTACATGTATCCCACGAACCTGCTGCCACTTTGCACATGTTACAGCTGCAAGAAGCAGCTAAGTATATTATGGCGTTTCTTTTATTTGTTTTTATTGACTTTGTTTCCATTTTAGGATGCAAACGTTAAAGCTTGTTTACCACTTCAGTACACAGAAAGTGAATATTCATCCAAAGATGTCGAGTATGTATTAACCTTAAGCGGGTAGTTTAGCTTTTACTTAACTTCAGTGTAACTTTTAATGTATATATTTTTGAAAAAATTCGGCATTAAGACTTGATCGATAGTCAATCAAAACTGTCCTTCCCAAGAAAACAGTAAGTCTAAATCTATTCAAATCTAAGTTAGTGCAGATGTACAAGTGCCTGTGCAAAAAAACAGAAAACAAAAAAAACAAACAACAACAGCAAGCAAAAGCAAAATAATTAACGTCGGGTGATAGCAGGTAAAATAAAGTTTCAAATACAAAGTCAACAACAGTAATAATTCTCGGAACTAATTTATACTACCTATACTTTGTCTTAATTTATTTATTTGGTTATTTGTTGTTACTATACCACTGTATGGCCCAGCTGATGCCATTCTGTAGAAAACACATTGGCAAGTTGACCTGTGTAGAGCCAGACAGGTTGACGCAAGCTGGTCCGAAAAAACTGTCCAGCCCCACACATGTCATCTGATCATTCAGCACATGCACGGTGTGACAAAGTTCTTATGGAGTGAGTGAGGTTAGGACAGAGGGAAAATATTTAGTTCTTGGTCATGGTACACTGATCTCGCTGCACTCAGTCCATATGCCATGACCTTGAGCCAAATGTTTTCCCACCTGGCCCTCCCACTCAGTCAATAAGTACATAGTATGTAACACAGATATTTTATTTCTCTGTCAGGTTAATTGTGGGACTGTCTCTTACCCTCGTGTTTCTCGGCGTGGAGTTTGGAGGATTTCTTGGTGGTTGCTCTATGTTTAATGGCACTGCAAGCATGCTTTGTATCCTTTTAGATACAAGAAGCAGTTGTAATTTGCTTCAGTCAATATAGGTGACTTAGCTTTAGTAGCTGTCAGGGCTCAGTTACTTTCTTGAGCCTACAGCACTCCAGGAGCTTGCTTATCAGATGATTAGAGATGACCACAAAGTCAGACAATGAATCACAAGACTTGTATTTAATACCTTTTGATTTCCATAGCAAAATCAACTCAAAAGCAAACATAACCAATGAAAGAACCACAAAATCATCTGTATCAAAGTAACGAAAAGGAACTTAAAAGATTTGTTTAAAAAGGAGAAAATTCAAAAATTGTGGAAAATTTTGCCATGGAAACAGCAAATTCTTTTAACAGTGTCATGTCATACCAAATTGTTGATCAGAAGAAATTTGGGATAACATCACAAAGTTTAGTGGCTTTATAAAACTGATGTTAAGTCTGTGTGGAGTGTCATTCTCCTCTCCTGGTGGATAAGGTTTGCACAAAATTCTGTTTTTGATGCTCAGCACTCTGCAATATTCTTCTATAAGTCACAATCTTGTAGAGATGTTAGAAATGTGCTCCAATCATCATGAAAATATATTATCGAGGATGGCCTTCAGTGAGAGATTTTTCCTTGACTCACAGAAGCCATAGCAGCTCATTCTAGTGCTGCCATTTCACTCTCCATGTTTGTCCTTGAGGAGTGGGATTGTGACAAGTTCTGGTATGTGTTTGGATTCTGCAGGTGAGTGCACAACATCAGAATGTGATCCTCTTTCAGTAAGTTAAGTGAGTTTATTTAAAAATTTGACTTGTAGCTCCTCATTTCTCTTTTTTCTTGTTGTGCTCCTGTTTTTATAGTGAAGGACAAAAAAGACCTAACAGAAATGGTTTTTTGAGACGATAAAAATGAATTTCATGTTCAACCTAATCTGAGATAAGCTTAATCCTTCTCCAGAAAAGTGGTCTTTGACTAATTAACAGAGTTTTATTGTTTTTGAGCAAGGTGTTTGTTTGCCTAATTGTGCCAGGGATTGCAATGTATAACCTCAGAGTGGTTTCCTTTTTTGTTTTGTTTTGTTTCTTTTTCAGAAGAAACATCTCACATGGTTGTCATTTTGAATAGCCTGCACTTCCTCATCTATCATGAGTAAAACTGAATAACTACTTGAAACTGAGTGGTTTAGCTGGCCTTTACACAAAGAACTGTGTATCACTGTAAATATTTAGGGAAAAGTTTTCTTGTAGATGTACCCTCCCTAGCCCCCAGAAAAGCTGAATCCTCCCTTGGTGGGTATGGAAGCTTTTTTAAGCCATTCATAAACTAAGATCATCCTCTTTACACACATCCCACCAAAGTTATGTTCATTGTCAAAGAATAATAGACTTACTTAAATGGCAAACTGCAAATTAATACATATATTTTTTAAAACTTAAAACAAGCATTGATGTAATTTATAATAAAAGTAATAAGCAAGCCACAATTAATCTGAAAAATCATTTCTTTTTTTTTTCAGTGCCTTTCCTGTCATCATGGAAATTGGAGCTCTGCTGGGAGTCCTAGTATTCCGAGCTGACAGATAACATGACTTTTGTAAATTTAACTGATGTACAATACAAATAATAATTTTCCTTGGCGAACTTCAAAACGAAGAAAATTGCTTTGGAAAGATAGTAGAAGTAGTGAGTTTTCCGGCATTAGTTGCATTTCCTTGCATTTGTAAAGCTCATGTAAAGCATTTAACAAGTACAGTGGAATCCCACTATAATGAACCCCTTTATGATAAAGTCCTTTGTACAACCAACAATATTTTAAGCCCTACAAAAGTTGTTGACAGTAAAATATGAAGAACAGTACCGCAGTATAACAAAATTCCCAGTGGTACGATGTTGTCGGAAAAGTGCGCCTTGTATGCTATTATTTTTAGTGGTACGGTACCAATCCAATGCTTTGCTATGCAACTTCACACAGACACTAAATCATGAATGTTATTTAACCACTCAAATCTGGAAAGTAGTTGCTTGATTAAATCAAATCTTTAGTGGTGCAACATGGCACTGTTTATGGAAATAGTTATAAAATCATTCAAAGCCAATTACTAATAAAGATGATTTTGGTCATTTCCCCACAAATTCATTATGACTGGGTTTTGTTTACAACTAACCCCGGTTATAACAAACACAGTTTCTATGTCCCTTGGTACTTTGTCATATCAGGGTGGTTCTCCTGTACTGTCTGGAACCTCTCAACACAAGGGGGAGGGGGGAGAAAGGTGATGAGGTGGGTTGGTCACGGTAGACGGATCAACTCAGACAGCAAGTTTGTCACGACGTTTTGTCTCAACAAAATATTTTAAACTTTTACCTTGTAGAACCTAATTGTTGTATAAAATTAACAGGTATATTGGTAAGTAAGTTATTTTAAAAAAGTCTTGTAATCAAATCCTGTAAAATAAAATCGTTTAATATTTTATTCTGATGCTCCTTGTTTGTGCAGTTAGAACATGGTAACTTAATTCATAACTCATTTTGACTTTGTCAATACAAGGTTCCATGGATGAGATTAGTTAAGATTCCATAATAATATTGGTGACCACAACTTGTTCTTGTAGTAACTGTCTCCAATATCTTTATTATCTCCTGTTAGATGTAATGTTATTTTTCCTGAGAGTCTTCTTTGTGTCTTTTAGCAGTAATTTAGAACAGTCCAGCATGAATTTGATTTCTTCATCTGTTGGGTTTGCATGTGCCTTCCATCTCACAAGTCCATTACAATCCACCAGAAATGTGTGACCTACAATTGTGTTTTCCAGAAAATTTTCCTTGATTGGTTTTGAGGTGCCAGTGAAACAGAGGAAGGTATCCTGGAAAAGAAAAGGAAAGTGAAGATAGTGTGAGATTAAGGATAAATACTATAGTAAGGTTATATTTTGTTTTTTTTTTGTCTGAGCATGCAAGACAGCTTGACTTTTGGCAAAGGCACGTTTAGTAAAGTAGTTAGAGCATAGGAGTTTCAATTTGATGGTCAGCGGCAATTTGATGGTGAATGTGCCATTATGTTTCTTTAAACAAGAAACCTTCTTTGCAGGTGTATAATTTATAAATGGGTACTGATGGCCCATAACCCTGCATAATTTAGAATTCTATCCCATCAAAGAAACGAGAGTTAATCCTCTGCCTGTGGGTTGCTTGTGGTCCTAATAAAAGTTAACTTAACCTTGCTTACATGTACATGACAATACAAACACCTGGCTGCCAAAAAACGTGTTTTTTCTGGCTGCAAATTTAGTGTTTGTGTTTGCAAAGCTCTATATCTCTACAACTGGGTGACAACAATTTAAGATGATTCCCGCTCAACGTTCGAGCAGTAGATGCAAAAATTAAGTTACCAAAAACTACTTGCAGCACTGTCACATTTTGAGAACAGATGAGAAGAACTTATCGCTACTTTTGCTCTCAGGCTGACGCTGTGAGAAAAAATTGGATTTTGAAGTTATCCATGTTTTAATTAAAAAGATGCTTCATGTCAGTTCAAAATAAAATGGCCCCTGTTTTTAGTAATATTTTTTCGAGATTTGACATTAATTTTCTCAAGAATGCTTGAGAATTTCATTGCGGGGTCACTTGGAGAAGCCGGTCACTTGGAGAAGTGAATTATAGTGAGGTGTTTCAAATAGCACTGAAAATGTTACCACGCTATGACTAGTTGTTTGGTAAATAATTTTTGCACTTATTGCTTGAACGTTAAGCAGAATCCGTCTTAATTACAATCAGGGAAAACACCATGTCGTGATTTTTTAACCCATGAAAAGCAACAAGAACAGCAATCACGAATTGAGTTCTGCACATTTCCCATACTTCAGAATCTACTGAAATTTACCCAGTGTTGTAAATAATAGAGCAATTTGCCCAGTGTTGCAAATTAATAATAATAACTGTAAATAATAGAGAGAGGTGAAGGATGTGCCTCAAGCTATTACAAACATACATGTCTCTCTACAGCCCTTTGTTTTCTCAGATTCCTTTCAAACATTCTGCTGAACGCTTTAAAAAACAATCCATCCACAACATTTATCTGCAGAAAAAAGAAAAGAAATTACAACTGCACTATGGTTGACTTAAGAAATGCTATTTTCTTTTTTTTTTTAGCCCGCTCAGTTCATAGTTTCTTTTTAACCTGTCACACACTTGTAACATGAGCCACTGGCTTGGGACATTGGGTAACTACTCCCTGTGTTCTTGACATTAAATAAATTATCTTATCTTTTCAAGCTATCTCACCAGTAGCCTGCATGCAGACGTCTCCTATTTCCTTTGCTCCACACAGAAAAGGGACCGTGTGGAGCAAAGGAAATGGAAGACGTCTGTGCACGGGCTATCTCACCAGTAAATAATATTTACATGTACAAGCAGGATATTTTTCAGAAATCATTACAAATTGACTCATTTGTATCAAGTTATTTGGGAACCTTTTGGCAGGTGGATCATGGACATCCTTGCACCAGTGTGCAGATTCCTCAGTCAGGATGGTCGCATGGCAAGACTTTCAGATACATGTAACTTCAAATTGGCTGTTATACCAACTAAACAAACAGCCCAGGAACAGCCAGTAAAAATACTATAATAATTAATATTTCTTTTGTCATCCCAAAGCCAACAATCCTCTGACAGAAGTGCCTGTGGATGAAAATTGTCGTCAGTCACAGTGGATGCTTTCCGTTATGCCAAAATTTCTGGAAATTTTGGTTGAAACATAAAATAATGGAACGCTTCGGTCCAAGTGGAAATTTGAAAAAAAATGTGGAAAAAGTGGTCCACCTCCAGAGGAGGTCCTCTTTGACTAGTCGGACCAGTTCGACCGAAACTTGTCGTTCCATTTTCAAAAATTCTCGTTTCCAGTCCCACTTCACCAAAGAGTAATCAAAATTTCAGTTGAAATGTAAATGGAATGCTTTGGTCCTGTTGGAAGTTTTGTTTCTTTCTAGCCTGCAGAGCAGGCATTTTTTACGAAATGAACAATTGTTTCCATCGTCCTCTCCCTTGGAATCATTTTTTACCTCGCCCCAACCCTCTGTCAGTTTCATTATTCAAGATGGCGCCATATCGGATTATTCATCGTTCGCCCAGGATATTCATCGCTTGCCCAGCAAAATACGCCTGCTCTGCGGCTAGTTTCTTTCGAACAATGTTGTTCCATTTTCCCTTGGTTTGTTGCACTTGTCTCTGACGGCATGGTCGTCTGGCATAATGGGAAACACCCGGCATTAGTTAACCCATTATCGTCCGTGCCGGCCTGAGCCAGCCTTGATTTTGCGCGTGTTCGCTTTTGGCCCCAGCCTCCCCTAGAAAGGCTTTTTTGGTCCCCTTTTGTCCTAGTTGTCTTTGGGAATGTTCAACCAATCAGAATCCACCTACTGCACATATATTTGAAGGCTTGAGGGGGATCCTAGAAGGGAAGACTTCTTGTCACTCTCCAAGAAGATCACATTTCACTCGAAATGGCTGCTGTGCTCTTGACGCGTGAATTTTCAAGATGGCAATATCTCACTCTTGGAAGGAAGGATTACCTTTTGAAACTTAAAAATCGAAAGAAGAAGCTCTAAGGAACACTCGACAAGTTAAGGGAAATTCAAATTCCATCAGGATACTGACTGAAGATCTACATAAAACCACCTGTGAGTGATGCCTGTTTCCTCCACTTTATGACAAATTTAGATGACCCTAACCAGGGTTGTCCCTAACAGCCGGCAGCCAGCAGAATTAACCGGCTACGTGGGTTGTTTGTGCCAGCTACTTGTGTAATATATATTATCTTTTAAAGACAAATAATTTGTTCCTTTACTGGCGCAGATATATGAAAATGAAACTTATTTGCCATTACAGTTTATTGGCTTAAAAATAATCTGGTTGACAGAGATACACGATTATTAGTTCATTACGGTCAGTTTTGGGAATTACATGTAGAAAACCATTGACGGCATGAGTTAATACGGCCAACAAAATTGAAAAGTTGCGATTACTTTTGGAACTGACGTTATTGGAAAATTGTGCTCAGAATCAAGGAAATTCCGTTTCTGGGGACTTAAAGTGTAAAAATTTCCTGGCAGGGCATGCCCCCAGACCCCAATAGAAGGGATCGCCTTGGGCGCTCAATAATCACCATCCGGCTACTTAGAAATCTTTGCCAGCTACTTGAAAAGTTGTGGACAACCCTGCCTAACATTTAAACAAACACTGAATTTCATGTTAACTGCACCCAATCATACCTCGTAATGCTGTGCAAGTGGTTCTGTTTGAAAATTTTCCATAAATGGAAGTCTGTACTTGTCACACATTGCCTGCAAGAACAGCCAGGGAGGGGACAAAATATTAACCATTAGCAGTTTTTGTACAAGAAAGGAAATACTGTATATCAGTGAAACATTCCAAGGGCTTCAGGAGAGGAACAGCAGGGTTGTAAGAAGTGTCTTTTTGATCACAGTGCAAAATTACACAAGATTGAGTACAAGTAGGACTTTCAAATTTCAAAACAGCTGTGTTCTCAGAGCTCCCCCACCCACCCACCCCCCCCCCCCCTTCTGTGTTGTTGACCAGTTGAGAGTAAGGCTCTAGAAAGGAGATTGCTGCAGTGATACACAATAGTCAACGCGTGCGACCAGTAAAAAGTTGCATTCGTACTCGACCTCTTACTCATAGTCCAACAATGAAAAGTGCTCAAAGTTTGCCTAGTTTTGGTTAGGGACTGCAAAGTTTAGATCAGTACTAGAATGTTGAGAAAATAGAAGTTCCTGTTATTCTGCAGCATAAGTGTGCTATCCTGAAGATACATCCTCGGTAGCATGGTAATCTATCCAGACAACTTTCTAGGTAGAAGTTTGAATTGGAGTTATGGCCAATTTTGAACAATGTTTTTTTTTATATAAATTCAAGGCCAATTTTAAGAAATAAATATTATTTAAGGGAATAATATCAGAAGCAATGACTTGAAAAAGTACATGAAAGAGTACAATCTTACCTCACCAATACCTCTTAACCATAGCAACACCAACGTTACATGGCCAGGAAAAACCTGTTGTAGGTCAACCTCTTTTTTGGCCAAATTCCTTGCTTTGAGCTCAGGAAAAGGCAGTGAGTCCTGCAATTACATGATAAGGACATATTTATCACACCACCAACAAAACAAACTTTCCAGTTTCAGTGGGGGAAAATTTTGTCTCTTTCTTGAGGTTGAAGACACAGAAATTACAAGACAATAAACACAAAAAACTCAAAACAATGAACAGGCGGAACAAAAGAGGCCTACCCTACAATAAGGAATACAATACACTTAGCCTAATTGTTTTGCAAATTCTTTGTCTTCTACCCAAAGTAAGACTCGAAGTTCCTAATTAATTCAGCTTTTCAGTTTTTTTTTTACAGTGAGAGTAAGATGAGAAAACCTATGAGTATACAACATTTAGCTAATAAAATAAAGCCTTTTTTCAGGATGTTCACAAACACTACAGCATTGAAATAGAGGAGAGGGGGGTCATCATACCTTTTAGAGGTAAAAATCATAAAAATCAGTATCAAAATCTAAAATGAGCTCTGGTATCATTTAGGATAGAAGCTGGCAAAAGATGACAGGAATGGTATTTCCTGGAACTGGTACCTCTAAGGGTAAACTAAATATTCCAGCTATGCAATAAAACAAGATTCTGGGACTTCTTAGTGTCCACTTTCAAAATGACCAGCGAACACGCCCATCACTACTCTCCCCCCACCTTCCCCAAGGTCTTGGTTACCAGCAGGCATCAGTTTTCTTTGTATCAATGAAAACTTTCTTGAATCCTACCTTCAGTTCACTGGGTCTTCCTAGTGCAAAGAATCTTTTACCGCCATTTGAACGGAATTCTAACAGCAGAAAAAGTAATATCTGTTAGATCATTATGCAAACACTTGTATATTAGTACATATTTGCATAATAAAAGACCAATATTTAGATGATGCTGTATTCTGAGATGGGGAGCGGGGAGAGGGGTGGGGTTGGAAAGGAGGGAATAGGAAGCTGTCCAATTTTCAAAAACACCTTGCCCACGGTCGGTATATTCTACACACGCACTTTCAAGCCTAACAAGCAGCCAATTGCACAATCCTTCCAAAGGTTTTCATGTATAGAGCGCAGCACCACTAGAAGTAATTGCATAGGTGCTCAATTACACCACTGATTACACTGACCTTGGGAGAAAGAATGCAATACCGAAATCGACTGTTGAATTACGTGCAATTATTCTATATTCTTACCACGGAGATCAGCAAAGTATCCCTTAGTTATCTCTTTTACTCTATGGAAGGGAAAAAAACAAGCAATATAACTTACAAACTTACGACATATTCCAGGATCTTTCACATCACGAGAGGTATAGAGTAATATCGACCATCGCTGGCCTGAATAACGATAAGCTTACATTTCTTTTCTCTCTTCCTTTCTTCGCATTTTCTTTTGCAATTTCTCATCTTGAACTGTGGCCGCCTTCGAAACAAGACGTCTTTGAATTGGACTCAAAAGAAAACACGACTTTTCAAATGATCTCCTCCAAAGACGCGCCATTTTGTATATTTGTGGACAGCGGTAAACAGCTTTGTAGTAATGTGTTTCATGTTATGACACTTCAAACATCGCGAAGCAACTCTTGAGCACAGATTTCCCAATTCAAACACGTGTCTCACGAGCTTGCCCATTTGTGCCTGTTACCCTGGCTAGAAACGCCCGATATAGCCATAAACTATACTAGCGAAGGTTGACTTGTAGCAAGTCTACCCCAGGCGGAACCCAACCATATTATTCAACTTCCCGTCGTAACTTCCCTTCAACGTAGCAACTTCCAACAAAGGTGATGTGTGTATTCCCACAAAAAAAAAATTTGAGCTGGATTTGAACTAACGCAGCTGTAATATAAATACCCATGTTTGAATGTATTAATTGATTGTTTTCGTAGTATCTTGCGGTTCCAGTAAAAGCCCAGAAATCACCTAAGCGCCAGAAATTGCATTCGAAAAAAGACAATGAAATTATGAATATATGAAATTCATATATTTGAACTGCGGAATGAAGAAATAAATGTAAAGAAGATCCTCGCAGCTATTAACGCAACTTATGCAGTTGCGAAAAGAAAGCCTGAAAAAATCAGGCTTGTCGGGACACGAACCCTGACCTCTGCGATACCGGTGCAGCGCTCTAACCAATTGAGCTATCAAGCCAACTGGGAGCTGGTCATTAAATTGGTTCGTAATATACCCGGGAAAGATGAAGATGAAAGTATGAATATATGAAATTCCGGCATAGCCTGATTTTTTCAGGCTTTCTTTTCGCAACTGCATAAGTTGCGTTAATAGCTGCGAGGATCTTCTTTACATTTAAAAAAGACAATGTTGGCTTCTATTCTAATTGGCTAAAATGGCTGTGAAAGTGTATAGCGCGAGTTTTATTTTCCTTTTCTAATCAAACACAGAGCGTGTTAAGGCACTGAAATTAAAAGAGAGGTGAATAACTTTTCGACACTCGAATGATGAGTGGAAATTGCTGTAAGTTGTCTGTGACGTAAAAGGGCATTTTTGATGCGACTTCAGAGGAAACTTGCGATCTACCGGTGTTTTTTGCTGCGATTTCACGGCAATTATATTGCTATGAGAGCAGAACGGATGAAGTATCAGCATATCGGGTTGCATTAGGAACCCCTCGCTCAAGGAAACTTTGGCATGTTTTTGGCGAAAAGTTCAAAATTTTCGAAGTGTCTTGAAAATGGCAACGACAGTTTGCGAAACGGAAATTTGCCTCGGCGTGGCAGGGCAGGGGAGAGGGGTTGGGGTAAGTCTTAGGTTAAACGAATTCAAAAACATTAACATCATTTAAACTTTGCTCAACACTGGTGCGCAGCCATCCAAAAGCATTCAACATCTTATGTTGAATTCGTTTTGCCTGGACCTTACTTGCACAATGTATTCACCACTGCTGTGAATGGCTGCACACAACATTTTGTGCAGCAATTTAACGAAGAATGATGGAATAGTCTTATGATGGACTGCCACGCTGCAACAAATTTTCAAAGATTCCCAGCAGAAGAACCACCATTGAGGAACTGTGGATAAGCCAGTTTGTTTTGATTGTTTGTGCGTTGAAACATGTATCCTGGCCCACTTTTCCAAGGGTCAACGAACTTCTTATTCATAGAAACAAAAAGCACATGCCTGTCTGTTTTGGTGTCCTTTTTTATTCAACTCATCATATTTTGTTGCAAAGTATATATTGTACAGGGTTAAGAGTATGTTTGAAAACTGTAAAGAAAGTGTAGGTCAAGGTCCTGCAGAAAAAACAAAGAAAAGCACCTTCAGTGATTTGTGTTTCATAGCCGCACTATAGTTGGTGGTTATCAGACTAAAACCTGTTTCTTATGTGTAACCTTATACGTAATGTTCCGGAAAAGAGGAAAGTAAAGTTTTATTTTTTCAGAAACATTCGGCTTCCGCAGCAAACGTTTCCCGCGCTCGCAAACGGGGTGTGGAAGCCTTTAAAGGTCTACTTTTTGCTGTTGCAAGTCTTACTGACAACACAAATTTTTAGTTTTCACGTGGCTCTAAACTATTTCTAGTTTTCACAGTTTTTGTATGTTAAGGTGGCTCCCTATAATATCAACAACATACGTGTGTTTGTTAGGATGAACAACTACCGTCAAAGTATTAGTTTTACCTTAGGGTGTGTCTTCAAGGCATTTACTGCATGCGAAGATCAACAACACATCAAGGATTTCTTTTTTTGTCGCATGTTTGCGTGAAATACTGTTGCTATGGCAACCAATCGTAAAGATGATCTTTTTTTTGCTATTTTTCACTTATTTCCAGCCATTTCTCGAGTTACTTTCGGTGAAAAATCGCCATGCGTGTGTACTCTGATAACGCACGGAGGACTGGTGGTAAGACCATCAGTCACGCTACTCGCCTGCGGCTTGTAGCATTCTTCTTTGTTCTCACCACACTTTAACGTCACCTGTGCGTTTTCAGATACACACACACGGCCAAGTGGAATCTATTCGTTAAGTACATACACTATTGGCAGCCTGAGGTAGCAGAGACCCAAGATTGATATCCATCGCCACCGGTACCAGTAGGGCACTGACACTTGAAGGTATGGGGATATCCTCCAGCCAAACATGTGGCCTTACTATCACAAAGGATGTCTCCAAGGATTGCAAAAACTCCACGGCAAGGCTTGAAGGCTGAAACGCGATTATGTTAAAAACAAAAATCAGCGATAAAACACGAGCAAAATGTCGCCTCAACCAACGGTGTAAACGTTGACTATCTTTTAGAGACTTTCGGCCTTTCGTCATCAAACCGTAAATACTCCAGGGCCCGGTTGTTTGAAAGCTGGTTAACGCCAACCTGGGAGTAAGATATAAGGTGATTCCATTCAATTGCATTGCGCATCCTTTCTACGCATCACTTTTCGAGTGATTAGCGCGCGCACCTTCGGAACTTGGTAGGTTTTAATGAAAACCGAGCTGCTCAGAGAAATAAATGGTCGTTTTCTCCTAAACAAGCTCGGTGACCCCCATTTTTTTCTACACAAATTCAAACGGCACACGGTCGAGTTCAATATATCGCCTTTGAGGTTATGTTATTTAAATGCCGAAAAGAACACGTCTTTGGGTACAGCAGGGTATGTACGCTCGCGGCAAATTCTTTAACTGTTTTTCATATCCTTAATTCCTGTCCAACTAAAACAGTATACAATGCAAGATAAATGTCTATTTTGTTGAACTGCTCCAATATTTTAATAGAAGCAATGACTTTTTAAAGCAATTATAGTTCTCCTTTCTGATTACTAGGGTTCCGCAGGAAAACATTGCGAGTCGTATAGTTGCTATTAATGGCTATTCATGTCGTGCAAAAACAAGCACGGCGACCCCTATTTTTTATTGCATTTTTTAAAATGTTCTCAACATAATTACCAATTGGACCAAGTTTTAGAAAATTTTAAATATTCCTTCTACTTCGATGGAATCACCTTAACCAAGGTCCCTGTTTCTCGTATTGCAAAAGAGTATTCACAGTAAATTCTAGGTGACCGTTTGAAAGCAACCAAATTCAAAATGTAGCGCAAAAAGATTTACAGGAATCCGTATCATTTGGCTATAAAAAGGAACAAAAAATTGACGCTAATCCTGGCTGGCTTAACCCTTCTTTGAACAACCGCGCGCTGATCATTTAGGTTAGTCCATCTTATTCTGAACTGACACATTTTCAATTCAAATGTTCGGGGTCATTATTTTCCTTCATTATGGCCCTGACCCAAAGACTAGTTGTACCAGTCGAAACATCAACCGGCAAAAGTTGCAGTTGCGTCGACGAGCCAGCCCTACAATAAAGGCCTGGCTAAACTAAGAAACATTGTTGCGGAAACATTGTTTCCAGACGTGTTTCCTGGGGGGGCTAAACTGGGAAACATACGTTTCGGAAGCAACATTTGCGTCTGTGAAGCAAAACTGTTTTTGACTTGATTCAGAAACATTTCCTTGCTTCCAAGACGCAAAATTTGCTTCCGCAGCGTATGTTCGTCACGCGGCTAAACTGGGAAACATTTATTTCTGCAACAATGTTTCCGCAACAATGTTACTTAGTTTAGCCAGGCCCTAAGTTTCGTTGGCTTATCAAGCTTAAGTGAAAGTCAAGTCAATTTCAGCAAACATTGTAGTTCAAAGTCAGTCTTGCAGAAGTAAAAGTCTTTATTGAAAAGCACTAAAAGGATTTTCTGGTAGGGGCTCCAGAGATATCTTCCCCTGGAAAATTTTGAAAATCTAAAGATGCTCTAATGCAATTTGCATTTTGGTGCATTCTGAACAACATAAACAGATAAACATTTGGTGGGGTAGAGTTGCCATTGGGTGTATAATAAAGTACGGAGCCCGGGGGCATGCTCCCCCAGGAAAATTTGAATTTTCAGAACCGTAGAAATGCTATTTTTTGGCATCTGGCACTGATATTTGCATCATTACAGATGCTGTCACTACCAAACTTAAAGGCACTTTTTTTGGTGACCCCCTTCCCCTTTAGACACCATATTTTTCGCCTGCCCCCCCCCCCCTTTGATGCCATATTTTTTGGCATGGACCCCCCAAATCCCACCAGCACCCCCCTACCTCATAAAAAATGAATGGTCCCCTAGACAAGAAAGAAGAAGGTCCTTAGAAGGACTTTTCTAGTCGTAAGTCCTGTTCAACTAACCCAGCCATATCAGTACTCAAGTTTGGAAATGCCAACTTGCGTAGAGACTTGCGACAGGTACGGTGACTCGCAAGTAGCCACAAGTTAGACAAAAGTTCCGAAAAGGCATTTCTGTGCAGCCTTCCTTCTCCCAAGTCCCCGCATTTTTCCTCCTACTCTTCGCCTTCCCTACCCGCTTACCGTTTCTAAGAAACTTGTATAAAACAGGACAGTTAACATCAAAAACATCTTATATAAAGGAAGAACCTTCTTAAACATTAAATTGATATCTTGGTTTAGGCGATTTTATGGCACGCCCGCCTTTCAGGTATTAAAGCTTTGCATGTTGGGCTCCACTTTTATAAGAAAATTAGTTCATGCATGCAGCTCTCTATCCTTTGAAAAATAACGCCTTCAAAAACATTGTTGAAACAAATAGCCAAATTAAAGTCAAGCACTGGATTCATCAAATTGATTAAGAAATTGCAAACGAGATCTTTCCCACAAATTTAGAAGAACATATTTTGCACTAAGTAATATAAAAGGAATTTCCTCCGGGGCTTTCTACTTACAGTTGTCTTTTCTAAAAGTCCACATTCCTGGGGCAAAACCTGCATCCCCTAAAGACAAACAACAGAATAAGTAACCGTTACCAACGGTGGAAAACTGAGTTTACTACATTTAGCACATAAGGTAGCTCGTAATGGTTTTTAATTGTTATAATCCTTATGAAACGTGGAAGATTACAAAGAAGTATTTCTAACCATGGAGGCAAACTGAGTTTACTACATTGACCACTTAAGCACTTTTTTAAATCGCCTTTCTTAATTATCTCAAGTTTTCTTACCGATGAGAATGAATGGTATTTGGACTTCATAAAATACATTTGGTGCAAAAAAGATGACCTTCGTAATTTCGAACCATCCTTGAGTAACACTCAGGTGACACTACACTGATTTGAAATGGCTAAATTGTATTCCACTCAGTTATATAAGGCACTACTACTTAAAATTGTGCACTTACTTTTAGCCCTGATAGCATCCCCGCCTTCGCCTAAAAAGAATCACAAAACAACTTTTTTCAGTAAAATAAAAAGCAACCCTCCTTAGCTATTATGAGTCAAGGGTTTGCTGAGGGTTTGCTTACCCGAGCTTGATTTAACCTACATATGAAATACTTTTTATCATCACCCTTTAAAGGGCAGATCGAAAGTGACTCTTCCGTACACTCTTAAAAATTCCTTGCCAAAATACACATGATTTCAAACTTAATGGTCTTAGAGAAAATTTCCTAAAAAGACCGAACTACCGAACTGGAGTAGCCAAAAACTTTAAGGTGGCTTACAGTTTTCAGAAGAGAAAGATAACCTTTTTAAAACTTAAGTTTAAAGCCAACCAGAGTTTTCTTTTGGGTCATTTGTTGCTTCAACTGTTAAAAGAAATGATATTAACCCTCATTATCCTGGAAAAGAAATATGAGAAGCTTAGGAAGTATCAAATATAACAGACCGAGTGCTAGGAGGGGACTGGAAACTAGACTTTTTTAGGGCTTTTTTCTCAAAATCTAGCCGTACGACCCTACCTCAATTTTTCAGGATTTGCAAAGTTTCTATAAATAAAACAACTATGCTAAAAAAAAATGAAAATCTGTAAGGCAGAATTTTTGCTAATGAAAAAAAAATGTCGAATTTTCGCTTTTTAAGAATTTCCAAAAATCTCTCTTACAGATTTTGCTAATATTTTGTCTACAGGTGAAACTTACTACTATGAATTAATTCTGAATTTTTTACTGTGGGTTATACGGTCAGTTTTCGAGTAGATTGGGGTCAAAAAGTCAATTTGCGATTTTTTTTGCGACCTCCTTCGTGAGAAAAACTGAGCATGGGTGCAACTTAAGCGCGCGCTGAAATAACGCAATATGGCGCGTGCAATAAACATAAGAATTTTTACAACAACTTCTCGAGATTTTTGTCAAGGTTTTACAGATATTTTATACCGGTAACGCTCACTAACTGCTTCAAAACTTCGTCCATTGATGACAAAGAATGTTATGCATGGTTCAATTCTACCTGTTACCATCCCCCCCCCCCCGGCATACCCCCGGGATTTGCAATTTTTTTCTCACTTGGCGGTTTATTCCCCACCCCCGGGCACGCAGAAAGAAGCAATTCCCAACCCCCGGGACTCCTCATCGACCACAAATACGTTGTTTTGACTAGCAAAACCAGACGTTTGGGCAAGAACTTAAACTATTTTTTAGAGTTTATTGAACGAAGGACACTACATGTATAATATAACAAAATGATGAACACTATATTTGAAAAAGAAAACTGAAGAAAAAACCCTAACCGCACTGGCAATGTTCTTTGCCACGTGTTTTATTCTAAATCTAGCGCATACGCTCAAGAGGCCTGTGAACAAATTGATGGCAGCATTTTACCGGGGGGCTTTCTTAGCTTGTTTCATAAGAACATTGGACTGAGATCTCTGTTTAATATAAAGCCGTGCGTCCGCTTTTATATAGAGTCTATTTTATAAGTCGTCTTACATTTCTATACATAAATACGCTGAACAAATATTTCTTTGTTCTTTACGAACGCCATCCATTCGAGTACGCATCAATCGCACATTCGTTTAACAATTTATAATGATAAACGCACCTTCGAATACATGTTTTAATTTTGAGAGTTTGTTCTTCTCTAACCAGTCTGCTACAAATTCTAGAGATTTTCCCTAGAAATAGGCAGTCTTCTCCGCGTGGTCCGGCACCATCGTGTCAACCGAAGAAGTGACGTACTTCATAAGAACAGCAAGAAGTTATTTTTGATTTGCCCTGCCCCCCTCCCCCCGGGACAAGACCGCTTCAAACAATTCCCCACCCCGGGCCCGAAGGGCTGGACTTGTCCCCGGGGTTGCCCGAGGGGGTGGTAACACGTATAATTGAACCATGCATTAATAGTACGCCACGAGCGATTTCTACAAGTCAGATCTCAGAGGTGTTTTCCGCTTTTTCTCGATGAAGACGTAAAGTATTGCACCGGCGAAAAAAAATGGCGTCAGAGAGAATTTCTCAGCGCGCGCCATTGTTTCTCAGTAAAACTGTAGTAAGCCACCTTAAGTGTTACTTACCATAAACACAGGCTGTTCCACTCTTCCAGCCATCACCTTCATAGCCCTCATCGCACAGGCATGCAATGCCATCACTGATCGAACCACACTGGGCATTAAAATCACAGACGATCCTTCCAACAGTTGCAGCTGAGCCAGAGCAAGGTTGAACTGCGAAAAAAAAAAGAACAGAACAGAGAACATATCTCACTATCTATCCTAGAAATATCTTCCTTTAGGTTACCTTTCTTAGCTACATTGCAGTGTAGTAACCTGCCCCCAAAAGATTTAGCATCCACTAATTTTTAGATGGTTATGTTTTAAAATTAATTTTGCAACTTTTATTAATGCTTAAACCAATTTTAAATCTAGCTAGAACTTAAGACGGAATCCACCAGGAAATTGAGTAATCAGTGGACAAAAACCTTGTACCAGAATAATTTAAAGGTTATCACATTCTTTTTTACACTTTTTAAGAGCTATAGAGGTAATTAGTTATCTGTAATAACACCAAAGACAATTTCTTATGGGAGCCCGTGAAATTAAATTTCAAATTTCACAGGAATTGTGTAAACACGGGTAAAATAGGTAAATTTTTATGCGTAAGATTTCATTTTGTGAAATTTGAAATTTATTTTCTCGGGCTCCCATAAGAAATTGTCTTTGGGGTTATTACAGATAACAAATTACATTCATAGCTCTCGAAAAATGTAAAAAAGAATGCGATGTGCTTTAAATTATTCTGGTACAAGATTTTTGTCCACTGAAAATTAAAATTACTCAATTTCCTAATGGATTCCGTCTTAAATAATTTGGTGATTAATGAACTGGGAAGTTGATAGAGCTTCTTTCGATTCTTCATGCAGAGATTTTCCATGACTTTCCTACGAATTACTTTTGGACCATCTTATCTCTAAGCTTAAATGTTTGGAAAATAGAAATAATTTGTTTTTGAAATAGTATTTTGCTAACGTTGGTCGTAGAGCAGGAATTGTGAAAATCAAAAATAAACAGCCACAAGATTTGAATCACTTTCATTTCTACAATGACTGTAAGTAGGATTGATAAGCTGAACCGGAAAGGTCGCTTTATTTTAGGCTAGAAAACGGAACAGCTGTTCATAAACGAGAAAATACAAAAACCTCGATGGCTAAAAAAGCCGAAAAGCTACAAAGTCCCTCTCCTTGTGCTTAGGTTTTTAAGCTTAAGCAGTTCTACTGTCCTTTCGCTAAGTCTGTTTAGTGATGAGTTACCAAAACTATTGTTAGCTGAACTTCTTTGAAAGCTTACATTTCTCGCCATTTGATTTCTACCTATTTTCGTTTTGTTTTGTCAAACGTTGCAGTAATGACAAAAAAAAAAACAACAACAATCCAAGACCGTGAAACAGACGACGAAACAGACTTTTAGCGTTACGAGTAGGATGCCGCGTTCTAACTTGGAAGAACGACAAAGCAGAAATCGGTCAACACCACAAGCAAGCCTACCTTCACTGCTTCGGGCGCCAGAGATCACAAGAGCGACGACAAAGGATAGCAAAACTCCTTTGCCGATAAAACTTTTCACTGCCATCTTCAGTTGTGAACTTGCTGAGATTTCAGGTTGTTACTGCAACAGCTGTTAACTGCAACTGACAAGGGCGAACTTCAATCCACGACATTTATTCGCTGTGCCACGACATTTGAGCACGACATTCGCTGCTGACAGACCATTCAAATTTCAAATCTACATTGCGCCAGCATTGCGCCACTTCATTGCGCTAGCCCCGAAGCGACCCACGAAGAGCTACGAAGGTCACGAAGAAGCCACGAAGCTAAAGAACAGAACGTGAACTTACCAAAATCCGTATGTCCTTTTCGAAAGGAACCATGTAACCTGACTTACCAAAGGAAAAAAGATCTTTTAGAATAAGATATGTTATACCTTCATTTTCACAGCAACTTTCACTCCAAAATGGAGTGGCAAGTCGAGAAGTCGAGTGGCGATTCTTCTTTTAGTCTCCACTCTCCCACGGCCAAAATAGCTCGCCTCAAGCCATGCGTGCTCGAAATTTACGCCAGGAATGCGTAAACCTCCGCAAATCCGGAATAAAACGTGGATATTTTGAGCTAACCTATATAGACACCTAACTCACTTTTTTAATATGCACCGGCCGGCCAGCTTTCGCCCGGAAATCAATCAAATACAAAGAAATGGTCTGTCACAATCAATATAAAAGAACACGCCAGAGTTCACAGTTTTAGCAAGTTCGAGAAAGATGGTCAGTCCCCGGGCCCCCCGGGGTCAGTCCGAAGTATACTAGCTTCCAAAGATCAAGGAAATCTCATACAAATGTCCCTATTTTGAAAAGTGTATCCCCTCTAACCACACAAATCTCAAGAAGCCATTTATTAAGCTCCTATTCAATCGATTAGTCCCAGAGTTGATAGGGTTACCGTTCAAATCAAATTTTGGGCAAAATTGGAAAAATTAGCAAATGATGGACATAATTTTTATCAGGAAGTAAGTAAGTTTAGAGGCTGTGTGACACTTGGTAAAACACACTTAAAATTAAGTGTAATAAGAGGGGATGTGGATGTCAGTGGATGTCGTTTTGTTACAAAAACATCAAAGTTTTTCATTAGTACTTCTGCCTCTTGCACTCGTTCCCAGTACTCTAATGACTGCTAAAGTGGGCAATGACAGTAAAAGGCGTGTTTGTCATAGAGTCACCTGCCATGGAGTTTTGGGGTTCCCACCAGTATATCACCTCGATATAAGAAACACCATGTTGAATTTACAGTGGTAGAATTACCGCGCTAAATTGATCACTTTAATCGCGCCGTGGGTAGCTATGGCTTTGTTAAGGCCATCCCCATGAACCGTTTTGTTTTTCCATCGTCCTCTCTTTGGTGGAAGTGGGTCGGTCGGTTAAAGAAAAAAAGAAAGCCCCCCCCCCCCCTCAAAAAAAGCAAATTAATAAATAATTCCAAGTGAGGCTTGATATGTCTTTCCGGTGACTGCCATTTCGTAACAAGCCGCTATCACTCCAAAATGTACTCCACGACGGCACTGGAAGAGCTCATTTAAATGTCCGAGTCACTTATATAAGGTATAAGGCATATTAAACTTGGAAATAACCGCGAAAAGCGAGTGAGCAGTGAAATCAAACTTTTTCTAAGTTTTTTGAAAAATTGGATCGGTCGGGCGATAGGAAACGAAACATTTTATGGGGATGGCTTAAGCTTCGATTAATTCCTCTAAAAATAGGTTTAATTCACAACAAACATAGCTAATCAATGTGAGAAATTTACAAAACACTTCAATTGGACCAGTACTCTTGTATGGCAGCTTTTTTATTCTTTTCAGTAACCGTTTTCAGAGGATATATAATGACTAGTTACCCCAGTGCCGAATCTTTTTGCTAGTTCAGTAGACTCCCTGAATCTTTCAGTTAGAACCAGGACCCAGTTGCATAAAGCAACTTAAGATTACATGGGAATTTCCGCAACCATTCGCTGTGTTCCGGAGGATTTTCTTGCACGTTATTATGGATAAAAAACAATATTTCTGCATCAATCGTAATGGTAATATTTATTGTAATTTTTAATTAACCATGCCGTTTGTATAGTTTATGTTACTCGAGTAGGTTTTAGTATTGTACATATTTTGTTTAATGAATTGATCACTGAAAAGCCTCAAACGGGGATGCGTTCAATAAATATGTACGTATGTATGTATGTATAAATCGACCGATGGCAGACAAAAGTATATGAGGAACACAATGACGGTGGAAAAAAATCCTCAGGAAAACAGGGAACAGTTGCAGAAATTTCCACATACCTTAAGAATCACCCAGGAATGAATGCTTGCAATAACTAAACGCAATATTACTGTTTTAACTTGTGGTTTCTTAAAAGTTAGTTTAATACAGACCATATCGTTTCATTTCACACCTCATTTTTTTCAGTAAAATAAGCATTCCACAGGAATTTTAGATTTCAAAACTTTTTGGTACCATCAGTAAAATAAAAATAACTGCTGGGAAAAGACAAGGGTTTTATTTGAAAATAAAAAGACAATGATTATTACCATTGATCTGACAGTTCAGTACCTTTTTTATTTAACCCCTTTACCCTAACAGTGACAAAAATGAAACTTCTCTTTACATTATCACTACTTGTTTAAACATTCAAGTGATAAGAACAAAGGAAGTGATCACCAAGGATAAGATGTCTTGATATCTAGACAAATTCTCCTTACTAGTTCCATAAGAAGTACACAGAGAACAGTAAGGAGAATATGCATTTTTATATCAGTGCTTAACGGGTTAAGATGGCACCTTTCTGAGATGGACACCTCACTAGGCTGCACACCAACCTCTGTAAGCCAGTCAGTCATCTTACTGAGCTGGACACCTCTCTAGGATGGACACCTCCATAGGCGTACGGGCCGGGGGGGCGGGGGGGGGGGCTGCAGCCCCCCCAGTTGCGAAAATTTTCGGGCAAAACGCTTGTGATTCGGGATAAAATGGGATAAAATATTTATTGATTAAAATATTTATTTATCTACTTATTTTATACATTGCTTAAAATATGTATCTATTTATTGAGTCCGGCTTCTACAACACGACCAAACGGTCTATCTTGAAACGTTTGAATGGCTTTGCTGCCGATCTGCCGATCGCTAGTAGCTTGGCATTTGCTCCAGTTCGTGCCAACGTTCGCGCCAATTCACATAAGGCGGGAGAACGCGTACGCTTTGTGAATCGCGTGCTGCTCACATGTAGTTGAGTTTCGGTTGAGGCCTTCGTGGAGTCAAAGCAAACGTTGTTTAAGAAGAAAAAAAGTTCAAATTCAAGATCAAGAAAAGGATTCAATTTCAAGATCAAGTGGAAAGTGCCTTAAGGTCAAGCGGTCGACAAGACGAAAGGTAAATGATTGGTAATTAAGTCAAGGCATTTTGTCGGCTTGTACTAACTACCAAAGCGTGGAGATAAAGATTTGCAAAAATAGCTCTTCGGGTTTTTGCCCGAGTGTTTTTATTTTTTTCTTTGGTGTAATCTTAATTAAACGGGTTTATCTTAAGCGTTAAACCTGGTCGAACTGTCCGTCATTGTCAAGCTAGGTGAAAAATTTTGGAAAACTCTCCAAATTTGCGTGAATGGAGATTAAAAGCAACAACGTGAGCGCGTTGCAAATTTGACAGTTGATTTTAGATTAGAAGAAACGCTTATTCCAACTTCACCAAAACGGCATAAGTTGGGTGTTTTTGTTCGATTTTGGTAGGGTGCACTTTAGCGTGTTAAAAGGCGAAATTACTTCTCATTCAGTGAAAGCTTATATATTTTTGGACCGCTGCATAAATGATCTATTATGTATAGCAAAATGCCGGCCACGTGTGCAAAAGCTGTGTTTTATCTTAGTTTTATCGTGTACAGTCCCGCGCGATTTGCATTAGAAATACATGAAAAATTTTTGGCAAAAAGAAATCCTTGAATCAAAACTTATAATCTTGAATTTTTAATAAACATTACTAATCAGTACGTATAAAAACATCACACTGCACTATGCTCCGCAACTTAGTTTTATTCTGGAATGCGTTACGGTCTTTTTGTCACGCTTGAACTGGTAAGAACAGCATCCGATGCTTCAACTTCATAATTTAAAGCGATTTATTCAGAAAGTAAACGGATACCTTAAAGTACTCTATTCAACGTCCCATTTTTAGACTGCAGATCGAGAGGTAGAGGTGAACCTTGAATTATGACGGATCAAGAGCCTGATAGAGGAAAAAGAAAACGCCCTTATCGCCGGCGCGTTATTTGTGGTGTATGTAAGAAGGAACTCGATTCCGAGTATAAAGATAATCATGCCAAAACTGTACACAAAGGACAGAAAGTTGCTTTCACTATGGTACGTGAGCGTAATCAGAGTCAGCTTGCTTTTTTCACCAAGAGCTCTTCGGAGTCGCGGCCGTCACAGAAGCTCTTCAGATCAGACAACCAGACTGACGCACATGACCAAGATAACACTGGTTCCTGTTCCAATGTACAAACTGATGGCATTGAAAGAGTTGAAATCTCGCCTGTGTCGGTGGTTCTGGAACTGCAAGATGACCAAGATGAACACGTCCCTATTCAGGAAGCTACTGAAGAACCTCAACCATTCTCGCCTCAAACCGTGGAAGTAGCGATGGAGCCTGAAGTAGAGATGACTGTGCCGTTACAAAGAGATGATAACGCAGTACGTGAATCAGGGCTGGCCACAAGTGAGGGGCCGCAGCAACCGACTCTCCTCGAATATAACCCGCAAAGATTTGGGAACGGAACATTCACCAGAGATTTCCAGCCAAAGTGGTTCAAACAATATCCTTCGTTAAATTACTCAGTAGATGGAAAGGTTGCAACTTGCTATGCGTGTTCCACGTTTTTAAAGGATAACGCTTTCACGTTTTCCAATTGGAAGAAACCTGAGCGCCTTACAAAACACCATCAAAGTGACGCGCACTCTCTGGCGATGACAAAGTGGTTGGAATACCGCCAGATGGAGAGGAAACCCTCTTCTATCATCAGCATCATTGATGATGGGCATCGTAAGTACGTCCAACGCAACCGCGAGTTTTTACGTGTGAAACAAAACATCGCTCAAAGAGGTCACGAAGAGGGCCGATCGAATCTCGGACAAAGATCAGATGTCAACCGGGGTAATTTTATAGAGCTTTTGCACCTTCGGTGTAAAGACATTCCTTGGCTGGAACAGACATTGAACACTCAGTTACAAAACCACCCTCAGTGGACCTCGCCATCCATCCAGAATGAGCTGCTGGAAATTTTTGCTGACCTCATAATTGAACTTATCTGTAAGGATGTAAGAGACAGCGGCTGGTATGGGATCATAATTGATGGAACGTCCGATTTAAGCCGATCCGAGCAAGTGTCCTTTTGTCTCAGCTACATAGCGAATGGCAGTAAGAAAGAAGCATTTGTTGGATTTCATGGGACGAAAACAACAGACGGTGAAACTCTTTACCAACTAGTCAAAGAAGTTATCAATAAGCTGCAGTTAGAGCTCCAGAATATCGTGGGTGAGTGCTTTGACGGCGCAAGTAACATGAGTGGTGTAAATAAGGGACTCAGTGCGCGAATGAAAGAATGCTCTCCCCTCGCGATTTATGTGCACTGCTATGGCCATTTGTTAAATTTGGCACTGCAAGACACCATGACAACAGTGGAACCATTGCGAAATACTCTGGGCACAATTCAGAGCCTGTACAATTTTCTAGAGGCTAGTCCAAAGCGACACGCTTTGTTTGGAGGCATTGAGACTGAAGAAGGTAGTCTGCTTAAGACATTGAAGTCTCAAAGTGTAACAAGATGGGCATGTCGGTGGGAAGCGGTGAAAGCCGTCGACCAGCAGCTTGAGCGAATAGTGAAGGCATTGTTAGTATTATCCACCGACAAGGACACTAAAACATACTCGGAAAGTCGCTCGCTTCTGCATGGAATCTGTGATTTCCAGTTTGTCCTCGGTCTGCGTGTTTTGAAGATTATTTTATCTAATACAAGCAGCCTGAGTGCTTACCTTCAGGGAAAAACTATGGATGTTATCACGGCGAGGCGGAATGCCAATTTGACTTTGGCGACTCTACGAAGCTGCCGAAATGAGGAGAGTTTCACCTCAGAGTGGAAACTGTGTGAATGCATCAGTATTAAGATGAAATCGTGGATTTCTGACTCGGAGTTTTCATTCCGCGATGCTCCTGTGCCGCGACGACAACCCTCAACTCGCTTACAAGCTTTAGTCGGGGAAACCATGCAAAACGTCAATGCAGCGCCTCCACCATCAAAACCAGAGGACTACCATCGTGTGAACACCTTTTACACCTCTCTGGATAAGGTACTGGCAGAAATTGAAACTCAATTCAGTGGCAATGATCAAGATGTTCTTTGTGCGTTAGGTGACATCACCCTAAGTGATTCGCCCACCAGTGCTAGCTTCGACCGGGTTGCCAGGTACTATAACCTCGACAGGGAGCTACTAGAGGCAGACCAACGCCTGTTCTGTCAGTTTAAGGCAGCACACGTGGGGAAATCGATAAAAACACCTGCAGAAGTCATCGAAGTGTTGAACGCAAACAGCCTGTATGAAATGACCCCAGAATTTTCAAAGGTCGCGTCCATTCTGGCCGTCATCCCCGCAATGTCCTGCTCAGCGGAGCGCTCATTCAGCGGACTCCGACGCTTGAAGACCTACCTTCGGAGCACGATGGGTCAAAACAGGCTGAACAGCCTCGCTATCGTGTGCATTGAGCGCTCTTATGGGAACAAAGTTATTGTTAACAGTATGGACAAGATTATTAACACTTTCGGACAGCGCCACGGAAGGAAAAACGTTTCCTTTCAATAACTTTTTAATTTTAACAAGATTGATCGCATGAGTAGACTTGTCAATAGAGTTCATAGAGTATGCGAGGTTTGAAAACAACTGTTTTTGGAGTTATAACAGTTTCAGTAGACGTGAGAATTGTGAACGTGTTTGTTTTTCTTGCAATTTAAGTTCGTTTATATCCAAATTTCAACGCTTACACATTCGGGCATTGTGTAATTTTTTCGGGCAAGAAGATCACCGCCCCCCCAAGTCCGAATGTGCCCGTACGCCTATGGACACCTCCCTTAAGTTGGATGTCTGTCTAAGCCGGACATCTCTCTTAGATGGGCAGCTCTCTAAAGTAGAGACTCCTCTATGATGGACATCACTCTAAGCTGGACACTTCTCTAGGCTGGACACCTTTCTAAGCTGGACACCTCTCTAAGCAGGAAGCCTGTCTAAACTGGACATCTATCTAAGATGGGCAGCTCTCTAAGGTGGGCATCTCTTTAAGGTGAACAACTCTTTGAGATGGGCAGCTCTCTAAGATGGACAATTCTCTAAGATGGACAACTCTTTAAGGTGGACATCTCTCTAAGGTGAACAACTCTCTAAGATGGAAACTTCTCTAACATATATACCTCAGCTATCATTACTTTTAAGGGACGTAAGCTCTATAGAGAAAAACTGTCTAAGTGCACGTGCTAGTGATGAATAATAATGACAAATTTTTACAAAATGACGCAAGTAACATTTGCAAGAAAAATGAATCTGTTCCAGTTTCTAGGAATAATGTGCCAATTACATCTTGATGAAATTATGTTTCATTCTCATTATGATGACATTTTTTCAGGAGCCTGTAAACGACGTTGCTGTCTTTTATCTTTGTATATGCTGGATTTTTCAACTTTTGCAGTATTTTGAGAAATCCTGGACTTGTGGAACATTTTGTACATTAAAATATTTTTAAACATTTGTACAATTTGGTGGTTTGATCAAACTTAAATTGTGCATATTTTACTCGTAATTAACGCATGAATTTAGACAGTTTTTCCCTTATTAAGAGTAAGTCCCTTAAAAGTAATGATAGCCGATACCCTTCTAAGAGGAAAACTCTCTAAGGTGGATGCCTCTTTAAGCAGCTACCTCCCTAAGATGGACGCCTCCCTAACACAGACAGTTGGATAAAAAAATCATCTTTGACTTCTTTCCACAGAAATTCCACCACCTGATCGCACTCGTCTGTACAAGTCAATATAATGAGCAGCCTTTGTTGTCCATGGCACAATAAAAGTCTTACAAAAGTCTGACTTTTGCAAAGGCTCTGTGTTTGTGGGTAAAAGCTGATTTAAGAAACTCAATGCAAAATCATAGCAGTTCATATTGTTTTCTTCATACCTGAAGAAGAAAAAAAGTAGAAACCTTTAAATAGCTATCCCGGCTCTGTACATTTAAAACAAAACTCCTTATTTTCAGGAACAGAATAATAGAAATAGTAAAAGTATAAGTACAATGAGTGTTGCCCTGGTCCCAGAGGTTTTTCTTAATTTTTCTCCACGAAATCGAGCCGCAAAGTGGCGAAAATGAGCCGCCAAGCGGCGAGAACAAGTCGCGAAGCGGCTAGGAAGAAAAGCCTCTGGTTACCATGGACTTGATTCTCACTTTAATGCAGATGCCAGGGTCAAGATCTGACCCTCGGGCTCTGATTGGTTGATATTTTAACAGCCACGCGAATCAAATTTGATTGGTTCAAATAACTGCAACTACCGAGGGGAAGGTGAGTATATCTGTCGCAGCACTTCTTGAGGTACATTTTGCCTTTCTCTGCCAGGGAAGGGAATTGTTTGCAAAATATTGTATAATTGCACGTGCTGGATATACACGTTCAAGAAACAACATTTGACATTCTCCTGTGTTTGGACATGGATCTAGAAGACATTTTTTTGAGCTCTGTACTGGTAGAGTGGTTTCCAGAGGTTGAAAGTCTAACCATGAGATAGTCCTTGAGAAATTAATTTTCACGGACCCAGAAAATTCATCGCGCTCAAACTATAAATCACCGTTCCGGTTAAAACAACCAGCTGGCTCACTGAAGGTGAGTTTCCTTTGTAAGTTAGCCTCGAAAATAAATTCTAAAGGGATGGAATGATTAGGTTATCGTATAGAGCAATTCTTCAACTTGAATTGTCCATTCCATCGAGATCGATTGAGTACATATTTGTGGAGATATTAATTTTCACGGCAGAATCGTTGAAAGTTTA
This sequence comes from Siderastrea siderea, assembly GCA_964030785.1. NCBI lineage: Eukaryota > Metazoa > Cnidaria > Anthozoa > Scleractinia > Rhizangiidae > Siderastrea > Siderastrea siderea. The sequence continues at coordinate 4,549,543 of OZ034967.1, forward strand.
TGAGCGAACGAAAATGCTTCATTTACTGCAGACATATGCATTCGTTTACGCTGCACTCTGGCGTCGGAAATTCTCTTTTTACAACTAAAGTAATTCAGCAAATCGGTGGAGAAATTCTCCAGCTCCAATACAGCGTTTGTTTGAGCTTCAAGCTTACAATATTCGGTGAGAAATTAATTTTCACAGGCCGAGTTATAATGTCGCTGAAATTAGAATTTTACCGCTGGATAGAAACAATCAGTTGACCCAGCCAAGTCATTCGGAACAATTGGGGTTGATTTCGCAAACTACCAGACCTGGCTTTGACCCCGATCAAGAAGGTATAATTAATCACTCTTCCCCAGCCAAGTAGAACTGAATTGTTCATACCAACAATTTCCCCAGGTCTACCCTGCTAAAAAAATTGTGCCTGATACGCACATGATTTGCTAAACTGCCATTGGTCACTTCTTTAATTACCAATTTGACGTATTTGACAGTTGGCATCTGCATGAAAGTGAGAATCAAGTCTAAGGTAACCAGAGGTTTTTCTTCCTTGCCGCTTCGCGGCTCGATTTCATGGAGGAAAATTAAGAAAAACCTCTGGGACCAGGGTAAATGAGTGCAAGTTTATTGTCAAAATCACTGCACTTAAAAAAAAGTGAATTGCAATTTATCTTGTTTTTCTGTCTAAGAAATAAGGAGTTTGTTCTATTCCATCATGTTCAGGATCAATTTTGACTCCAATATAATAACTATTCTATGCCAGGAAAAAGCTATCATTCCAAAGGCATCATTTTGCTGTTCCTGAACAACTTGCAATATTTTCCCATAATCCCACCTAGACAACGTCATTACTCCCCATTCCATGATGTCATAATTCTCCTTTACAGAAATCTGTGTAACACTGACTCATTACAGTCTGTAACACTGACTCACTGACAGTCTGTAACACTGACTCATTACAGTCGTGGAACCTTTGTGAATCTAAATTGACAGTGTGCCTTACTGGCTTTTTGTAAGAAAACCAATAAAACAGTCCAATTATTGATATATCAAAAGTGACTGAACAAGTCCCTGTCTGAATGTACCCTAACTTTTATCACAAAGTCTTGAATAAAAACACTTACACATGACTTAATGTGTAAACTTTCACAGACTTTAAAATTTTCCCAAACTTCTAATGTTTGCACCATGTTATGTACTAGTAATGTATAATCCCAAAAAAACAGTGATAAAATAATTTTACAATTAATTTTATAATACAATAATTTTATAATTTTATAAATTATTATTTTAGTGGCTGGTGGTTCAAAGGAAATTCTATATGCTTCATTTTTAAGTTCTAATGTCAAACTTGGTGATATTAAATTTTTGGTTATATAAACTGAATTTGACTTTGTGACAAACTCAAAAAAATCAAAGCATGGTAGAATGATTTTTTTTCTTCAAATTTGTCATTCCACTTACTCTTTGGGAGTCCACAACCCACTCAAATGCATCTCTTGAAGTTTAGAATCCCAAATCTCTGACTCTGACCTTGAAAAATGAATGACATTTTTGATGCTCACAACAATACACTGCTCCCAACTAGTTCTGTCGGCATGAAGCCCAAGTTCATCAAAATTATAAACCATTCCATTTGACGCAACAATTCCAACATGAAGATCATCACCAGTTTTGTAGTCTCTGTAACACAATACAAGTCATTTTAGATTTCAACATAGTTAGCATCATCTAGAATTTTCATGTAACTCCTCAACACACGAATGTTGTTTTTTTCAGTGACTTTATGGCTGATGTTACATACCATCCCATTTACACTTGAACAAAGTTTTTTCTTAGTGTTTGACAACATTTTTGACATCCCTTTGACACCTTTCTGAGAGCTTCCATTTCAACTAACTAATCAAATCCAAGAACTTTGCAAAGAGTCGTGAGTATGAACATGAAACTTGACAACTCTTGACCACTCACAGTTCTCACATTTCAAGTGGGGGGGTATACGGCATTTTTGTAAGCCATGAATAGCAATATTTATTTGGTGTGAAATGTGAAATGGCTGTTTTCTTTCTTGTGAAACAACATGAGTTGTTAGCAGTTGTGAGCTGTGATTTGCCAATTGATTATTGCCCATAAAGGGGGAACAGTGCTTTCAACTGTCATGAATCATGATTTTGTAGCCACGACACAAAATGTCGTGAAAGATGATGAACTGAAATGTATGTAAAATGACTGTACTATTTTCAGTGAAACATGGCCTGCACCCCCCCCCCCCCCCAACCCCTCTTTCAATTGCCCAGTTGACTGCAACTGAGCACCCTAACAGAAGAAGTACATAAATTCTATGGGTTTTTACTAATAACTGAATGGCAGGTGCCATTAATTGGCCTGGGGATTTTTTTTGACCAGGGAGGGGGAGAGGGGTGCTAGTATTGGCTAATAGGCATTTTTTTGGCATTTAGTTATGGCTTCTTTCACAACTCCCTCAGTGTAAGGTGTAAACGGATTACCACTCCTATGCTATTAAAGTCACACCAAGGTACTGTATTTTCTTGAATAAATGGCAGGGGCATTTATTTTAAACTCGGCCTTGCAGGCCTGGTGTTTATTCAAACCTGGCATTTATTCAGGGTCTGGCATTTATTTAATTTGTACATTTTTCAACCATTTATTTTTATCATCAGTACTGTTAGGTTTATATATTGGAAGAACCAAATTTCAACAAAAACGTGTCTCCAACTTTGTCTAATATCTCAGTGAATCTCGTAAGTCGTTTCGCAAAAAAAAATCATTGACAGGAACAATGATTGAACTCTTCTCAACGTTTCATTTCTTAGTGAAACATGGAGGAAGTATGTTGGCAACTGCTCGAGAGTAAACATACTGTGTAAGCAATTTAGAACAAGGTGGTGTTGAGGTTCCTGCTCCATCAGTTCTGAGAAACATAAAATTATGGAAGGATTCAAGGAACTGCTGGAGAAATGCTGGAGAAGCCCTCGAGATGATCCTCGCATGAAAGACAAGCCCTCAGAAAAGTTACCATGATTTAAAAAAGATTGACACGATACCTGATGCACCGTTTGTTTCATCTGTTTTAGTCAGAAGTACAATTTAATTGTACCATTATTGTACCATTATTATACATGGATAAATTCAAATAAATTGATAGAAGGGGAAGTAGTATCAGGGCTCGAGACTAAGTTTTTAGCTTAGTAGCCAAGTGGCTAGTGAGAGGTTTGATTTCACTAGCCAAAATAAATTTTCACTAGCCAGACATTTTTGCATAAACTCATACTGTGTTCAATATGTCTAATTTTTAGCCGAGTTAAGTACTGTAAACATGCCAGGCATGCCTCTTTGTAATCTCAAGAGTAAAGAACTTGAATGTTGACTATTTTTTCCAAGGGTTAAAGATTCTCACACGCGGAATACAAAGTACTATGTGCTTTCAGGGCAAATTCCCAGGCGCGATGTAGTTCACGCCTCTGTTTTCCATTTTGGTCAGATCATGACGAATAACTCGAACAGTTAACCTTATATGAGCATGTCATCGTACGGAGAAACGTTGGGAAGAGAAGACTAACATTGTACGAACGTTGTAAGGTACGGAGAAAGGTCAAAAAGACAAGACTGATACAGCACTCAACTCACGTACGGAAAAACATCTACAAGAGAAGGCTAGTAAATTATAAGCGTATTTGAGTGCGGAGAAACATTGCGCAGAAAAAAAACTGATTAGGTTCGAACTTACTAAGGTACGGAGAAACGTTGAGAAGTCATATCAAACACGTGGGTTAACGCTGCCAACATACCAAGATACAAAGACTAATAAAATACGCAACTACTAACTTACGGAGAAACGTTACTAGACAAAACTAATTCCGTCCACACATGTGTTCGTGGGTCTAGAACTCCTTTTCACAAGAATGCTGACTTTTTAGATGATTTAGTAGACAGTATTTGATTTAGTTGGCTATAGCCTTGGGAAATTGTTATAGGTTATTTCCAATTTTTCTGATTCATGCTATAGTAGTTAGGTTATCTATTGCTTATTTTTTTTTCAAATATTTCTGTAATTTATGTAACATATTTTCAAATAAAATACCGGGTCCTATTTCAAAATTTAAATAAAAACTAATTCCGTGTGTAGGCACGTGTGTGACGTACGGAAGAACGCCGAACGGACAAACTGGACTACTACAGTGGGACAATAAATTACGGAGAAACTAAAATCGCACTAACGTACGGATAAACATTGAGAAGACAAGACTAATACCGTATGAAAATACTAACGTACAGAGACTTATCGTACGAAAGTACTAACACACTGAAAACCTTAGGAAGAGCAGAACAATGTCGTGCGAACGTGCTAATGTACAAAGAAACGTTGGGAAGGCTACACTAATAAATCGACGAACCTGCTTACGTACGGAGAAACGTTGTGAAGACGTTACGCTGGGAAGAGAAACTATTGTACGAACGTAGCAATAAATGGAAAAAAGTCGATAACAGAAGGCTAAAGAATTGTGTGAACCTTCTAACGTGTAGACAAATATCATTTGAACGCACTAATGGACCTTTCAAGGAAACGTATGGTAAACGTTCTGAAGACGGCTAATTTCATTCGAACGTAGAGATGACGGAAAAAAGGGTTGGCATGTGAGACAAGAATTAGTAGGGAAAAACGTGTAGAGAACAAAACAAGTGTCATACAAACATTATGATATCCTTTTACGGAACAAGTTTTAGTTTCTGCTCACTCAATTTGCTTTTGGGATTGGATGATCAGAAGCAATATTCAGTCTGGTTTCCATCCGGTGCTTTAGTGCTTTGAAATTTTCACTAGCCAAAGTGGCTAGTGAAAGCGCAAAACTTACTAGCCAAAACGGAATTTCTACTAGTCTGTGACTAGTTGGCTACCGTTAGTCTCGAGCCCTGTAGTATGCAGTTATGACACGTAATCCTAATTTATACCCATCTTGAATAAACCTCAGGACCCCAAATAAACCCGGTTACTTTAACCTGGGCCCTGTAGACCTGGTGTTTATTTGAACCCGGCGTTTATTCAGGGTCCGGTGTTTAATTGAGAAAATACGGTATTTGGAAAATGACAGAAAAGCCCCGGGGGGGGGGGGGGTACTTGGGTCAATTTTTGCTGGGTATGTGCCACTGGCCTCTCCAGACCCCTACCCCATTATAGTCTATTCTGTAGCCAATTATAGACCCCATGTTAGTCACTTTTGGGCAAATATACCCCAAATCCCTACTTGCCCGAATTTACTTACCCCTAAAATCCCGCAAATTTGCGACCTCATTCTAGTAACTCTATTAGCTCCTAATGAAAATGCAACCCCATTATAGTCAATCCAGTTGTGAAAATGCGACCCCATCCAGCAGCACATCCTCATTAGCCTATTACTAGGAAGTACACCCCCCGGGAGAAAAGCAGAAAAAATGTTAAATTATATATAGCCCTATATATCACATACCAGTATATGCTAAAGACTGTGATGTAGTACATGACAGATGGAGTGTTTGCAGTAAAATGCATTTACTTGTGAAACCTCATAACATCCATGAAATCCACTGTGGTTTTGTGGTGCTCTGCAACATTGTTCGGTGTGTGTGTGTTTGGGAGGTAGGGGGGGGGAAGGTGTAAGGCAGAACTTACAATCAAAGTTAAATGCTACGTATGTTCTAGTTAGCTTCTTTTCCTACCTTAAGAATGATCCCCTTGTCGGCTTCACGAGAAACACACAGGAAACATTCCTCTGAGAAACAAACGGGCAAGGAACACGAAACGGTGGAATTATTAAAGGACAACTCCTCAGAGCTTTACCACAAATTGGACACGTCTCGGGAAACTTTGTGAAGAAAATATTCCATTGATTAGAACAATGCTGCATGCAGCGGACTGCATCTTCTTCTATGACGCTCATGATTCAACAATATCAGCTTTGGTCACCATCGTCCGCCACCAACAAAGGAGACTAATGTCGCGCATGCGCACAATTCTATTTGAAATGCCTTGAATTTCATTCGAAACGCGGGAAAAGAGGAGATGGCGGCGGTCGTGCTAACAGCTTTGATTTCATTGAATGTTTATCCTGTGTTCTGGGGCAAAGGACGCCGTAAGAATGTATAGTTGTTGAATAACTTCCAAATTTAGGTCATCATCTCAGCTTTTCCGTCAAGATAGTTCATCGTGAGGAAAATCGCAGCAAGGGATTGCAAATCTGGGAAAGGAGACGAGTCAGAAAAGGCGACGGTGAATTGAAAACTCGTGATAAGCAGACGAACGTTTTGCCTTCCTGTCTTTGTTCTTCATCATCTTAACAGACTTCAACGCAATACCAAGTACTGTTTAACAATAAAGTAAGTTGAACGTGAATGGAAATGCGTAATGTTTGTCGCATTGAAGGATAATTTGTGCTTGAAAGGGGCAGAAAGACAAATTCCTTGACAAGAGGGAGGTAAAAAGTGGCGTCCGCCTCGTAAACTACATGTTTTGGGGTTGTGAATGATTTCTGACGTTGAAAAAACGGAACATATAGCCGAAGCAAAAGTAAAAATCGTTACGATCAAGGAATTATATGGTTTTTGCTGCTTAAGCGAAAATATTGTGCCCAGACGCAAGCAGTTAACAGCGCAACTGCGATAGAAAAGCTCAATTTTATTCCAAACAAATATTTTGCTTCAAGCATCCGAGACTTTTGTCGTGGGTTTTGGTACACGAAATCCCTTTTGCTGGTAACAATTTATTAATTAAGGAAGCGACTTTTCAAGAAAAGATATTGATAAAAGTGGCAGGGCTCAACAGGGAGTCGTCAAGGTGTGTATCACTGCCAACGACATACGATGAAAATTTCGCTACGGTCGCACCTCAGTCTACTTTGCTTCGTTCATTCATTTGGCTACTTTGATTTCTAAAAACTCCAGCCATGAAACAGTATGAATTATCGATTCTTATCAGGGGTTTTTTAATTGTATTGCCACAATTTGTAAAAAGGAAACCCAACAAGATGACGCGCCAGCAGAAAACTGTGAAAAAAACAACTCGAATCTTGTCGCCAGATAGGTGTTGTTTGGGCTATATATCCTACAATAGGGCTTGGTACAGCGATCGCTTTCAACCGAGAATAGAATAATAAGGTAAGAATAAGTTAGGCTAAACAGTGTTAACTTTAAAGTGGCAAGGCGTGCGGAAAGGAACGGGGAAAGCGAGGCTACAAGAACATCAAAATAAGTTCCGTGAGATGAAAGAAACAAGGACAAGAGCTGCAGCTGTTATCAATAAAAGCACGCGGAATGAGAAATTTAAACTTAAAGTGATCGGTACTTCACCAAAAACCTACGAATTAGTTATAATACTGAAGAAAACTACCCAATTAGTGATGTTCTAGGAACAGTTTAAAGTTTATTAAGGAACAATATATAGAAATTTCACCTCAATGTCTTAATTCATGATGTGTCGAATTTGCTCTTTACATGTTAAGCTTAAAGTACATTGTGAGTTGTATTAATTTTTATGATTGTACACTGTGTTTAATACTAAACAAGATTCATATAAATACATTTCCAATTAAAAAGTTTAATTCCAGACATAAAATGTACACAGAGCATCTACTAAAAATAGAAAATATCATGTTTGAAAAGCAGCACACACAGATCTAGAAAGAACAAATAAATTATTTGTCCTACTCTTTACTTTTCTTGACTTTTAAAAGAAACATAATTAAAAAATTATTTACCTTTAAAACCCAGCAAAATAACCAGTAACAGTTCTTTTGTCTTTAGTTTACACTGTAAAATTTACCTGTGCCTGAAGTAATGAAACATTTGGTTCTCTTTTATTTAAAAAAAATAGACATAACCTATCTAGAAGATCACTAAAATTGTAGAAAAGCCACTCTTTCTTTTCTTACCTAAAATACTAATAACTATATTTGTAACGAACTCTCAGTATGAAAAAGAACACATGCACATGATTTTGGTTTGTCTTTCTTGGGAATATGTCTGAATTCACACAAAGACCAACAACTCCAAGCTGGCTTGATAGCTCAGTTGGTAAGAGTGGTGCACTGGATTCATAAATAAATAAATAAATAAACACTTTATTTCAGTAGGGTGCATAATTACAGTCAAACTGTAGTCTCCCTTATGGCCCTACGAAACATCCAGGTTGAATTGGAATTTGGAAATGTTGGTTTTTATGGAGGGAGGAAAACCGGAGTACCCGGAGAAAACCCTCGGAGCAAGGACGAGAACCAACAACAAACTCAACCCACATAAATTATGACACCGGGACCTGGAATCGAACCTGGGCCACACTGGTGGAAGGCGAGTGCTCTCACCACTGTGTCATCCCTGCTCCCCCATTGGGTTGACATGTATCTCCCCACCAAGTCTGTATTTTTTCAGACTTTTTTTGCAGTTGCCTAAGTTGCACACACAGCTGCCATGGTCTTCCATTTCGTTAAACTCCTAATCTGCTAAAATGAAAACATAGAGTATGTGGGACCAGTTAGAAACTCGTCAGTTTTCTAAAGGACCAGGGGGAGGGCAATGAAATGTTATGGACCCAAAATCAATTTTGACCCCTCAGAGGACTGGTTGTTTTGGATGACCATAAGACAAGGCAAGTTCCTTTATTTCCTTTAACAAACTTAGGAGGACCACAAGGACAAAGTTACAAGTTACAAGTTAAAGTTAAGAGTTGCCAAGTTTTACTTGCCATTTCTAACCACTTGCAACGTATTTTGTGGAGTCTGCTTCTTGAAAACTTACTGACAAGACAACAACTATGTGAAAATCCTTTGGTTCACAAACGTTTTCTAAGAATATAAATCAACAGCCCAAACATAAGCTCATGAACTTATATTCAAGGTTACTGGGTGCTGGTCTTCTCTAAAATCTCCTCCTGAAAGAAAAGGTTTCAAGACTGGTAAGACTGATGGAAAACTATGATAGGTGCTAACTGTGTACATAACCTAAGGCTTCCTGTTGCCATTAAAATTAGACTCCTTTATTTAAAATTTCAAAGGGTAGCTCTTTCAGAAGTCAAGGCATTTACTATCAATAGGAGTCCTTATAGTGTTAGAGCATAATTATGCATCGTAATTGTCCAATCAGGATAAAGCAAGACTTTCCTGGGATAAACCTACTAATATTAATCGATTCATAAGTGAGGTGCGAAGTAACGGTCGAGTTGCTTTTTGATGCTTCATGTTGTGTGTGAGCGTATGAATTAAGATACTGATTTTTAGCTGCTCGCAGACCACTTCATTTAGAACTAATACCAGGATTCTACTGCCCTGAATAAAATTATACAACATAACCACCTTTCTGTCAAAAAACTAAGGCAGTTTTAGATTATGCAAGGCAAAAATTGACGGCAAAAACACTTTACTGGTGACAAACACAAATCAAATCATACAAAACTGAGTTAATTCTAACAAGGAATCCTTTGGTGTAAATAAGGCAACAAGAGGCCCATTGGCTAATGAGACAAGACTCTTGCTTTACAAATTTTAACGGCCAAAAAGTCAATGTTTGTAAACATCAAATGTTCTCTTTATGTCCTTAAAATTCTTCAAGCAAAATTATTTTGCATTTCCACTTTCACAAATGGCCTTTTGGGTCGTTATAAAAAAACTTAAACAGTCCATCGGATGACTACAGAATGAAAAAACTTCTAAATGAAGATCAAACGGAAAACCGAGCGGGGTCCTTGTAAAAATTATTAGCTGAAAGTGTGAACTGAAATGATATTGTACAAGTTTATTTTAATGCTATTTTAGCTGAGATAATTCCCGTTTGCCTGCAATGTTAATCAACTAGTGATTAACTGCAGGTCTTCTAAAGTAGTTTCATGGTTTTTTGCACCTCTTTGACTCTGAGATTACTTGACCGCTGAGTCAGACCGCCACGGCCCCTTCAAACAAGGAAAGTTCACTGATCGATTGATGTGTAGCAAAAGCTAACAAAAACTTGCAAGGGAACACTAATTTTTAAAATTGTGAGTAGGATAGCTTACCTGCTTCGGTAAAAACGGCAGCTGTAAGACTTCGAATATCCCTGTCCTCTCAGTCTTTGAATCCCTCCTGATTTTATTATGACATCTAATATTGTCTCCCTCACTTCATAGAACCATATATTTTCTTGCGGTGTGAAGGAAAAATTTTCCTGCTCACAAATGCAAAAGCCTGTGCTAAACACTCGTTTTCCGCTTTAAAATACCTTTAAACCAATTTCTTTACGCCACCGAGAAGTTAGAAAAGCGCCTGGAATTGCCATATGTACCAAAACGGTTAAGAATAAGTGATCAAGCAATGTAAACTACGGCTTTTACTCAGGCCGCCATCTTTGTTTATTTCACTGGCGCGCACTTTTCAGGAATCTGGGTACTAGGAAAGTGATTAACCAATCAGACAAAAGTCTCCTTTGTTTCCGCCATCTTGAAACACTTCGTTCCCAGTGTCCACTCGGTCAAGAACTTGTAGCCCTGCTTTTGAAACGCATTTTAAAAATTTACTGCGCCGCACCAGATACTGTACAGGGCGTTAAACGGAGAGAGGAGTTTATTATGTTTTAACAAACAAGCCGTATTAAAACAAAGGTTCAACTTTTCTTAAATTCAAAGGCTGCTATACAATGAAAGTGAAAAAAGACTCTACGTTTAATAATCGTAGTTGATCGATATCCAAAGCACCAAATCATCCTTTAATATACGTTTTAATTTCACTGTCTTCATGAATATTAGGACGATTTCATTGGATTAGCTCGTCTTATTCAACCTGCTCTTTTCAAGAGGCATTTTGCTAGACAGGGGCGTTTACTGACTTCAAAATGCCTATCTCAGAGAGGCACTTATTAAATACGAGCGTTTATTAGAGAGTGGGCGTCTAAAAGACCATTTGCGGTAACATGATGTGTATCACACAAAGTTGTCCATCATTTCGAGGCAGGAATTTATATCTCTGGAACAAAGCACACTTTCCGTAACAAAGAGCTGTCTCCGGGAGCTGTCTGTGGTGTGGAGTGTCGACGAGAATAGGTCCGACTGTAATAAGTTTCTCGACAGGTGCAGCTATTTTACTGATCATAGAGGGGTGTGGCACCTTGCTGCCCAGGAGCAGGCACTCGGGTTTAAACGAGTAAAACCAAGAGAGGATCCTCTCTTGTTAAAACTAAAGTTTATTTTTGCGCTTGTTTGACTACAGATGACAAAACAAATCCTGAAATTATTTGACGATGGATTATTTCAATCACTCAAACGCTAAACTACAAGCTGCCTCAGTACACACATTTCAAAATGGCAGAAAAACGGCGAACCAATCTGGCCTAATTGGTTATAGAATTTGCTTCATGGTTGGAAGTGAGTGGATAGCATAATTTTTACTTTTTTGCAATGTCAAAAAAGCAGCCAATGTTTGCTTTTTGTCTGTCGCATGTCGCGACATTATAAAACAAAACCGAAACAAAATTAAAGCGACAACTGGCTTCATGTGACTTGTTTTCCAAATGCGCTTGGACAAAACACAAAAATCGCTTCAATCAAATCAGTCTTGCATCATAAATCAATATAAAACTTTTTTTTTTATTTTCCACGCAATACTCATTTTCTTTTCGTATAATTCTTCACCAAGATTTCAAGACCTGTTTAGCATTGTACGAACATATATACCCGCATTCAATTAACTTCTTAAATTAATTAACTTTTTTTAAATTGATTCTTTTGCCGGCATTTAATGATTTCTCGCGAGACAATTTTGCAAAGTAAACAACCGGGGTGTCAAGTAAAGCAAACAGAGAGAAATATAGGCATTTATTGCGAACGGATTTATCCTTTACTTGATAACACTGAGTACATATGCTGTCTTCCGGACGCATTCCGAAACAGGACAACCGACGGTTTTACGTTTTGGTTTAATTTCTGCTATTTACACGGTACGGGCAACCCGACAAGGAGGTTTAATGTTTATATTTGTCGTGTATTGTACAAAGGCTTGTTATTCAAGAAATCGGTACTCAACTTCTTCGACGCAATGTCGCTTCTACCAACTTCAGCAGTCGCCTCTTTATTACCAAATGTTTCACTGAATGCTACCACGACAGCAAGCGTCCCACCCGCTCTATTCCAAGCCAATCCCACTTTGGGGCTAGTTGTAGAAGTCGTGATAACATTCTTGGTTGGCGGACATCTACTCATCTTGACAACACTATGTCTATACAAGCCGTGGAACATAGCCGATTTACTGTTATTTTCCCTGTCAATGGCTGACGCTATAAACGCAGCGATTCCTCTACAGATGCTCAACATTCTAAACAACTTCATCGGTCCGGATCTGTGGACGCCAGCTTCATGTGCCGTGTTTGTTATACTGACGTATACATTCCGTATTGCCTCAGTGTGCACGATAACTCTAATATCAGGCGATAGAGCTATTTTGTTGACACGACCATTACAGCACCATATCATTGTAACAACAGGGAGGGCAAGAAAAGCTGTTGTCGCTATTTGGCTGTTTTCCATCTTCATGGCAATTTTGCCTTTTATCGGAGTCGGACAACGGGGTTATCGAGCAGGCTACTGCTTTTATCAACTGTTTGATTTTGGAGTGGTATACGGCTATATCATTGAAAGCATTGGTATTTTGCAGCTAGTCCTTGTTTTGATTTGTTTTATTGCAATCAAAGTAACCAGTGGGAAATTTGTAAAGCGTCAGTCTACCATGGCGGCATCCAGGCAAACTGGCGGGAAAAATCAGCAAGCGCGGGAAACAGCGGGAACCCGGCAAGTAAAGCAGATGTCATTCATGATGGCTATCGTGGTGATTCTTTATTACATCAGTTGGTTGCCTTATTTGGTGAGTTTTTCTGTGCGTGTATGCGCGTTTTGGCGTGTGATGTGCGTGTCTTCGTTTTGCAAAATGGTGACGAGTCTTATTTTGTGCCCCAAAACTTTTCTGAGTCAAACTTATCCTTTTACCTGACAATTCGTAGGTCCACGTCAACGTTAGTGAATATTTGTGTTATAGTTTAGTGACTGGGTCATATCAATGAAGTTATGCACACAAAACACATTGCCTGGTTAGTTAATCAATTTTCGATCCATAAAAATTAGTTCAATCAAACTGATTACGTGAAAGCTAATTTACTGGTAGGTATTTTGCTTATTATCTCGACTTATGTAAGAGTGATTGCAATAGTGAAATCAGACAAGCAAGTTAACATTACAAAAGCAGTAATTGATATGCGCCCTATATGCGCAATTAATACTTTTCCCCGCATTTTGATTACATTGAATTACTGAGATTAAAATGTTAATCTTCTTACATTTCAAACGTTATTAAACCTTTCAAAGTTGTTTCACATGTAAACATCATAGCCTTAGGAATTAGAGCCAAAAGAAACTATAAAGTATTCACTAAGTTATCGCAAAACTAATTTACGCGGGAAAGTTTTTAAATTAAAATGTTCAGAAATTAACTTTCAGCTCAAAACAAACAACTCTGCTTTAGGAATCTAATTGTAAGAGATAGGATTACTTCTCCATCTTGTAGCATTTTGCATAAGATATTTCGAGTTCCTATTCATTCGATTATTAAATATTTACATTTCTTAGAAGTTTGGTCAACCGCGTAATTTTAATCATGAATGCTTTTGTAACTCCGACAGTTTTAGGGAAAAAAAGCCATATATAAACTCCTGGATATATCAATGACATTTTTGTCCTCATTCCCCTATTAAATGGAGAGTTTTTATTTTACTACAAGTTCAATAAATGTTTTTATCTGCTGAACAATAACAAGATTATCGTATTCATGTCCTTACTTTTCTCTTAAGCCGACAATATGAACTGTATTGTGTAATTTGTACCACACTTGTCAACTAATCTTTGCCAGTGATTTGTCGGCATTTTACTGACTACTTTGATCAAACTGACCGGGACCTTTCACCCGGGACCTTAGAGCATAACAACAAGCTTTTTATCCCGACCAACTACTTTTCTTAGGCCGGAATGCGGTATTTATTTCACACGTGATTTCTACAACCAGAATCACTTTCTGTAGAATATAGACAATTTTTCAAAATCAGTCGATATACGTTTACATTTACATACAATGCGATAGAACAGCCTCCTGAACTCTCTGTCGGTATTTGAAAAAGTTGGGCCAACGATTTCAAAGTGGTTCTTATCAACTTGCGCATGCACCTGGAGTGACATAGTCCCTTTAATTTCAAACGTCTGTGTGCAGGCTAAAAATACGGCATCTGGCTCGAAAGTTTTTGGTATAAATTAATGTTTGCCCATTGGAGCTCTGTCTACCATACTGCAATTTTTCTTTCAGACTTCGATTTCAAAATCCTCCGTGAGAGGAGGCTGCCTTTTCCTTGCCCAAACAAAGTTGTTCTCTGCCCAATGCAAGAACCATGTTCGTAAGTGTATTCGCTCTAAACGAGCACAAATGGAGGTTGCGATGTGAGCTACTATGTCGCATCGTTTGTTTCTCCGGTGTTCCCGATGTAAGAAAGGTCATCTACTTGTGGGTGCCCGAAACATTTTACCACGCCTTCACAAGGCACCATTCTGTAGTGCAGCTTTTCACTAGTCTCTGGTTTTTGTTATTTGCACAACATTGAAATCGTCAATTTCAAGGGTGGGCAAGTGATCAAACTTATCAAGTCAAGATTTGATGCCCAATGCTGATGTGTGTGTTTCTTCTTCTAGTTGATTAACTTGTACAGCATGGTGACAGGGAAAATCAACCACTCTCAGGTCATCTTGGTCGGTTTCTTCTCCCTCGTGAACGCCCTTATCAACCCGATCCTGTACGGTAAAATGAGCCAGAGATACAGAAAGGGATACGTTTACATATTCAAAAAAATCCTGTCAGTGTGTGGTAGGGAAAAACCGGACGCTTCATTCTTTGGTAAGTTTGCTTGTAACTTTATAACTACAGGAGTAGAGATTCGGGAGTCTAATGTTCCTGCAAATAGAGCTTATCACAGACTAGTACCCAGTCGCCACTTATTTATTCTTTTTCGCATTGGAACATCAAATCCTACCCATAAACCACAGCCAGGACAAGAGAAGGATTGGGTACGAGTCTGAGCTTATCATCGGATCTTTATGTCAGTTGTTCGAGTCCTCGGGCCGAAATCACGGAACCCTCTTAAGTTTAGACGTGTCCTAGCTATTGTTGGAAAACAAACGCTTTCAGAAAAAAACAATACTTCATATCAACTTATCGAGCTGTAAATTCGGCAACTGGTCTCGTCCATCAGGTTGTATCCTTAGAAAGAAACTTTTCTTTACTTTTTACCTTATCAAAGGGCAAAAGCGAATCGTTGAAGAACTCAAGGTTAGGGTAAGAGAATAACCCCGCGATGTACTAGCATCCCATACTGGCAGGGGGCGATGGGGGGATGGGAGAGCTCAGAAATGCTGCTAATCTCATCAAAACGGAGGTTATCGTCATCTCCGAAAAGGCAGATGGCTCCTTTTTTCTGCGTGTAGATGAACACGGATTTTTTTCTCTAACGGGGCACTGTCATACGTGGGTAGAGACCAGAACTTGAATTACCGGCCTGACATTCGAAAATCCGACGAGCTAAGCTCTGGGTTGTCGCCCTTCGATCGACATTTCTATTGATGGGTAACGGCAAATTGCTGGGAAACTAACAAAATAAAAGGAGTAGCCTACGATAGACAGGCATCTAATTGAGGGAATTGCAATACTCCTAGAGTAGGTTGTGCTACAAAAATTGGACAAAACTGACAGTGGAACATTGCATCCTCATTCAACGTTTTGTAGATTTCTTTTATTTTTCTTGTCTATCAGATGGCACTCGTCGGAATGCCTCTAGAGTACAGTTTTCAACAGCTTCTACCCATCAATCAAATGCTCGAAAAAGTGTTGATTTCTCGACTGAAGAAGGAGGACTGCTAAAGGTCAACGAAGGAGCAAATGATCCTTCTGCCAGGAAAGGTGGGGTGAAATTTCAAGTCAACGACCTACAAGCAAAGAACGAGGACGAAGAAAGCAAAAACCAGAATGAGCTTGCAATGGCCGAGGATGACAACGCCAATTTGGAGAGCTTAGATACCAGTCCTTTAAGGGCTTCTTTGCCGAGTGAAGAGGAAGAACTGAAAAAGACTGGTGACGAAGATGCTTTGCTTCCAGATGCAAGCTTTGATACCGCACTGTGATACCGCACTGTGATACCGCACTGATACCGCACTGCTGCTGAATAATGATTATTAGAATGGGCGATCACCTCTAGTCATGGCAAGCACACTTGTTTGGCGCTCCTTGCTTGTACTGCTCCCCATAGTCGTTACTTAGCCTGCATAGCAGGTGTATACATGGAAGGGGAAGGGGAGCGAGAACGCGGGCGGAAAATGGGGGACTGGGGGATAGGTACCCTAACACCCAGAACCCCATCTTTTTCCAGCGTTCTCGTCTCCTTTCCCCTACCCCGTTTACGCCTACTATGCAGGCTATCGTTACTAGTCGGTGCTTACTTTAAATGATTCCTGCAAGGAAAGGAGACAAGGCCAGGAGATCGAGTTCTTGACCAGTCTCTGAGTCTCAGTGTAGATCCCCAGACACTGGCTGAGCGAATAGTTACAACAACAAAATCTAAGAAAGTGTTTCCTTGATTAAGAAGCACGAATCACAAAAAGAAGCAATTTCGTCAAAAATACTTCCTAGAGATTCGCTTGTCATTAAGACCTCACTGACAAACTTCAGCTTTTCGTTTTAGATCACGTATAAGAAACAGTAATCATTAGAGGTGTTTTGGCGCAAATTACAAGCAAGATAGCTTTATTACAGTAGTTTATCCACACGGGAAATTCTGGTACATTTACGCTGATTTAGCGTCCTTACCACGGGTACGGCTATAGCCAGGAAATTGTTAACGTGGCCTTGAAAGCTCCCAATTATAAAATAGTCGCAATAGCTATCTCAATGTAAAAATACTGAAAAACTGTAAACTGATAGATTGGAAGTTCAATAGTGGTAGAGTACTGGTGAAAAGGACATAATTGCAGTCAATCTTGATGAGTGACCCTTCGTTTTCTTCTCATGCTTGATCTCCGGTAATCGAATTCGTTGAAACTTGCGCAAAAAGGGAAGAAGCTGCAGCGGCATATTCCCTTGCCCAGAGCTCGAGAGCTCCACGTTTTTTAAATGACCCACCCGCTGACCAAAGAGTGGCCAGTGTAGGGTCTGGGTATAAGAATGGAGTCGTGACTGACTCCTCTCTTTGTTCATCTGGTTAGTCTGTGTGTATGGCCCACCATGAGCCTCTGCATTCTCGTTCCCCTTGGCCTTGCGGTTGAAAAATTTCCGATTTAGACAGCTAGAACTGTTTACAGTTCATATTTCACTAGAACCTCGCTCCCAGGGTCCTCTCTCTTCATCTCAAGGGATGAGGACCCTCAGAACGACAGGAACGAGGTTGGTTTCACTGCAGTTTTTCTTATAAGGAAACAACATATCTTAAACTAGCGGAATTCATTCTAGGTTTTTTGAAACTACAGAATAATGATTAAGCTTAAGCTTAAATTAATTACTTTTCAACACATTACGTAAGTTATATAAATTGCCAACTATTTGATGAACTGCAGAAAAATCTGAATGTTTAAAATATAAATTAAATTGCGTCTTGGCTGGCCAAAAACCATACATAAATTATCTGTGATGCATGCTTGTCTTAAAGTGTATACAAGTTTAAAAATACGTCAGTTGTTATCAATGTTTAATTAATGGTAGTAGAAGAAACGTGTTTGAGTTTGATAATACACCTTTCCGGTCTTTGTCCGATATAATTACGAAAACTCCTTCCTAAGAGCACTGATTTTGCAATTGATTATAAGATTTCTTTTTTTTCGGACAATTATCCCACAATTGGGTAAATACTCTACAATAACTCTGGTTTGCTTTAAAATAAATAATAAATAAGATTTCGTTTTGATCTGTTCGATATTGTCTTCAGTTAAAAACAATTTTTAAGCCAATAAGAGAAACGTTGCCTTTAACCACATTTCACAAACAATATTACAAATTGTGTGATAATTGAGCTCAACTGGGACAGACTTCGGGAACTTTCCAGCTTCGTTGGTTGCACTACAGAAAAATAACTTGTACAGGCTTGATGGCAATCTTCAGAGGAAGAAATGTTTTATGCTGTAAAGGGAAATTTTAGCAAGAGGCATAAGGTCACAGTTCGGAACGACATAAACATTTCATCGATTCTCCTGACATCGACATCGATGGTTTTCAAATTTGCGGTCACAGCTAAGGAATTTCATCTGGCAGATCATAACAGATATTTAGTCGGCTGTAAATCTAAATTAGTTACTCTCTCACAAGAATTGCAGTAGGGAGGAAACGCAAGGTTGTCTCCAAATCACCAGCATGGAATCAAAAAGTGTTAATGGAGAACATGCATCCAAGACTGAAACTGCAGAGATTCATATCTCTGTCATAGTAATTGTGTTTGTGATTTCTTTCTTCATACTCGCAGGGAACCTCCTAACAATTCTCAGCATTTTGAACTTCACCAGAAGAAAGAACACGTTTAGTTTACTCATTATTGCACTCTCCTTGGCAGAAGTTTTGAACGTGCTGGGGCCAAACGTGATAGCTTTGTACGTGTTTTTTGACAAAGACAACGATTTTCACAAGCTCTTTACCTTGTGTCGAATTCAAGCGTGGACCATCGTGTTCCTTCGCATTGCTGCAACATTAATAATTACTCTTCTGAGCTTAGATCGAGTTTTAATTACTGTTTTGCCGCGTTTTTATCGCAAACACTGGAAAGGAAAGTTGTTCGTTGCCTTCTTCTTTGGAACATGGATCATCGCCGCTATAATAGCAACATGGCCTCTTCTTTGGCTTGACGGCTTCCACGTTTCTAAAGAGACTCAGGACACCTTTTGTCTGTTCCTGTATAAAAATCCCTTTGCTGGTTTTTTCGTATTGTTTCTCTTGTGCTCGTTGTTGGTCTGTTGTTCTTGTTTTTTCACAGTATTTAGCACCTCCAACAAGAAATCGTTCAGCACCAGACTGGCTTTAGATGAGGACCTTGGTTCTTCAAAGCAGCTTGCATTAAGCTTTATAGAGAGAGATGCACACTCTAGCACGAAAGACCTCTCTCGCTTGGCGGCTTTGGTTGTTGCGATATATCTTTGCTGTATTTTGCCTTGGATGGTAAGTTTGCAGCTATTTTAACTTCATCAATATCACTTATTTTCTATGGTTGTTATTATATTCGTACCACTATGTTGTCTGGCAATTGTAACCTAAATTATAATTGCAGAACGTATAATTCAGAGCCCCCAAAAGGGGGCAGTCAATAATTTTGATTTCAAACCTTAACATCAAACTTTTTAAAGATCGTCAAACATATTCTAATGACATAATTCTGGGAATTTGTCGATTTATGACGACAATACCCCTCTCCCACGAGCTGACGACCTTTCTTTTCATTTGTCGCAATGTACATCTGTAGCCTGCATGCGAGTCACCAAGGGAACTTGCTTGCAAGCCGTGGAAATTGTTATAAAATAGGTTGCATCCTTTTTCAAGCCAAAACGTGTACAAACGGATTGAGATTTGTTCATTGGAGCAACTTAACCATTAGTTGAACGACTAAGGGCAGAATGATAATAGACCGCCAGCAGCCCACGAAAAGTGTGCTTTCCATGGGCCCCTCAGATCGCATCTGATAATAAACTATTAATTTGTAAAGAATACTCAAGTGTTATAAGTGCTCAGTGACAACATCGATCACTGTTTGTCAGTTACATTTTGAAGAAAATTGAACAAATTAAACTCAACAGTTCCAACCTTGAAAAGAAAATCTAAAAGAATCTATCATATCTTTTGGATCTTTAAAACTGAAAAACTTTATTTTTTCCAGGTAGCTGTTACCCTTGGGATTTTCTCAGTCGACTACCCTCCTCTATACGGTCTGTGTGCGGTACAATTACCAATGATCAGCGGTTTCCTGAATCCTCTGATATACGGTATCACGTGGCCTCCGTACAGAAGAGCTTACATCCGGGCCTTGAAGTGGCCTGGCACTAAATGCTGCAACAAAAAATTTATAAAAAGGTCTCCTCGCGCAAGATCGCATAACCTTGACTGTAAGTATGCAGGGTTGTTCTGCTGTAAGGATTATAAGAACATTTACTTAGGTAGTTCACCGCCGATGCTCCGCGCTCTTTGACTATCAGCCGTACAGCCATTCAGAATTAAATAAAACTACGCTGTTCTTCCTAGCCTGCGTCGCAGACATAATTTAACAAGGTTAAATTTCGTCTGCGACGCAGGCTATGTTCTTCCTCGCCACCCGTAGCTATCCTCATCTTGTCAGTAAATAAGCAAGATAAGTTGTTTTTTTGGCGAAGGTTGCACTGCCTTCGGATTCCGCATCGAATTGGAATAAGAAGGTTGATTTAATAGAAGGAGGAAACCTGCAATAAAACCCTTTAATTCGAGTAAGGCAAGCTAGCTAGAACCAACAACAAACCTAGTCGAGTTCGAGTTTCGAGCCCAGGCCACATTAGTGGAAGGCAAGTCGTCCTCTCAGCATTGCGTCATCCTTGCATTAATTCCCTTTCTGTTTGTTTGTGTGTATGTAGTGTTTTATTGTTGGTTATCCTGCGATCTATTTCTTTTGCTGAAGCTTCATGTTAACAGAAATAACTGACGGTGCTACTTTACTTTTTCCTACAAGTTTATTGACCTACAACTATCTGATATTTTTCTTATTGCATCGCAGCTACCTTGAGTGCAAATCACAGCTACTGGATATCAGACAGTTTTGCGGAGGAGGACGCTGACCATGAAAACGCTTTTCACATTCTATTTGGTCCCACTTCCTACATCAAGCCGCTCGACTTTAACCCAGAGGAGCTGGAAATGTTTGAGCAAGATTCTAAACACATGCGCTCTACGAAATCCAAAGGAGGTATCGCTGGTCCTACAAGACCCAAAGATACAGTGTGGCGTGACCATGGAAACCATTTTCAGAACATTTTGGATTTTATTGACGAGATGACGGACGAGAATCGTAGAATGAGGAATAACATTTACATTACCGGGATTAAAACAAATACGACGTCAACTCAAGGAAATCAGTCAGCGCACAACAGTAGTCGTCAGAATCGCCGTCATTGCGACAACCTTGAAATATCGTTTTGTCGTGGAGACTTGTCCGAGATTCCTGGCGTGAACCGGTGCTTGGAGCATGGAGATGGCTCAAGATGCTACTGCCTGAGAAAATCAAAATGCTACGCCGTGGAAAGAAAAACTCGAGACGTAGATTGTTTAGTGACGAAAGAAATAGAAAGCATCAGTTCTGGAGAAACATTACTGAGTAACTGAAATCCAAGCATTTACTGCAGTGGTCGAATTTTAGGCTTTAATTTAAGTGCTCCTAAGCTGTCGTTATTTTCGAGACTTTTTGGTCTATGAACATGAATCAAAACCTTAGGTTTAATCTTTCATATGTGAATTGACTATTGAGAAGAATCCTGCAGTGCTGTTGTTTGTTTGACGCAGTACTTTATTTTGCAAAAATGAAACTTGGGCTTTTCAGTCTTAGCTGACCACGAGCGGAGTCAAAGGCCTTTTCAAGTCAGTGTTAAATGGCTAATAACGTCCCAGTCAGTAGGTTTTTCTCTTAATATTTGATTTTCCTGCATGACGTTTGTAGAGAGAGGAACCGTATACTTATATACAGAACTTGCCTCTAGTCTAAGATACAACACTATATCATTCTGTAAATAGTTTGAACCCAGGAGTCATATCATATTTCGGTAAATTGTGATCGTCCGGGTGAGTGTAGTCCTGAGAAGGACTGTTTGAGGTGACATTGACTGACGTTTCGACAACCTGAGCGGAAGTCATCATCAGAGTCAAGTGAACTGTGAATCGTCAGTAGATGTTATAAGTCTCTGGTCGTTGTCCTGATTGGTCGACGATCATGACAGGACGGAGAAAGCGCGAACTGTAAGTACCTCCTGTTGTCCCATACAAATTCTTAGAAAACTTTTCTAAGAATTTGTGAGGGGTTTTTCAAGCGTATCTAATAGGCTTACCGCAAGGTGTCTTAGGGTGCGTTCGATTGGGAAATCCGGATTTCGATTTCGGATTTCGGATTTTGGATTTCCCAATAAAACGCGAAATCCAAAAATGGATTTCGACTTGCCGAAATCCTTTTCCAAGACGGATTTCAATTAAGGCCCCTTAATTGAAATCCGTCTTGGAAAAGGATTTCGGTTCGTCGAAATCCGTTTTTGGATTTCGCGTTTTATTGGGAAATCCGAAATCCGAAATCCAAAATCGAAATCCAGATTTCCCAATCGAACGCACCCTTAATCTGCTGCTTCATGATCGAAATGTCACTGCATCAAATGTAAACCAGAAACGCGGAGACGTAAGGACAGACTAATACATGTCATCAAGTCATAATAAAACGTGACTTGGTTTTCCCATAGAGGTGTGTTACGCATCATTCAGAAGTCATCACCAGACAATTTTGGAAATTCGAACCAAAAACTCGAAATAGGAAATTCGAACAGGAAATAGGAAATAGGAAATAGGAAATAGGAAACAGAAAACAGGAAACAGGAAATAGGAAATAGGAAATAGGAAACAGGAAACAGGAAATAGGAAATAGGAAATAGGAAATAGGAAATAGGAAACAGGAAATAGGAAATTCGAATAGGAAATTCGAACCAAAAACTCATTTATAAAATTTATCTGCAGCATGCTGAGACCGCTCAAGGTATAAGCAATCGAAAAATAAAAAACAAAAATAAAAAAACGCGACGAAAAGCAAAATAATGACGCTTGTTCTGTTCGTTGGATGCGACTAGTATTTGACTGTTGACTTTTGTACATTATTTTTTGTCACCGGATGCCAGTAACCAAAAGGATCAATAAAGTGTTTTCTTGCAGTTTCTGGTTTCATTTTCTTGAGAAACGATGCGATGTCACAAATGGTTGTTAAACGCTGATTTCAGTGGTTATTTTCCTTCCAATACCGTCAGTGCACTCGTTTCCGAAGCCTAAAAGCGATGTGATTAGATTGACTTTATACTTGAAGTCTGGGAATCGACATCTTGTTTTCGTTTTGTATCAAACAATGGGATAAACTCAAACTAGATTACAGTGAACAAGATTAGAAAAATCTTCCCTGCTGTCCTTTACAAAAGTCTCGCGTAGTGGACTCTGTTAAGTTGAATCTGTATGTAAGCCGCGCAAAGTCATTAGGGAAGGTACGTCTTGGGGTGGGGGGGGGGGGGGGAAGGGCTGGGGCCTCAGAGGGGAGGATCATCAGTGAAAGTGAGCACCAAAAGGGGAGGGCCATACCTCATGCGAGCTATTCAAGGGAGGGTCACACATCTTTTCCGGAATTTTTTAATGAGAATTTTGTGATGTTGCTTTCCATTTTTCTTACAGATTAAGTTTTTGTTTTCACCTACTTTGATTTAATTTGGTGTTTTGTTATAGGTTCTAGGTTGCATTTGTACAAGTATATTATGCCATGGCACATAGTTTTTCTCGGAGGACTCGTGTCCTTTTGCGTCCGTATCGAGAAGTACTTGACTCAGGTATCGTTTCTTCAGCCTCTTGCTGTTGGCTATCCGCTGCCTGATCTCCTGAGTTGTTTAGTTCTGAAGAGTTACTAGTAGATCCAACAATGCGCTTTACCCTGTCGGAAATGTAGGAAATATTTGTTTTTGAGAGGCAGATTTCGCATGCTAAACAAATAAACCTTTCTGTTAAAATAACCAACAGCAATGCCGGCTAGTCGGAGAAAGAAGCGCGTGTATTTTCCCTTAGATATTTTATGTTGAAAACTTTTATAATACTCAAATACTTCCATATTCAAACTTCAGCTATAAAACGTAAATATCCCACACTGATTGTTCGCATTTTCTTTGTTTCAGCGTGCACACATTCAATATCGACATATATTCATATTCAAACACTTTACGTTCACAAGCGAAAAGTTCTGAGGTTTCTACAGCATGGAACATACCATGTAGTAGTGAGGGGAGGGTCGCACTTTTGTCAGTCACCTAAAGGTGGGGGTGAGGAGTGTTTTCATTAAAACGCAAGGGAGGGCCAACACTTTTTTGGGAAAAAAATCCCAAAATTCCCCAGCCCTCCCCCCCCCCCCCCCCAAGAAAAAACGTACCTTCCCTTACCGGTATAATTGTAGCTGCTAGCTTAGTAGTCTTGTCGGCATGGGAACTAGAAATATTAGAGGGCTACAAGAACTGAACAAAGCCACATGTCCGGTATATGAGAGACGACCCCACATGTTCGATCTGTAATTCTCTGAATTTAACAGCGTTGTTATTTATCTCAGACATGGCTTGCTTGCATTTAAGATTTCGTCGACTCATTACAGCTATAAATCATTGCTAATCATAAACGCGAAGTTACATGAATTACATGCCAGGTTTTTCTCGCCACTATTTTGGATCGGCTTGGATCAGCAGGGGCGTTCCCAGACATTTTTTGGCAGTACGCACAAAGTCAGATTGATACTTAGGGACGGACCATTAGAAAAGTTATTGAGGTGTTGGGGGGGGCGGGGATTTTCCAGCTGCACGAATTTTTTGTTGACATTTCCCTTGTAGGAAAATATATTTTTTCCGTATGCAGGAACTTTTTTTTCTGGGCTACTCGTTGTGTATGAATTTTTTCACTCAATTTTCCGTTGCATGAATTTTTTTGTACTTTGCTCGCCCCCCCCCCTCCCCCCATAACTTTTCTAATGGTCCTTCCCTTAGCCGAAGGGAAAAAAACATAGTTACAGATTATGATTACAGTCAGAAAAAACATTTATTATTTCAATCGTATTGTCGTTCTCGCATAATAACAAAGGCTACAGCTAATTTCGTTTTCCAGCGGTGTTTGTATCTCCTGTTATACAATTGCACGCACTTATATCAGTTTTACTATGATGTCTATAATTTCGGCGGGAATTTGTGTGGACCGAACAAACGCAAAACAGCATTGTATGACAAGTTGGATACCAAATTTATTTATTAAAATTAATTTTAGCTAATCCACATTAATTTGTTTACAAGGTCTGGTTGCAGTAAGATGTTAAGGAAAGAATCAGAAGAAATCAGTAGTGTTTGAAATCGGCTTTGCTTCAGTTTTCGGTCTATTAAACAAGTCAGACGATGGAAGAGGCACCTCTTCTGTTAGAAGGACTGTCCACTAAGTTGCCAGTACTTTTGCCACTTACTAACTCTGATTTATGGAAAGATATTTGAAATTTCAGTTATTGCAATGTCCATTTTGCCAGTCCATAATTTAGTTAATACAGGCTAATCCCTCTGAGTAACATTACGAGTCTTCTCAGCTCTCACAGGAGTAACGTTTAACCAAAAATATGGAAGAGTTGAAACTCAGTTGAAGAATATTTGTTTTTTTGTGACGGTAACAACCACCCCTGCTCTTAAGATGACTCATCTTTCGCTAGCATAGACTGCGAGAAGTCTCTAATTTTGGCGATGGCGTTTGTGGGGCGGGCGAAATACACACACGTGCGCGCGCGAAATTTCGAGGCGACGCGACGCGAAGGGAGCGCCGAAAATTAGATCTCATTTTCGGCGCTCCCTTCGCGTCACGTCGCCTCGAAATTTCGCGCGCGTGCGTGTGTGTATTTCGCCCACCCCACAATCGCCATCGCCAAAATTAGAGACTACTCGCAGTCTATCACTAGTAGGGCTGCCAAGATGTCACATCTTTTGCCAGTTTGTGTTTGCTGTTGTCACAAGAAATATGTAGCAGTTGATAAAAAGCAAAAAAAAGCAATAACGACGACAAACAAACAAACAAACAACTTGATATGATAATAATGACCCGTCTGTGAATAAGAAACGAAAGCTATGGTTACAAAGCCTTTGTGCTCAGATAATTTCTTGAAACAATTTGTCAGCCTACTCGGCCACAGTAAATAGAGTTAAGGACGAGAGCGGCCTGCATAACTAAGTCTCGAACTGGCAAAATGAACATAGAAATATTTAAAAAGTTCAAAGCAGCGACCTTTAGTCGGAAAGCAGCTTTTAGCGAAATACGTGATCAACCTGAGCCATAAATAGTCTTCTCACTTCTCATAGCAATGAAGTTTGAGAAAAAAAAACAAAACAAAAACAAAAACAAAAACAAAAAACAAAAAAAGGGAAGAGTTGAAACCCTGGTTGAAACTCAATCAGCGGAAGACTATTTGTTTCTTTCAGTGTGACGGTGGCAGACATTCCTGCTTTTAAGATAACACATCTTTTATTAGCGGGGCTGCCAAGATGACACATTTTTTGCCAGTTTGTGTTTGCTGCTGTCACGAGAAATGAAAAAAAAAAAAAAAGAAAACAAAAAGAAAGAGTTGAAACCCTGGTTGAAACTCAATCAGCGGAAGACTTTTTGTTTCTTTGTGACGGTGGCAAACATTCCTGCTTTTAAGATGACACATCTTTTATTAGCGGGGCTGCCAAGATGACACATCTTTTGCCAGTTTTTGTTTGCTGCTGTCACGAGAAATAAATGTCGCTACACCAAGAGCAGTTGGTAAAAACAAAACAAAAAACACACACACAAGAAAAACAGAACAACAACAACTATGACCCGGCCGAGAAGAGAGCGAGAAGGCTATGGCTGAAAACCCTATGTATTAGGAAACTGTCTTCAAACAATTTGGCAGCCTACTAAGACAGTTAAGTAGACTTTACTTAAGAACGTATACTGCAATGACAGCCAAATTTTGTTTCGCCCTTGAACGTTGTTTTCTCCACGCTTGGTACTGGTCACATGTATTTGCTACGAGTTCTCATTGGCTCATTTGATTGTCTGCATCTTGTAATTGGTTTGGTTTTAGTATATGATACCTGATTGTTTTGAAATTTGTCCTGCCTTAACGCCATGCCAGAGCTAGCCAGTGAAAAACTGTGTCAAAGTAAATAAAAGAAGTTGAAACCCGGTGGGTTCCCTTGGGAACCCACCCAGTATGGTGTGTTCAATGACCCTAATCCGCCCAGCAAGTTTCGGATAAAAGCCAAGAAATATTTGGTTTGCAACTTGCCAAAAACCGACAGGGGGGGGGGAGGTTTTTCCTCACGACTGCTCGTGTTTATCGTGCGCTTTTCGTTTGTCAGTAAAGCAGTGATAGAAGTTCGCTGAGTCTTGGGAGATGTTTCCCGCTAGCTCAATATCAGGATCAGAAAGAACTGCATTTGAAGGCTTATGTTACGAATATACATGCATCAAAGAGGGTTCATCACGTGCAGTATATGTTGAAATTCAGTTATAGACTACGAGCAGTCTCTCTTTCCGCTGAGGGATAGTCTCACTACACTAGCGGCTCGACACGCCCGTCACGTTTCAACCCCGCAGGCGATTTCGCGGTCGCTCGCCCGCTTGCTCGTTTTCCTCGACTGTCCCTGTCAGAGCGGAAAGAGAGACTTCCCGTAGTCTAATTCAGTTTAAAAATGATTTGTGGAAGCGAAACATTTTTCATAAAATCTAAGAATGCAGTTCAAACTTGCAACTGAAGAAGGTGACAAGAATCACAGACGCATTGACTGAGTCTTTTTTAAAAAACTCACGCGAGAATATTTATACAGACATACGCTGAGCAAGCACAAATCGAGTTTCGCCCGTACCAGTTGATGGGTTTCTGTACGTATTTAGAACTTTCGGAGAAACTAGAAATAGCAGACATTGCAAATTAAATAAATAAAATAAGACACTGAAAACTGAAGTTTTCGAAATAGTGAGAAAATTACATCAGTTGGAAGGGAATAAACGCAGCTTGTGATCATTCCTGTAGAGATTGTACAATGATACATTTTGGGGCGTACAGTTACACACTCGTTGTGCTCGGCTCAATGCAAAAGCGAGGCACGTTTTCTCGCGGCAGGCGGTTTTTACAAATCACAATCAAATAACTTTATTATAGTCTCAATCGCTCGCACACTCGCACACATATATTTTTGCTCGAATAACCTGTGTTGAAAAGCCAGAGACACTGCTCCTTGTTTTTGTTGATCGCGACAGGATAACAAAGAACCTCATGTTTTTCTTTCCATTCTTCGAGAGCTTAGTTTTACCCCTTGTCTGCAAAATCGAAAAGTTTACTAACAGGATGGACGGAAATCCGCGTGAATTATTTATTGAGAGACATTAGATCACCTCCTCTGATACGCCTTGATTTACGCTTTGTTAGCCTCCAAGAATAGTCGGGGGATAAATAACGAGGATAAATTCGAAATCGAACACAGCTTTGCCTTAGAAAACAATTTCATCGGCTACCGAAGGGGTGAAAGACTGTGTACAACTTACACGTGGCGGAATGTCACAAAATTCAGTCTTTTATTTATTTCAGGGAATCACGTTTCGACGAAAACCAGAACTTTATGTCTTTCATTCAGAGCATAGTGTCATTTTACAATATTCCCCGTGGCTTCATTAGAAGCGATGACAGCTCGATTTCCAACAGTTAAACAGATTTTCACACTTTCCTAAGAAAAGCCCAAGAAAGCTCTGCGTGAAACGATACTTACAGTTAAAGGATCCTAGTCAGGCACGCCTTTGTTATTGTTTTGATCTGAAATTTGCGATCAGATTACTCGTCGAACGTGACAAAACGTCAACAGTTCAACTGGTAAAAATATAAACTGTAGCCTGAACCTGAAATTTCTTCGCTTGTTTTTGATTTTAGTGCCAGTAAAAGGGCTTTCGATTATTTTCAGCGCATATTGGGGGCTGTCCAAAAACCTAGAACTCAAAGAATGTTTGTGTTCGTAAGCCGGCCAGCCTCCCAGTCCGCTTACCCAAAAGCAAACTGTATTTAGCGAGCGCTCGCGGAATATGATTTACAAGCGAATCTAGAATCATAAAGGTTTGGAATCTTGTTTAATTGGGTATTCTTGACTTTCCCATCGCCATAAAACACAAAAGGCGAATGCACGGAGGGCAGAAATGTTTCCAAAACTCACTCGATCACGCCGCTGTGACCACCGCTCTGAGCCGCATTTAGTTTTAATTAGCGCAAGATAAAGCGAGAACATTTCACATTCCTTTCAAAGAGAAGAAACTCTTTTGTTAATAGCTTTTATTTTCTTTGCTATCATCGCGCAGGATGGATATTCATTTCAATTTTCAAAATACACGAATTGCCATGAAAACAAAACGCACTGCAGCTAGCTAAGGTGTCGACTGCGGCTAACAGATCTGATTTACAAAGTTTCTGTTCGCAAACCATTCTTTCTCCTCCTTTTCTACAATTCCAGGGATTAGTTTATGGAAAAAATTGAAGCGTTGTTCTCAGGCATCGAAGGCTTTGAAGGTTTCGCTTTAGCGTCGCTACCAGCACTGCGGAGCGAGTCCCGTCGTCACATTTTAGAAGACCAAAACATTTCAGCCCGTGAAGAACGCGCACCGTAATGAAGTAAAATGTCGGCGAATAAGCTTGACCAGCATTTCAATCCACTGGATATCTTTTGCTTGACTAGTGCAATAACCAAGAAGGCCCTTGAATAATGATTTCTTTCATAAGCTTGACTGTTTTGGTACTGCCACGCGAAGGAGAACGTAAACCGCTTAGAGTCCTGGCTTTGTCTCGCACATTTCACGAGAAAAATAGCAAACAACACCAAAATAACCGGCCAGATGTAACCGCTATTAATTTTTTAAGGCCAGAAAAGTAAATGAAGGCCCAAACTGGCCGTATTGGCGCGGATGTAGCCGGATTTCAATTTACTGTGAAAAAATCCTGATTTTAGATGGCATAGAAAATGGCGGATTTCTCACTTGATGCACGCAAAGCACTGTGGGTGACTAGGATCCTTTAACGCTTTATCCGTCCTCTCATGCACAGTTCACTTGGCTCTGATGATGACTTCCGCTCAGGTTGTCGAAACGTCAGTCAATGTCACCTCAAACAGTCCTTCTCAGGACTACACTCACCCGGACGATCACAATTTACCGAATTACTATATCATTCATAAAACTTTCTCTGTGGTCCTTTTCAGGAGGTAAACAGACAGGGTGACGACTTAATCATAAAACTGTTGGTTGCATGGAATGACAATTAAAATAATTAAGCAATGTCATTTTATGAGCTAAATAGACTCGTAAGTTAAGTTGTTCAATAGTAAGAGTTGCATGTCTCTGAAGAAAAATTCTCAATGTTAACCCATACTATATGATCAAATAAAGTGGAACATGTGAACTCTTCAGCCTAGTACCCAGGCGTTCCCTTCCCACTCACTCGACTCGACTTGGTGCGAAATGTCGTGACGTCACCGAATGATGCCATTCGTTGACGTCACGAAATTTCTCGCCAAGTCGTGTGAGCGAGATCAGAAGAGAACGCCTGGGTACTAGGCTGTGAACTCTCCAATTATGTATTTTTATAACCCAACCGATAGCTCACCCATTTTCTTATCTCATAAATCTCACTTTTCTGACCACCACCTCCTTGATGCGACCAATGCAACAACCCCCATTTTTTCCAAAACTCTCGAAATATAAATGACTAGTGACTTAAATTTCTGAAACAAACTAATGCTGACAAAGTACAGAAGATAAGATTTTATTTTGAACTGTATTTGGTAGCCAGTTACCGTTTTACCTTCTAAATTATGCCGCCTTTGTTTTTCTCTTTGCTCTCCCTTCCTTTATGTAGGCTATCATAATTTGTCCCTACCCCGTCTGACACGACCCTAAAAGATAGACATAGACATATACCATAGACATACTTTATTTGTTAACGCGGGTTAGAAGGGGAAGCCAAAGGCTGATGTGGGCCTGCTATATCGATTAATTATAAATTTTAGGATAAAAGCATATAAAATATCTAAAAATCTGAAAATAGTAAAAGAAGCTAATCAGTTTCTGTTCGTGGGCTGTCGTATTTGAAACCAGGCTTTCATCTTATTTACGGTCAGAAAGTGGGTTGGAAGGCGTTTCTAAGCTTGATGCTCGACTTTACCCCGGTGTATACGTGAGAACCTGTGAAACTCACGGATGACGTACTGAACAAAGGAAACAACAAAAAAGCAGTAGCTTGCAAAACAAAGAAAATCTTGTCAGGTTCTTACACCGAGGTAAACCCTACGTTTAACTTTCAGTAAATTACGTAACCAGAAATGTCCAACGAGGTAGCCACAAAATCAGTCACCAGAGAAACACATCATGGCCAGGAAACATTCAGGCGGATTCCCTCGTTTTGTTTTATTTGTTTTCCAGTTTTTCACGTCAGTCACGATTGGCTAATCCTTAGCGGAAAGGTTGCAAATTTGAATAATTATGTAAATGAACACGTAACTAGTTTGAATTTGAAAACTGAGAGACGCTAATATCAGTTCTGCGTTGATAAACTGATTTAAACAAGGTAAAAGGAGCCTTAAAGCGAAAATCATCCTGTACAGGTTACAAGAGTACGTGTAGCGTAGACGCTTTATAAAGACGTTCCAATTACACCGGCAAAATGAAGGAAGAAGACACCAGTCGCACAACAGAAAAGAAAAATACAACCACAGCTTCAGAGGACACTTTACAGTCGCGCTTGAAACCGGCTGTAATCACATACAAAGTATATTACTTCTTATTTTTTGCTGCCATTGGAAGCTCCATGCCATACCTGGCTTTGTACTTCAAACAACTTGGTCTAACTGCCGGCCACGCGGGTATTCTTATCGGAGTGAGGCTCTTTACAGAATTCATCGGTTCGCCATTGTGGGGAATAGTCGGAGACAAGTTTAAAATACGTAAAATTATTTTATTCGCTTCACTTTTGTCATTTTCGGCGGGAAATTTGCTACTTTTAGCTGTCCAACCACAAAATCAGCAATGCATCGAAACTGGAGCGAACAAAACAGTGGTAAAACCATTAATATTTTCCCCAGACGGAACAGTGTTAGAACATAAAGCAAACAGTGGCGATGTTACAGGAAATCAAATTTTCAATGAGACGACAACTTTTACCCGCAAAATCGACGAATCCGAACTCGGAAAAATGTTCATGATTTTCCTGAGTATAATTCTCGCCGGTCAAATTGTCGGTTCAGTAGTTTACACTATGCCTGATGCCTTAGTGGTAGGTTTCCTCAAAGAAAAGGTGAACAAGTTCGGGACTTTCCGAATGTGGGGCGAAGTTGGCGTCGCTGCTGGTTCGTTTATAGTCGGAGGTGTCATCAGCCTCTACAAATCTGAGGTCTGCGGAGAGATAATCAAGAACTATCACATTTCATTTTATTTTTTTGCTGGATTTATCGCCCTTGCAATAATGACTGTTTTCTTTATGGAAGTTAAGTACTTAGATCACGAAGCGTCGCACCATGTTGGTTTCCTGCCACTTGTGAAGGAACTTCTACGCTGTCATAACGTGATTTTCATGGCAGTTGCTTGCTATTTGGGTATCCTTAATGGTTTACAAGAGAATTTTGGTCTGTGGTACTTAGATGACCTTGGAGCTCAGCCTTACATGCTAGGCATGGCAGCCGGTTTTCGTTACAGCATAGCCTTATGTGGATATGTGTTTTCAGGGCCAATAATCAACAAGACTGGACTAGTTATCACTCTAGCTGGGTGTCTTTTACTGTACGTATCAGTGTTCATGGGACTGGCATTAACTCTCAATCCCTGGCTGGGTGTGGTCTTGTACAGTTTACAGGGGATGCTCTCCGGGCTTGGTTGGTCAGCCTGTGTAGTATTTGGCGGCACAATCTCTTTACAAGTTGGCTACTATGCAGCCGTACAAGGTAAGTGAACATGTTTGCCCTTTTATTGTTCAAGATTCATAGTAAATTCAAGCAATCTTTTGAGCCCAGAAAATGGGCTGTTACTAATATTTAATATTTACTAGCTACCAATGTTACTAATATTTATGTTTCATGATTTTATTGTCCCTGACGAGTATTACCTTGGTTCTATGACAGAACTGATAGCGCAAATTTCGTCTGTGTCAATCGCTAGTCAGTTAGCAGTCCTGTATTGCCGTAAGGAAATGATCAGTCACCTTACTCTCCAAACGCCTGTTGTGCAAGACTTAAGGAATGAAAATCAATTGCCTCGGCCACGTCGCTTTGGAGCTATTCTTTTTCGCAGAAAAAAATATTAAGATCTGGCACACAGATTACAGTCGATGAGGTTTTCCGGTAAACTTTGTCTTCAGGGGCTGGATTCATGAAGCCCTCCCAAGATAAGATGTGTCCTATGTATTGTTGGAAAACAAAAGCTTACTATGGCTTATTGGTAAGAAACAAAATTTAGGATTCAACTTGACTTAGGACAGCTTTGTGAATCCTGCCACTGGTCTACATTGGGCCGATTATTTAAACGAAGTCTAACTTAGACTGTGATTTAAGGTAACAAATAAACCTCTACATCTATTTACAAGTGGTTATTCAGATAAGAAATAAATGTTGTAGTAGTCTGTGCTACATGCCTGCTTGACATTTGTTATGGTAAAGGAGAGTTACATATTTGGGTATGCCAGATTGGAATCGATTTAGACCGTGGTTTTGTTAAACCTTGTCTAAACTTTGTTTAAATAACCGGCCCATTGTGTTTAATTTGAATACAATCAATTTTGTCCCCAGGGTCTTCTCTCTCTTCGTAATGGCGGTGAGAGATGAGCCTGGCAAATAGCACGCAAAGTGTCGCCAAAAATTGGAGATATTAACTGGTTCGCCGTGGCAGAAGGCTCAGTATTGTTTATTGATTATTTGTTTCTGAGATCACGTAATCCGCTGTTTGCCAGGGTCCTCTCTGCTTGCCATTTTGAACAGAGAGAAGTCCCTGGGGACGAATCTGAAATACAGTTGTTTCAAGCGGAAAGACGAAAATCGAATTGATAGTTTGGAATGGTACTCGGTTCCGGTTTTCGGGCATGATGCCACTAATTATAATAGCACTTAGTCCAATTCTCTAGCATTCTCTTTCCCAGAGCCCAGGTTCCTTTTGGGTGGCACTTACTCCAGACCAAAAGTTTAGAAGACTCTAAGGACGGGCATGTTTCCCTAGTTGACATCTGTGTTTCTACGCACAGGTATTATCGGAGGATTTCACTGGGGCCTTGGAGTGGGTATAGGAATAACTGTCAGCGGTGCCGTAATCAACTTGGTCGGGATTCCCAAGACTTACTTCATTTACTCGTTGACGTCAATTGTTGTGTTGGCTCTGTTCTTATTCTCTCATTGGGTGATAAGGTTCAGAGACAATAAAGAAGACACCGACGACGCAAGTTACAAATTAGTTCCAACGAACGCACAGGACGAGTAGTACAAAATGTTTGGCATTCCTGTTTTAACTACGAGAAGGCCCACGGTCCGGCAGGGATCGTAGTCGAGTCATTTGACTGTCAAGGACACGGGGACGTGCGGCATTCAAACGTGACGCGTGACTCCGCATCGCGTTTCCTTTAGGCATGCGCCTGCGTTCGCGTGTTTCTTCCTCGACCATATCCCTGAGCTGAAAGAAAGACTGCTTGTAATAAAAAATGAAAATAATGAAAGGGGAATCGAAAAGGAAAACTATGTAATGTCTGTACGTGTAACATAAGTTGAAAAGGATTTTGGCTACGGTTGAAGGTCCATGAGGAGTGGTGACGGGATATTTATTATTATTTTTTTATTTCATCCAAAGCTACTCGTTTCTCTAAGCCAGAAGGTGAGCGAGTTGGATGCTGCGAGTTGAGCTGCTGGAGGTAATTTGTGCGTCATTGCCAAGCCCGTACAAACAATCACAATTAATATATAGATTTAGCCAAGCCTAAAAGCGGAGCCCCCCTTTTTGTTTTGACTGTTTTTTGCTTTTGTTTTGTTTTGTTTTTGCTGGCAGTTATTAATTTGTGAAAATACTCTCATCCAAGTCGTTTTATTAAAAAAAAAAAAAAACAAAGAAAAAAAAGAAAAAAAAATCTTTACTCCCGTTGAGTGTCGAACCCGGCTCGTCGGCGTGAGATGCCGGTACCTAGTCCACTAGGCCATGGGCGTTTGACATTGTTTTCGTAGCTAATTTTAATACTTATTTCTTTCTTCGTGACAAGCTGCCTATCAGCATGAAAATGCTGGTGTTTTTCCTGGCAAAATGTGTTCGAAACGCCGTAAAAACCATGGTTGTGGGCAGAAAAAACCAAAAAGCACTAGCTCTACTATATTTGGCGTCGAAACCGCTGCGAAAAGCTGCGAACTCAAGCGGTGTGCCGACCGAGTTTGAACAGAACCGACGAGGCAAATTTGAACTTTTTGCCTGAACTTTATCGCCGAATTTCTTTCGCCTAGATTGAACTTTTCCCCTTCCACCAAAAAGACAACTGAGTGTTCTTTTGAACTTTTTTTTTCCACTAACAAATTTGTTTTTGACTTTTGTTGGCTTTGCTTGTTTTGCTACAACGCGGGTCAACATGCGATTTCGCGCCGAAAACACACGGGATTCAGCACAGGGTTCTATCCAGTGTAGGAAGTGTATTGGTAGTCCTGTGGTGCGGACGGACGGACGTACGGATGTACGGACGGACGGTCACGTGACTACTACGTCACTACCAAAATTTTTTGGCTTGATAGATTACCAAATTTCCTTAGCAATGGCGCTCCGCTGACGCGCTAGCGCGCTGGCTCCGCTATTAAGTAAAGATAACATATTTATTAGGTGTTTACGCCGGAATACAGTTAAGGGGTCCTCTTTTCGTTCCAAAATATTTCCAAAGCATTCCTCAGTGCCTTGTATTTCAATAAAATGATGTTTTGGTTCTCACATGTTAAGTTTACTTTGGTCCCTTGATATATTGTATTACATTAAAGTTGTAAAAATAAGGAAAAATACATCTGTTGATTCCGTTGCACTCCCAGAATGGCCTACGGAGAACTAACTCGTAGTGCGTTCCTTCTATCGTGATCAAATTCTAAATCAGATTTGTTACTCGTCTAACTGCCTCTTGTCTACACATCACATGGCGTGCATGAAGCTCACGATGTAATCTTCTCATCTCTTCTAAGTCTCTACTCTGTGTTACTTCTTTCAGTCGCTTGTTTAACTCTTGAAGTTCCGGATCATTTGGCTCCTCCTCCTCGTGAATGAATCTTTCTTTCGAAGCCTCCTCTTCAGTGTGAGGCTCGTCTCCGTTCTCCTGCTCTTCATCCATGTCCTCGGTTTCCCCGTCTTCATGATCCCTCTCTTGAGTATCCTCGGGCTCAAATTCTAAGCGTGGCTCTTAATTGTGAAAAAAAAACATGTTAAGACGTTAAAATCAAACACATTCAAAGGGCAGTTTGTTTTCGACGCGTCTATCGTTTTTTGCGTCTCTGGCAATTTTTACACAGCTTCCATCATTCAAGGTTACTTCACAAAGACCCCGATATCCCGAATACAATCCCGTTTTCCTTGATTTGCTCCCCACAAGGTTCTTATTTATTATTATTACTGTTATTGTTATTATTTATTTATTTATTTATTTTTTGCTCTTTCTCGCGTTTCTTGTTTTCTCGGAAAGGAAATGACGGTACTCACGCAACTTGAATCTGCTCGCCCCTCTCACCATCTCGAGCCGTTGCTACCTCCAACATTTTCCATTTCTCTTTCAGTTTGAGACTTATGGATAGCGGGGAATTCTACTGTATTTGTTCCACAAAGATGGCAGCAACTCAACTTTTAACGAATTAATTTTTCAATTAACCTTGAAAAAACCGGCAAACGAATGAACGACAAACTTATCTTTTTATTTTCAACATGCATCATACCTTTTCCTTGTTCTACCAAGGCTATTGCATTTCTTGAGGAAACTAGACCCGTGAAGTGTCTCATCTCTTCTACGAACGCTTTCCGTCTTCCCACAAACTCATCCACAGAAACTTTAGCCACAAACGTTAGGCGTGCAAGTGTCTGGTTTGTGCTGGGCGGGCGAGCTGAGTGAGGAATTATACCTGAGGTAGAGATAATGTGTAACAAATTAGACAAGAAGCTAGCTAGCCTGCGCGCAGACGTCTCCTATTTCCTTTGCTCCACAAGCTAGCCCGCGTGACGGGCGATTTTGTTTGCGTAAGAGCAAAGTTTCCGCTCCACTTCGCTCGCAACTCGTTTCGCAGCTTTGCTCTCGCCAACCCTGCCAGCTATACAAGCTGACAACAGGCAGCCCAAGCTTGCAATCTTAAACTTTGTCTCATAGAAAGGAAAAATACTAGAAGGTGAAAAAGGAACAACGCAAATATAAGATAACTAAAAGATTAGAAAGGTTCTTTTAAACTTCCTCAATAACTTGTTGAAATACAGTGACATCTGATCAGCTAAAGCTGGAAAAATTTTCGTTTAAATCTCAATACTGTCTAACAAATGATAACTAGCGCAAAGTAACGCATCCAAACATTCAAGCTCTGTGAACTGGAAGAGTCTATCAACTGAATTCCAAAAAAAAAGTGGTTTTAAAACTAAACTACTGTTCTCTCCAAACATTTTTACCCAGTATTCTACCTTGAAAAACCACCGCCCGTCCATACTTTGGCCGCACCTCCGTAACGATCTCATTATCATGGCTCAATGTCTCATAAAAAGCTGTTTCCCCATAGTCGTTCTTGGTCCAGTTTGGTGTGAGGTATATGAGGTAGGTCCATTCATCTTCATGCTCCTCGCAGTCCTGGTGAATACGGGTGTGGTCTGCACTTCTGATCAGGTTACAGGAAATGTCGTAAGGGAACCATTTATCTTGTCCTGTGACATGTTTAAGAGTCTGCGAGGCAATGAACAAATTAAACCTGTAAGTCTCGTTAGTGACAAGCAATTAATTTCTCCTTACAATATAACTACTCAATCAAACATACAAGTCATGAGTGTAACAGCTTCCGATAAAGCTGTGAAATATTTTCTGATTTGATTGACGTTACCTTGATTAGTGCATTAGTTACGCAAACATATAGCTCGTGTTTCAGTTCAAGTTAAGACCCCTTGTGATCAGGACCTTAGAAAACAAGTTAGAATGAAATTCTCGATAGATAATCAAGACCCGCGAACGTTGGTAAGCAACAATTTACTTATGGTTTATTGTCATGATGATACGTTAGTTTGTGATTTTACAGTGAGATTTATTGCTAGATTTTACCGTTCGTAAGTCTCTTAATTACCACGTGCGAGTTGTGTAATTTTGATTACTCTCAAGCTATAAACGCAACAATACTTAGATTTTACTTAATGTAATGATTTCAGTTGACCGCTTCGATATAAGGACGCCCCAAGGCTAAAAGAATAGGAATAAAGAAAGAATTGGTGATCCTATATTGGTCTGGTGGTTTATTGTCGACTGCGCGTATATCAACCCGGGAACCGACATTTTCACTCTCGCTTGAAAGAAACATTACAGTGAGAATAGAGGAAATGATCACCAAGAACAAAATGTCTTGATGTTTAGTCAAATTCTCCCAACTAGGACCATAAAAGACATATGGAGAACACCGTGGAGAACATGGATGCTGATATTAGTGCTTACAAGGTTAAAACTCATACCAAAAAAGAGAGCACTTGGGGCAAGTACTTACAGTATCCCAAGCTCTGCTCAGGAGCATTTGTTTGTTGTGTTTCAACAAAACTAAAAAAACTGTCTCATGCATTCATGTAGAAAAACAGAGGCACAAAATTGGAACTGTCTTAAACAGCATAAATAAACAGCAACACAGAAAGGGCTATCAATGGCTTTCATTTGAATGGTCACACTTTAGGATTTCATCCACAGACTCAAAAGCTAGAACCACCTTGTACAGCATAATAAACAGCACCACAGGAAAGTACTGCTCAGTAGCTTTCGTTTGAATGGTCACACTCTAGGAATTCATCCACAGACTCAAAACATGGAACCAAATTCACAAATAACATACCTGCTGCATTATATTCCAGAGTCTGCTCTGAATGTAGTCATTGATTTCAAATCCTGCAATCCATTGAACATTGTCGCTATCATCATCACCTAAATCAGAGTCATCATAGTAGTACGTTCCATGCTTCAATATGAAAGCTCGCAATTTATCCAAATCTTCCTTATCAAAGAGATCATCAAACACAAGTATTTTCTTTCCTTGCACTGACGTATGTTCAGACACTTTGTGACGTGCCACATCAATACCCAATGGAGTAGGTTCATTGCTTCCAATAAATCCCGAATCATATACAGCCTGACGTTCCTTTTTTGCTGCAACTCTCTCCATGTGGCTTGCAAGCATTTTTTGCTTGGACTTTGTAAACTGCACGTGAAGTAGCAACTGGCCTTTCTTGAAGGCAATGCTGGGTGGTCTCGGAAGGTAGGACACTGAGCTCTGCCACACAACAACACGGCCATATTTTGGGACAGCGCCAGCTACTATTTCATTATCCTCATCGTACCTGAGAAGAGCACATGAAACTGAGTAATTATCTCAGAATATAGACAGTTAACTTGCAATATTAGTTCCAGTTAAACCTGAAGTCTTCAAATGTGGCAACATTTACAAGTTTGTGAGTCTGATAAAGTGCTAAAGTACCAATCAAATGAAAGCTACTGAACAGTACCGGTACTTCAAGGCTGTGCTCTAAGAAGAGTCACAGGGTGCCCAAAGGCTTCCAACCATGAATTCTCGGGTGCCCAACCCTTATGCATTATGCAAAAAATGAGTTTTTCTAGTCGCCCAAAGACAAAAGTTGGTAGCCTGAGGCCCCCAGGCGCTGCTAGAGCACAGCCCTGTACATTCTTGTGGACTATTTATCATGATGAGGTTGTACAGGGTGATGCAAATGTTTGAGTCTACGGATGAAATCCACAGGTGTGACCATTCAAATGAGAGCTACAGGGCAATGTAAATTTGTGCTGTTTGTTAGGTAACACCAGGTGGTTCACACTTTTACATCTGTGGATGATGTAACGTTGTCCCAAAGAAACAGCTCCAATAATAAGGACACAGAAGATAAACACAACCCTATTTATTGGAATCTCTATCGAGTGTACAATGAATACGCGAGCCACATACGGGACCTTACCAATAAACCCGTGCCCAGGGCCTAGCTCGAATCATGTATAAATTAACATTGTTACATCTCCCCTTAACAACAACAAAAAAAAAAGAAATAAAAGGAAAATGATAATGACAAAAATAGAACAAATGAAGATAAAGTAAGCAGAACAAACTGCGGTAACATAACATGAAATGAAATAGCAGGGTTCATGAAATCTGAATCAAGCAAAGTTATAATGTCAACTGGCATAGTCACTGAGATACGCTGGTCTGCGAAGGACTCTCCCACTGGAACTGCATTTCACTGGACTAGGGGCTCGCCCCACATTGTCTTGGGAAGTTGGTGCTGGTGGTGGCTCGACGACTGCTTGAGGCACATTGGGTTCTGGTGGAAACTGTCCAGCTTGAAGTGGTTCAGGATTATCTGTGTCTGCATCAGGAAGGGGTGGTCTTGGAGTCTCGGCTGATAGGCGGAGATGTCGGCGATTCCTCCGATATACCCTTCCGTCTTCTGTAGTTACTTGGTATGAGCGCACACCTGCTGGCCCCTCTACTGTTGCTTGGGTCCACCTTTGACCCTTCTTAGTGCCCGTAGGTTGGATGCGAACTACATCTCCTTTTTCCAGTGGTTGGAGTGTTTTGGAGCCATTGTTGTAGTAGAAAGACTGTCTGTCTTTTCTAGCTTGCAGGAGCTGGGCTGTTTTACCTTGGTCGGCATCAGCCTGGTTTAGGAGACTGCCAGCTGTGGGTAGGAGGGTCTTCGTTCGACGACCGAAGAGTCTCTGTGCTGGGGACGTGCCCAATCCCTCAGTAGGGGTGTTGCGGAAGTCAAGCAATCCCAAGTAGGGATCAGTCCCAGCTTCTAGAGCCTTCAACATGATAAGTTCGGCAGTTTTCACGGAGTTCTCTGCCTTACCATTAGACTGTGGGTAGGCAGGTGAGCTAGTGATATGATCGAATTCATACAGCTCTGAAAACTTCATAAATTCCTGAGAGCTAAATTGAGGACCATTGTCACTTCTAAGTGTGTCTGGGATTCCATGTCTCGCCATCTGACACTTCAGCTTGTCGATCACTTCTCTGGAAGTTTGGGAACTTAGCTTGTCAACTTCAAAGAAGTTGGAGTGATAGTCCGTGGTCACGAGATATTCTTTGCCTTGGAACTCAAACAGGTCAGCTGCGATGAACTGCCATGGTCTGGCTGGTACTGGATGTTGGATCATTGGTTCTTTCTGCTGTTTGTGCTGATATGCATTGCAGACAGGACACTTAGATATGTGTTCTTCAATCTCTGTGTACATTCCTGGCCAGTAGAAGGCTTCACGAGCTCGTCTCTGACATGCTTGAATTCCCAGGTGACTTGAGTGCAGTTTTCTCTTGAGCTCATCCCTCATTTCAAGCGGTATGACGACACGGTTTCCTTTAAAGATGACTCCATTCTGCAAGGTGAGTTCTTCTTTGAATGGGAAGTAGTCTTGAAGTTCTGGTGGTAGACGAGGCTTGCTTTCTGGCCATCCTTGCTTGATCACATTGGCGAGGGCCTTGAGAACGAGATCTTCGTGGGTGCATTCTTGAATCCTACGCAGTGTGTCCTCCCTCACTGGCAGATAGTGAAGCATGTTAATTTCTTCTGCTTCTTTCTCTGTGGGAGACCTTGTGTCTGATACTGCGAGTACATCTTCTTGACCTCCAGTGACTTCCATGTGTGGCAAGTAAGCCCGGCTCAGGGCGTCGGCCATGTGAAGCAAAGTTCCTCTTTTGTAGGTGGCTTCAAATTCATATCTTTGTAGCCTCAGCAGCATACGCTGTAGCCTCTTTGGGGCATTGAGCAGACTCTTTTTGAAAATTGATTCGAGCGGCTTGTGGTCTGTCTCAACCAATACTTTTCTACCATAAAGGTAGGTTTCAAACTTCTCCATTCCAAATACAATGGCCAGCAGTTCTTTCTCGATTTGGGCGTACTGGACCTCTGTT
The DNA here is from genome assembly GCA_964030785.1 of Siderastrea siderea. NCBI lineage: Eukaryota > Metazoa > Cnidaria > Anthozoa > Scleractinia > Rhizangiidae > Siderastrea > Siderastrea siderea. Next base: position 4,591,517 of record OZ034967.1, read on the forward strand.
GGAGTCAGGGATCGTGATGCAAAAGCAACAGGTTGGCCGTTCTGCATCAAGCACGCACCCAGGCCATGCATGGAAGCATCACACTGTAGGACCGGCTCTGTCCGTGGGTTGAAGTACTTCAGTACCGGCGTACTAGAGATGATCCTCTTTGCTTCGTTTAGGGCCACACCATGAACTTGTTCGTCCCAGAGGAATTCTGTGTCACTCTTGATGAGGTTGCGAAGTGGAGTAGTAATCTCTGACAGCTTGGGCGCGAACTTCTGCAAGTAATTTGTCATTCCCAGGAAGCGTTGGACACCCTGTTTGTCAGACGGTACCGGCATCTCTCTGATTGCTTTAACTTTCTCGGCGTCTGGCTTGAGCCCGTCTGCAGAGAGCATGTGACCCATGTAAGAAACTTCTTTTCTTCGTAGCTGTAACTTCCCACTGTTCAGCTTTATGCCTTTGTCCTTGCACCGTTCTAAGAGTCCAGTGAGGTTCTTGTCATGATCCCTTGTAGCTTCTTCATCTGTTGCTCCACAGCCAAACACAAGAATGTCGTCAGCAATGGCTTTGCATCCCTCTAGGCCTGTCAATGCTTGGTCAAGTCTGCGCTGAAATTCTTCAGGAGCAGGTGAGATGCCAAATGGCATTCTTAGCCATCGATACCTTCCCCAGGGAGTACCAAACGTAGTTGCATAACTGCTTTCTTCATCAAGGGTTACATGCCAGAACCCATTTTTTGCATCTAACACTGTGAAGCATCTTGCATTCGAGAGGTTAGGAAGCACATCTTCAATTGTTGGTAGAGGATAATGATTTCGCTTAAGGGCTAGATTGAGTGGCTTGGGATCCACGCACAGTCGGATGTTGCCATTCTTCTTCATGGTGACGACAGTTGCAGATATCCATGCGGTGGGGACATTCACTGGGGTGACAATGTTACGGGCTTCCAAGCAGTCTAGCTCTTCTCTAAGCTTCTCTTTGATAGCGATCGGCACTTTTCTTGTGGGGAGTTGCACTGGTGGTACTGTTGGGTCGATCTCAAGGTGTAGGTCACCCTCTAGTTTGCCATCCCCTTTGAATACATCTGCAAACTCTTTCAATATGTGCTCTTTTGTTAGTGTAGGCAAGTCTCTGGCTTTGTCCTGTAATGACGCCTGTGTCTGAACTGATAGGATGTTTTCGTTAATCACTGAGATGAGATTCATTTGCTCGCTAGCTCGCAGACCCAGCAGCGGCTTGCAGTTGCCCTTCACCACTACAAACTCTACGCTGTATTTCTTGCCATTTTTTGGATTTACAACTCTGACTCGTTTCTTGCCAAGGGGCTTCTCCTCTGTTTTGTTGTACATGATGAGGGTTACTTCTGCGTTGTCTAGAAGGGGTACACTGTCTTCCCCATATAGCTGTTTGAATGTTTCTTCTGGTAGAATGTTCACCGTGGCCCCACTATCCAACTGAAATTGCACTTGGTGGTCATTAAGTACCATGGTAGCCAATAGTTTATCCTTCCGATACTGATTGTCGACAGCACACACTTGCTCCTTCACATCTACACAAGCAACATACTCGTCAGAGTCTGAGTCCTCCACTGTGTATACTGGCTTGCGGTTGTGCCTAGAAGGTGGAAACTTGACAGGAGGTTTGGCCTTCGCAGGGGTCTTTGTCTGGCATGCAACGGCAAAATGGTTTCGCATGCCACAAGATGAGCAGGTCTTGCCCCATGCTGGGCACTTCAATTTGTTCCAAGCATGTGTTTTGGTGCAAAATTTGCATTGAATCTCTCTCTTAATAGGGGGATCAGGCTTCTTGTCACGGGACGGTTGTAGAGCATGGACTTCCTCTTGATTAATTTCCTTCAGTTGATGGCTTGTAGTTTCGTACGACCTACAAATGTCAATACACTCTTTCAAGGTGAGTTTGGATACCTGGAGAAGCTTCTTGCGGGCTTGATTGTCTTTTACACCAATGACAATCCGATCTCTGATGAGGCTATCCTCCAAAATGCCAAAGTTGCACGTTTTTGCCAAAGTCCGAAGTGCAGTGACGTAAGCGTCCACGGATTCGTTCAGCTCTTGGTCTCTCTTGTTGAATTTATATCGCTCGTAAATCTCATTGGTCTCTCCAATGCAGTAGCGCTGTAGCTTTTGGAGAACGACGTCGATATCATTTTTCTGTTCTTCGCTTTCAAAGTCTAAACCGTCGTAGACGTCTAGAGCATCGGACCCAATACAGGTGAGTAGAGTGGCGGTTCTAAGCGATTTATTTACATCAGGATGTTCAGGATCTTTAAGCCGTGCAGCTATCTCATAATTATTCCAGGCTCGGTGAAATTTCTTCCAGTTAGTCGCTAGGTTGCCACTGAGCTCTAATTTTGACGGCAATGGAATGTTTATTGGGATTTGTACTAGTCTTGGCTGCTCGAGAGTTCCGGATGCCTGGGCCGTTGTGGCGCTTGCGACTTCGGGCTTCGGTGGCATGTTTCATCGAGCGAAGATTCTTTCGCGGAGAAATTTCCTCAGAAAACAAAAGCAACGACCCGCAGTAATTTTTTTTTTCTTTCTGTCGGTAGAAGTCGAATAGAGGCTTTCACAACTTGTAGTCGAGTCCAGGGATGTCAAATATAAATCTTGCAAATCGGCTCAATCGATCGATTCGCCACGTGGTTGAAAACAGATCTTCCAATAACTCAACAATAACTCACGTTCTCGTGGATTTGCGGCCAGTTCGTCGACGACAGTAGATAGAAGCGGTGAGTCTCCACTTCTGGCACCATGTAACGTTGTCCCAAAGAAACAGCTCCAATAATAAGGACACAGAAGATAAACACAACCCTATTTATTGGAATCTCTATCGAGTGTACAATGAATACGCGAGCCACATACGGGACCTTACCAATAAACCCGTGCCCAGGGCCTAGCTCGAATCATGTATAAATTAACATTGTTACAGATGAGACTCCTTAAGGGTGACCATTCAAAAGAAAGCTATTGAACAAAACTTCCTTTAAAGTTTAGGTATTTCACATACATGTATGAATAAAAAACAAGAATTTTGATAATTCATTCCCAAATTGAAAAAAATACCTTTCATGTGTATAAAATAAATCAGCGATTACAGTAAAAAAAAAAAAAACTAACATGTTAATGACCAAATACTTTGGGTAGTTCACAAAAATACTCAATAATAAACCTTCTATTAACATTTGATAAGTCTCTTACACATGTTACATGTAGCTTCTTGAGACAATTTCCATTACAAATTATATTCTTGAAAGACTAAGAAAAAAACTAAAGAACTTACAGGTATAACTCGCCATAATCATTTTTCCTCCATCTAGGATTCAAGAACATGAATGCCGAGTACTCATCATCTGTTCTATTGGCATCAGTGAAGAGCTTTGTAAAGTCGCCTCGTCGCACAAGTTTCCCCTTAACTTTGTAGGGATAGTATACATCTTTGGTTTGAGCAGCATCCATTACTGCTTTTTGTATGGTTTTTCCAACCACAGATTTGGAAAATTCTAAACAATCTACTTCATTAATCCATGGAATGTTATCCGATGGTTTTGCAATACCCCCATCATACGGTTCATAAAGGCTAAACTGCCAGGAACCTAAATCTAGATTCAAATAGTGCGAAAATACAGCAAGGTTCTTTGGTTCAAAAATCTTGTCGAAGACAAATATTTTCCGGCCATCATTCGTCTGGTATCTGAAGCAGATTTTTGGAGTGAGATCAACATCAAGGACAGAATCCTGAAAGAATTCAGCAAAGGCAGGCTATTATTACTATAATAATACTGATATTAGTTTTGACAGGGAAATATGATCCCATAACAAGGCCATGCAGAAAGGGACCTTACAACATAAGCTGACAATGTTAAGCTATATATGGACCATTCAAGAAATATTAAGTTAGAGCATTTAATTTCATCACTGATTACATGGTTGGGTTTTAACAAATCTTTGAGATATAAATAAATGTAGGGTAAAATTACTGGTCAACATAGCAATTGATGCTGGGGTAGCTCCTATCATTTCAACCAAAACCAATGACAAGTGTGAATAATTTATCAAGGGTTTAAGCTATTGAGATTCTACCTTTAATAACAATTTAGAGAAACCCATGACCCTAAAAATGTTAGAACTGCCTATCTTTGCAGCGAATTTGACTGAATTTAACTCTTCGCATTTTAACTATAGTCATATTATCACAAGGTCCTTTTTGCTTGGTGCACCCCATGTGTGAACTGCAGGTGATTTATTAATTTTTAATGGTAAAATATCCTCCCCATAACAACCATCTCTTTTTTAACAGCCAAAAAATCATGTCAGTGGGTGACCGACGTAGAGAGGTTAGGCTGTAACTGCTGTATTATTGATGTTTCAGCACCAGTAGATTAAATAACAAAAAAGCACAATTTTGACTTCAGAAACAACCTGAATAAATTTTTCCAAAATAACAGTATTTTGTTTCGATAACAGAGGAAATCTCAAGGAGACCTAGTATATACCATGTCCCCACCAGGAGCGTTGAAAATACTGGAAAGTATTAGAAAGCATTAGAGTGGGAGAAGCCATGCAAGGTCTTTTACAAAAAAGGGTTGGTTGGGCAACCCAAATCACAATGTTATATCCGGGTCTCAAAAGGGGGGTCTTTGGAGTCCTGGAGCACCAATATCTTGCAGAGGAGACCGGAACCTAATGCCTTTTTCTACTTGGAGCCCAGACAAAAATAATGATTCAAGCTAAAGTAAATGGAGCCCTAGAGTAGAGCTAGGGAGCCCTAATGTTTTTGTCTTGGAGCCCTGGAAACCTGTATTTTTTTAGCTCGGATCCCTGGAGCCCTAAACCCCATGGGTCTCTGTTTTACGTTTGGTCTAAAGGCTACCTGGATTAATATTTATTAAATGACTATCAGAGTAGCCAAGGAGTGAATGATTATTAAAAAAATTAATGACTGAATCTGAGCAACACGACAAGCAAATGATAGGAATAATACATGGTTTCTTGATAAAACTCCTTGCCATTATTTACAGTTTGTTAACTGTTTTGCAAGTCGAATTTTTTATCTTTTTAGAACACCTGTTGTAAAAGTGATATATAAAAGACAATGGTTTACTAATTCAAAAATGGATGAAATAAGCCCTCAAACTATAAGACTTCTTTCTCATTTCATAGAAATCTAGATATAAAAAATCATGCAAATTAGTCTATGACTCAGTGAATGAAGAAACAGGAAAACATAAAATAAAGCCTTAGTTTGGTCGATCTTCTGAAAAAGTACGTTACATGAAAAGCCAGTCTAGTCTCCAAGATAAATGAAAGAAAATCACAAAGTAATGTGACTCAAAACAAACCTCCACAATAAGCACCATTAATGACGAGTTTACTTGCAAGACGCTATTTCACACTCCGCTACACGAGTTTGTTGACTTCAAGAATTTATACCTGTTTTCGTGTTTGCAGATTTCAACCAAAACAAAGAAAACACCAAACTCCTTGAACTTACTTCAGCATCTGAGTCAGCCACACCAAACTTGGTGTTATCCTTTACGTCCCACGCAAAAGAATCTTCATCATTAGCTTTGTAATGAGAAAATTCGCTGGAAAGAACGAGCAAAGCCAATACAAACCGTCCGTGCGCCATGTTGAGTTCGAGATATTGGAGACGTTCGCGCGCGAAAAGCATGTTTGGGGAATATGGTAATTAATCAGCTGAAGAAAAATACACTACCCATAATATTTTATGGCCAAAACAATAGAATTCTGCAAATAATAAAGGATCAGTCATGTTACTCAAGAAGCGTTAAGGAAATAACATAAATATATGTCTTAAGAGAGAGCTTCGCGTTTCTATAAACGTGGGGGTAAAAATCAGTCAGAAGATTACCGCAATTTTCATTTTCAAAGTTTTTTCTCTTAGACTGATGGAAACCCATGATAGGAGGAAAGACAAAATGTACCAATACATTTCATGGCTTGGGATATCATTAGCAAGAGTATTTCTGCGTAAATTACAGCTTTGATCAGCACATTTAAGAATTTACTCCACAAAACTCGAATTTCGAATCCAAACAATAGTACATGAAAAATTTTCACCGGAAGTTGGTATGTCTGATACAGGAGTAGATTCTCTTTACCTTGTCACACACTACTTCCGCTAATGCGCAAAAAACATATGGAAGGACAAGTTACATGCAGTTATGGAAATTTACCGTCAAAAGTGGTCATATTTGTCAGCCAGATGGCTTTCAAAAAGGGATCAGCTGATTATTCATAACTTATTGTTCCTGTAGGCGTCCTCCGTGAGACAGATCCTTACATTTTATCGAGCATCGCTTTAAAATTCTCTGTAAATTCCCTTCACCCCTTCGCCGCTTCGCGATGCGGTTAACTGTTCGCTACAAAGGGAAGTACTTTCCCACCCGGTGCATATTAACGTTGTTCTCCTTTGTTTTACTGTGGTATTTAACCACAGCTTCATCTCCTGGCTTTTGTGACAAAGATGGCTGTGTCGGTGTCGTGGAAAAAGGTACGATAAGCTTAGTAAATCAGCGATTTTGTGTTTTCTAAGCTTGGTCTTTGTGCGCCAGTATTTAGAGCTCTCTCCAGAAAGATTTTAAAAATTTTAAAGCTTAAACTTTAACGCTTAAGCTGAAGTTTAAATGAACATCTTGTTTTATCAGCTGAAGTAACTGATGCATAAGAGAGTACACAGCCTTCGACTGATAGAGGGAAACTTAAACGATCACATTAAAGAATTATTCTTTAATGTTTGTAAACTTCATTCAGTGTATGAACAGATGTATTCGAATTCGGAGGTTCAAAGCCACGAAAACTTACCGAAGATACCCTAATTAACCCTACCTCCGCCCCCACAAAGTCCAATAGATAATAGACTTCCCTCAATCAAACACCCAAAATGTCAAGCCTGAGTGGTCACCTATATGGACTTAGCATAATTTCCCTTGTTATCATTGAAAAGTATCACTATTGTGCCCATTATGCTCACATCAAAAACCTAAGTGGGGGGGGGGGGGGGAGACTCTTAACTACCACATTGTTGGTATGGAAAGTTCCTTATCATCATATCTTGGAAACCCTAACTTCCACAGATAAGCTACTTGCCATTGTAATATTCTATGGTAAAAGGTTTTCAAGAGTGTTCAAGTCACAACCATATTTGGCAGGTCATGTGACCTGAACAGAGAAAAGCGGAAGACACAAACGGTGCACAATTTTGTGAGGTTTTTGACGGGTTTGCAAGCCTAAAATCTTCCAACTCTTTTAGGTGGAAATTTAAGCATAATACCAGAGCTGCAAATAACTGTCAGTCATCGGACAATGTCAGACTAAAATCGGTCCATGTCCAACGAAATCTTAACTTTGGCCGGACATTATGTCTGGACAAATTTTTTTACCAAATAATAAGTTAATGATGATAAAAAATAATATTTCAAAAAGACTTCCGATTAAAAATAATAATGAAAAAAACGTCCAACCACATTTCTGTTTTGTCCGACCAAAATGGGGTCTTGGTCGGACATATGTCCATTCAAGAAAGAAAAATTATTTGCAGCTCTGTAATACTGAAAATCACTAGGTCACAACGGTTGCAATTTTTTGGTAGATATTTATATTTATATTGGCCCATTCTTGGGCATGACACATCTTAGTACTGTATTAAATTATTAAGTATAATGCTTTATCTGTTTTATGATGCCCATCAACCATTCTGTTTTTTGACATCAGGTCATCTGAAGCCTTTTGGTGAACATAGACCCGCTGAAGGGGAAGTGACAAGCTTAAAGTATGCTCCAAGTGGCGCCGACTTCTATCACAACTACATCCACAAAAGGAAACCAGTCGTCATCAGAGGTGGAGCAAACCACTGGCCTGCAGTCCAACTATGGCAGAATGAATCTTACCTCTCGTCAAACTTTGCATCAAGTGTGTTCACCGTGGAATATCGAAAGAAGTTTAAAAATGAATTTCCTGTCAGGAGACCATTAACTCTGGGTGAATTCCTTAAAATTTACAAATCTGAAAATGTCTATCTTGACTCTGCATTTCCACCAAATGCTGCCATGCTGAAAGATGTCCTACTGCCTTCAATTTTAAACTGTCTAGAAATAAGCTCAACAATCGACAGTGTTAATTTATTGATGAATAGTGGTGATGCTAATTCGGCTTTTCACCATGATGGATATGAGAATATTATTACTGTGATATCTGGTACAAAGAAAATCTACTTAATCAATAGCACACACAGCGAAGATCTCTACGCTGATCAGTATACAATCACTCCAGGAGTACTGGCTATCGATCCTGAGAAGTTAGATCTACAGACGTACCCCAAAATAGCAGATGTTCCATATCTTGAAGTAACTTTAAATAAAGGTACTTTATCTAGTAGTGTAATAGATATACAGTGTATAATGTTCCATATGTTAATTAGTGGCCAATGATTGACACACACTTCACTGACTCCGCTACTTTCTCAAGTTTGACATGATAGAGTGACTTTATATGTACATTGACAACTTCTGGATAACAAACTTGAAGAAAAAAATATTTCAAAGTGGACCGTGAGTGATGCAGTTGAGGGAAACAAAATGGATCGTTTGTACAACGGCTGATTCCACTTGGAAATTGAGTTTCTATTTAATGAAGTGAGATGGTTCAAATCAGGTGTGCTCTTGTTGACTTTATAATTAGCTTTTTGTTGTTGTTGTTAGTTTTTGCTGTTAGTTATTCTTTAAATTAAACTAATTTGTGGGCTGGGTATGGATTGTTCTTATATCAGTGTTTGGGTTGGGCAAATAGGCCTAGTAGGGGACACCGGGTCCTATTGTCTGTTTGCCTGCTTTTGGCGAATTTGTAAATAAATAAATACTGCCAGTTACGCAATTGTGTTGTCTGAATTTTTTTTTTCTTGGCAGGAGACATGTTGTATATTCCCCAGTACTGGTGGCACATTGTGAGGTCATATGACACTCCTAATATCGCTGTTAATATGTGGTTTGGATTGTTTAATTATGAAGACGCATTCCGTGAAGCAGGAATCTCTGAAGACACTGATGTAACAAAGGTATCAAATTCCTTATCATGGAGCATGTCATACATAGTCAGGGGTTAAATTACATCAAATCTTAACATCCTCAGGAAAGCCCTATAAGACAGCACACATTTGACCAATTTTCCAAGAATGTTTCTTTGTGACTAATGGAAATTAAAATATGTAATGTTTCAGAAAGTATCCATACCCCCTCTCATGGAAGGTTTTTTGGCTTAAAAACTGCACCCCTCTAAAAGTTCCAGTTTAGTTTATTACTCTCCTTCTTAAAAAAGTTTAACTTTTGGACCACCTCCCCTCAAAATTTCCAATGACCTTCTTTAGGGTGGCTTCCAATATTTTGGGGACCACAGTATGCTTGTACCAACCACAACCAAGGTTCATAAATTTTTACTAGTCGGAATAATAATGAGGATTGAAATGCACCAATAGCAGCGAACCATCATGCTACAAATAGCGACACGACTAAACAATCGACCTCATCGCCTGATGAAGACTAGCAGTATTGCAGTCGAAACGTCACGATCAACAACTCAAAGTGATTCCATCATGAGACAAGTGAATGAACGTTCAATGAACAATAAACACATCTTTAATGACATGCTTCATTCTGTTTATCTACAGGACTATAATTCAACACATTTTCTACTTACTGGCCCACTGCAGATTAAGGGGTTCTTTGTGCAACTCTAGCATATTACTTTGTTTGGCAAAGCTCATCCAAATCCTTTTTCTGGCTCTATGTTAATCAACCCTCATGGTGCCACCTTTGCAGGTTAAGGTTGGGAGGTTTCCCTCATTTTTGTCTCTAGCAGGCTAAAGAGAGAAAACCTCATTGCATCCAAACAACTTTCTTGAAACTTTGAGTGTTTCAAGAATGAGGAAAACAACGAAACCTGTGGTTATGTGGAGCGTATGATCCATATTGATATATTGTATTAAGGCTTATGCATACACCCCATAAGTGTTCCTATTATCATATGCTGGTATTACGTATGAATGGTTGCCAGTATTACAGCTATATATATATAGTCGGTGATGGTTAGTGCACTCTTGTAGGTTTGCTAAGCCATAAGTGATCACTTTCCCTGATCTGTGGATGGTTGCTTACAAGGGATTTGACTGTTTTGCTTAACTCCTACATACACCTGTCCTGACCAGTGTTTAATAATTGGAACTGTTATTATGGTAGGTTACAGAGCTGTTTGACAAGCTTGTCAGAGATGAACCAGATAGTATTCAGTGCCAAGATGAAAAGCATGCCTTGAACGCTATCCTCAAAATCAATGTCAGTGACCCAAGTACTGGGCCACTGAGAATTCCAAAACAGAACAAAAGACCTGAGGATGTTGTTCTTGCTAGTGGATATACAAGTAAGTTAAAGTTATAGTACTGTGCTCTATGACAATGCTACTTGGCAAGTTTTTGTCCTTTCAGTCTTTTCAGTCTTGACAGTCTTTTCATCTTCATTATAACCCTGACAACTCATTAAACATTAATGAGAAATTATCACTTATTCCCATCTCTGAAAAGAAAATGGAAATTATATACTGTAAATGGTTTGAACCCAGGAGTCATGACATAAGTACTAGGTAAAGTTTGATCATCCAGGTGAGCGTAGTCCTGAGAAGGACTGTTTGTTTGTCATCATCAGAGTCAAGTGAATTGTGAATCATCAGTAGATGTTATAAGTCTCTGGTCGTGTTCTCATTGGTAGAAAAACTCGCAATGTTATTGGTCATCTGTCAGTTAAGCCGTGATGTTATTGGCTGCGATCAAGACTAAAATGTGATTGGTGCATTTCGATCTTTCTTTTGTTAGTCTTTTTTTTTCTTTGCAATAAAAAGCTTTATTGTTGTTAGTGCTTACAGTACAAGAAAAAACAATAAACTAACAAGAAGCAAAAAAAAATAAAAATTAAAAAAAATAAAAATAAATAAAAAATAAATAAATAAATAATGAAGGTATTGACGTGTGTTACAGTTACTTTTACATACAGTGCATACATTTATCGCTAAACTTACTTATACAAGGGTCTAAGCTGAAGAAAACATAGAAATAGTAGTATTAAAAAAAAAAACTACAAAAGATTTCCATATAGGAGTGACAGAAAACGTTCGAAGCATAGTTTTTCGTCGTGTAAACATTTACAGAAAATGGATTATTTCGCAATAAGAAGTGTGTAGTTTAAGGAGTACGAGTGCATCCTTTTGTCAAGAATTCCATATAAAATCATACTGTTTGATAATGTGATCTTTTCTTTAGTTTTGCTGGACCACCAGTTTTGAAACAAATTCCAAAATAATAAAGTTGAAGAGCAGTGTAAGAACATGTGATCTAAAGAATGTCTGTCAGTGAGACATTGAGGGTATAAATCACTATCCGATATTTTGGCTTTGAAAAGGCTAACTTTTGTTGGAAGGATATTATGAATAAGCTTATATTGAAACATTGATATCTTTATGTCATTTTTTATCTGGAAGGGTAATTCGTAAACTTTGTTTAAGTTTGCTTGGTTAACACCATACCTCAAGATTTTGCTTTCAGCGGTTGGTGGTAAAAAAACCTTTTTTAACATAGCGGAGTAGACGTTTTTGGTAGAAATTATGTTTGTTTTATGATTTCCATTTTCTGCTGTTTCCCGGGGAGTTCTTTTAATTTTTACTTTCCAGTCATTCGGAATGGAATTGATCAATCCAAAATATAAAGTAAAAGGTGTTTCAAGATGAAATTTCTCGGAGAATTGTTTAATAAAAGAAAGGAAACTACCGTCATTTTGGAGAAGGTCTTTAATACGTAGAATATTTTTTTCGAACCAATTTTTTGTAAAACGGTGTTTTACCCTCGATTTTTAAGTTGCAGTTGTTCCAAATTATTTCGTTGTGTAGCGATGTGTTGTTCTGAAAGGTCTGTTTTGTGCTCTGCCACCTAAAGACAGAACGACGCTTAAGTGTTTTGTTCAAACCTCTAATGTTCACTGACAGACATTTGATATCAATAGGACTATTCATAAAGAGGTGTCGGAGTTGTCATAATTCCCAAAGCAGCAGATTTTGGATTTAAAATTTGCATGTTTCTTGCGTGTACAGCACACATCGGATCAAACAGAAAAAATTTTCCAAAAAAAATTAAATCTGAAAATCGCTGAACCAGAGCACCAGTAACATTAAAGTTAGATAAGTCTTTAGCTCCGAAGGTATTTGTGTCATATTTCCTGAATGGGTGATAATTAAAACTCAAGATAAAGCGAACAATTAAAGAAAACCTAACACAGTAAGCGAAACTAAAACAAACAAGAAAGTAAATAAATAAAAAAGTAGCTAGCGAACAATACAGTGTTCGTTTGGTTTAAGCTGTGTTTTGCCCCACTCGCTTTTAAGCAGTATAAAGAATTTATACTGGAGGCTAACACAGTTCGAACCGATTTGGTAGTGTCCAATAAACTAAATCATAGTAAACAGTTATCCGTCAAAACGTAGAATCTGGCCTGGTGGGCAGAGTTTTCCTCTAATATATAACTGATCTGGTTTTGATCGACTAAAGGATACTGGAATTCCGTTTCTTTTTGCGTACTCGCAGCGCTTCTGGTGGTCGATGCATTTGCTTTCATTTTGCGTGATGCTCTCTTTAAGGTGTTTGATATCTGTCGTAGCTGTTTGTTCAAAGGTTTCGAGGTTCGCTATTCTTAATTCGAGATTTTCCATCGTAGTTTCGATTCTTTTAACACTACTTTCGATAGTGTCTAGCTTTTGCAGCTTTTCCAAAATTCCTTAAGGGTTCCAGCAATCTCACCCGTCATCTCCAGGGCGTCGATGATCACGTCGCCATCTTCGTTTTCTTCAACACATTCCTCTAGATTTTTGGATCTTTTAGACTCGGGTGGCTCACTTTCGCTAGTAGAGCTGTTTGGCATTCTGTTTCTCCTTTTACTGAAGTAGTTCACAAACTGGTTTGCCATCCAGTCTTGCAAATAAAAAGAGATTGTTTCGCGAGCAGGTTCACAAAGCTCCTTACGCCGCCATGGTCAGCTCAGTACTCCTTTCTTTTGTTAGTCAAAGATAAGTTGGTCTATCAGTCAGTTTGTCTATTGTTTGTTTGTCTTGTTGTTGTTGTCAGTAAGTCGTTTGTAAGGTGCAGGTAGTTGTTAGCAACAGTTAAGTGGCATTTGTTCTAAGTTAGTAAACCAGCTTTCCAGAGTGATTTGTTGATGGTAGTCCATACTGTAGGTAACGTATTCAGCAGAGTCCCAGTCGATTCCTTGGTTTGTTTGTAAATGGTGTTCAGCAATGTGAACACCAAGGACAAAAATATGTGTTAGGTTATGATGGCCTTCACAATTTTCATTGGATGTAATGAGCATTAAATAATTATAATATTGCCTTTTAATTTTTTCTGTCCCTCTTCAGTGCCGGTGATGGGACTTGGAACAGCTGTCCTGATGGAGAACACACTTTCTGCTGTTAAAACAGCTCTTGAAACAGGCTACAGGTTAATATCCTTTAATATTCATGTCTTCTCTCATGAATGTTCCCCCTCCATGGTAGAGATCCTACAGGATTTTCTAGGATGCCACTGCCCCATCCTTTTATATGGTAAGATTTGTCTGCCCGACAGTATTGGAGCACATACTGTGCATGTATTTTGACACCCACTTCACAGCTGAGTTGTGAAAATGAAAATCAGCTCCAACACTGTCCAGCCAACAAATCGAAGCTTTACGCAGGGATTGAGAAGGCAAATGGGCCTATAGCCCCTTACTGTGAAAAGTTATGGGCCATTTCGAAAAAGTATGGGCCATTGAATTAACGCAATGGGCCCGGTGAATTGGCGATTGAATTGATGCGATGGGCCAGAGAAAAAAAAGAAATTCAGGTTAAGCCACATTGGTAGACAGCATCAGTGTGCAGTACCCTGAGTACCCTGCAGTTAGTGCAAATATGGACATCATTCTAGTTTCACTGACTCAACAGCTTCAGGGGGAACCTTTTAATGTGCATGCTGATCCTTGAACTAATGAAACAAATTTAACTGAGATATGAGACTACTTTAAATTTACGCTCGAAGGACTTTTGAGAAAGTCTATGCTCTTCATTACCAGGCCTGAAAAATATGATTGTTTGGCCTGTTTCAGCCGTTGTACCATTGCTTGCATCATTGTCACAATCCTTCTCATACTCGTTGGGCATGATGTTCATGCTAAAAAACGTTGACAGTTTTCTTTGGTAATTATCCAACTTCAGAATTTTTTTGGATGCATGTTCACTGAACGTTATCGTCGGAGCTATCTACAAAGATTCACAGGGAGTGATTTGAAGGTGAAAAATGTAAATAAAACTCGAAGCACATGCATTTTCGACGGCAAACCTAGTTTGGAAGCTGAGTGAAAGTGCTCATCATGAAATAGCCTACAGCCATTACGTGACACGGGCGCATCTTTGGCCCTGTAAGTAGATTTATAATGCATCTTTTCAGAAGGTTATGGGCCATGTGCGCATGGCGCATGGCCTTCCCAAACCCTGTTTACGCCCACACATGAATATTGCATTTGATGGAGTAATGTTATGTTTGTCCTCATAAAAAAATGCAGAAACCACAAAATTGATCTGTTACCATTATGCATGCAGGGACACCAGTCTCACTGATGTCTGCCTTCTTTAAATTAGGTTCATCCCTCACTTGTATTATATGATATTCATATATTCATTACTTCATATTCATTATTTCATTAAATTAGGTTGATTGACACAGCACAGGGATACCAAGACTCTGAACCTCAAGTTGCTGAAGCTATTGCACAGAGTGGTGTTCCACGAACGGAAATATTCATCATTACCAAACTACATCCCAGATTTTTGGGTTACGATACAACTCTGGAAGCCATTGAAATGTCCTTGAAATCTCTGAAGACAGATTATGTTGATTTGTTTCTGATACACACTCAAGAATGTGATGGCTTTCTCCTTATTTGTGAAGAAGGTAAGTTTCAAATCAATTTTTTCTTCTCCTTCAGTTATGATAACTCTACTTAACCTGAATCAGTTCTCTGGGGGATCTAGCAGAGGAGCTTTACTCAACTTACCCCCCCCCCATATATTTTCTGAGCTGAACCTTCACCACCTTTCATTTCTCATCACACCTTGTGCAATAATAATAATAATAATAATAATAATAATAATAATAATAATAATAATAATAATAATAATGGTTTATTCAATATTTATCGATCAAATTTTTGTAGCATGGGGACTGATTAAAATTTCTTTTGTTTTCACGGGACAAATACGTGATTTAGAGTGTGAAATAAGGTCATCTTTTATTTTCAGAAAGCGAACAGCCACTCATAAATTTGAGGGATAAGATACCATGCCCTTAATTTTCTACATCTAAAATTGTCAGCTAAAAGAATCCAGACAGATCCACTTGCATTAGCTTACACTTCTGAAACAATCTTTAAAAGTATAAATGACATTTCAACCCAACAAAATTTTTTTGAAATTCTTCGTTTGGTGTGCCAGTCCGGCCTGGTGGAGGCAGAGATTCTTTCTGTTGCAACTCTATGCTGTTGCAAACTTAGTGCAGCCTACTTGGTTATAAACAGTTGTCCATATATGGATATTTGACTGCTTTTTTTCCTTCGTTTTGTTAGGGGAACCAAAAGGAACCTGGCAAGAGAGCTGGAAGGCTATGGAGGAAATGCAAAAGAAAGGAAAACTGCGTAGTTTGGGCGTCAGCAACTTTTACCTTGAAGACTTGAAAGAACTGGTTCAGCTAGCCACGGTGCCAGTGTCTGCAGTCCAAAACTGGTTTGACCCGTTTCATCAAGACAGAGAAGTAAGAAAGTATTGTCGAGATCATGGTATTCGGTACATTGGTTATTCAACTCTCGGTAAGTTGTTTTGTTAGATAATTAGCAGGTTATCACTGCAAATAAATGCCTACGAATAATAGTCTGCTCATGCGCATTACGGTGCGAAGTTGTTTTGCTGCGAACAATTCTGCTCGTGCGCAGTTGAGTCACCTGTTCAGAGCTTAAACTCAAACGCGGGCAAGTAAGCCATTAAAGTGCGGAACTTTTGCGATTTTTGCTAAAAAATTTGAAGAAAAAAGTGTGAATCTTCCTTTTGAACGTTGAACTTTTTGGCAAATCAGTTGATGTATTCGTTTAAAGCAATTAATTATTGGCGAAAGCGGAATTTACTAATTTTGTATTTCTTGTGCAGAATATTAAAGTTTTGAACGAAATGAAAGCGCGCACTTGGTGCAGGAATAAATAATTGTGAAACAAGCTGAACAAAAGACTTTGCAATTAAGATTTTTTCACAAGTTTTTTTGAACAATAGCTTTCAAGAACAATAGCAATAGCAATTCGATTCAACTAACGAATCTGCATAAGGTGATATATATATTTTTTGAGGTGTAAGATTTTTTGGCAATATTCGTCTGCGATCGTGAAAGTGTTCAACCGTTCGTTTTTGAGTATTTTTTTGGCATTTCGTCCGGCCAAATTGGTAGCAGAGCGAGGTTCGTGTCGTTCGTCGAAGATTTCAAGAAAATGCTAGAGGGAGAACAAGAAACGGATAGCGGAGAACAGGTTAACGCCGAAGCATGCGGGGTCACGCTGGAGGATCTGAAAAAGCAAAAGCGAATCAAGAAGATGCAACTTACAAAGCTGTACTCACGACTGGTGAGACCAGTGGTAGAAGAATCAGTAAATATAGACGCCATATTAACAGCTCTAGAAGACACAGAAGAGAAGATGTTGGATGTAATACAACTGTTGGAAGACTTAGTTGTTATCTACGAGAAGAATGGCGACAAGCAAAATTTGGCGCGCATCGAGGAGGAGGTAGATAAAGTCGCTAAGGACACAGGCAAAGAAATTTCGAGAGTCAAAGACTTTCTGGCCTCGCGAACAAAGAAAGCTCCGTCGATCGGCTCTGCTTCATCCGAAATCGATTTTGAAGATGAAAAAGCTCCAAAACCAAAGAAAACGCACGAGTTACCGGTTAGTCGCGTGCACAGGAATTTGGAGAGGATCAGACTCCCAAAATTTAACGGAGATAAAACTAAATTTGAATATTTTTGGGCGACTTTCGAAAGCATCGTAGATGAGACAGATGAACCAGCTAAATATAAGATGATACGATTAAAGAGCTGTCTCGAAGGAAAAGCAGAAGAAGCAATTTCGAAGCTCAGGTTCTCCGAAGAAGCCTACAAAGAGGAAAAAAATACATTGAAACGTCGATTTGGAGGAGAAAGAAGACAACTTCCGAATTATCTCGAAGATCTAAAGAAAATTAAACCGCTCCAGGAGGGAAGCATTCAGAAACTCGAGAAATTCGGTGCCATTCTCGTAAGCATTATCGTCACCCTTCGTGAACATAATCGTTCGAGTGAGTTGGAGCCTGGCAGTCTCCTCTTCTCTCTTGTTGTGGAGAAAATTCCGAAGACCATGTTGTCAAGATATTTTCGCTGGGCATCGGAGAACCATCGTCTAGAATCACTGGAAACACTTCGAGATTGGATTACAGAAGAATCGGAGTATGGAAAGTATTGAGGGGCTCGGAGCTAAAGCAAAGCACAAAGAAGACGACCGTAGAAAGAATCGTACCTTTACCACGTTTAGAAGAAGACGAAAAGAAGCGTCTGAATTTCAGCGAAAATGCTATCTTTGTCAAGGTAATCATGGGATATGGTCGTGTCAGCAGTTTGAAGATGCAAATGTCAATGAGAGATGGAGAATCGCCAAAGACAAGAGACTATGTTTTCGTTGTTTATGTAACAGTTACCAAGGGAAGGACTGCGTCAGAGCGGGAAAATGTGGAGAAAACGGCTGCAGAAGAAGTCACCACAGATTACTTCATCCATCTGAAGAATTTGGAAACCGAGAAGTTTCTTCTAATGCTGAAAGTGTATCAAATCCTTCCTCACCATCTTCAAGGACCTTAACAACCGTTACAAGTGACGTCACTGAAGGGAACAATGAACAAGCAACCGATGAGCATTCGCACATTACCACCTTGACCTCTGCACAGTACCAGGAATTCCTATCTCTTCGTACTGTACCAGTGTGGTTGTCAGCCAAAAGGAAGAAGATTAAAGTCAACGCTGTGCTAGATGATGCAAGTACCGTTTCTTATGTGAACGAGGAGGCAGCCGGAGCTCTCGGTCTGTCTACGACGTACGAGAAAGTTGCAGTAAATGTTCTCAACGAAAATGTGGAGACTTTAGACTCAATGCCTGTCAGTTTAATCCTGGAGAGCTGTGATGGAAACGTCAAGGTACCCTTTGAAGCCCTGACTTGTCCTCGTCGAGTGACTGGAAGTTACAAGATCGTCGATTGGCAAAAGTACCAAGATCGTTGACCTCACTTAAGTGTCTGTAAGTTTTAAGACCCAGCTGCTGACCCGATAGTTGATGTGCTGATCGGACAAGACCAAATTGACCTGCACTTCTCGAAATGTGACGTAAGAGGAAACCCAGGAGAACCGATAGCAAGATTAGGACCTTTAGGATGGTCTTGTGTTGGCCACCCCGAAAAAAGAACCACTGCTAGAAACCCGCGAACAAATCTAGCTTGTACCTTTTTCTGCAGCCCTCAGGTGTTTAACGAAATCAACGATTCCTTAAAGCAGTTCTGGGAAATAGAAACTCTTGACATCCAGCAGTCCAAGCCGGAAATGATGACTAGAGAAGAGAAAATTGCGTTTGAGAAGGTGTGCCACTCTCTCATCCATGATGGGGAGCGTTACCTTGGAAGTCGGCTCGTCCAGCCCTGCCGAATAATTACGAAATGGCCTGCAGTCGCCTTGGAAACACAGAGAAGCGCCTGTTACGACAGTCTTCGGTGGGAGATGAATAAAACCAAATAAGCGTCTCTTACGTTGAAAAGGGTTACATTCGGAAGGTTAACGAGTCTGAGGGACAGCTGCATGATGTCTGTTACCTCCCCCATTTTCCGGTCGGCCGTTCTGAAAGACTGACAACAAAGACAAGAATCGTATTCGATGCCAGTGCCAAGTTTCACGGAACTTCCCTGAATGATGAAATTTATCCAGGACCTAAACTTCAAAACAGTTTGTTTGACGTGCTCCTTCGATTCCGCCGTTTTCCTGTTGCTGTTGCTTGTGACGTAAGTGAGATGTACTTACAGATCCACATCCCACCAGAAGTTCGTCCAAAGTTCAGATTTCTTTGGAGGAACTTGGAAGTTAATCGAAAGCCTGATGTCTACGAATTTGAACGTGTGGTCTTCGGAGACGCGTCAGCCCCGTTTCGCGCACAATACGTCTCGCAGGAGAACGCCAGAATTCATCAAGAAGAATTCCCATTAGCAGCTGACACAGTGAGCAAATTCTACTTACATGGATGATTCGCTGGATTCTGTAAGAGACATTGATTCAACAATACAGCTGGTCCAGGAGCTCCAAGAACTGTGGGCGAAAGCTGGAATGAAAGCTAGAAAATGGCTGAGTAATTCGTCCGAAGTACTTGCAGCGATTCCAAAGGAGCTTCGAGCCTACGAGATCGCTCCTAACGACAGCTTACCAGCAACAAAGACCCTTGGAGTCTTATGGCGAGCGTAGCAGGACGTCCTAACCTTTCAAGTCAAGAAACCAACAGAAGAAGATAAGCTAACCAAGCGAATTATTCTGAGCAAAGTGGCTGGAGTGTTCGATCCACTGGGTCTCGCAAGTCCGTTTACTATACGCGCAAAGATCCTCTTGCAAGACATGTGGACAAAGGGCCTAAATTGCGGGACGAGCCCATTGATCGTGAACTTTCAATTCGAGCAAGAGATTGGCTCTCTGAGTTAGAGAACTTACAGGAAATCAACGTTCCGAGATGCCTTCAGGAGTCTAAGCTAGAAAAGTCGATTTCTGTTCAAACATTTGTTGACGTCTCAAATAAAGCATATGGAGCAGTGAGTTATCTTAGAAGTGAGTACGCTCAAGGTTGCTATGGCGCTCGTATCATCGCTTCCAAAACAAGAGTTGGTCCTCTAACCCCGATGAGTACTCCTAGGCGGCGATTTTAGGTCTCCATTTAACGCTATCGATCCTTGCTGCCTTCAATATTCCGATTGCTCAAGCTCGATTCTGGTCCGACAGTATGAATGTCTTGTATTGGATCCGTGGCAAAGGCAAGCAGTACCGCCAATTCGTTGCAAACAGGATCGGAGAGATTCAAAGGCAATCTAACCCAGAGCAATGGCATTATGTCGAATCTAAAGAGAATCCCGCTGATTTATGTTCTCGTAGTCTCAGAGCTACCCGTCTGAATGAAAGCACACTGTGGTGGAGAGGCCCTGATTTTCTTTCAAAGCACGAGTCCGAGTGGCCGAAGGTCAAAATTGCAGAAGGTTTGGAAGTGAAAACCGAGTCTAAGATGAAATTCGTCTCAGCGCCATCGGTGAACTTTGTTGTACGTCCCGGGTCCGAAGATTGCAAGTGGAGACTCCACCCTTCGAATTGATCCAGTTGGTTGAAACTTTCAAGAGTTGTAGCGTGGGTCCTAAGGTTCGTTGCCAACTGCAGATCTCATCGTCGAGAACGCCGGAAAGGATCTCTTTCTCTCGAGGAGCTGCAAAATGCTGAAATTCGAATTATCCGTGATGCTCAACAAGAAGAATTCTCCGAAGAGTGCCGTGCTCTTCAAGAAAACAAGCCTATTCCAAAGAAGAGCTGTTTGATAAAGCTAACGCCAAAGATTGATGAAGATGGCCTGATCTGCTGCGACGGACGCCTGCAGTTTGCAGAGTTTCTTCCTTACGATATGCGATTCCCTATTATCCTGCCCAGAGGAAGCTGGACAACAAAGCTGATCGTAAAACATTACCATGAAGCTGGACATCACATCACAAGAACTAACCACACCCTTTCAAACCTGTCCACTAAGTACTGGATACCAGCAGCGCGGGAAGAAATCAGACAATGGGAAAAAGAATGCAACGAATGTAAGAGACGCAAGGCAAAGGCTGCTCAGCAGATTATGGCACGCCTCCCCCGTGTCCGCCTGCAACTTCCTCTTCGAGCTTTCGCCCAAGTGTCTGTTGATTATGGGGGTCCCTTCATCACTGTGCAAGGTCGTGGAAAACGGCGAGAAAAACGCTGGTTGTGCCTGTTCACCTGTTTGGCATGCAGAGCGATGCATTTGGAGATGGCCTATGGCCTAGATACTGATAGTTTTCCCAAGTGTTTCGTCAGAGTAACAAGTCGTCGTGGTTATCCTCAAGAAATTGTTGGTGACCGAGGAACAAATTTCGTTGGAGCGGACCGAGAACTTCGGGAGCTAGTGAGTGGAATGGATACAAACAAGATCCAAGACCAGACCGCCAGCAAAGGAGTGAAATGGTGTTTTAATCCACCTTTGGCGCCCCACTTTGGAGGTGTTCATGAAGCCATGATAAAAGCCGCCAAGAAAGCCATTCGTGCGATCCTTAGTAACATGGACATCAATGACGAAGAATTAATGACGACGTTTATAGGAGTCGAAGCTCTACTAAATTCTCGCCCTCTAACGTATCAGTCCGCTGACTCTAAAGATGCCACTCCATTGACACCTAACCACTTCCTCCACGGACAAGCAGGAGGCTTATCTGCACCAGAATCCGTTGATAAAATTGCTTTCAACCCCAAGAAACGGTGGAGAAGAATTCAAGAACTGATTTCTCATTGTTGGAAGAGATGGTTAAAGGAGTGGCTTCCATTGTTGAACGCCCGTCAAAAATGGAACGAAATCCGGCCGGATCTGACAATTGGAGATGTTGTCCTCGCCATCTCACCCGAAAGTCCCAGAGCTCATTGGCCCCTTGCAAGAGTACTGGAAGTTTTCCCAGGCCAGGATGGACATGTTCGAGTGGTGAAGCTTCAAGTAGGCAAGGAGACCATCGTAAGACCGATTTCAAAATGCGTTCCACTGGAGTCCATTTACGGATGAAAGTCTATTTCATACATTCACCGGAACAGTGACCGCGTTAAAAGTCTGTTTAATAATTAAGTTCACAAGAACATTGACAGTGTTACACGCTTTCAAGAAGGGGCATGAGAGGACGGATAAAGCGTTAACTGTAAGTATCGTTTCACGCAGAGCTTTTTTCGGCTTTTCCTAGGAAAGTGTGAAAATCTGTTTAACTGTTGGAAATCAAGCTGTCATCGCTTCTAATGAAGCCACGGGGAATATTGTAAAATGACACTATGCTCTGAATGAAAGACATAAAGTTCTGGTTTTCGTCGAAACGCGATTCCCTGAAATAAATAAAAGACTGAATTTTGTGACATTCCGCCACGAGTAAGTTGTACACAGTCTTTCACCCCTTCGGTAGCCGATGAAATTGTTTTCTAAGGCAAAGCTGTGTTCGATTTCGAATTTATTTTCGTTATTTATCCTCCGACTATTCTTGGAGGCTAACAAAGCGTAAATCAAGGCGTATCAGAGGAGGTGATCTAGTGTCTCTCAATAATTCACGCGGATTTCCGTCCATCCTGTTAGTAAACTTTTCGATTTTGCAGACAGAGGGTAAAACTAAGCTCTCGAAGAATGGAAAGAAAAACATGAGGTTCTTTGTTATCCTGTCGTGATCAACAAAAAACAAGGAGCAGTGTCTCTGGCTTTTCTACACAGGTTATTCGAGTAAAAATATATGTGTGCGAGTGTGCGAGCGATTGAGACTATAATAAAGTTATTTGATTTTGATTTGTAAAAACCGCCTGCCGCGAGAAAACGTGCCTCGCTTTTGCATTGAGCCGAGCACAACGAGTGTGTAACTGTGCGCCCCAAAATGTATCATTGTACAATCTCTACAGGAATGATGGTCACCACAGGTGTCCCAAACTCACGATTCGAGAAATCGCTCGAATAAATGATTTATGTAAGCGTATGAATGATTTATGTAAGCGTATGAGTGATTTATGTGAGCGCATCGAGTGGGACGTGACTACTTGAAGTGCGCGGTGTTGTGTTACAATTTAGGCCGTTGGAAATTTGAGCGCTCTATAAGACTTTGTATAGAGTTTAAAATAACGTGGAATAAAAGCGCTCGACGAAATAAAATTTTACCTTCTTTTCAATAAAATAAAGAAAATGTACTCACCTTTCTTGATTTCTGTTGTCCTTTTGGGCTATTTCATCGTTTTTGGGGGGTTTTGAGGTTTTTGTCGTAGCCTTCATAAGACGAAGTCAAGGCTGGACAGAGCCATTTCGAACGAGCCGTGCCGCGAGGCCGTTTTCTCGCCAAAATTCAAATCCGCGGCTTGATTTTCCCTTCCGACGTAAAGAAGGAAAGTTCATTTTTCTCCTCGTCTGGTCAGCTTGGAAAAAACTTCATCCTTTCCGCTCCAATTCGAACGATTTATGCATCACTACTGGAGCTTTCAGCTTTCCTGAGCACCTTGTTCCCGTCTTTTCGACTACGGCACAGTTGGAAATCAAACTTTGCGACCGCTCCAGCGTGACAACTGCGACTGACCGGACGGGTGCACAGTCAAAATTTCCCATTAAAAATCTTACTCTTTCCCCACGACCCCACGGGAGCATTTTGACGCCCCTTTGTGATGTAAGACCAATCGCGTGACAGATAAAGCGAAAACAGGAAAATCGAATTCAAAAACCGTTTCTTTGCGCTCGGAAATTGTTTGTAATCTACTCTTCATGCAATGGATATACATTATTTTCTGTTTAAATGAACACTAGTTGTCATTGTCATGCTTTGTCATGTTTTATTTGCTAAATGCGTCGGCCTGTTGTAATTATTGATGCTAGCACGCCGCAATGGAAATCCCTGGCTCGTTGTCATCTTGTGCATTAACGTTAGAAATTGCTTTTTTTATGCAGTTTTCACAGGAAGTCCCGGTAAATGCCCGGGTTGATGGTAAGCTGACGATTCTAAAGCCTCGTTGTTTGCGATTTATTATTATCTGAACGGTTTACATCAATTAAAGGTGAGAAAAATCGTCTCGCGAACTCATATCCGTTTCTTTGCGCCGTGTTTGTAATTACTCTGCGATGGATATACAGTATCTCACTTTATATATCGACATTAATTGCCATCATTTGTCTTTTTTCTATTTGGAAAATGCGTCGGTATATTGCCATTTTTGCCGCAAGTGCGATTGGTAATCCTTAGTTTGTTATCATTTTAAGCATCCAAAATAGAAATTGCTACTTTTTAATGAAGTTTTTCACAGGAACTTCACGGAAATGGTTAATTGTTTTGGTATTTCGACTGGCCGTTAGTTAGTAAGTTATGGCCTCTAGAAGCCACACTCACAATCTGTGCTTGACCCGGTGTTAAAACGCTCATTGTAGTGTTGACCCTTACATTTTTCGACTACAGCTGACAGCCATTAAATATAAATTAAAGACAAAATTTTCCCTGATCCGAAGTTTGTGTTCTGATTGCCACGAAATGTTTGAGTTTTAGTTTGCACCTAAATTTTTCTCACCTCTAATTGATGTAACCCGTTCTGATAACAATAGAGCTTTATGGGACATGGGGGCGGGAGACCGGGAGAAAAGGGGGCGGGAGGTGTACGGGAGGCGGGAGAAGAGGGGGCGGGAAGCAAAATTCCCAAGGTGGCGGGAGGCGGGAGAAAAAGGGAAAAATTACGCAACATTGCGCAATATTTCGCAATCGAAAAATTGCGAAGGGGCGGGAGCCAAAAAATACAGGGCGGGAACCGGGATTAAAGGGTACGGGAAGCGGGAGGTTTAAGCCCCCCTGTCCCCCCCCCCCCCCCCTACAACAGGCCGACGCATTTAGCAAATAAAACATGACAAAGCATGACAATGACAACTAGTGTTCATTTAAACAGAAAATAATGTATATCCATTGCATGAAGAGTAGATTACAAACAATTTCCGAGCGCAAAGAAACGGTTTTTGAATTCGATTTTCCTGTTTTCGCTTTATCTGTCACGCGATTGGTCTTACATCACAAGGGGCGTCAAAATGCTCCCGTGGGGTCGTGGGGAAAGAGTAAGATTTTTAATGGGAAATTTTGACTGTGCACCCGTCCGGTCAGTCGCAGTTGTCACGCTGGAGCGGTCGCAAAGTTTGATTTCCAACTGTGCCGTAGTCGAAAAGACGGGAACAAGGTGCTCAGGAAAGCTGAAAGCTCCAGTAGTGATGCATAAATCGTTCGAATTGGAGCGGAAAGGATGAAGTTTTTTCCAAGCTGACCAGACGAGGAGAAAAATGAACTTTCCTTCTTTACGTCGGAAGGGAAAATCAAGCCGCGGATTTGAATTTTGGCGAGAAAACGGCCTCGCGGCACGGCTCGTTCGAAATGGCTCTGTTCAGCCTTGACTTCGTCTTATGAAGGCTACGACAAAAACCTCAAAACCCCCCAAAAACGATGAAATAGCCCAAAAGGACAACAGAAATCAAGAAAGGTGAGTACATTTTCTTTATTTTATTGAAAAGAAGGTAAAATTTTATTTCGTCGAGCGCTTTTATTCCACGTTATTTTAAACTCCATACAAAGTCTTATAGAGCGCTCAAATTTCCAACGGCCTAAATTAAAACACAACACCGCGCACTTCAAGTAGTCACGTCCCACTCGATAAGCTTACATAAATCACTCATACGCTTTCATAAATCATTCATACGCTTACATAAATAATTTATTCGATCGATTTCTCGAATCGTGAGTTTGGGACGCCTGTGTGGTCACAAGCTGCGTTTATTCCTCGTCCTCTTCCCCAGTCTCCCCTCGTTTTTTCCCGCTCTTTAGCTCGCTTTCTTTTTCGCTCGCGCTCCACTATCTGAGCGCCTGGAACAGGCTACCTTCCAACTGATATAATTTTCTCACTATTTCGAAAAGTTCAGTTTTCAGTATCTTGTTTTTTTTTTATTTAATTTGCAATGTCTGCTATTTCTAGTTTCTCCGAAAGTTCTAAATACGTACAGAAACCCATCAACTGGTACGGGCAAAACTCGATTTGTGCTTGCTCAGCGTATGTCTGTATAAATATTCTCGCGTGAGTTTTAAAAGACTCAGTCAATGCGTCTGTGATTCTTGTCACCTTCTTCAGTTGCAAGTTTGAACCGCATTCTTAGATTTTATGAAAAATGTTTCGCTTCTACAAATCATTTTTAAACTGAATTAGACTACGGGAAGTCTCTCTTTCCGCTCTGACAGGGACAGTCGAGGAAAACGAGCAAGCGAGCGAGCGACCGCGAAATCGCTTGCGGGGTTGAAACGTGACGCGCGTGTCGAGCTGCTAGTGTAGTGAGACTATCCCTGAGCGGAAAGAGAGACTGCTCGAAAATGAGATCTAAATTTCGGCGCTCCCTTCGCGTCGCGTCGCCTCGAAATTTCGCGCGCGCGCGTGTGTGTATTTCGCCCACCCCACAATCGCCATCGCCAAAATTAGAGACTACTGGCAGTCTATGCTAGCGAAAGATGAGTCATCTTAAGAGCAGGGATGGTTGCTACCGTCACAAAAAAACAAATATTCTTCAACTGAGTTTCAACTCTTCCATATTTTTGCTTAAACGTTACTCTTGTGAGATCTGAGAAGACTCGTAATGTTACTCAGAGGGATTAGCCTGTATTAACTAAATTATGGACTGGCAAAATGGACATCGCAATAACTGAAATTTCAAATATCTTTCCATAAATCAGAGTTAGTAAGTGGCAAAAATACTGTCAACTTAGTGGACAGTCCTTCTAACAGAAGAGGTGCCTCTTCCATCGTCTGACTGGTTTAATAGACCGAAAAAGCAAAGCTGATTTCAAACAATACTGAATTCTTCTGATTCTTTCCTTAACATCTTACTGCAACCAAACCTTGTAAACAAATTAATGTGGATTAGCTAAAATTAATTTTAATAAATAAATTTGGTATCCAACTTGTCATACAATGCTGTTTTGCGTTTGTTCGGTCCACACAAATTCCCGCCGAAATTATAGACATTATAGTGCTTTATTGAGCACTGATCACTGATCACTGATCGGGGGCGTTCCTGCCTCTACGCGAAATACGCAAATGCGTACCAGAATTTCTCGCCTTTAATATGATATTTTTCTATTTGACGGCTTATAATATAGAAGAGGAAATTAGAACTCAAGTATAAGTAGATAAGGTAATGTTGTGCAATTTCAATATTGGCATTTTCTTCAACACACTTCATAGTACCGAGGAGTGCGCCCGGACGTATTATATTCTCTCTTCGTCTTGTACTTTCAAGTAAAACTGATATAAGTGCATGCAATTGTATAACAGGAGATACAAACACTGATGGAAAACGAAATTAGCTGTAGCCTATGTTATTATGCGAGAACGACAATACGATTGAAATAATAAATGTTTTTTCTGACTGTAATCATAATCTGTAACTATGTTTGTCTCCCTTCGGCTACGGGAAGGACCATTAGAAAAGGTATGGGGGGGGGGGAGGAGGGGGGGCGAGCAAAGTAGAAAAAAATTCATGCAACGGAAAATTGAGTGAAAAAATTCATACACATCGAGTAGCCCAGAAAAAAAGTTCCTGCATACGGAAAAAAATATATTCCTACAAGGGAAATGTTAACAAAAAAATTCGTGCAGCTCGAAAATCCCCCCCCCCCCCCACCTCAATAACTTTTCTAATAGTCCGTCCCTAAGTAACAATCTGACTTTGTGCGTACTGCCAAAAAATGTCTGGGAACGCCGCTGCTGATCGAAGCCGATCCAAAATAGTGGCGAGAAAAACCTGGCGTCGCGTTTGTGATTAGCAATGATTTATAGCTGTAATGAGTTGACGAAATCTCAAATGCAACCAAGCCATATCTGAGATAAATAACAACGCTGTTAAATTCAGAGAATTACAGATCGAACACGTGGGGTCGTCTCTCATATACCGGACATGTGGCTTTGTTCAGTTCTTGTAGCCCTCTAATATTTTCCCATGCCGACAAGACTACTGAGCTAGCAGCTACTTTATACCGGTAATGATTTTGCGCGGCTTACATACAGATTCAACTTAACAGAGTCCACTACGCAAGACTTTTGTAAAGGACATCAGGGAAGATTTTTCTAATCTTGTTCACTGTAATCTAGTTTGAATTTATCCCATTGTTTGATACAAAACGAAAACATGATGTCGATTCCCAGACTTCAAGTACAACGTCAATCTAATCACATCGCTTTTAGGCTTCGGAAACGAGTGCACTGACGGTATTGGAAGGAAAATAACCACTGAAATCAGCGTTTAACAACCATTTGTGACATCGCATCGTTTCTCAAGAAAATGAAACCAGAAACTGCAAGAAAACACTTCATTGATCCTTTTCGTTACTGGCATCTGGTGACAAATAATAATGTACAAAAGTCAACAGTCAAATACTGGTCGCATCCAACGAACAGACCAAGCGTCATTATTTTGTTTTTCGTCGCGTTTTTTTGTTGCTTACACCTTGAGCGGTCTCACCTTGCCGCAGATAAATTTTATAAATGAGTTTTTGGTTCGAATTTCCTATTCGAATTTCCTATTTCCTGTTTCCTATTTCCTATTTCCTATTTCCTATTTCCTATTTCCTGTTTCCTATTTCCTATTTCCTATTTCCTATAACCCATTTCCTATTTCCTGTTTCCTGTTTCCTATTTCCTATTTCCTATTTCCTGTTCGAATTTCCTATTTCGAGTTTTTGGTTCGAATTTCCAAAATTGTCTGGTGATGACTTCTGAATGATGCGTAACACTCCTCTATGGGAAAATCAAGTAACGTTTTATTATGACTTGATGACATGTATAAGTCTGTCCTTACGTCTCCACGGCTCTGGTTTACATTTGATGCAGTGACATTTCAATCAGGAAGCAGCTAATTATGACGCCTTGCAGTAAGCCCATTAGATACGCTTGAAAAACCCCTCACAAATTCTTAGAAAAGTTTTCTAAGAATTTGTATGGGACAACAGGAGGTACTTACAGTTCGCGCTTTCTCCGTCCTGTCATGAGAATGAACAAAAGACTTTGCAATTAAGATTTTTTCACAAGTTTTTTTTTAACAATAGCTTTCAAGAACAATAGCAATAGCAATTCGATTCAACTAACGAATCTGCATAAGGTGATATATATATTTTTTGAACTCGATTTCGCAAAATATCGTAATTTGTCAGTGTCTCGCAGATCAATTACTTGCCTCTGCCTTCGGCATCGGCAAATAATTGATCTGCTTGCCACTGACAAATCACAATATTTTGCTCAACCTCGTCCAATAATTGTTTAATATCGGTTTAATTTCATTTAAAATTACTCTAGTAGTTTCCACAAACTATAAATAGGTGTTTTTTGCCAAGGATGGGTAGGATGCATGGATAGGATTGCAACGTGAAAAAAATTGTCCCATTTTCCTCAAGTTTTTCCTTTGAGCCTTGGAAAATCGCTAAAAAATTAAGTATGGGTTGTTCTCCTTTCGAGATTTCGTGTACTACAGAAGGCACCTAGTTTTACTTTTAGCAGTTTTGACCCAAAAACGTAAAATCCATAGCCCCTTTGAGGTTACCGTTTGAAAGCGCCTAACGGGATTGCAAGCAACAAGTGTGAACAATAAATGGAAAAATAACTTGTCATGGTCGTGTTCGTTGCAGGCACTCAGTGGGTTTACTTCTATGGTTTGCAAAAGAATCCCGTGTTGACCTCCTCGCTGATTTTGGAGATCGCCAGCCATTATGAGTTTGTGCCTTCCCAAGTTGTTTTACGCTGGGCAATCCATGAGAATGTTACAGTCATTCCCAGGTCCAAGAATCCTCGTAATATTTACTTGAATTTCCGAGCATTGGACTTTGCACTCACTGATGAAGAAATCTTCTATTTTAACAACATCACTGATTTTGAATATCACCCGCTGGAAGTGAAGGTGTCCAAAGGAATGGGTAAGTCCTCACTGACTTTGATAACAGTATTGAGTTCATACCCACACCAAGACGGAGGAGGGGGACGGGGGGGCGGGCGGGAGACCGGGAGAAAAGGGGGCGGGAGGTGTACGGGATGCGGGAGAAGAGGGGGCGGGAAGCGGGAGAAAAAGGGGGAAATTACGCAACATTGCGCAATATTTCGCAATCAAAAAAAGCAGATAGGCGGGAGCCAACAAATACAGGGCAGAAACCGGGATTACAGGGTACGGGAAACGGGAGAAGACGTTAAAGCTCTAAAATGTAACTAGCTTTAGGGGCCGATTACATGAGGCGGGCTGGCCCGCTTAGCCGGACTGGCTCGGATTGCCGGGATCTCGGCACGTCTGTGAAGCACACTAAAAATCAACTTCGCGATTACATGGAAAAATTTCAGCCCGGCTAGCTGGGATCCCGGCATCGCGATGCCGGGATACCGGCTAGCCGGGATGAAAATTTACCATGTAATCGCGAATGCCGGGGCCAACACTTTCTCGTCACTAAATTTCGCTTCAGAACAAAATGGCTCACCAGAAGATCGATATTTCTCTTTCTATATAACACATAAAGGTTTATCAGACCATAAAGCTACGTAAAACTGAAAATAATACGCCAAAATAATGGATTAGCGAGAATAAAAACACGTGATTCATGCTTTCACACGACAGCTTCTAAATTTAGCCGCAGGCGGGCTGGCCCGCCTCATATAATACCAGGCTGAACAGTCATCTCGGCAGACAGAGCCAGCCCTTCTACCGAGCCAGTCCGGCTCGTGTAATCGGCCCCTTAGTGTCTCTCAAGACACAATCGTCATTCATCAGTAGCTTTCATGCAAGTCTGTGCAAGAGGCTGCCACCAAGAAAACGCCAGTGGTGGCAAATGTTATTTGCATACAGAGAATGTCTGAAATTTAAAAAAAAATGAAGTTTGAAAAATAACTATAAAAAGGCTACTAAGATATATTTAGTCCTGTTGTATTGGGTGTATAAGTGATATTGGAATCTTCAGCTTAGTAATCGAAAAATATTTTTAAGTGCCTTGCAATGATTACAAGATTCCAGCACGTTTCCTGTTGGGCGAGGAACTGTGTGCGATATGTTGCATACGATACTGTATACGATACAACGTATGTGATTCTGCATGCGATACTGTGTACGATACCTCATTCGATTCGTGCAGGTTGTTCAGATAAACACCCCGAGTGCAAAGAGTGGGCGGCATCTGGTGAATGCAGGGCCAACCCAGACTGGATGCTGGTGAACTGCCAAGAGAGCTGTGGATTGTGCGGTGAGTTGAATCACACTACTCGTTAGAATGTTTATTCGAGTGGCCGTCCAGTCTTTCGTAAAACGTAACCAAGATAGAGTGGTTTTCAGATGAGTGTCGATACTAGAGCGCTTTTCGGACGATCACAATTTACCGAATTATGATATGACTCCTGGGTTCAAACCATTTACAGTTTCAAATGAGTGTCGTAAAACCAAAACCACAGTAGATTCCCCAGCCAATCAGCCAATCACAACAAAAACAAATTACCCAATGAACCAATCAGAACTCGAAGCAAATACATGTAACCGGCGCCAAGCGCGGGAAAACGCGAGCGAGCAAGTCCCGATTGGTTTCACTTTTACTTCTGGTTGGTTTAGAAAGTGGCGCGAGATTTTTTAACCAATTACAGAGCGAAGTAAAGCAAAACCAAAGCAAAACGCGAATTACTTTCGACACTAAATTGAAAACCGCTCTAATTCACGTTTGCTTTGGTTTTGCTTTAGCTTGATCTCTGATTGGTTTAGAAAAAAACTTGCGCGACTTTTTTTAACCAATGAGAAGTAAAACCATATTTATCAATGGCTTGTTTGTCTTTCGCGTCTTCCCGTGCTTGGCGCCTGTTTCGGCCGACCCACCTGGCTGAAATTTTGTCGCAATGACATAACGAATTTCCGCCCGGGGCAGGGGCAGGAAAATTTGCAAGGAAGCGTTTTTACGTTGAAATCACAATCGGTGCACATATCCAAGTTCATGTTTCAGATTACGATTACACGCGTCTTTCAGCCCGTTTGGCCCGGTTGAAATTTCCAGCCCTGTTACAGTGTTCTCACCAGGATTTTGCCTTGGGGAGTCGCAGGGCTCCCTCTGCTGAAAAATAGGGGCCCTGTAAGAGTATTAGAGGGACAAAGTTACTCGCGGTCCGACGGACGTGGAAAAAATCTTTCGTGATATCTCAGCCTTCCATTTCATCAAAGCACGTTCAAATTGAAACTCCTTCTGCTGAAATTACCATCAGTGTGTCCAACCTCTCTGGTAGAAGCCTATTTCTCTGACAGTTTTTCAGGTTGTTTTTGAAGGCTAAAACCCCTTTCACAGTCTGCAGTATGAATGGGCAAAGTCAATGCCACAGCAGCAAGTTTAAGAAGCTTAGGAAATGAATCCTTGTGAAACTTGTAAATGATGCTCCAAAGAGTTCCCATGTTGTCACGGGGATATTTCTCTTGAAGAGCAAGGTGCTTGACAAGTGACCATTCATGCCTTGCTGCTTCAGATTCAAGAAACCTTCCTTCACCATCAGCAGGATTCCTATCAAAATGGGTTAGCAAGACCTCCAGTTCTTGATTTCCCCAGGCCTGGAGGTCGCTGCTTGGTACAAATGATAAAGGCCTCATTGCCAGCACACTACAAGCAGTTATGATGTCTTGAGTTTCCTTTGGGAAGCGTTTGTTCAAGTTATTTATCAGTTTAACAAGAAATTCCTCTTTGAGTTTTTGGAATCTTTCCCTTGATTATGAGCTTGCTGACAGCTTGTGAGATTTGAACTGGCAGGTCGGAGGACTCTCAATGCTGAACTTGACCTCATCTTCAAAGTTGCAGTTTGTGTGCAATGCAATGTACACTTATTATATTTGGGTTTAGTCTCTTTAACTTTCCTGCAACTCCTTCCTTGTTGCTACTCATAGCAGAGGCACCATCCCTTCCAAAACCAGTAACCGTGCTGATGGGTATTTTCCTTTCTTTCAGTGCTTTTAGAATAGCCTCTGTTACAGTTGCTGCCTTGCCATCCAATACATGAACATTGGTCCGGAAATGAGTAACTGGTTTGAAATCAGTTGAACTGATAAGTCTCATATACACCACAAGCATCTGAGTAACACTTATGTCAGTGCTTTCATCAGCCAGAATGCTGATGCAGCTTGACTGCTCTGTTTCTTTGTCAATGTCTTCTCTTATAACCTGAGCAATTGAATCTTGCAACTCGTTAGCAATAACATCAGTACGATATGTGGCATTAGCACCGCAGTGCAGTTCTTGAACATTGGGGCAGTCCAAAATTTCTAGAAATGAGAACAAACTCGAGTATTTGTGTGTAGAAATACCTTCTGTGCAATTGGCAAGCCAGTATATGCTCTTGAGGGCAACTTCGACTCCTTTTTCTTTCGCTTTTAGAGAAGATTCGATGGCCTTCGTAAAACTGCTTTCCATCGACTTGCCTAGTAATGCAGCCTGGTGATCAGAACTTGCAGCATGTCTACTCAAAGTGCTTGTTCGAAAATTTGAATTTCCTTGGGTAAATGCATTTGACTTCCTTGCCTGAACACAAATCTTGCATGTCATTATTTTCTTATCGGCATCATAGGCTAGCCATGTTTATTTCGACTGCCATGCACTCTGGAACACACGTTCTTTCTTCGATGGAACAGCTCCTTGATCTTTATTTGCTACGTTTTCCTCTTTATCGTCATCTTCACCAGAATTTCCATCATCTTGTAC
The DNA here is from genome assembly GCA_964030785.1 of Siderastrea siderea. Taxonomy (NCBI): domain Eukaryota; kingdom Metazoa; phylum Cnidaria; class Anthozoa; order Scleractinia; family Rhizangiidae; genus Siderastrea; species Siderastrea siderea. The sequence continues at coordinate 4,625,217 of OZ034967.1, forward strand.
TCTTTCCTCAAGCCTGGGTACTTTAGGACGAAAGAAGCAATCTAATTTTCGCTGTGCCATGGTGTAATCAGCTGTTCTTCGTCAACAAAAACCACGCGCTACGAATAATCTGAGCTCGCACTCCAAAAGGTCTGTTACATGAAGTACCTACCTGATCCAACATAGCGGACAAGATGTTTACGATTTGATAACGACGCTTACGCAAACCTTTACCACGTACGTGTGACCAACAAGGGCAAAGGCAATAAAATTAAAGGCTTTAAATCTTTTGATAAATGTTTTTATTCATTTGAACAAGCAAAATGCTGGGGCGTTCGATTGACCATTAAACTACTCATAAAGAAGTCTACTACTCAGAAAGTCCGTTTGACTCGAAGCTTGCTCCTGCGCCCTAACAGGCGCATCTTCTTGGCTTTTGGTGCGCCATCTCAAATTTTTTTTGCGGGAATCCCGCAAGGCCGCGGCCTGGTGAGAACACTGCTGTTAGCTCAATCTGGGCTGGAATTTTCAGCCCGGGCTGAAACTTTCTTCAGGTAATCACTAACTTCTTATTAGTCAAAAGAGGAATTTGTTCAGAAAGCTGGGTTGGAGTTTCAGCCTACCTAGCCGGGTTGAAATTCCCTGTGTAATTGGGGCCTAAAATTTGTAAAGTTAAAGTGCTAGACTAGGCGAAGCCTTCATTACTGATGTGACAAGTGTCACGCAGCTTATCAACTTTTCTGTTTAAAAGATGCAATCAATGCCTACATTGACTAAAACCCGTTTAAATGTTTTCTGGATGTTCGACTCATCAAAATATCACTTTTGCTCGTTGTTTTAGTTGATGAAGACCTGAGCGATTACTCACTAGCAGAGCTGCTTGTGTTTGTTGGGTCTGAAGACCACTACTTGTATGCTCTTGGAAGTAACGATGGGACTGTTGTGTGGAAGTTTAGAACTCTTGGAAAAATCATGTCTGCTGCAGCCTTCAGCCATGACGGGGACATGGTTTATTTCGGTTCCAACGATGGTAATGTGTACGCCCTTCGTGCGGCCGATGGCTCAGTAGTGTGGACGCACAAAACCGAAGGTGCCGTTGTGGCAAGCCCAAGAGTGAGTGTGAACGGTACAGTCTATATCGGGTCACACGACAAGCTGATGTATGCGTTGGAGGGTAAAACTGGGTCTGTTGTGTGGACAAGAAATCTTGGCTGTGCCATATGGGGTGCCGTTGCTATTGATAATGAAAGAGGGCTTCTCTTCACGGGTTGCGTGTCTGATAAATCAAACGCCTCCGACGCGGAGAGCACACCTCACATCTTTGCCTTGAACGCCAATTCAGGAGAAATTGTTTGGAAGTTCGAAAAGGCAGAAAGTGTTTACGGCTCGCCAGCTCTTGTTCCTGGAGGACAAACTGTGTTCTTTGCCTCCCTAGACCATAACATCTACGCTCTTGATCGTCAAACTGGCAAGCTGTATTGGACATGTGACACAGGCTCAGAGATGGAGTCGTCCCCAGTCGTTAGCCGGTTGGATGGTACACTGTTCGTGGGTTTGATAAAGGATAAACTGATTGCTGTGGACACCATGAGTGGTCCTTTGGCGGGAAAAATAAAGTGGACTGTGAATGCTGGCGGGGAGGTAGTGTCGTCACCTGTCATTACTGAGGATGGGAGGGTAAGTCACAATTGTCAAAGCCTCATGGTGCAACTTCAAAGTAGAATAAGTCGTGAATAGAGTTAGTTTTCAAAGTTCGCCCTTTCGTGATTTGATTCAAATCTAGGTGACTTTTGCTCTTCTGTTTGTAGTCCATGGTTAACAAATAGGAATAAGGAAAAGAAGGCTACATTTGGAAGAACGTATATCAGAACAAATGTGTATGTTACCCCTTAATTTAAATTTTCGTTGGCCAACAAGGAAAATGTTCGGCAAAAGTAACAAATAGTTGTTCCTTTTAGCATCGTGTCAATCACGAAATGTCCAGTTTTGTTAACGTGAAAGGTAACCAATTACTAAATGCCTCCAAAGGTAACAATATGTTATGACGTAACCGTATTAAGTCTGGTATTCCATAAATATGTATATAATTCGTAGATCCAAGCTCTTTTTGCGCTGACATGAACTACGTCATGTAAGTACCTAAAAAAGCAAATTACTCTGACGAGCACCCCCGTGCGATAAACGGCACGATAAGAAGCTTGGAAAACCAACAAAAAGTTGTCAATGAGGAACCCATTTGAGACATTCCATACGGCAAATTAGAATTTGGGGAAATATTAGCACTTTATTTCTTGACAAAAAGTTTTCTATGTTATTATCTTTTCTCGCATCACAGCTTTTCGTTGGATCAGGCGATGGCCGCATCTTGACACTCAACCAAACTGACGGTTCCCATATATGGTCTCCAACAACAGGTGATTACGTCGTGGCATCAGTGGCAGTATCACGTGACAATGTCGTGTATGCAGCTAGCTCTGATAAGTTCCTGTACGCGTTGCACGGTGGTGACGGGTCGGTTATTTGGAAGTTTGAAACTGGTGCTGCCATTGTGGCGTCTCCTGCCTTGTTTCCGGAGCATACAATGCCTGTTGGATAAACTTTCCCTGTGTAAAGCAGACAGCTAACGCCTTCTTAACCCATTTGTTCTTAACAGCGCCCAAAGTAAATATAAAATAACTTAATTTTAGTTTGTAAAATCATATATTTAAAGAAATCACAGGAAATTGCTACTCAGAAGCTTTTATTTGAATGGTCACACTTTAGGATTTCATCGGATTCCACAGACTCAAAACTAGAACTTCCCTTCGTAGCTCCTCCTTAAGACAGACCTCTCTATTACCCACTCTTCTTTGACCGCACCTCTCTAAGAAAATACTCCTCCAAGAAAAACACACCTCTCTCACTTGGACATAAGTTTGACGAACGTATTTTGGCTTCCACTTTCCTGCTGTCGCTTCCTATTTATGATAAGGAAAAATTTCGTATACTCAGAGAGTTGGTGAAACGTCATTTCCATTGGAAGTTATAATAAACCTTTCCCCGTTTTTTCTCCCGTGTTCTTGCTCCCCGTTCCCCTTCCCGTTTACGCCTACACAGGCTAGTAATACATAATCAGAAAACGGAATCATCCACATGCCTTGGTCGAGAAAAGCATGTAAACTAAGCAATCTTGTGAAGAATTATTTAAACTAATTTATTGAAAATGCAATGTTATATTTAACGGCGTGAATGTTAAACTAGTTACGAGTAACGATATTCTAGGAGAAAAAATAAATTACTTAATTTTTAATTCTCTTAAAAGGTGCTGTTTTCTTTTGCCTCATATCTAACATTCTCGTCCCCAGAGGCTGCGATCCTTGTGGATCCTTGTTGCGTATAATTTGCGTTCTCTTCTGTTGCAAAACACATAGCAGTGTTGTTCTAGCACTGGTTTCATTTGTTCTTGTTACCCTTTTCAGAACTCTAGCTAAGGCCCCTTTCAAACCTTCGAACTTTTCACTCTCCGAATCTAATGCGATCGAGGAAAGTTAATTGTTTTGCGTGCTAATTTGCATTAGACTCAGCACATGAAAAGTTCTATGTTTGAAACGGCGCTTGGTTTCTGTTTGCTTTAACGCATGTTTCGTTATTTTCGGTTCGCGTAAGTTTTGTCTTTCATTTTTATTACTTGTTTTAGAACTTCAGCTTACACATTAATTATTCTTTTCGTTATTGTCCCGTTCAGAACTTAAGCGTATAACTATTGTTATTTCCTTGAGTTCAACTTCCATCGTTTTTTCCTTGTTAGGAACTTGCGCTTTATTAACTTACATAACACGTTTATAAACACATATTAAAAATTTCTTACAAAGAATAAGTAAAAAATGACACAATATGAGAGTTGGGGTGACTTCGCTTGAAACCCTTGAAAGCTGTGACAATTTTTACGCTGATACAATTTGATATGTTTGGAAGCAATTAAGGAAACGAAGCACTAAAACACCACCCAAAGTTTGTTTGTCTTCAGTAAGTAATATGTTATTTTGGTAGAAATTTGGATATATTTTGTTTTAATGCTTTTGGGCTAATGCGTGGAAAATGGTTAAAATTTTGAAATATAGTTATTTGTGGACAACAGGTGTGAGTTAATAAAAAAAGGGTTGATGTGAAATTTAAGCTCAAGTTCAGGCTGTCACTTAAAACCCCTAAACATCCGTAGGTAGCTCTGCTAGCTCTGCATAATTTCCGCATGAATGAATTGGTCTTTCAAAATTGATCGCTTCGGATGTTAAAATACATATATCGATCGCTGGAAACTTTATAGGCGATTGCAGCGGTCCTATGGAGGCTGAGCTTAAACAGTTTTTTCGAAAAATACACAACTGCTACAGTTGCTGGTTTCACATGACTTGAGTACACAAAGTGCATAAATAAACGGCTGAGAACTAAAGAAAGTTGACAATTAGTTACGAAACTTGTTAAATACTGAGACTTCCTCCAAAGATATAATCACTTGGTGCTGTATTCCATTTCAGAACTTTTCAGGGTAAGCAAATGAATGTTTTTGAGCGGTTTCTAAGGCCCGACTGGAAAAACGTATATCAGAATAAGTGTGTATGTTACCCCTTAATTTAAATTTTCATTGGTTAAATTTAAATTTTCATTGGCCAAGGCTTTTAAAATTAATCGCTTCGGATGGTTAAAAACAAGTGCTCTGACAGCGGTCGAAACAATAGCGAGGCAATCATGTGGAAAGCGGGCTACATGTAATAATGATAATAATAATTGATACTTATATAGCGCAAATTAACATATAAATATGATCAAATGCGCTTTACAACTGAGAAATCAAAACATATCCATATGTTTGCAACGCGCGGGTGCCATGATTCCGGATATGATAGCTTAAAGCTTTTTTATGCGATCACAGCGGTCATATGGAGGCTAGGTTTAAATAGGTTCTTAAAAAATATACAATTGCTACGGTTGCTATATTCACGAATTAAGTACATAAAGTGTTTAAGTAAATGGCTGAGAACGAAAGAAAGTTGACAATTAGTTACGAAACTCGCTAAACAAATAATGAAACATAAGCTTTTTTCGATCTCTCCCGAACTCCCTCAAAAGATATAACGATTTGGTTTTCTATTCCATTTTAGAGCTGTTCAGGGCAAGCGAACGACGTTTTCGAGGGGTTTCCAAGGCACGGCTGCATTAACAAATTGATATTTGTAACACTGGCAGCAACCAAACATTCTAAGTTTTACGGTTTTCAGCCCCACTCCTCTCTGGCACAGCATCTCGGGGTTCAAAAGTGAATTATAACTGGAAAACGAAAGCCAAAGAATTCCTGTTTCTTAACATTATTTCTTACTTCCGTGTTCTCAAAATGAACTGATTAAAAAGTACCAACCATTTTCAATTCAGTTCTAAATCTCAAGTGGCTACGTTCCCACTTGAAGTCCATGATGAAGGCCCTAATGAATTCATGGAAATGTTGGTGGAGACAGAACGCAGTTTTCTCAGAATAGCTCTACATGTTAAAATTTTAACGAAAGCCTTTCTGTACGGCTTCAGCCTCCAGGCAAACACGAAAGGATTCATGCTAGAATTAGCCATTATCAAAATATAATTCAGATCTCTGGCCCAGTGAATAAAAAGACAATTACAGCTCCCGCAGAAACTTATGATGTAGATAAGAATCAACGAGGGTAGAAAACAGCTGATGAAGAGCGTTAACATGACCAGAAATGTTTTGGTGACTTTCTTCTCCCATTTGATCGTTCTCATCTTGACATGATTTTCATGTTCTGGGCCGGTATGGAGCGTATCCCAATGTTTAACTTGATTTTTAAAAGCTTTGAAGACTTTGATGTAAGTCAGGCAAAGCACTGCAAATGTGGCCACAACCGCTGTATTGGCGAAGAAAAACTGATACTTTAAATAGCCAACTTTGAAATACAGGAACGGGAACGCAATAGAGATGACCCAGAGTGCTAGCGAAATCACTGCGGTTCGTTGAGAATTTAACTTGGCTCTGTATTTCATAGGGTAGGTTATGGCAATGAATCTATCCACTGTAAGCAAAGCTAAGCTAAAAAGCGACGCTGTTGTAGATATGAATGAACAAACACGCCTGGCATCATCTCTGGGAAGAAGTTTAGGGCGTTCGCTCAAAGCCTCGCGAATGTAGAATTCCACTGACATAGGCAATGCAAAACAGCCCACTATCAAATCCGCTGCTGCTAGATTGGCCACAAGGAAGTTAAATGGCGATCGAAGATTGCGATTTGGATCAATAATTACAGCGAGAAGCACAAGGATGTTTCCAGTTATAGCTGTGACGGAGAGAATTGAACAGAATGTCGCTGAAGTGATGCTCAATGCTGTAGGTGCTGAGACATTCGTACATGGGTACAATCCGATCAAAGACATTGCTGTCTGCCGCAATGCTCGAAGATCAGTTGGCTCAGATTTCTCAGTCCTAACCAGATGAATCAGTAATTGTATCTCACAAAATTCTTATTAGCTCAGGTGGGCAGAACTGATTAAAGTGACAGAGGTCGTCAACCCGGGAGAAAATGAAATTTACTCTGCTGTAATAACGTAAGTAGACGGAGGTGTTATTGGATAATCATGACCTATATTGTTTCTAGGATACGCGATCTATAAATACTCAACTGGAGTGGACTGCTGGACTGCTAAAGATGGTAAAAAGCAAAGGCAAGGTTGCATAATGAGATGCAAATTTCTGTTCTTTTCTCGTCTTCCGGTTGATGCGAGTACATTTTCCCCTTTCTCCCGTACGGTCCACTCAGCTAAATAATTCACTATTGACGTAACAACTGAAGTTTCTACCCGACTGAGTGTATATTTAGTTAGCTACCCCTGAGATTCCTGGAGCGTTTACAATCGTGTTCATTTCTTAAAAAAATAAAACATTTTTCGCTCCCGCAGAGGGTCATTTCAAAACACTATATTCTAAGCTTTTGCTTTCTCTCCATTGAAAAGGTTTACCAGTTTTATTACTTTGATTTTGCCTGTGGTATTGAATAATTTTGATATTGTTCTGGTAATTCGTGATAATCATTGATAATCAACGTCGTGGAGCCCTTTACATGTGATATCGAAGCGACAGAGATTCCTAATCGTGCACACGACCCCTGGATGCGAGAAATTGTGAGTTCTGATTGGTTTTCAGTCAGCCATATCGTAGAATATGGTAGAATAAATACTTCTTTCAGGTTCTGAATCAGCTGTCACAGCGTGAAGGCAATTCGACAATAAACTTCATCTTTTTTCCGTCCAAAATATATTTTCTTCCTTCACGTACCTTTCTTTTATATTAAGTTCTGTATTTGTTGAATTTAATTCAGTGATAGTTTAAATTTGTTCCTGCTGTCGTCACAAAATGTGTTGTCTTTATGTCAAGTACCTCTCGGGTTAACTTCCTCCGTCAGGATATTTGGGTCTCTTTTGCGTTTATTTGCTCTTGCTGACGAAAGACTTTTCTCTTCCATTTGCTTTCCGTTTAAACAGAAACTATGTCCTCTTTAGATACTCTGTTGAAAGACAAATTCACGATAATTCAAGAAATTACTATTTTAGTATCGCAACAAAAAAAAAAACACCTGTTCTATTGAGATTTCGCAATAGTTCCACTTTTTCATTTGAAAACACGTTATTTTGTGCGTTTTCGCCAATCTTCCACACCTAAATGATTGGAAACGCTGATGAAAACGGAGCCTTTTCGAGAACGGATTCAAAAGTGGAGACTTTTACAACAGCGCATCGTTTTATTGTGCAAGGCTGATCCATTGTCTTGCTGTGTATGATACTGAGAGGCGAAAACGGGTCTAAACGTATGCGCTTGTGTGGGCGCAAAAATTTTTATTACTTTTTGGCAAGATAAATCCGGTGTGTTTTTTGCAAAAATTAGTTCCGTCTTCGAACGCGCACTCGATTTTAAACTACCGAGGATTTTGAAGTGTTTTCAGAAAGATTTGATCCCATCTTTTAAGAGGGTTCAGTGTGACAGCCGGACAAGAACCCATATGAGACGTCATATAATGTCGGCATAGCACTCAAAAACTGTTTGGCTTCTATCCGATTCATTGAAATATCAGTGGCAACAAGTCGTGCACTACAATCGCCTTGATATCGCTGTCTGTTTACAAGCGCAAAAAAATTCGCATCAAGTCAGATGCAAATGTTGTCGTTATCTTATTTCTGTCTTCTCAGGGTTGTCTCAAAAGTTTGGAGTAGGCGTCAAGACTGTAAGTGTCTTAGGGATTACCTATTATTAGCGACTACTTAATTTAGCGAGTTTTCCTCTTGAAGATTTGACGACTACTTTGTTAAGTGATTTTTGACATTTTTGAACAATTTTCAAATATTAAAATTGGCGAGCACTTTGATAAGCGATCTTACATGAGATCGCTACATTAGTTAAATTCCGCAGTCGCTAATAATAGTAACCTTCAGTTAGTTTCCATAGAAATTTTGCTGCGGCGTAGTTGGTGGAGTGAACAACCTCAATTTGATAAAAAGATCAAAAACAAATTACGTTTCGAGCGTTATCTGTTCGTCAGAACCAACATCATACTGCTTAATCCTTCGCTCTGACGAAGGGTCAACGCTCAAAACGTCAGCCTTTCAATCTCTTTACGGTAGCCAATTTGAGGCCGATCTTTGTTCAAACGTCGGCAGTGTTAGATCTCTGCGGTATCACAAAAATCCGTCGACAATTTCATTAAGCTTGGAAAACCAAACATGCGATAAATTGAAAGAGAATTTCTCATTTCTCGGCCTGCGGCCTCCTGGCATTCTATCTTTGCTCGGGACACTATATCCCATAGAACACTCGCGTTCATTGTCTAACCCTTACTTAGACTGCGAGTAGTCTCTAATTTTGGCGCTGGCGATTGTGGGGCGGACAAAATACACACGCGCGCGCGAAATTTCGAGGAGACGCTTCGCGTCGCGTCTCCTCGAACTTTCGCGCGCACGTGTGTATCTCGCCGCCCCACAATCGCCATCGCCAAAATGAGAGACTACTCGCAGTCTAAACTTTCATTGACGTAACCAACGACGTCAGAAACGATCGCCGGGTATCAACTCAGTTGATATCAAACTGGAGTGTCTCGGGTATTGTCGGAGTAGGTGGACGAGTTTGACGTCTGTTCCCGGGGCGTTCACCACCTATATTTTGCTAGCATTCCTTTTTGAAGGAAAAAGATAAAAGGCCTAAGACTAAAAGAGAAACCTCAAAAATAGTGGCTGCAGATGGCTAGGGCGGAAATGGATTGCAACGAGAAAAAACCAGGGCCAATTTTCTCAAGTTCTTCCCCGCTGTCTTCAAAAAGTCGCTAAAAACTGATCATGGTTTGTTGTTCTTTTGTGAAGATCAATCGATATCCTGCTCCTAGCTGAAGTTCAGGGAGCATTTCGTGAAAGACAGAAATGACTTTGCTCTAATTTTCCACAGTTTGGACCTAAACACGCAAAAATCTCCCATGACGTAGCTCGGCTACACAAGAGGAGGCTAATCCCTGCGACTAATCCCGGGGACCAAGTCCCTTTCGTGTGAACTTTCCATTTTCGTTAAAAAATCTAGTCGTGAGGCTAACCTTTAGTTCCTGTTATTTGTCCGTTTAGACTGTGCTTTTTTCCCCTTGTGTGTACTGCTTGTGCGAATAGCCTCTGCTACTGAGAAAATCAACCAATAAAAGACCAAATCGGGGCTGTCTCCACGATTAGGTCCCCTCGTGTAAACACTACAGCTGGCGTACCTCTGCAGCCAGTCCCTTGATGGGTGCCATGCGTGCGACTTGTCCCTATAACAAACGTAGTTCTTTTCGGCTCGTCTCCTCGTGTGCGCTGACCTTATCAGTAGTCACACTATCAATCCTCCAGTTCCCGTTTGGCCATTTGCTTCAGTTGAAGATCCTGTTAGTTGCATTTTTCGCGCACACAACACTTTTCCTTACGTCCCAGAGCAAATAAAAAATAGGCCCGCAATACGTGCATGTGTCCACTGCACGGGTGGGAAAAGACATTACACCAGATGGACCAAAGGGTCCTTTGATTATTGGTATGAAAAGAAATACGTGGCGGGTAAGGTTGGGGGCTGGATAGGGAATGGGGGGGGGGGGGCTTGCTGTAAAAATGTCTCAGAATTGCTACAAAATTTCGGCCCTCTGGGCTTTATATTTTTTGGCAAAAATGGGGACCTGGGCCCTGTCCATAGATGCACCACTGTGAAGAGAACAGGTTACAGTTGAATAAGTATTCTGGCCAAAAAGTGATTCATATTTCACGTTTGCTCGCATACATTAATAAAATGTTAGACGCATGCTGTAAAAAGAATGGTGAACAGTGTTAAGAAAAAAGGAATAACTTTAAAAATTCCCCATATTCATGAAGTTCAAGCTACTTTCTATACATAATGTACACTCTTCATTTTGGCCTAATAGTATTATTCAGAATATACACAACACAATATAAACTTTAAAATTACATGAATTGTCATAGAAAGAAGTTAATAAAAAATAAGAACGTTCAGAATGGCCCTGGGTATCAATAATAGTAAAAATAATTGGAGTATGAAAATAAAATTTACGGCATTTAAAAAAATGTAAACTGTATTTGCCTTAACTAAGTGCCCTCCCTTGGGAATGATTTACAATTGTTTTGACTGTAATGTCAGGCTATAAAAATAACAAATACTGATATTTAACCAAGGAACCCAACTTGCCACTTTACAGTGGGGCCCTCCAAACAATAAAAATAGAGAAATGCAATTATTCGAATATAAATCTTTAAAAAAAAACTCCCTCAAACTAAATACAGTTGAACCTCCCGTAAGCGACCACCCAAAATGTCAAGGCTAAGTGGTCACTCATGGGAGGTGGACACTTTCCAGAGTATTACCAGTATTACAAAAAATAAAAAATAGCAGGTGGTCACTTACTGGAGGTTATAAACAATAGAAAATTTTGACCTGTTGGCCACTTACGGGAGATGGTCGCCTACGATAGGTTCCAGCTATTTTAATGGTGATTTGACTGAGAACATTTTGGTATTTTGGCAAAGTGGTTGCTGCTGGAAGGTGGTCACACAGGGAGGTTCAAATATATTATAACAAAAAAAAATAGCAGGCACACAAAAGGGAATATTAATTTTTTTCAAAATAATACTTAAAAACAATTTTTAACTAAGTCTAACTTAAAAGAGTAGCTCCTTTGGTTATTAAAAATAATTGAATTTTGGATTGACTTCCAGTCTTTGGCAACTTCAAATGTGAATTTATCATTTCTTCAAATTTGACTAAGGTCAAATTATGTAAGGTAACTTTGCTCTTACTTCTTGTCAATATTTGATACTGGGCTATTTAAATGTAATTTACATCGTTACAACATTAAAAGCACAAATACCAAGTTAATTTGACTTAAAACTAATCCAGGATTAACTGTGACAATTATAAGAAAATTATAGTGTTAGCGAAGTTGGCTATCAACTCAGCTTATCTGCTTCCAAAGTGACTGTTTCCTCATATTTCTGTATAGTGCCATCAGCAAAACTGTTCGCTGCTTCTTAATTTGATGATCATCTGAATTGCTTCTTCTATTTGAGGATCCATTTCATGTTGATAGGCATTAAGAAGGTGTAGCCTGTACACATTAAGAGTTTTTCTGTGCTCATTTTCTGTTACTTTCAATTGATGTTTAAGTTGCTTTACTTCTGCGGCCAGATGGTGCTCAGTTTCATTTTCAGTTAAATTTGATGATTTGTTCTTATGAAGCTTGCATTGTGGACATGGTCCTTTTTCGTTGGCTGCCCTTTGTAGAGATTCATTTGCTATCTTCAACTCTTCCAATTCCTCCATCAGCTTGAAAATTTCATCTTCATTAGATTCCTTGAGCTGCTGATAAACTGTAAGTGGAATAGTAGGGATATCAGTATGAGAATCTAAAAAGTCTCCATTTACTTCTGAATGCTGCTTTAGTTGCTCTCTGAGAGTTTCATTCTCAAGTTTGAGAGTTGTGATCTGACCATGCAATGAGATTAGCTGCCCTGATTGGCTATGTTTGGAAAGTTTATCGATGTTTACCCCTGGTAAATCAATGTCTTCATCATTTTCACTGGAATTAAAATCAGCTACATCGTCATCCTGGTACGAGGCCACTTGAGCCTTAAGAGTTGCTATTTCATCCTCTGCATCATTTCTGTACTCTTTCTCCTTTGTTAAACTTTCTGTAAGGTTCTTGACCTCTTTTTCAAGCTCCTCTATTTTTTTCTCTTTCTCTTCCAATATTTGTTCTTCAACATTTCCATTTACATGGTTGTTCATTACCGGTGCCTCAGAGTTCTTTGACTCTTGTTGTGCTTCAAGGCCGCGAAGCCTTTCTAGTGTTTTGTGATATTGAACTCTCAATTTATTTAATTCCTGATTAAGCATCTCATTTTCCTCTTCCAACTCCTTGATATCATCTGACAAATCTTGATTTCCTGCTCTAGAAGATGACAAAGTTGTTGAAGCTTTTGATGAAAAGGATTCCTGTGCTGACAAGCTGCCATTGTTTACTGTGCGTGGAATCCAAGTTGCACTTGATATTGTTCTATCGTGCAATAAATTAGATATGTCACCTTCTGACTCGTCAGGACTGCTAAATTCTGATACAGCTTCTCCAGCTGGAGCACTGGTCTCGTCTTCCTTTTCAGTATCCTCTGATGATTCACCCGCATCCCAGTTGGCGACAGATGGAGCACTGTGTATCAGATCAATAATTTCTTGGTAACCACACAATCGTGCATAATCCTCAGCTGTATGATCATTACTGTCTGTCAGCTGCGGATTCGCACCTCTCTTCAGCAGCATCTCTACACTCTTGGAAAGTCCAAGTAATGACGCATACATCAGTGCAGTCTTTTTGGAATTATCAGCTATATTAACCTTAGCCCCTCTCTCTAGTAGTAGTTTGACAACATCTTCATGAGCACCCTGTATTGCCATCAGCAGAGGGGTTCTACCATCCTTATCTTTCCCGTTTAATGGTGCACTGTTGTTGACAAGAAGTTCAGTGCACTCCATATGGCCTTTGGCAGCTGCATGATGAAGTGCAGTCATTTTTCTGCCATCTTGAGTTCCAATGTGAACCTTGTACTTTAAGATTCTCTTCACGCATCCTGTGTTCCCTGACTGCGCTGCCACGTGAAGAGGACTGCAACCTGACTTGTCTAAAAATGAAAGGTCAGGCTGTTCTTCCAATAATACGTCCAGACACTCAATATTTCCATTCAAACATGCTGTATGAAGAGCTGTTGTTCCATTTGGGTCCACCTTAATGGCTGATGTTCCTTTTTTGCCCAGAGTGACCCTGAGTTTCTCCACATCTCCATTCTTCACACATTCAATAAGACGCTCATCATATTTTGTCCAGTCAACTACACTATGATGATTAACTTCAAGATCTGTTGAAGAACTTCGTTTCACCAACTTGCCCTTTATCTTCTTCATCCCCAAATTCCATTGATGAGTTGGAGCTTCCAAAGAGATTGTACTTCATTAAATTATATGGTCACACAAGTTGATCAAAACATTTCCCTGTTGTCAGAGATAGAGAGAAAAGTTACTTTGTTTTGAAATCCAAAATTAGTAGATATAACAATTACAATAACAACAGCAACACAATAATTGTATAGCGCTATAACCACTAATTGTCCACAGCATTTGACAAATCTTAAAACAGTGTACACGAGCTTAACTGGGTTACCGTAATCGAACACGAAAGTACTTCACTTACAAACCCTTGATAAACTGCAGGATAATTACAAGCAAACAATCTCAAAAACACCTAAAATATAACAGTTATTGAACTCAAGCCTGTCTCTCTTATAGTACGTACACATTGATAGATCAACATTCAACAGCAAATAAACAATTAAAGCTTGCATCTGTCACGCTCGCATTCCGACGCCACAATATTTTAAATGGAATCATTCCATTGCAGTTGAACGGTGACCGTGCATTTTTTGCCTCCATCACGCGATCAAACCATCGTACATTACTTCGTTGAAAATTATTTTTGTATCTTTGACTGCTACTGAGTGCGCTCGTTGTAATCTCACGCGAGTGAGGTCTGGTTATTGAATTTGATCACTGATTCGGTTGATCGAAAGTTCCGGATTCGGTTCAGTTAGCAACGCCACGACTGTGTAAAGATTCTATAAAATACATTTAGTTCTATCCTTCCAAATGAAAAAGTAGGAATAAGTTACTTGTCTCTTACCTGCAGAAGATGATGGCGCCGAAAATGAGGATTAAAAAGGTGGTAAACAAATAACGATTAGCCTCATAATCCGTCACCATAAACAATTGCCCACCACTTTGCTTCCAACAATTCCAAGCAGCCGCCAAGCAACAAGACACCTTAGGAACAATACTTGGAGTAAAGAGCGAAACCAAAACTTGAGCCCACAACAATCAACACTGACTAAAACAAGATGGCGTCCTCTGGAGACAACGCTAGAGTAAAGGTTTGATCTTTTTTTGGGGGGGGTGAAGAATTGTCGTTTTTCGTTTCTTGTAATCTAAAACAATGTTCTACGTTGCTCTTTGAAGGGTGTTACAATCATCAAACCAGTAATTTTTGGAAATGTATCGCATTACTTTGGAAAGAAACGAGAAAGTGACGGTCACACTCACGGCTGGACAGTTTTTCTTCGGCCTTTCAAAAACGAGGTTAGATTACTTTATGTCTTGCTGTTGCCTTTTAGCTTTGGATTCATAATTAAGTAACTCGATTTCAGCGTTTTACCGGGACATTTTGTCATATGGCTTTGTTAACTCTCAGCAAATTGACCCGATCTTAGTGATCTATGTTCAAAACTTGATAAAGGCACTGGGCTAACATCTCATTTGCGTGTTATTGAATAAGAATGGGCTTTTTTCTTTTTATAAGTCTCTTTCTACAAAACGTTCGGAGATATGTAAATAAGCGGTCGGGTGTTCTAAAATTGCTCCTTTTATTGTTTATCCATGGCACAACCTTGGCTAGAATGTATGAGACACTTGCATTTCATCCCCTCTCCCCTTCACAATGTTGAAAACCCTGTGGTTCTAGCAACCACGCACCTTTTTTCTACCATAATTGCATGAGCTCGAGGTGGGAAGGGATGCAGGTAGTAGCTTAATATAATAGTTATTATTAAGAAAACAATTTTGCAGGATGAGAAACTTAAGAATCAGACAAAACATTCATAAAGGTTGTTAAAAAGCATAAAATGGTGGCCCTGACAAACAGTGGATCCAACACTTCTAAAACTCCCAATTAGGCCAATATCAATTGAAGGGCCCGGTGGAAAAAGGGCGTAAGTGACGATTTGTGGTTAAAATCGAAATTGCTCCTATTTAGCTGAACATTGGCACACAGGCTGGTTTTCATGTGAGGAACACTGTTGCGCACTTATTTCTTGACCTGAGATCTAAAATTTGAAGAATTAGCGTATTACTTTTGCGTGAAAAGTGTTGTTGAACTGAACTCGCTCAAGTGATGCGTGAAAGATTTCTTTTGTTCTCTGGCTGAACTGAAACAAAGGAATTCAACCTAGAATCCGCGGTCCTGTTGTTTTCTTTGTGTCAGTTTTAAGCAAAAGTAATACGCTAATTCTTCAAATTTTAGACCTCAGGTCAAGAAATAAGTGCGCAACGGCGTTCCTCACATGAAAACCAGCCTGTGTGCCTGTATTCAGCTAAATAGGAGCAATTTTGATTTTAACCTCAAATCGTCACTTACGCCCTTTTTCCACTGGGCCCTTCAATTATTAATCTTTCTACCATATTAAATTAATTAAAATGTCCAATTTATGTTGAAGCATGTGCCCTCACAGCAATGTTCCAAGTGAGAGTGTTCTCTCACTACCATTATCAATACAAAGAAGACCCTGGGAATGAAATTGAGTAACCTGCGATCAGGCCGTCTAGTTTTGTTTCGCTTGGTGAAACATTCAGGCCCGGGAAGGGTAAACGAAAGATAGAGCCTGATACAATCCTTCTACGGAACATCTGCCGCCCACTTTTTTGATTGATTGACATTCAACAAAACAGCCAATCAAAATTTCTTCTGCTTGCATGTTCCTCGGTATGCAAATTAACGGCATTCGCAAAAAGTCCGCAAATGTTGGCAAAAATAAGAAAATCGCAGGCTATGATAAATCTTGGCACTAGCAGTAAAATACCTTGGGAAATTAAGAGAAATACCTTCAGTTTCATTCTTTAGAATAAAGATATCAATAAAACCATTTATAAACAAACGAGTTTTTTGTAATTTAAATTAGTTCAAGGAGTGATAAATATTTGAGATTACCAGCGAATTTTATCTCTAAACAGCAGCCAATTTTAAAACGAAGAATATTTAGTATAAACCTAGTCAGATCCTTTGTAATCAATGTCAGAGATCAATAAAACGACATTAGTAACACTGAATGAATAAACTGAAAGTCTTTATTACTTAGGTAAAAACAGATACAGCATCTCACTGAGTGCGGCTCTCGCTAAACAACAGTTTACCGTTAAGTTTACCGAATTATCGGTTGACTTGTTGATCACTCTTTTGCGAAAGATACTAGTCCCTCTGCTGTTCGTTTTGTTTTGTAAAATGTGGAAACAACCACCACTCTGTTTATATTTTTAATACTAGCTGAAAGCCTTCAAATGAAAATTTCGAGACACAATGCGATAAAACAGGATACGTACTTGATCACTGTTGTTGCACTTCTCTGCTCCAAGTAAGAGACACCTTACGTCAAACCGGATGCCATTCTCAGGAGAGAAAGAAATCATGACAATTCCTAGAATGACGAGAATATCTTTGAGCAACACATTTACCTCGGCAGACTTGTTCCTTGGCGATGGCGGTCGGATCAAAACTGTGAGTGAGTCTCGTAGACAATTTACTTCCGTTGACAGCTCTATTGTTAAAGGGCCAATCAGATTGTGAGATTCCCGCGGTCAAAATTGGCCGCCGGCACAAGGTCCTGTGAGAGATTGTATCAGGTCCAATATTAGCAAGCAATCATCGTATAAACTATTAAGAGAATATAAGAGCGATGCCAAATTTCGGCCTGATCACAGGTTAGAAATTGAGAAAAGTAATTAATTTTGTTAATTCGGAAAAATGTTGTATTATTTCAACAACAGAGTTCTTCTGTCAAAGGCACTATCATGTGATAGGTTGCTTGAGGAAATCTAATAATAATAATAATAAATTTGATGTTCACGACAAACATTAGCCTGAGAAATCAATGTAGTTTGAGGGCTTATATGAAGGGCCTGAGACAGAAGGACTCTATTGTTTTTATTGTACAATGCTAAATTTTGAGTAAAAATTGCCAAAACCGGGCACTATGCACTGATAGGTGCCCGCTGAGGAGAGTCACACTATCATGTCACGTGATCGATTTCGACCAATGGGAGCATGCCAAAATTTAGCGTTGTACTATAAATAACTGTAGCCAAGTATTCCAAAATGTACTCATCCAAGATATGTGAGATCTACAATACAGTATTACACTGTGTATGACTATAATTTGTTCAATTGTGCATTCTCTGTAGGACATGTCGAGTTATGTGAAGAAAGTTCACTTTAAACTTCATGAAAGCTATGCCAATCCTCTGAGAGGTAAGAAATCTATGAACTGAAAATAAGAAATATACACATAAATTTTGGATCCTATGAAAGAAACCTGATTTCTTTTGATTCAATATGACAGGATCAAGTACCAATTTCTTCACTGAAATCCTTGGATGTGATTCATTGGTTTTCAAGCACTTTTTTTTCTTTTATTGGTCTATTTTTACTTCCTCTGGGAAACCATATTTACCACCATGAAGCATTTTCAAGGGAAAGACTCTCTTAAAAATTAGACCTACCTGCTTTTATGTGGATGAATAAAATTAATCATATGCATTAAGTTTACTAATTTTAGTGACAACTTATTTGAGAATTTATTTAGCACATTTAGCAGTGGCATGAAAAATTGTTAATTTAGATACTCGCTACTTTTAAAGCATGGTTTTAAAACGATTAAAAGTGTTTAAAAAGTAATGTAAAGAAGTAGAAATTTCTAAAATTTTTAGTCACTAAACCTTCAAGGGGAAATATCACTGATGAAATTTAACAAAATCAAACAGTCGTGTACTTATTTCCAAATTGATCAATCAAGAGGATGTGTAAAAATTGTCCTGTGTGCAGCATGCTCTCTTTTAAAAGCCTGCATGTAGACTGTATTAATCTCTATTTTTTTTGCAGTGGTGACAAAACCTCCATATGAAGTGAATGAATCAGGGTGGGGAGAATTTGAAATACAGATCAAGATCTTCTTCATGGATCCTGCCGAGAGACCGGTTAGCTCATGAGTTTAGTTGCACACAGATGCCCTCAAGCTCATATCACACACTCTTCCCCACAAATGTCTGCTTGAAAGACCTTTGAATTATTTCAATCTCTCAAGTGAAGATTCATGAGGGACAAATGCAATTTAAGGTGGCTCCACAGAGTTTTATGACCGTGCACATGCTAATGACGTGAGCTTTGGTAACCTGTGCACATGAGCCGAGAGGCTCGAGTTCATGTGAAAAAGTGAAAAGTTAACAGCGTAGCCCAAATTTTATCCCTCAAACAGCTGTCTGCATCAAATTCTCAATGAAGAAATCCGCTCGTTCTCAATTTTGTGCATGCTTAAAAAGCAATCTTGGCGAATTCCAAGTGTTGTCGTGTTGTAGTGTTGTCTGGCAAAAATAGAAACTTTTCCTCTGGATTTTCCCAAGTTTCCTTTGGTGAAATTCAGTAAAATTTGGCAGAGACATTAGACTAATAAATGGTTTGGCTCTACTTAGGGCTTAATTGGCAAGGAATTTCATAAGAACAATTTTTATCTAGAAGCAAACAACAGAAAATTGCAAAAAGTGAAAAACCTGCAACCCCTACTGTTTTCAGTCTTAAAAGTTTCGTCTGGCTAAATTACAGAAACTGCGAAAATTTTGGAAGATTTTACCAAAGAAAATTGAAGAAAATTAAAATCAAAGCCATATACAATTTGAAAAGACCTGGAGTTTGGGTACATTTATTTCAACTCTATAAGTCATTATTTTAACGGTAATGGTTGTAGAACATATTTTTGTTCTTGTTTGTTACATTTTGTTACTTTTGAGTGAGCTAGAAGAAAGAAGAATGAGAAAATTCGCTTTTATAAGACAACACTCGCACGCGCCACACCACTGATAATACAATACAATACAATAGTTTATTTACCCATGTAACACTGAGGAGCTTACAAAAACTCATTAAAATGTGTGCGTGCACAATAAGCTATATACTATATACAAACAAACAAGCAATAAAACTATAATACATTGACTCTTAATAACGAACTAACTACCCCTCCCAAGAATGGTTAAACCCTTAAGAATGATGTATATGTAGATTTAGAAAAAAAAGTTAAATATACAAATAAATCATACATCTAAGAATACTTGAACATATAGTCTCGCATGGCTTTTTTAAACTTGTCGATTCCTTCAAACTCCCTTATTTTCACAGGCAAAGAGTTCCACAGGTTGGCAACAATATAAGAGAAGGATTTGTGTACCCATTCTAAATTAAAATTCGGTAAAACTGATTTAGTTCCTATACCCCTTAGATTATGTTGAGTGCACAGAATGTTGGCTGGGACATGAACTTATCTCTTGCTTAAATAGCAAAATATTTAGCTTTTATTCACTTTTATTTACTTCTCTCAATTTGTTTTCAGAAAATTGAGAATTTTGCCATGTTCTAGATATGACATGCTGTCTTTAACATATGTTAATTTCCGTTTAACAGCAATGTTAATTTTATTCAAGCCCAATTTTTCAGGCTTTCTTTTTTGCAACTGCTAAGTTGCATTCATAACTGCAATATTCTTTCATGTATTATATTGACCCGGGGTTCATTGTTAGTACGACATTTCATGTACTTCACTTCCATTAATTTCCATCAAATTTCCATTAATTTCCATTTAGAAAAAGCTACAATAACTTTTGATCTAAAGGACAAGGGATAGGACAACCTCGTTCACAGGGTCTCTCTTCTTCCCTTCCTAGAAGAGAGTGCCTGGGAACGAGGTTGGGGAAAGGAAAGGATGTGGGAAAGGGTGGTTACTATATTAGCATATATTTTGCTCCTAGTTTCTCATAGCTGTATAGTCCACCTGTGGGCAACTGTAACTTAGCATGTACTTTCACTTTCAGACTAGTCTGTTGTGTTCTGCAGGTCACATTGTATCATCTTTTGAAGCTTTTCCAAACAGAATCAGCTCTGGCTTCTGGAAAGAAAGATTTGGTTTCTGAATTCTATGATGAAGTTGTAAGTAGAAACAGCTGTTAGAAAGCATTCCTGTTAACCTTACAGGGTAACTGCTTATCGTGTGCCCATTGTAAGCCTGAGGTGAATCTGACATATTTCAAGGCATTTATACTTGACTTCCTATTTCACTTAAAAGTCATATTTGCACCATTCTTTTCTAGCAAAGAATCAACACAAGTAATTCATCTGTGTAACAGATACAAGTTAGAGTTAATTGCCTGCACCTGCAGTGTGCCAACTAGGCCTGTGGACAAACTTAATTCCCGAAAGCATGCCCTGACACAAATAATTAACTACTAAATTTAAGGCCCCTTGCAGAAGAAAACATGTCAAATGCGTGTCGAGCCAAAGAAATTACACTTGAGGGGGGAGACCCTTAACTACAGATCTGACATTGTTGCTGAGGGATTTTTGTGGATGGTATTTTGTAATATGCTGTTTGGCAGCGTTTTGTGCCGCTAGATTGGTGAAATGTATGAGAATGAACATCTGAGTTTTAAAAATGGACATTGCGCGCATGTAGCTAGTGCCAGTCCTCAGCCGTTCATTAAAAAGAAAAATCCCTAAAACTCGGAGGAAAGAAGGAAGGGTTCCGATTTTTTTTCACGAATCGGAGATAATTCAGCCCTCTTTATAATCTGAGATAAGCAATTGTTGTTATTACAAAGAATAGAAAAATTACAGTACAAATTGTATAAATTTACGTACTTATGACATCATAACTTCTATAATAATTATAATTATTATAATTATAATAACAACAACTTTATTTCAAAAGGGTAATAATGCGAATTTCAAGAAATTGATATGTCAAGTTTTGCATCTTGATGATTGTTAAATATTGGCACTGTTTTCACTAACCAAAACTGTATGCCGTTTGAGTTTTAGGCTTTTTTCTGTTCAGGTCACATGACCTGCCAAATATGGTTGTGACTTGAAAATCTTGAACACCTTTCCCATGGAACAAATGTGGCCAAGCAGCACATCTGTGGAAGTTAGGGTTTCCTAGATATGATGATTAGGAACCTCTCATGGCAACAATGTGGTAGTTAAAAGTTTCCCCCCTTAAGTTGTTCATGCATGAGGTCAAAAGTGAGCTTTTTGGCCAAAAATCTAAAACTACTTCAGACATGCGCAGATTTTGCATGGACGTGAATTTTGTGTATTGAAGCACCCTGTTGCACCAATTCATTCAACTGTAACAGTCTGTAATTTGCTTTCCTAGATTTTTCAAGACCCTACGCAGATGATGCATCAGTGTTTACTGAGTGCGCGGCAGTTACCACCAATAAAACACCAGTCAGATTGTAAGAAAACCAATATTCTTCATTAACAGATCATATTTCTTCTCATACCAGTTGATAAGAAATGAAAGAATTCATTTTCCATGTTTTTTTGGGTTACTGAAACACAAGTAGAAGTTTTGGTCATTTTGAATAGCTGTTGTGTAAACACAAGCGCCAGTTGAGCTCAATTGTTCCTACGACTGTTTTGGATTGTCCTAAACTTTTAAGATCAGTATTTTTATTGATTCTGTGGAAGCACAAAATTGTTTGGGTTGATCTTTATGCAAATTCTCCCAACTATAAGAACCGTAGGAAATATATGGAAAAATTGGGGACAGCATACATGTTGGTTTTGTGAAATATATTCAGAACGGAGCCCAGTGGGCCCTACTAAACTAATGTCTAGAACAAACCCTACTTGTAACAGGTTTTCTTTTTTGATGGCAGGGGATGAAATTGAAAAGAGAACGACAGCATCCATAGGAAGCGCTCGGCAAAAGATAGGGAAAGAAATCAGTGAATTAAATGAAAAGCTTAAAGTCTGCAAAGGTGCCATACAGCAAATGAAAGCAGAAATTGCAAAACTAGAACAACCAGACCAGGAACCGCAAGACTCCACAGTGATGCCTACTGTTGTACAGTGAACTAGGGCAATACAGCGGGATGGGGAAATTACAATCTGTATTGGACGCACAGAGGGGGTGTAGTAGCAGACTTGTACCCAGTCACCACTTATTTATTCCTTTTCGCATTGGAATATGGAAAGGCGATGAATGCACGCAAAGCCTTTCGGGAAGGAGGGAGAAAAAGTCCTTCCCTTGATGCACAGCAGACTCATCAAATCCTACCCATAAACCTCAGTGCAGACAAGAGAATCGACTGGGAGCGAGTCTGGTGCAGTGTGTAGCACGTTGGAATTTCGATGGCTGGTTTCTCCATTATGTCGTGTTATTTCCATACACAAGAAACCTTATCCAGCATTGTCTCTCTCCACTCAGGTTTATTACAGTAATTATATAAACTGAGTTACTGGCTTCGTCAGCTAAAACTCGCTGAAATCACATTAAGACACTGAAAATCACACAAAACACAAATAGATAATCCGTGGATTTATGACAAGACTGAATGTTTATCGAAATATCGTTCATGTTTTTAATTGCAAAAAAAAAAAACTTTGTTGTCCTCACAAATCCTTATAATTTGGTTGTTAAGCAACAATGACGCTATTTTTAGCTTGGGGCATGTGTGGACCTTTATTAGTTAGTTTCCCTCTAGTGCTTCTAACGACATACAAAGTGCTGCTTTTAAAACCTCTGATAAGCGTCACTTTTGCTAAGCGGAAACTTGGAAGAAGCATGAATGGTGTCCACGTACAGTGCAAGATGTAGTGCGTATTTATATGTAATACTGCCAAACTTTTGAAGGTTATGTAAATAGCAATTTGAAATAAAATGTATTTTAGGACTTTTTCGTTCAATTGATTTCTGCGATTTAACAATTAAACAGGTCGCGGCTGTTCAAAGAGCAGATAACTTTATCCAGTGGCTAAAAGTTATACGACTTACCTTGGCATGGATAACTTTATTCGCTGGATAGCGACTGGATAGCGCTATCCAAGCTTTGAACAACCGAGATGATGCAAGCAGATATACAACATTCTATGCTCAAAAATTTTCTCTACATGACTATCGTTATCTTGTTCAGTTTGTGATACTCAGTTCCGTAACCGATGGTTCCTCCAGTTGAAATGGAGATCCAGAGGCCAAAAACGCTCACAAGAACAGACAATAGAACGGCTAGGATTCCATGTAAGCTTCCGGAGCAGTCGTTTGTATCACAGGAAGCGTTGAGCATTAAGAGAAGGTATAATAAGGTCTTGTTCTCCCCCCCCCCCCCCCACCCAGGGGCGCGTTTCTCGGGAGCCGCGAAAAGCCATTCATAAAAATATACAAAGCTGTCATTTTAGCCTGGCTTTAAGATAAAGAAATGATTAACTTATAGCAAAGTTTCATGCTTAGAAATTTCTTTGTTTAAAAGATACAGTGTGAATTATCGTGTCCGAAATCGACCCGAAAAGTTTTGGAGCTTTTGAGAAACGCACGTCAAGTCTCCGCGATTTTCACGGAAGTAGAGTAGTAGGCGTGCCTTTCTGTCTGATTAGGAAATCTCAAGTGACGATTCGAAATGTAGCCGCCATATCCCTATTTGAGACATCCTCGGAGACCCAGGGGCAGATATAGTAGGGCGAGGGAAAGTCGGAACGGGCAAAAAAAAAGTGGGCGAAGATTGACTTTTCTTCGACAATTTTTTCTTTTTCTTTTTTTCTTTTTTTTTTTTGCCCGTTCCGACTTTCCCTCGCCCCACTATTTGCCCCTGGGTTCCGAGGATGTACTCGAGACGACTTTTGAACGGATTTAATGCGCACGCAACGTAAAGCGTTACGATGATTTTAAACTCTAAAATTTCTCGAGATGTTACAGTTTTTGAGTTGAAAAACTTGAACAATGCGTTATAGATTTTATGTGCTCCGTTAAAATTGTAGTTATGTACAACCCAGGCGTTCTCTTCTCGTTCAGACGACTTGGCGCGAAATTTCGTGACCTCATTCGGTGACGTCACGACATTTCGCACCAAGTCGAGTCGAGTGAGCGGGAGGAGAAGAACGCCTGTGTACTGGGCTGAGTTATGTAAAGTCGGCATCTTGAATATTTCCTGGCGTTGAAAACGTGACTCAATTAAGACTTTTTTTATTTTTATTTATTTTTTTATTTTTTAGAAAACTACTGATGATAAAACTTCTACAACAAATTATTACGTGTAGGAGGAAATAATTATCGCGCCAAACTGAGAACTTTCCAGTTTATTCCAATCAGCAGGATAAACAGGATGAAGAAAACATGCGGTTTGATCAAGGTTTTTCCCTGTCAAAATGTTTGACACGATACGTCTTTTTTGTGTGTGGATAGATTACAAGAAAATGCAGGTCGGGCACAGCTTGACTTGAAAAGACGGATAACGAAGCCATTTCGTCTGAGACGTTTAAATGAGCTTAGACAGTTATTGGCTTAAACACGGAAACCTACCGAAAGCAACAGTGACAGACAAATGTCAAAATCCAAAAGCCCTCTTAATGCGCAAGGTTTTAGCAGAAAAATTAATGGATAGGGTACAATTCTCAATTAGCACTGCAGATTTTTTAGATTATAGGGAAAAAACCCTCCCCGCTTGACGTTAAAAAAAAAGAGAAAAAGAGAGAAAAGAGAGAAAAAGAGAAAGTTAGGTTAGTTAGTGTTTGAACAGCTGGTTAGGGACTGACAGAAAACCCTTTTGAAAGAGGACTTCTCGGCCCAGGTGGACCCTCTCCAGACCAAATAAGTTCATTAGCCAATGACAAGGCGTCAATCGGTAAGCGCTTAATATTGAGCTTCAACAAATACCATTTATTCTGCGTTAAAATTTCGCAACCAATGACAGGCCACGGTAACTGCAAACTTAATTTCGTTTGGAGGAAACCCAAATAACCCCTTTATTTTTCACCGGATAAAGTTCAGTTGCATGTTTATTTTAAAAGCGTCTGGGAGATGCTTAGGACGCGCAGGTGAACATTGGCTTGGAAAATCCAGCCTCCAAGCGAAACCTGTATACATTAAGGGAATCATGTCTGTGCGAATCTTATATCTTCTATTACACGGTAAGGTTTGCAATTTCTTAATCTGAAAAGGAAAATATTTATTTTTAGGGACGCATCCTTCACACGAATGAATTTTCCTTTTCTGTCTTTATTAACCGAGCACAATATTTCTTTTCATATGTAGGTGCTATTTTCATGTTACCTTCGAGATGCAGATCAACATTGATTCCAGGGGAATTTAAAGACTGTTCTAAGGTACAAATGGTTAAATTGTTATATTACCTTATTCAAGTGGAGCAAACGTTTCCTTATTCACAGGGCAATTTTTGAGAGTAAACGGATTAAATAAATCGCAAAGAGATCTTGGCTTAGCGACAAAGTAAACACGCTAGCATCAGTGCGGAATACAAAGGGTTTACATAAACGCGCTAAGAAAATGGCAGTTTTATTTCCAGTATTTTATACATTAGTCATTTTTAACATCAATCTGGTTGTTTAAGTATTTTCTTTCCATCCAATCCCATCCTTTAACTAAGAAGAGACCGTTCGGTCTTGTATATCTGTAGTGATAATGTAACAATTGAAAGTAAAACTTGTGCTAATATTACGAAATTTAGGCGATTGGTTTTGCGTCTAAATGCACACAATGTAATGTCACAGCGTACCAAACGAAAATATCAGATTTGTCGAACATACTGTTAAAGATTAAAATGTTACTTGGCGCGAAAAAAGAGTATTTTTTCATTCATCATATTCACAATGAGTTTCATCCCGGACGAATCCCAAGAAGTCACTTGGTTTAGAAAACATGACGCAAACTTCAATGACGTAAGTTTTTTGATATTTTTAAATACAAGTCGGGAATTCTTCCTAATGCAAATATTATCATCCATTCGCACAATAGTTGTATTCAAGCAATACAAAAAGTTGGGAACAAAATCTACCGTTGCCAACAACAAACCGGGTTTGCTGTTACGAAAAGGAAATTTCCGTCAGGTTTAATTGAATGGACAGACGTGGCCTAATTAACCAACTCGAATAAGACCTTTTATCGTCACCTAGCGAATTAAATATGAATTTTGATCGCTAAATGTTTCAATTTATGCCAACCAAGGGTTTGCGTTTTTTCCAGAATTGTATTCAAATACTGTGCAAAACAGTTTTTTTTATTGTAACTCTTTTATCATTTGTTTTTGTGATAAGAATTGTAAGTAAGGTCCAATATTTTTTCCGATAGTTAAATACAATAATCTGTCTCAGTATAAACTGAATTAACACAGTGCTGTCAGCTCGCCAGTTAAGCTACTGTTACTTTGACAACTGAAGATATTCGGGATGCGATTTCTCTGAAAATAATTAAAAACTGAGGGATAACCATTCTTTATATTAGAAATCTTGTTAAAAAAGAGAACGAAAAAATCCCTGCTGCTAACACCTTAATTAAAAGGGTGAACCTCCGAAGTTAGATCAATTTAAAAGAACAAAACGTCTGCTCTTATTTAAGCAGGGGACACCGTATAGCAGTCATTGCTTTTCGGCTGCTTTTTTAACACTCAAAAACAATAACTGAAATCACTCGTAGATTAGAGGTGAACCGAAAATGCGAGAGATTAACAGAAGTTAACAAATCTTGTATTCAGTTACCAAAGAAAACTAGGTAATTCGTCTGTTTCATTTCTCCGCCCTCCTAATTTCGACCAGAAACTGTCTGGAAGGAGACTGATTAATGATCAGCATTATACAAGATAACAAACGGAATTTTACGTAGATGCATTTTTATTAACCGGAAAAAGGTACCTTTAGTCCTAAACAAAACAAGGGGGTCATGAATGTTTTATTTGAACGTAGAGTATGAATGAATTCACTTCTTCTGTCATCCATTGAGGGGCTTTAATTAATCCTGAACCGCTCATATGTTTAGATTTCCTAGTACAATTTTAAAACACACGTAAAAAAAACCTAAAGTGCTGACAAATGCGATATTTTGACTTGGTTAAGCTGGTTTTACCATATTTGAGATCCATGTTTTCCTTTTTAAACTTCAAGTGCCGCAATAAATCAGCGATGTATAAATTTTTAATGTTTTTGGTTAGTTCAAGGTCGTCCCGATGTAATGTTTACAACAAAATGTATAGAAAAATGTATATTATATTGTATACAAAAATATATATTAAGACCCACAGCTGGGTTTTTCTAATTTCACCGTATTTTGCATGAGATTTTTTTGGAAGGAGATTGAAATTTTGTTCACATTGCATTGAAACATAGAGTTTAATTTCGCTAAGTCATGTACCAATGGTATCGGCTTAACTTGATTTAATTTGCATCACAATCTGTCAGCTTTTATCTAGGGTAAAAATGTTTTGGGGGAGATAATTGCCACGATTTATCACCGGCTAATGTACGTAGGAGATTTCTGTGACGTTTTAAAAATTTCAATTTTGTTACTCATGAACTTTATTTGGCTATACATTGTACATTCAGGAAGAGATTTTTACAAATCCGGTAAATGACGCAAGAAACAGAAATTGAAGTTATCTTTCAAAATCTCTGCATCTTAGTAAAACAACGCAATGAAAAAGACAAATCGGTTGAATTAATCACTTTTCTGTGTGTGTTTAAGGTGGAGATGCATTCTTCAGTCGTGGAAATGACCATCTGGTTTATATTTTTTGATTAAACTGAACTTGGACACGAAGCCCGTTAAATTAACTCATAAACTGAATATGAAACAATATCATCCGACCTCGTAAACACATTTAAAACTTGCACTCCGCGGAGTGATGTGTCATGTGGCACGATTTTCAGATTTTAAGGTATATATGCATGAAAATTTTTTTGTTTTCCTTCTCCAAAGGTTCTGGTATCGTGAAATACGTACAGTTATATCCCGAAGATATGGAGATATATGATAGCAAACAAACTGAGCTTTAACGTTTACATATCTATCTTTTAAGATAAGTTTTACCTATGGAAACTTAACTGCTAGTTTAAGTTTTAAAAAAATCCAATTTAGTAAAAGAAAACGCTTTTCTTTGAGAAGACATAATTTAATATCTGACTGACTAGGGACGTTAACATTTAACCATCGAGGGGAGTTTGGCAGATCTTCCTAATGAGGTAGGTATCCCACGAAGATCCATGACGTCAAATCCATTAGGGGGTTAATATTGTTGTTCATTCATTTTTGGCTCATTTCTGATTATTAAGGAATTTTTTTTGTTAATTTTTGTCATGGGGGCAAAGAGCTTTCGTCAACTTTTCAGTAATGATGGCCTTGTTTGCACGAGATCTGCCAATGGGCCAACGCCAGATATCTGAAAGTTAAACGTTACTCGTCAGTTTAGCTTGCGAGCAGGCTAAATAGGCATTTCTACACAATTTCCATAGATCAAAATTCATTCTCAAAAAATAACTGAGAGCACTACAAGGCTGTAGGGAAATAAATGGTTTAAACTCAATTATGGGCCGATTATTTAAACGAGGCCTAAGTAAGACTAGGTTTAAGGACGTTCGCGCCAAAAACTTATACAACACAGATTTTGTTCACAGTTTGACTACAGTCAGATAATGAGTTACCTATGTCAGAAATGCAAAAAAAATTGGGAGGTCACTGACTTCGTTTTCGACATAAAGCGCGTGGAAAACTACCCCAATTTTGACACATCGGTCCTCGTAACTCGACATGGCCTTAATGCTTGTTAGTTGAAAAATATTAAAAATGATTCACTGTAGACCCACTTTCTTAGTCAAATTTTATTCAATTGGGTCTGTCAAGTAAATAATTTCAACTGGTGTCATCCTTTTATGAACTTAAGCGAACACCGTGCAGCTACAATAATAGCAGAATTCGATGATGCGAGTGCAGAAAAGTTGAAAAAAATCAAACTTCCACAACACAGATTTTCTTCAATTTATCACAACTTGTAGATAACCGACAAAGAAAGTGATCTATCAAAAGAAAATACGGGACACCGAACATTTAAGAGAGTTATACCCGTGCATAGATATTTAAGTGCCTACTAGCGCTATATATCTCCAAATTTCTTCAACAGCGCGCGCGTTCAATGCATGACGTGGCGTGACATCGCAAAGTGAACTGCGTGCGCAGTAAGGATGCACAGAAACAATTAGCGCGAACGTCCTTAAGGTGGCTCCCTAGAGATTCTACAAAAGTGACTATACGAACTGGCAAGACTTGCAAAAGAAGCCCTAGTTCTGTTGGCTTGCAATCTTTATTCCTGAATTTTACCAATAAGGTTACCAACATAATTACCCTTATTTTCCAGGTTTTGCTTCTTAGGCATAGGCCGTTGCCATGACAACAAAGCATCTCAAGAATGACAGATATTTTTCATTAATTCGTCTTTTTCTTAAATATTTTGATTTTCCCTCGGTGAAATTTTTTAAAATTTTCCTATTCTATGAAAATGATTTTGACTAACATTTTGCAGGGGAAAAATATAGACGGATTCACCATTATCACGTGATTTCTTATTTTTAACCATTCAACTGGGTTGCTCTGACAGAATTTTTCCAAAACATAATATGTGAAAGGTAGCGTTAGTATCTCAAATTGTGCAAAATTTAAAAAAAATTCACCGAAGGAAACGCGAGAAAATTTACTGTCAACTTTGCTTTTTTTGGCTATGCTGACGTCATGAATATCGGGAAAAACCTACGATTTTATGTGAGCGCGCGCAGATTACTACAGCTCACAACATCAGCGCGCGCGCGGTCATAAAACTATAGGGAGCCATCTTAAGAGCATTTAAAGTAGGTCTTAAACCACTCAGACAAAGGCTAGCTGAAGTCGTGATTATGCTTTTTAGTCTCTGTAACACCCTTCTAAATGTTGTCTACTGTTCAGAAGGCAAGCCAGGAGGGTATAACCCGGAACACTCAACTGCCCGATATTCGTGTCACGGCGTTTTCACAGATCAGCTTATTTTTAGACTGAAGTTTCCGCAAATTAAGATTCCCAGAGGAGTCTTGCTAACCAATCACAAGCTTTGAAAAAGGAGATGAAGACCCATGCGCACCGAAACTGAAATTTTCGCCGGAAATAGTAATTGAAAACATGTCTAAAACTAAACTGGTCTGTAAAAACGTTGTGACATATATAGGCTGAGTATGAGAATGCACACTCCGGCCCCTGCCCATAACCCAGGTTGAACAGTTTAAAAGCCGCGTCTATACTTCGTTTAAATATATCGTCCCCAAGCCTTACTCCCTAGAAGACTCGTGATGTCTGTTGATTCCGGGACCAAATTTTAATATACCAGTGATCTAAATTGAGCTAGTGTCTTAACTGCAGTTCTGACCAGTTCTATCCAAGCAAGGCCTGTGGATGGCAGTTCACTTTCATATGAAATGCTGTGCACTATACCTCAGAAGGGTAAACCCATTTCCGAAGTGGCCTTTTGATTAAGGACTATTAAACTGAAAATGAATTTGCAAAGAACAACGCTCAGTGATGGTACAGTTGGAAGAGTATGACATCAGAACGAGATGATTAAAAAAAATAGTTCCTGGATTTCGATAAGAATGTGAATGGAGGGTTGTGTTTGGTTTGCCCAGACGATACATTTCCAGGCTAAACGTATTTCTTGAAAGAGAGTCCAAAATTCCCAATGGAATTTTCGAACGGAAAATCTCTTCGTAACATTTGCTGCTTTCTATCAGTTCCAGGCCTTTCGCCGACTTTGATCTGTTGCTTGTGGGTAAATAGAACTCGACAGAATTCCAGTTAGAGATTTGGTGACCCTGTGAGCAAACCGGTTTGCTCAAATAAATGCTGAACAATCAATATGTTTCAGAATTTCGAATGTTGATAAAAGAAGCCCCGGCCAAACGGAGTCGCAAGACAATGTAATCGTTTTGAAAATTTCCACTGATGGATCAAAGCACGTCATAAAGAACGCCACAAAGCTAAAAGTAAAACCAAACGAACGTGATCATTTTAGCGAGTCAATCGAAAACTTCTCTCAAGTTAATGCTTGAACTTATTCTTCCCCAGGACTCGTGTACCAGCTACCTTTCAAACAGGCCATGTGCTGTGGAAAATAATTTGTGCAAATGTGCCACAAGCGACAGCTCCTCCTGCGGTACGCTGGGCCAGCAGGCTTTTGTGAACTTAACAGGCGCATCAAATGAAAGTGCATCACAATGGACGTGCTGTTTCTGTTCCATTAACGCAAGATATTGCTGCAATAAGTGCAACAAAATATCAGGTCTGTTGTCAGATTTTCTCAATAGGGCAGTTTTTAAACCCGAACAAAAAGTAATCACCTCAGTGACCAAACAAATGAACAGACCCAAAAAACACAGACAACCAATCAGAATTCAAAGCAAATACTTGTAACCAGCACCAATGTGAAATGAGGGAAACTGCGTGCGAGAAAGTTGCAACTAGTTCAGTTTGGTTCAGTGAGAAGATAGCACAATTTTTTTAATCAATCGCAGACCAACTCTAATTGTACTAATTGTCCACTGGTTCGTACAAGTTCCTGCGACCAAATTGAAAAAACCAATTAACCGATGAAAAGCCTAATTGGAGTGTTCCCGCCATCAGTCCCCTCGAGTAAACACCGCGCGGGGGGTGGGGGGGAGGGGGGCTTGTCCTCTGCGACTAAGTCTCCGAAACTAGACCCTTTGCGAATGCAAAGTGTGCGACGTGTCCTCCCTGTAACAAATCCTAGCGACTGGTTCCCTCGTGAGTGCCGACCTTTTTCTTTTCAACTGAAGTAGCCGTTTTCCTCGACTACTTTTTCTATTAGTTAAGGCTGAAATACTTGTATGTAAGCATTTATAATAGGTTCGCCTGTGAATTTTTCGATTTTTTTCCTTCGCAGCCCCAACCAGATACTACAGGATAATCCTGGTGTTTTTACTTCAATGCAAACAGTTTTCTGATGAAGAACAGAAGCTACTAAATTCTCTCAACCAGGGAATAGCGGACCTTACCAGCATTCCACTGGGTCGTGTTACAGTAAAACACATCAGTTGTGCGACTGGTCAGCGGCCTTTCTGCGGGGTGGACGTCGAGAAAATCAAGGCGCATCATCGCGCAAGACGTTTAGTGGGGGGAAGAATGAAAGGGAAAAGTAACTCAAAGACCAATACCAATGAGGGAACTTCACACAACTCTCGTCGCGAAATTGTTGATCTAACTTGTGAAAGCTTGTACGCAAACATAACAGTCTATGGACAGAATCTTACATTGCTTGAAATGTCTCTGGATTTACTTAGACATCTTCAAGTCAATAACTCTCTTGGGATTCCGCTATGGGACGGACGGAGTATTTACTCCTCTTTCATGTTATCGGCCGTCGATGGTAAGTCATATAGTCTTCACGAGGCCCCCATAACCGAACCTTCACAATCTCAAGGAAAGGAAAGCGCGCCACCCCTGGAAGTCGACTTAACACCCATGATCTATGCCGGTGCGAGCATTTTGGGGTTGGTGACCCTGTGCGTCCTGTGGAAGCTCATTAAACATTCCTGGCTTCTTTACCGAAAGCGGTTTACGCCAATTAACAGTGATCGCGTAGATCATAAAAAAGCTCAACAACTACAGCGGATTATGGAGGCAATGGAAGAAAATGACTGTCAACCATATGGTAAGTGAAGCGAATGATGTAAAGTTAACTCTTTTTCCGAGAAACTTGAACTTTACGGTGGCCAATTTACCTTAGATCAAATTAATTGATATCAGATTTAAGAGTTTTACTCCCCCAGCAGCGCAGCTCCAGTGTTTCTCCGGCCAAATTTGCTCATCATAGGTCAGCGTTTATTTACTGTTTTGGTAGCATGATCCTGTAGTCACGTGTCAAGCTCTTACTGAGAGTCCTCGGCTTCTTTGTCAGCGGGTGGTCGCCTGAAAAGATCACGCGCTGTGGTCTCCCGACGATCACCCGCTGACCAAGAAGCCTGAGGACTCTGAGTACGAGAATGGACACACGTAGTCCCTTCCCAAGATATTCTCAGTCTCCAGCCGTGAGTGTCTCGATGCGCCCGCGATTCTCGCCACCTTCACGGCTGGGCGCACGGGTTTGGTTATTGTTTAGACTGACCAATCAGAGACAAACCCCCTGAAATTTGCGGGGCAGAATGCGCGACATAATTTAGCGGGATTTCGTCTTTCTCTTGAAATTTCACACTTTTAGGAGGACGTTTCAGGCATACTTTTCGCATTTCGCTTTTTTTCAAGACGATAAAGAAAAAAGACAGATAAAATTTAAGCAAATTGACGTGTGAATTGTCTACATAATTATTAAAATTGTAATGACGTCACGGACATGCAACCAAACCCGTGCATCCAGCCGTGAAGGTGGCGAGAATCGCGGGCGCATCGAGACACTCACAGCTGGAGACTGAGCCTATTCACAAGATTGCTCTATTTCCTACAAGCGTTTGTCAGGTTTCAGTGTCCAAAACCCTCGTATGCCTCAATGCAAAAAGGCTTGTTCAAGGACACACCCTGTGAGAAGGGAACACATACATTAAATTATTGAACGTCAAAACTGATTAACTTCCAGCCGACTGCAAGTAGCTTTTCAATGAGGACATACATGTTGATATGCTCTTTAGTATTGAATACTGGTACGGACTACCAAACTGATCAAAAGCCAATCAAAAAAAGGGCAGCGTACAATACAGGCTATTTGAATATTAAACCGTGCATGTGTAACGATAGTCCGTACATTTATGCACGTGCTATCTACATAACTGTTAACACGTTTTGAAACGCTTATCTTTTCCTCAGCAAACGGGAGCGCTTTCAAAGCTACGTCTGACAGAATGCCTCGAAGTAATAACGAGGCTGTGACACAACAGCACAACTGGTCGTCCCCAAGGTCGCTAGCGCCCGCGTACGAGCCAACCGAGCTACATAACCAGCGGACTCCGCCTAAACTCATTCTCGATGAAGAGGCTTCAGACCTTGACAGGCAGAGTATCGACAGCGCAAGCGCGGTGAATCTGGAAGATGATGAAAATCTGAGTGACATTTTGAACAGCGACGATGAGCGAGTGCTCCGACCTTCAAGTGAAAGCTCACAATTCTCCCAAGGATTAGGAAATCCGGGATTTGAAGAGGAAGGGACAACTGCCCCTACTAAAGAAATGAACAAAAGGAACAAAAGTAAATTGAGAGCGCAACACAACTCACCAAGGCTTGCTAATGGCAGTGCAGGTTCGAAGCTTTCTGTTAACAACAGTGTTGAACAAGAAGAACGTAAAAGTTCCCTTGCTTCCTCTGATTTAAGCTTAGATGCCGAAGAGAAAACGGTGTTCCTACCTGTGAAAAAAGATAAGAAGAAAAGACAACAAGACTCTGAGAAGCAGAGGAAAGTTAAAACATTGCTGTCGCCCTCGGATACCGGGAAGAAGGTTCGAAGATCATCCATAACGCCCGTAGATAAAGACGGTGAGACAAGCAAACAATCCGCAACTGCAGAAACTAAAAAGAACAAGAAATCTTTAACAATAGAGAATTCCCAAGATAGAGGAAGACGAAAATCAATTTCAACAACAGATCATGAAGTTAAGATTGTAACGCCTAGAGATAAGTACACGAACGGAAGAAAGAACTCTAAGGCGTTTGCGTTTGAAAATGTAACAAAATCAGACAACGAAGGCGAAGAAAATGCTAACAAGAACAGAGGGAAGGGAAATGAAGAATTAGCTACCCCAGATAGCGGACGTAGAAAGTCAGTGATTGCTGATCGGGAACGTTCTGGTGGGGATGAGAAAAAAGTAAATGAAAGATTAACAGTAAAAGACACACACTCTAACGGACGCAGAAAGTCTTTAAGTGCCGACACTGAAGATGCCAAAAGCTCCAGCAGAAACGACATAAAAATGAATGAAAGTTTAACCATATCAGTAACCAGACGCAGAAAGTCTCTGACTGTTGATGGAGAAGCCAGAACCGCTAGTGAAAGAACTACGCCAAAAGGCAATAGAAGGTCGATGTCGGTGGATGATGACGAAGCGGAAAGTACAAGCAGGAACAGACCAAAGATAAATGAAGGATCAGCTACGCCGGCCAATGGCAGAAGAAAGTCCACAGTAACGGAAAACACCAAAGGAAAAAAGAAAAAACTAAAGGCAGGGAAGGAAACAAAGAGAAAAGCAGACGACTCAGACGACTTATCAGATTTGGAGAAAGAGATTTCTGCATCTCCTCAAGGCTTCACGCAGTTAAATGTGATACCAGCGACGCCAGAAATGCAACGAAGAAAGTCTATAACGTCAGGAGATAAAGAAACAAAGAAAAAGAAGAAAAAACGCAAGGAAAAGAAGACAACAACACTAAAATCAGAAGATTCTGGGCAGTCGGACGATGAAGATGTTGAAGACAAGATAAAAGAGATAAACGAGAACACTCTAGATCCAGAAGAAGCTCCAAGAAAGAAAAAGAAACAAAAGAATGCGAATACCACAAGAAGAAAATCGTTAAATCCTGGAGGAACTCTACAGGATGAAGAGATAAATGGAGATTTCACGCAAAGTGCGACAAATTTAAAGGAGCATTCCTTAACGGTACGACCTGAGAAAAAGCGCAAAAAGTCCCTCATCTTGGAGGACATGGAAAGCTAATCTCTGACAAGTGAAGTGGAGACTATGTCACAATCAGAACAACCACAGAGGCGAGGATCTTCTCAAGCTATTGCCTATTTACAGACACAGAGGACTTCACCAATCCCCACGGGATACAAATCACCAATGTTAATTATTAAGCCCTCTCTACACACTAGTATTGAGTCTAAAAAGTAGTAAGCTTGTTTTACACCTTTTGCTGTTCATTACCAAGAAATACGCATTCCACAGTGGCAGCCCAACAAAACAGCACTACATCGTACAGTCATTAAGGACGAAACCCAATTTCAATGACATTGCTGGAGAGTCGAATGACTGCGCCAAAAAGCAGCGGGTCTACACCACAGGTTGAAAATTGTTCTTAGAGATCGAAATGTTGTTTTAATTTTTTCTGTGTGGCTTTAGCTAATTTCTTGGAAAGTTTCCTGCGAAATCGAAAGAAATGTAGCTAGTTTTCCTCATAATAAGCAAAACAACCTTCATGGCACATTGGTTGTTTTTCGCTTTTAACCCCAGACGTCTCGGGTTCAGCATGAGAAGGATAAGATAAACTGACGCATATAGTCCTCCGTGGAAAGCATGTACATATATGAAAAAGAAACCAAATAATACGTAACGTAGATTTTTTATTCTTAATGAAAATTATTATGTGGTAATTAATAAAGGAGCCGTTCACTTCAAACCAAGAATGCTTTTATTGAGCGTGCAAGCGATTAATTCTCTTACTGAAAAGTTATTTATTTCTCTAGAAACTCATTTTGTTAGTTAAAATAAGTTTGGAAGTATGGTTGAGGTAGTCTTTACATTTCAACGAAACACATAATGTTATCACTTATAAATAAGGACATCCAACAAGTCATTTCGGTGAACTATTAATTGCGATGAAAACCTGAAGTGAAATGTCTCCATCTGGCTTTTAAAAATTTCGTACGAGTTACGAGTTCAGAATCGCGAAAAAAAAATCATTTGTGGTGTGGAAAAAAAGGATGAAAATCATTTTATAAGAATGTCGAGTGAATTCGAAATTGGATACCACAGCTGACTTCTTTGTGTTGGTTTTTCCATTTTCTAGTTAACAAAGAAGGTGGAGAATTAGTTGCACATATGCCTCTTGATGCCATGAAGCCTGATCAGAGGGAACAAGCAAATGAATAAACCCTAAGTCATACTGCCGTTTGCTAAGCTACAGAAGGTTCTTTGGACTTTTTTTTGTAATCCAGCACTTGGTGCGAAACTGCGTTGTAAAGAATTATTTACAATAGTAGTCTTCTATAGCTGTGAAGTTGGAGGCTTCAGTGGTCCTTCCCACTGAACTCCTGTGGAAATAAAATGGAGACGAAAAGGAATAAGCAAGATAGAAGAAAACGTACCCCGCTTAATTTAAAATTTTAGTTTGTTCGTTAAGCGTTAGCTGCTCGAGCTGTTCTTGTCCCGAAATTATACGTGTTACCTTCGTCCTTGTTCAGAAGGCAAAGTTTCAGATCCCAACTATTCCCCACTAGATCCCACTATTTTGAACACTGGTTATCTCAAATCCCCCACTATCACGAAATGAAATTCGTTTTCATTGAATGATATAACTTGGCTTGAATGAATGCCTAATGAATTCGAAACCGTAGCAATGTACGTACGGGATCATCGAAAGCGAGAGGCATAGATTATCCATATCATAACTATATGGAGCAGGAGTAGGAGCAAGAAGTCAACTGTAAAACACTTCCCAAACGTTTTAGGGTAGGAGCATTGTATTCCCGATAAAGCAAACTCCAAGATTTGTGTTTATTGTTATTCTATGCCCGCTGGAAACGTAACTTAGATCAGTGTTGTTTCCCTGCCATAGTTTAATACTCCCTAGCAGAATGGCAGCCAGACTTAGAATGCACGTCTTAAGAAAGTTGTTGTGGTCATCTGGTTTTCTTGTTTTTGACTTAATAATCTATCTGCACCTACCGAGCAAGTGAGCTAACAAGAGGAATCTGTCAGATCCGAAAAACCAATGAGACTTGCCATCAACATGTGCTACAATTATGGGAGCTCCAAAAGCCTAAAATATAACGTATAACCAGATTAGCATAGCAGTACTGGTCTCAGCAGCCAAAAAGCTAACACTGCTTACCCCATAGTCTTTGAACAAGACTGATGTCTACTCTACTAGTCTCAGCAACCGTAAGAGTAACACAATGCTTAGATTAATCCTCCATTCGGACTCACTCCAAGTATACTGCAGATTACACCTGTAGTCCCCACGTCAGGGATACCCAACGAGGAAATTTAAGCGGAATACTTCAAATGTCATTTCCTGTCTTCTTATAGTGTTTCAAGGCTAAGACAGGTTGATCTGTTCGGTTTCTTTCGCTGGAAAAAAATTAAAAATTAAGTCGCAGAAACTTTTAGGGAACAGAATCTCATCGCCAAATTTCCGAGCTGCTGTCGGCTTTCTGAAAGTGCTAGCTGTCCTTATTTCACACTCTAAATGACATATTGATTTTGTCCGCTCCGAAAATAAAAGGAGCTGAATTTTCCCATGTTACGAAGGTTTGAGGTAACATTTTGCTGAAGAAAACTCTAGTTTTTTTTTTTAAATCCGAATTTCTGAGGCTACTACGGTCTTCCGAACAGACATTTCACCGAAACAATCCGTTGGGTGCCCCTGCCTACGGTGGCCCATAGGTGCCATCCCTAAATTCACCCATTATAATTTTTATCCCGTAATAATTTTTTTATCTCGTGATAATTTTTTTATCCCGAGATAAATTCTTATCCCG
Organism: Siderastrea siderea; assembly: GCA_964030785.1. Classification (NCBI taxonomy): domain Eukaryota; kingdom Metazoa; phylum Cnidaria; class Anthozoa; order Scleractinia; family Rhizangiidae; genus Siderastrea; species Siderastrea siderea. The sequence continues at coordinate 4,663,867 of OZ034967.1, forward strand.
TGATAATTTTTTATCTCGTGATAATTTTTTTATCCCGTGATAATTTTTTATCCCGTGATAATTTTTTATCCCGAGATAATTTTTTTATCTCGTGATAATTTTTTATCCCGAGATAATTTTTCATTTGTGATAATCTTTTATCCCGTGATAATTTTTATCTCATGAAAATTGGATTGTCACGTGACTTGGTCAAGCAAAGATGGCGTCTGTAGGGACGGCCTTAGTCCTTTGGACGGTCTTCTTTTACAAAGGAGCTTATACGGTTTTGCCAGTATATCTTCCGGTCCCGGGAATGCAAACCGATCGTATCCCTTTTCTCTTTAAACGATCATTTCTGGCGATGCCAGCTGTTATCGCCGGCAACTACAGTGAAGATAGCCGGCTAGTCAGAGTTTGAAAGCGGTCAGCACAAAACGAGGACTGCGGACTGCGGACTGCAGACTGCGGACCAGGGGGTAAAATGCAGGCTACAGACTAAGGGTAAAATGAAGACTAGGGGTAGAATGCAGAATGAAGACTGCAGACTGCAGATTAGGGGGAAAATGAGAGAAAAGATGGCTGGAAATACGTCTGCGTTCGTAGAAGTTCGTAGAAGTCTGTTAAGCTTAAAATCTTTTATTTCATAAAGGACAACAGCGGCACGCAGCTAGGACAACTGCAGCGGTTCTTTATCAGTCGAGTCATGGTCAAAATGTTTGCAAATTTTTTTCGCATCCTGATAGGAAAGTTTGCTTACTAACTGAGAAGTAGAACAGTTTTTCCACCAAGGATTGTCCGGGATACGTTGTTCATAAAAGAGTTTTGCTTCAACTTCGAGCCGTAGATTGTTCAGAATTTGACCGGACTACGCAAAACAGCCAGTGTAATAAGCAAATGAGCTCGGACGGGAATAAATGTAGAGCTAAATATCTCATTAATCCGAACCTGTAGTGGTTCCAAAAGGTCGCTTTTTAACGAATGAACTTTATTTGCGAACTAGCTGAGGTAAAAGTCAAACGCCACAGGCTACATGTAGTTTTCGGGCGGTCATCCATCCAAGTACTAACCCCGCCAAACAGGGCTTAACTTCGCTAATCGGAAGAATGACCGTGACTCGACTGATAAAGAACTGTTGCAGTTGACCTAGCGGCATGCCGCTGCAGAGGACACCCAAGCATAACATTTGAATATTATTAAAAATGGCGTTTCAAAATATAAGACTTTGTATGGGATTTCGAAGCGAACATTTTGAGCAATACATAACCGCAAACTAACTGAATAAAGTTCATGAAACATTACATGGTGTTGTTTGCTATCCTTACAACGCATTTTGAGCAATTTTAGGTCTATTTACCTTACTGTGTATTAGTACATGTATAATACATTGACAAGGAAGGAGTCATTTGGTTCGATTTAGCCACTATCACCGCTCGACACGTTTCGGAATTCGCTCGAATTTACCCACAAATCTAGTTCAGGCTCCCATTCTGACTTAGCGACTTGACAAAAGGAAGACATACAAGTGATTTTCTCAAAGCCAATTGCACATACCTCGTGTCCCAAAAGAATTATCCACTGCACAATATCGTAATAGCATCTCAAAATAGGCCGCCATGGATGCGTGAGGATCCCGATAGCCCCGTTTGACCGCGGTCGGCACTGGACACCAGTCAAATCATGCCCTTATCGGGAGGGCCACGCTCGTTTTGGTCGTGTTACAATTGTGGTAACTATGACCCGGTACGGACACAAAATTGTCGCTCCAACGTAGTCTGGTTCGCGTGAGAAAATCGCTGCGTGTTGCAAGCGGATAGCAAAAATAAATCATTCCCATTTCTGAATTTATATCCATTTTCAGGGTGTACATTTTCTTGTTTTTTTAATAAGTAGGTTACCTGACCGGCTTCATGCAAATATAGAAATAGATATTGTATATACAGTTATAACAATTTTAAAATAAAACATTTTCACGCGCGTGAGGATATGAATTTAAATGAATTTGCCGACTTCGGTTCGAAAAAATATACCTCAGTGGTATATAAAACCTATCGACGATTCCAAAAAATTGAACACATTCAATTCACACAGAGTACGTATTTAAAATTAACGCCGTAGACTGACCTGTATTACAAACGTTTTGTACATCAACGCAAATATGTTCAATTTACCACGCATGAATAGAAATATAGGAGGAAGGAGAAACACGGTTCACTTTCTCGTTTTCTTGACTCGTTTTCAGTTTCTAACGGCCAAGATCGTTTTAATTTCTTTCGATAACTTAATTCTCTCCATAAGGTCACGGAGTCCCGCGCAGCGATTCCACCATTCTCGCGCGAACCAGACTACGTTGGAGCAACAATTTTGTGTCCGTACCGGGTCATAGTTACTACAATTGTAACACGACCAAAACGAGCGTGGCCCTCCCGATAAGGGCATGATTTGACTGGTGTCCAGTGCCGACCGCGGTCAAACGGGGCTATCGGGATCCTCACGCATCCATGGCGGCCTATTTTGAGATGCTATTATGATTTTGTGCAGTGGATAATTCTTTTGGGACACGAGGTATGTGCAATTGGTTTTGAGAAAATCACTTGTATGTCTTCCTTTTGACAAGTCGCTGAGTCAGAATGGGAGCCTGAACTATATTTGTGGGTAAATTCGAGCGAATTCCGAAACGTGTCGAGCGGTAATGGTGGCTAAATCGGGCCAAATGACTCCTTCCTTGTCAATGTATTATACACGTACTAACACAGTTAAGTAAATGGACCTAAAATTGCTCAAAATGCTTTGTAAGGATAGCAAACAACACCATGTAATATTTCATGAATTTTATTCAGTTAGTTCGATGTTATGTATTGCTCAAAATGTTCGCTTCGAAATCCCATACAAAGTCTTATATTTTGAAACGCCATTTTTAATGATATTCAAATATTATGCTTGGGCTTCCTATGGCCGCTGTTGTCCTTTATAGTACAACACAAAATTTTGACGTGCTCACATTGGTCGAAATCGATCATGTGACGCGATAATGACGTCAATCACCTCGAGGGCTTTCCCTTAAGGGCTTTCCCGCTCCATTTTTCGTGACATAATAATCGCATTGCAATTGTCAGCATGTTGAGAAAGATGTTTTTATTCTGTTAGTGACACAGGCAACTCGGAAAAAAATCCGAGTTCTCCCAACAGGAGTCGATCCTATGACCTTCTGGTTACTAGTCCAGATGTTCTACCACTGAGCTACAGGAGAATCGTGGGAGCTAAGGCCATTAAACTAGGTTCATGTGACAAACGTCCTGGTATATGTTTTCGCATGAAATTTAGCGTTGTACAATAAAAACGATAGAGTCCTTCTGTCGCAGGCCCTACGTGTGATAGGTTCCCTCGGAAATTTGATGTTCAAACTTCACGTAAGCCCTCGAACGTGATATTTGTTGTGAACATCAAATTTCCTCAGGCAACCTATCACACAATAGTGCCTTCGACAGAAGAACTCTATTGTTTATTAATGAAATAGTAGATTTTAAGCTTCATACATTTCTACGATCTTCTACGAATGCAGACGTATTTCTCTCATTTTCCCCCTAATCTGCAGTCTGCAGTCTTCATTCTACATTTTACCCCTAGTCTTCATTTTACCATTAGTCTGTAGCCTACATTTTACTCCCTGGTCCGCAGTCCGCAGTCCGCAGTCCGCAGTCCGCAGTCCGCAGTCCGCAGTCCGCAGTCCGCAGTCCGCAGTCCGCAGTCTTCTTTTTATACTGACCGCTTTCAAACTCTGACTAGCCGGCTATCTTCACTGTAGTTGCCGGCGATAACAGCTGACATCGCCAGAAATGATCGTTTAAAGAGAAAAGTGATACAATTGGTTTGCATTCCCGGGACCGGAAGATATACTGGCAAAACCGCATAAGCTCCTTTGTAAAAGTAGACCGTCCAAAGGACTAAGGCCATCCCTACAGACGCCATCTTTGCTTGACCAAGTCACGTGACAATCCAATTTTCATGAGATAAAAATTATCACGGGATGAAAAATTATATGTGGTTAAATGCAATTTAAGCTAAGTTAAACTCAAAACAATGCCGGTCAGCGGCCTCCCCCGTCGTGGTCATGCGCAGTGATTGGGGGCCTGCAGGGGGTCGCGTAGTTTTACAGCTCGGCTTTCGAGGTCAGCTCATTCTCACGTGCACTTTTGCTGTTTCGACTGTGCTTGCCGGATAAAAAATTATCTTGGGATAAAAAATTACAATCACGAGATAAAAAATTATCACGAGATAAAAATTATCATGGGATAAAAAATTATCTCGGGATAAAAAATTATCTCAGGATAAAAAATTATCAAGAGATAAAAAATTATCACAAGATAAAAAATTATCACGGGATAAAGAATTATCACGAGATAAAAAATTATCACGGGATAAAAATTTATCTCGGGATAAAAAATTATCACGAGATAAAAAAGTTATCACGGGATAAAAATTATGATGGGTGAATCTAGGGATGGCACCTATGGGCCACTGTACCTGCCACCTCCCATCGCCAGCCCCTTTTGCATGAATTTTAATAACTGTCTAATAATAACTGTCTCGCTAATCGCCCTCGCAACGTACAGCAAGGACGCAGCTCGACAATATCCTCAGCTTGGTAATATCCTCCCATAAACACGAAAAGAAAACATTTATGGACCTACAATCCAGCTCAAATGCTGGAGATACTTAGCACCTTTTCACTTGAAACATGACAATAAATAAACCTCCACCCCACTGGAACAATGTTAAAAGACAAGACTCAAACATGTATTTCTGGAGTATGGGGGAAACTTTTAAATGTCATTGAAGGGGATTTTATGGGAAAGAATGGGTGCAGTAGCACCCCTGGTCCACCTTGCTTGTCTACCTGAGGACACAAAATAGAGGGGGAAGGGACCACTTGGGGTTTAACTCTTTCACCAGCTTCCAATTTGAAGACAGTTTGACAGGATACCCTATAGAAACGTTGTCAGGTTGGAAATTAAACTACTAACTCAGTTACTACTTACTCCCATATCAAGTGCTTTCTGTGTTGTTTCTTTCAGTTGATCTTTGATCTCCTGCTCTCCAATCTTGCTTATCAAAGACTGTGTATCATTATCACTTAAACCAACTTTTTTACACACCTACAGAGATAAGACAAATGTTCCAACCAAGGTATCACAAGATTGGTGTTGCACTACTGTAAAGAGTAGCTTAGCTTAGAACAATGATATAATCAGTTAAATAAAACAGAGAAAGCTTCATGTGCCAAATAACATGTTTTGTTTTGTTTGGACAGCATCACTACTCCTGTCACTACCATCACATCACTTTGATGGGGTGCTCGTTTATCACAAAGCCCTGATATGAAAATGCATATTCTCCTTACTGTTCTCCATACATTTTGTATAGAACTAGTAGGGAGAATTTGTCTAAATATCAAGGCATCTCATCCTTAGTGTTTGTTTCCTTTATTCTCATCACTTGAATGTTTAAACAATCATTGATGATGTAAAGAGAAATTTCATTTATGTCACTGTTAGGGCTTGAAGGGTGAGAGATTAACTGGAAAGTTCTAACACCCTGTGCATCGGAAAGAAACATAAGATTGTGGAGTAAAGTGTTTTGTCTTGGGACAAAACACAAGGAAGCTGAGATATGAGTGCTCAAAGTCATCTGTGATGTCAGTCTCAAGTGTGATTGCTACATCACCAGTACATTACCTCCTGAAGACTCTGCGGTTCTGTTATGTCTTCATCCTGAAAAATGAAATTGTAGGAATATAATCACACAATATTTAAAAAAAAATCTTATCTACATTATTGCTAATTTTTTAAACTTACAATGAAAGTGAAAAGTTTGACTTTGGGAGATGCCACTTTCTGTGACATCAGCTGTAACCAGAAACTCATGAGGAGTTGAAAAGTCCTTACAAGTTTCTCCTGTAACATGCTACAACTACTGCACTTTCAGAGCCTTTATTTAAAATATTTACAAATATTGATCACTGAGAGTTTGTAAAAGAACCAGTGGCTTATCTCACCCTTGACCAGATTCTCATCCAAAACTCTCGACTAAGATTTTCAACCTGTTCTGGGTGATATTTGTTTGCTGCAGTCAGAAGCCGCATGGCAGACAAGGAACCTAGATGAAGACAGTAATTAAATAAACATGAGGTTTTTCACGATGCATACATACTAAGCTTTTAATGAGAAAACTGTCACAAAAAACTCCAGACCACCAAAAAAGGACAGCACAACTCAGACAGTATCCACCGGTTAAATTTCTATAACATAGTCCATAACTGATTAACTTTAATTAAAAAGTTTACAAAATGTTGATCCATGAAGTGTATGTTAGCATTTACCTTTCACAAACATGGTGTTAGCAAAATCCTGTAGTAAAAAATCAGACATAAAAAATTGTTGAAAATAAATGCAGTATTAAAGTACTTAACAGACAAAAAACTAAACAGATGTCAAATTCATGATCCCAAAGTTTGTAAATAGAACCTGTAGCTTAATAAAGTTTTTATTCTGACAAGAAGCTTGACTTACTGAGGGTGGTTTGACAGGAATTCCATAAAAGTCCTGCAATCTTTCAATGTCCTTTGCCAGGTAGGCCCCTTTGGCTGGAACCATCGCTGGTGGCCTGTTACCTAGGACGTAAGAACTACTCAGTTTATGACACAGGCAACCCAGGGAGGCTGGATAAAAGAGGTTAATAGTTTACATGTGGTGTTGTGTATGACTAGAGATTAAAATCAATAGGTTGTTATGAGATAATCTTAAAGGACTCAGTCACATTTGAGCTAAAAGGTCAGAAAAACAATAAATATCTTGTGTCCTATTGTCTGTCTCGAGTCTCATAGCTGTGAAAAAGGAAGGTCATAAATCTTCAATACTGTCATACAATTCTCAATCATTAATCCCAAGTTGCATGCAATTGCCCCTTGTTTATCTACCAAGCTACCTTTCAGCATTAAAAGCCAAGATGAAGCCTGCAAAGCTTCTGATGTTTAATGAAAAAATATGTAACATTTGATACCCAGTTAGATCATGTTTTTTTTCACATCAGATGGCAAGATAAAACTATATTTAATCACCAAAAAAAAAGGTCAGTCTTATTCACTTTTGCTGATTTATACTTCTTACTATTTTTCTATGGAATTGAAGTAATCTTTTTTAGGAGCATTTATTACACATAATTATCTCAGTGCTACATGAAGACAGCACGTTTTGGTTTCATTAGTGACTGAACTTTCAGGCATTGATATATTTATGACAGTCATCATTTTTCCAAAGAAAATTAAATTAACATTTGGTCATGTTTTTTGTACTGTACCTGAACCCGCCATAATTCCAGAGAGGAAGAAAGGACGAAACTGCAAGTCTAAATTCCATCTGGGGCGATAGCGGCACAGTACCTGAAATGATATCAAAATCTGTCCCAGGTTTCCTAGAACTGTATTTTCTCAATATTCTTCAGGTTCCCGTTCCTCCACTTTCCATACAAAAAAGTCTATTGATCTCCTGGGGAGGGGGAGGGGGGGGGGGGGGGTGGGTACTCAATATGGAGGCTCTTTCCAGAGGCTGAAACCCTTATCCTTCAATATATCAAATTTTACCAAAATGGTACCCTGTTCATATACCTAGAACAAAGTTACACACTTTCTTATAATCCCTATGTTAATAGAATAACAATAGAATTTCCTATAATCCCTATGTTTTTCTCGAGCTTTCAGTCATTCTGGCTCAGTAAGCTCAAAGGATGCAAGCTTTGCGGCCGATTTTGTGACCCTTTCATACAGTAAAATGTAAACTGCAAGCTTAAAAAAGGTACCCCTTTCAGGCATAGCCTCCCTGTATAGCCCACAAAAGGGAGTAACCCCCAGGATATTGATCTCTCCCTGTTACTCTATAATTATTTAGTTTTATTCTGAAGAGAAGTGGGGGAGGGAAGGGGCTGAGTCTTTTCGTATCCAGTCCCATAGCAGTTAGTTCAATTTGACACACCCAGAGCTCAACACCTCATACCTGTACCCAGTTCCAATGTATTTCATTTTATGATGACAGGGGATTGAATACAATTTACGTGGAAGCGACTGGGAATGAGAATCTATAACCTCCCAATTCGGGACTATTGTGGTCGTCCATCCACACCTCCTCCCACAAAACAACTTTGCTTTCCTACTGGATTTTCAGTAAAACCAGAAATTCCATCTCTCCCCACCCCCATAGCTCAATTTTGCCGTGCACCCTTTCCTGAGCTTTGCGAGGTTCTGCGAGTCACATATTTCTAGTAAAGTAATGTTGAACTTTGCTGGCAGGCTGTTACACCGCCAAACCAAACCTGCCACAAACACACCTTCTTTATTGTAGATCAGACTGCTTAAGTAGAAAACAAACCAATCTTTTATTACAGGGACCGCGGAGGGGGAGGGGCTGGTAGGGCTATAGCCCTACCACGTTTTTGCTTGGGTTGATTTTTTAGGGCTCCAGATGACATGGATAATGTATGAATTTTACCACTTGAAAGTAACAACATGCGTCTAATCTTGCATATACGCTTCACGAGGTCTTGGCCAGATTTTTTAGCCCTACCACTTCAAAATGATCTCCGCGGTCCCTGTATTAAACTGTTATCAGTGTTGTACATACCTTGTGATTGGCTCTGAACAATCAAAAACATAGGAACAACCTTCTGCCCTGCCCCATTTAGTAACTCCTCCACCTCGCACTCTCCCAGCCAGGCCATATTTTTTGAGGACTAAGCCAAAGATCCTTGGCGTGGGCGTTTGGTGAACAATTTCTACGAAGACTTCTTTGGTGTGGCACTAAATTTTTGTGGGTTTTAATTTTTGCGATTTTTGCGGGGGTTTTTGACAATCCATAAAAATAAGTTCCCGCAAAAATTTTCTCCACAAAAACTAAGTCTACTGTCAAAATTATATATGCACATTGTCTTTAACATGTAGTGTAAATCATGTTGGTGCCCATTTACAGAAACAAAACAAAATTAGAAACAAACCATTCAGAAATAAAACGATAAAATTGCAGACAGTACACTACAGGTATTTAGCTGTTAAAAGCTTTAGAGAAAAGGATTGACTGAAGGTACTCCATAACCATTGATTAACTGATTAACATATTATATAAAGAGGATATTACACGGCGGCGCAAAGATATGAATTTTGTTTTCGAGTGGTAAAAACAATATTAATTTTTATGAACGAGCGCAGTGAGTGAGTAAAATATCGTTTTTTACCACGAGAAAATAAAATTAATATCTTCAAGCCGCTGTGTAATTTTTTTTTTATTATATAGACAAGAGTATTTTTGCACAAACAACAGTGTAAAAGCTGGAAATGACATCAACGATATCCTCACTAGCGGGGATATGGAAAATACGCCACTCGAGTCCCGGATGTAGTTTCGTATGAACTTTACAAGTGGTCTATTTTCCACTAAAACACTCTTGTCTATATAATAAACATCTACATGTTGTTTACCTGCATTTGATGCTTTGTACTCAAAACAAGAGAATGTTAGGGAACCATCCTTATTACGTCCCAGGGGGGGGGGGGGGGGGGGCAGCGGTTTTCAAAAAAGTGTAGTGTCTCGAAACTGTACCCCCAAAATATTGTCATGTGAAAATTAAACCTCCTCTTTACAATAAGAATTTTAAAAATGTACCACCTCCCCTCCCCCCACCCTCCCCCTTACCAGGTGTTAAAATAACCCTTGTTTCTCTCCTTCCTTCTTTACGTATTCACTTTATGAGCTATGGGCCAAGGTTATGGGTAGTCTGGTTAGGTAATGGTTGACAAGGCCCTGGGTGCAAGGCTTAGTTCCATAGCGTTCAATATGGTGGCTACCACGTATGTGAGGTAGAGGTGGAGGTTGGATGTTTGAGAAAAGTCAACTAAAGGAAGAGAACCATTGCTCGCATTTTTCCGTCAATTTCTTCATCCATATTCATGACCTGAAGCTCTTCACAATCGCCACTCATTCCAAGAGATGCCATATTTTTTTGACTTGCTGAGCAATCAGGCTGCCACGAAAGCGAGACTGCGATGGTGATTACAGTACTGATCGACTGATACAGTGGGCTCAATCATACATTCCGGATAGAATTTTGTCGGCTTGCAGAAATGTTTCTACCTCTACCCCAGCGAGGATTTTTTTTCTGCTATGGAAAGGAAACATGGATTGGTTCCACTTATGATAATTTTATGGTTTAGCACTTTTTAGATTGCCATTGCTGTGTCTTAAAATTTTGAACCCCCTCACGTTTCGTACAAGGTAAATATTTACGCCCCTAAAATAAAGCTTGTTCAAAAAATGTCCCCCCCCCCCCCCCGCCCCCCTAGAACGGAATAAACGATCGGACCCTTCACTGGACCCTTATAATTCCAAATAGAAAGCGACTTCCTGAAAATCGCAAAAATTAACTCCCAGCAAGAAAAACCACTTTTTACCACTCGCAAAAATTAGTTCTCGCAAAACAAAATATCGCCCATTCGCAAAATTAAATTCCGGCAAAAATTTAGTGCTACATGGTAAGTCCCCCAGGCCAGGGCGAGGGAAAGGAAACGCGAAGGAGTTAAGGGATAAGGTGTTCCCGTGAACAAATTGTTGGAAACTACTCAGAGATTTACAGACTCACCTCAATATACCTTAATATACATTTACAGACTCACCTCAAAAGCAACCCATGAATATGGCGAAAGAACATCATAAAACAACTCCACGCTTCTGTTGGCGAGCGCCATTTTGGAAAAGTACGCAGTCATGCCCAGCGGTTTTTTCACAAAAAGACGTTTCATGAGGCATATATTAGGTCAGAAGACGGTCAAGAGGCGGTAAAGACGGTCAACATAACCTGCTGAAGAGGCTACGCTGTCGGGATATAACGCGAGAAATAGCCTGTGAAGAGGCTTTTTGGCCGGAAGAGAGAAGAAAACAAAGGGCGACAAGGAGCGAAGAGCCTGTTCACAGGCTGCGCGAGAAAATGAAAATCGGCGAATGAAGAAAACGAACGGGGCGGCCCGTTCTCTTCCCCGGTCTGCCACTGGCTCGCTTTTCGTTCCCGTTATTTTTTCCCGCCACGGAGCCCATTCACAGGCTAAATTCTTCAACGGATTTTTGTTCCGTTCAAGTTAATTTTTAAAGAAAGGGTGTATTCTTGGGTTTGCAAGTCCGTTAAAGCAAGAGGAAGCATTAGTTAAGCAATGTCAGAAAGTGTCTAACACAACCAAAGGGGCTTCTTGCGGTTCCAGGTAATTGGGTCAAAAGACCTCAATAAGACACCACTGACGAGCTACATCAGCATTTCACCGTACCACCTCCCTAATTTTTCAGCTTTTGGACAGGAGTCCCTGTTTGCAAAATCTACAATCGTCAACTGTGACAGAAGTGACAGAAGTCTTTGGGACACCTCGATAAATGTTACTTAATTCAACCTGATTTCCCTTGTACAACAGTCTGACCTCAGCTCCACCAGAAATGAGCTCCCCCTCCTCCAAACAATGTTCCCCCTGTAGGGAAAAAGGAACATTGTGAAAGGGGGAAGGGGGGGGGGGGGATTCTTCTTGCTTCCCTGCCTAGAAAATGCGACGGTGTCCTGGCCAACAATAATCTGTCGAAGATTGTACATATGACATATGAAGCTAGACCGACTGATTTTCAAAATTTCTTCCACAGTGGTCATTTGAGACCAAACCCAATTCCAGGGATTACCGCACAATCGAATGGTCGCATTAAAAAGCCCAAGGTTTACTGGCCTGCGTGACTGGCGCTAAAGGATAGGGTCGAGGAGGGAGTGGGAAAACTAGCAAGCGCTCCGAGCTCGCGCTTTCGCCGAATTTATGTTCCCACATTTCCCATTCCTTTTAGCTCCTGCCACGTAGGCTACAAGTTTACATCAGAATTCAGACGTTGACAATCTTAGAAATCAAAAAGCCGAGTAGCTGGGCACGAACCCCTAAATAAAAACAATACAAAAATAAGCTACATTCCATTATTACTAACTCCTTCTGCATATGTGTGGCTAGACTGCGAGTTGTCGCTAATTTTGGCGATGGCGATTGTGGGCGGGCGAAATACACACGCGCACGCGCGCGCGAAATTCCGAGGAGACGCAGGAGCGCCCCCTTCGCGTCGCGTCTCCTCGAAATTTCGCGCGCGCGCGTGTGTGTGCACTTCGCCCGCCCCACAATCGCCATAGCCAAAATTAGAGACTACTCGCAGTCTAATGTGTAGCTTCTATCAGATTATTCGTTTCTTGATTTCTGACTTTCGCCTGGCTTTCAAAAATTTCTGCGAAATATAAATTTAGTTAGCCAAGGCAACCGTCACGGTATGGATGTTGTTTCTTACTTTTAACCCTGGTTTAATACTCAGAGAGAACCTCCAAGTACGCCGATTTTTAACATGATAAATGTTTATTGCCTTCATTCAAAATTCCTACACAACTGAAAAAGTGCCAAAAGATGCAAGTAACGTCGATATTCAATTCTCAACGGACATTATGGCTCCGTTACTGTGTGAAAACTGAAAAAGGAACCATTCACTTCAAACAAACAAGCGGCCAATTCTCTAACTGACTAGTTATGCAGGGACTATTTTGTTAATATAAATCTGGAAGTAATGTTGAGGTAATCTGTACATTTCAGGGAAACAAACGTTTCGTTAATTGTCTCATAAGTAAGAGCACCAAACTGAACGTTTCAGTGAACTATTGATTGTGATAAAAACCCGGCAATTTTTCGTCGTGAAATGTCACCTTGCATTTTCGCGGGTGGATGTCAGGCTTCTCCAAAATTTCGTACCACTTAAATATTCAGAATCCCAAAAATTCATTTGTACTTTGGGAAAACAGCAAAACGAGTTCGAAAGATTTTTTTATTGTTACAGTAATGCTGAGCAACTAAGTGACTAACTAACTAGCTAACTAAACTACTAAGTGATTAATTTAATAAGAGAAAAAAAAGACAATAGAAATGTATGGCCTGCAAGTACACGGCCCACAACAAACCATTAGTTTCTTTGAAAAATTGGAATTTTTGAATTTTTATATTTCCGCCAGTTCGAACCAGATCTCCACAAAACTTCAGGATTTTGCTAAATTCAGTATAGCAAATCTAGACATGAGTCCGGCTTACCATTTGATCCAATATTTAATTATGTCATGCTAACCGCAAGTTGTTGCCATATAACCTGCAATCAAACATTTTTTCGTAGATCTCAGGTTAGCTGCCACATAAAAGACACAGCTAAATGTACAGCTACTGATTAGAAAACAAAAAGAACGATATAAAAAGTTAATGAAAACACCAACGAGCGGTGGCAAGTTCAGTTGACACGAAAATAAATATCCTGGACTCTGCATCAGGTCACAAATCATAAGTAATATTAACGCCGTTCGCTATGTCGCTGAAGGTATTTTTCATCTACAAGGAGTTAACGCTGGGTTAATTGTCAGTAATGAGAAATCTACTTTTATAAGCTACTAACTACAAAAGATACTTAGGTTACGATTTTTTCGTTATCCAACACTTGGGGCTATACTGTGTTACGGTAATGAGCTACAATCCTGGCCAGTTGGTTAAGAGCACTTAGCCTTTTCCTAATCTTTTCGTCAGCAATTTGAAAATAGGCGAAAATACAAGTCCCCCAAAAGCAGTTTACAAAGTTCTTCCCCCCCAGTTCCCCCTAAACAATGTTGAAGTATAGAAACTGTACAAGATATCCGAGATGTGTTGGACTTTTGACAGTCAACATCGTTTAGGGATTGAGGGGGAGTCGATATTATTGACGTATTACGAGAAATTTGGCTTAGTGTCCCAAACGTTCTGGCCATGATTGTAGTTCGGTGTCCTCTAAAGTTCTCAGGCTGCAGGCTTCAACGGTCCCTCCCATTCAACTCCTAGAGAAACGAGATGGAGAAAAAGGAATTAAAAATAAGATATACCGAAACAAACATCACGGAAACAAATGCAAACATTGAATTTCTATTAGTCTCTATCACAGGGATAGAATAAAACTTGAGTTCTAGGTTGCTCAACTGGAATTTACACCATAACTTTCTTGTCTATTCAGTGTTCTCCTTATCAGGCGGTAACCAGTAAAATTTACCGCTTGTAGCAGAGCTTGTTACCGGTTAGCCGGAACCAGATGAAGGCCTGGATTAGAAACATCCAACAGTTTGGATGGTGAAAGATTGTATTATGAAAAGATTTATGTCCATCGTCCTGCGTACCTAGCCTGCGCCGCAGACGGAATATGACCGTTAGATTACGTCTGCGATGCGGGCTACTGCGTACCACCTAAGTCTAGTTTTAGTAACTTTTCTCCTTGTCCATGCGCTTGTAAAATATTAGACGTAGTCTTATCATCTCGACATTTCTAAGTTCGTTAGATAATAGTCTCATCTTCTCTACATTTCTCCGCATGTTTCTACCTTAGTAAGATGTTAGTCGTATCTTTTTAACGTTTCTCCGTATGCCAGGACATTCCTAAGGTATTAGTCTTCTGGACATTTTCCATGCGATAGTGTTTGCCAGTGGTGTAAGGCGCGGCCTTATCTTCTTGACTGTCGACATTTCTCTGTACGTTAAAACATTCGAAAAATATTGTTATCTTCTCAAGGTTTGTCCGTGTGCTAGTATATTCGTAATTTAGATGTTGTTAGTTGTATCTCCTTAACATTTCTCCATACGTTAGCATTGTCATGAGATACTAGTGTTATCTTCTTGACGTCTATATCCGTACATTGGTTTGTTCAGGTTTGTTCATAATATACTCTTAGTATTGTCTTCTCCTCGAAGTTCTTCGTTTGTGCCTTTGTAAGGAGTGTGTCTCATCTTCTAGACGTTTCTCAGTATGTTTTCTAGGTTGCTGTAAGCTTTTTCTTTTCAACGTTTATCTGTACGTTAATACGTTCCACGTGACAGGAATTACAAACGTCAACCGTTTTGAAGGGTTTTCGAGACGTGTGTTAGCCTAGTGTCATGCCGGCAACATTTCGGGTCTCATGACGAAAATTCCACACCAGGGTAGAAAAAGATTTTCAACAGAGCTGCTTTAGCGGTCCAAAAAACTGACTTACCTGTTACCCTGAAAACTAGGGAGAACACTGCTATTACTGGCATATTGTGAAAAAAGTGTGACAACGTTTTGTACATTATAGTCATTCAGATGACAGAGGCCTGTTCATAAGTCTGGCAAGTAAAAATAGTGAATTGCCCAACAAAAAGATCCACTTGTCCCGGCAACTGGAGGACGGGATGAGTTTTCATGAGCAACCCTAATTTCTGACATCACTATCATAAAAAATAAGTTTTAGGATAAGTCAGTAAATCCGATCCCAGGCTAGATATCCAGCGGTTGTGTGTTAGTGAGTGTGGTTTTCATCCTCCTCCCAAAGCGGGCCCGCAAAATAGCTTGAAATCGAACTGACTGCCTAATTACGCGCGAACAAAACCAAAACGACAAACGCACAAGAAAATGGCAGTTTAATTTGTTTAGCGAATAGACATAAACGCGCGCGGCTTTTGGTTGGTTTAGCGAACATGGAGCACTTTCTAGAGCTTTGACGTCAATCTGTACTCAGCAGTACGATTGGACAATCGAACAATGCTTTGTACTGATTAGCTTTTTCTTTAGCGGGAAACGAGCGCGGTCCTGTTTTGATCTTTTTAACCAGTGGCAGACGAAACAAACAACGAACACTTACGGAAACCCTTTTCAAGGTCAATCGAAAATCGCTCTATCCAAGAAACGCGTTTGTCGTATTCGATTTCCCTAGAAATGTAACTCTACGATCACTCAAACTCTTCCAAGAACACCTATCTATAATCAACACCTACATGTGTCCAAACCGACACTTTCCCATGTCATAGAAAATGATATCTTAGAATATCTTGCAGAAGGAAACCCGACCTGGCATCTCTCAGTGTTTTACAGGAAGTTGAATGTGGCTAAGATTTTTTTTGTTATTGAAATGATAATCTGTCTCCACCTACCCAGTAAGTGAGCTAGCAACAGGAATCTGTCAGATCCAAAGTATATATGAGGCTCGCCATCAACATGTGCTACAATTGTTGGAGCTCCAAAGGCCTAAAGTATAATATATAAACAGGTTATCAAAACATGGTACCCAGGACAAAACAATTCAGGATTTATAGGTTAAACGATATCAACTTTTAAACGCTTTATCAAAATTCCACAAAAAATTGTTAACATAATAGAAAAGAAAATTGCACACATGGAAATTTCTTGAAATACACGAGTGTTAACCTTAAGACCAGAAGAAGGGCGGGAAACACGGCGTGGTCACATCGGTTCTCGCGCCAAAAATTCTCCTTATTCTAGCGAACGTATGCAAAGTTCTTCAGTCTGCAGAATAGGTTTGAGACATTCAATGAACATTTTTTTATCTTCTTGAGAGAGCTGGTAATGAAAAGTCCTTGAACAAATTTCTACACATACTTTTTTGGGAGAGCAAAAAAATTTGGCTCTGGCACGAGTCTTGATGACTTCGAGTCACTCCTGGGATGAGTTTCAAAGGGTGTGGATTTCCTTTATCCCCCGCGACTTATTTTCAAAGGGCTCGCGCATTAACTCTTATTTAAAATTATTTTCCACCTTTTTGCAGTATTTTAAACCTATGATTAAAACCTAGCCTCTGAAAGCGCACTGCTAATTGATACGTTCAAGAACTCCTGTCTATGTGGTTGAGGAAAACCTTGTATTTGTGTGCTTTCTCCTTTGTTTGTAGGACAAATCTTTTAAAATTATGTTTCTCTTTGGAGTAAAGATTGTTCAAATGTATCTTTTAAAATGACTCAGTCTACGACAAGTGAAAAATTTCAAAATTGCACTAGCAGGGCGAATTTTTGGCAGAAAACGTTTTGGCTGCATGCTTTTTTCCGTCTTTTTCAACTGTCTACCACCATGATCAAAAAAAGGACTTTTATTTTTTCTTCGGATTTCAAAACTATGTTTACTTAACACTCCCCAAGCGAAATTTTAAGCCTTAAGTTTGAGAAGAAGACCGTTTATTTAAACTGCAATTTTCCGTTTTGATGGTCCGCCATTATTACACCAGAAAGGGCACAATGATGTCATTCACTCAAGAGCTGTAGAATACAGTGTGTGAACACAGCTTACAAATTATGCAAAACACGAGTTTGAGAGTCTGAAAGCTCACAACTCCCGTGCTGCATACTAAATAAGGCACTTTCACACGTGCTGCATTCTAAAGCTCTTGAGTGAATGACGTCATTACATCCTTTCTGGTGTAATAATGGCGGACTGTTAAATTGGAAAATTGCAGTTCAAATAAGCAGTCTTCTTGTCGAAATTAAGGCATAAAATTTCGCTTGGGGAGTGTTTAGTAAACAAAGTTTCGAAATCCAAAGAAAAAATAAAAGTGACTTTTTTATCATAGTACCACTTGTTAAAGTCAACATTGAGAAATTTTACAAATTTCCCATGTTTGAAATTTCCTTCGAAATTTTGTTGCTGTTTCTATGGATTTTAGGTAAAGCATTTTAAAAGTTACAATCACTTAACCTAATAATAATAATAATAATAATAATAATAATTATTATTATTATTATTATTATTATTATTATTATTATTATTATTATAATTGACTTTATTACAGCAGATCCACTGAAAAGTAGCTCTTCATCTGTAATAATTACACTAAAATAACAACAATAATATTTATTTTAAAATATGGCTTATTAACATCCAACTGATGGTTAAAAATCTCTTTATTTTAGTGGCTGAGATTTAACCTTTTTGCCATTTGATAGTTGATGGTTAGCACCATTGTGACTCCTTTGCAATGGTTGTGGGGCGAAAACTTTTTTTAAAAGCTTTTTTTAATGGAAAAGTGGGAGTAAATGGAAGGGGGGAGCACTGGCAGTGGCTAGGGTAGCATCCAGGCTCATTTATTTTACAAAATGAGGGGAAAGAAAATGCTGGACGATTCAATTCATACCCCAACATTAAAGTTAAATAGCTTGATATCAGTCTACCATGTACTCAGTACAACTTACTCCCATATCAAGTGCTTTTTGTGTTGTTTCTTTCAGTTGATCTTTGATTTCCTGCTCTCCAATCTTGCTTATCAAAGACTGAGTATCATCTTCACTTAAACCAACCTTTTTACACACCTACAGAGATAAGACAAACACATTGCTACCTATAAAATACCATGTGTCTGGTATCAGACAACTGTGGAGAGTAGATTAGCGTATAACAATTACACAGTGAATTAACTGAATGATCGAAACAGGAAAAGTTTCATGGGCCAAAGAACAAATTGTTTTTTTTTTACTTTGGGATGCAAGTTTATCAAAAGGCCTGCCAGCAGCTTTTAAATAAAGAGAGAAGGGATGGGTAGGGAACTAGGGAGAAAAGGGGATGAGGTTACAGAAGGTGGGAAAGTTTGGGGATGGCATAAAGCAGGATATCTACATGTGAAGAGTAGTGGGCTGAAATATAGCAACTTGTGAAGGGAGTTACATGCCTGGTACAGCATATAATTAACGAGTTCATAACCCCACTCCAGTGAAAGGAAATATGATTCTATTTCAAGCCTGCAATGCAAATAAATGCCTGTCGTCTAACAAATGTCCGGTAAATTTTGGATTTTGACTAGTGAAAGCTCAGTTTGGCCTGACAAAATGACCTGAGAAATATGCTAGTTAATATCATTTAATTTGAAACAGGAAGTCATAAATTTTACTGATGGCCTACTAAAAGAAACTTGCAAAAAAAACAAAAACAAAAAAAAACCAAAACAAAACAAAAAAAACCAATTGTCTGACCAGACTGACTTCTGGTCCAGTGAACACTAAACCTGGACCGAATTCCCTGATCAGGGGAAAAATTATTTGCAGGCTTGTATTTCTTCAATTAAGTTTCTTGTCTAGGGACAAAACACAAGGGGGCAGAGACTGAAAGTTAAAAAAGAAATAAAGCATTGCATCCCCAAGCACAATGTGACTGCTGCAATCTCTACATCACAGTGCTATTTTTCAACCCTGACACAAAACGTTTTTTGATTACCTCCTCAAGACTCTGAGGTTCTGTTATGTCTTCACCCTAAAAAAAATCATGATAGGAATAATATAGTTAATATTTTACTTGACTTTAGGAGTCCTTTAAAATTATGTGCTGCAGCAATAATATTACTGTATTGCCATAGCCTTTATTTTTAATCCCAAATCTTGATAACCGAGGAAAACAAGGAAAACCATTGAGTTAACTCACCTTAGACCAGATTCTCATCCACAATTCTCGACTTAGATTTTCGACCTTCTCTGGGTGGCATTTGCTGGCTGCTGTGAGAAGTCGCATGGCAGATAAGGAACCTAAACATGGAGATAATGGTTGAATTAAAATTGAGTTTCCATAATGCCTTTTCTGAGATTTTGCTTCGCAATTTGAGGAATGCTTCACGTGCATGAAAATATACTCAGGGCCCACGTTGAAAGCAATTTTGATAACTGAAGACGTATAACACGTACAACATAATCTTTCAGTAACATTATGAAAATGCTTATTTTGCCTTTCTTAGTCTATCTCCCAAGTCCAGGATGATCAAAGGTATAGGCCAAAGTTGGTAAGTATATGAGTAATAAAAATCTGTACATATATGTGAATGCCAAGCAGGGTAATTTTATGAAGTTGTTTAATGTTGAGGTTTCCAGGTATTTTTTCCACTTTTATTTCTATCATGTATGTTTTTACTAATCCAAGGGCATCGATTACAGTAGGGACTGCATTATTATTAATATTATTATTATGATGATGATGATTATTATTATTATCATTATTATAAAATAAATATTATTATTATCATTATCAGTACTATTATTATAATTATTATTATTATTATCATTATTAATACTATTATTATGGTTATTACTAATTGAAGGGCTCGGAATATAATAGCAGTCTTATGTCGAATTTCAGGCGGTTTTAATTTTGTGCTCCAAACTGCTTCAATTATTGCACGGGACCTTAGCCAGTGCACTTTGAATGAACTGAAGGCCCCATGCAAAAATTGAAGTTGTTTGGAGAAAAAAATAAAACTGTCAAAATTTTGATATAAGATGGTTAATATGCTCTCAGCCCTTCAATTATTATAATAATTGTTGTTTATTCTAATTGTTGTTTATAAATTATTGTTATTATTATTGCTGTTGTTTGTTGTTAAATATTATTATTATTGTTAAATATCATTATCATTATAATTATTATTATTATTATTATTATTATTATTATTATTATTATTATTAAATATCAAAATAAAATATTTTTCTTGAACATTGCTTTCATTGTTATTAATTATAGCTAGAGAAAACTGCAGGGAAATTCTCAAGTTTCCACAGTCCTTAACCTTATTCAAAAATTGGGTTGTTGAAAAAAGTTTTGACTGTAAAGTACAACATTACTGGCTATCCGTTTTCAGACAAAAATTCCATAATTTAAACTTTATTAACTAAAGATAACAGAACCATACTAGTGCATTCACAAAAACTAACTTAAAAAGAAAAAATTAAAAAGGACGTACTTTTACAAGAAGAAGAATGGCAGAAACTAAGAAAACAAATAAATGCAGGTGAGCAGTTAATGACACATTTATGAAATCATGCAAGTAGAGTAATGGAGAAAAATCTTAAGCAAATAAATTATCTAGAAAGTATTTCCATTTAGGAGGAGTGTTTCCATTTATTCAGGAGCAGGTGCATTTTGTTCATTTTTGTTTAGCTATTAACTCTTCAATTTCAAACATTTTTAAGTTGTGCAAGAAACACAATAAAAACTTGTCCTTGGAGCAATGTTCTATTGACAATATTATAGTTTGAAGGTTCAGTTGCAAGAATGATCATCATGGTTAAGAGACACAACATAATCATTTCAACTAACAACACAAAGTAAACAATAATTAATGGAATAGTTTAATCAATAATTGTATGAATATGACTCAGTTGTGACCAGTGACAACTTAAGTATAAATTAGAATTTATAATGATCTACCTTTTACAAACATGGTGTCTGCAACATCCTGTAGTCAGAAATCAAAGACACAAAGAATAAAATGCTGGTAAAAATATCCACAGACAAGCACTCTAAGCTTGCTTAGTCATAACTTTATCTTTTGTTGGTAGCTACATGCAGAAAACATAAACGAAATTTCTTACAATGAGCTCAAGTGTAGAAATCAGCAATCTACCTCATTCTATCGATCTGTACTGCTATTTGAAAGCATATACTCTCAGAAGTGAGGAGAGCAGGCAGGGAAATGTAAGTGACCCAGTCATATTTAGGTTAAGGCAAAATTTGGTCATCCAGACCTTGTTTATCTGAACTGGCTAGTGGTTATTGTAGCCGGTTACTCTGCTCCACCCAGCCACATCCCACTCCCCCCCCCACCACCCCCCAGTACCCTGAAATTTGATCTGGTCAGACTTTGACAATGTTATGATAAAATTTAACTTCCACCAATGAGAAGAAAATGCATAAAAACTGTTGTCAATTTGTTTAACAGCCCAGAAACCCATATCTAAATAAATGACAAACTGTTCATAATAGACCTTACAACCATGCAAGCTTATTTTTTGCTGAGATGAAGTTGACTTACTGAAGGTGGCATGAGAGGAATTCCATAAAAGTCCTTCAATCTTTGAAGGTCCTTTCCCATGTAGGCCAACTTGGCTGGAACCAGTCCTGGTGGCCGGTTACCTGGGACAAAAGTACCACTCAGTTTATGACACAGGCAGCCCAGGCAAGCTCATGATACAAGAGGCTGTTGGCAAGTGGTGCTGTATACAGCTATTTCAATGAAGGTTGTTGGATCAACTCAAGCTTACGTGACAAGCCCAAAGAGTAGTACGGGTAGTTGCAAATCAGTCCTAGTTTCATGGTTGTCAGAAGTTGGTAAGGAACTTTGAATTTCCCAAAGCTAGAGAATAAATGGGCACCATCCGATTATTGTCAATGACAATCATGCCTCAACTTTCAATTTTCAGTAGTTAGTACTAATGTTACAAAGTGTGAAAAACCATCAGTTCCATATTTTTTAAGATTTTGTTTTTCTAACTTCTAACTTGCATACCATGCATGTGCTCCACATGCATCCACGTAAAAACCTAATTGAAAAAACGTTATCATGTGAAAAGCATATACTATGAACGATACGACCCAATGGTCTTCTGGGAAGCGGGAAAACTTACTTCTATTCTGAGGCATTATGGAGATAACATTAACACAGTATACCCACAATCTACTTCAAAACCTTCTTAGGAATGAAAATATTGAATATCAACATATGACAATACACGGAACTGAGTAGCAAGCTTGTCATTGCTGTCTTCCCAGCATTCCATCGTGTCGCATCCTTCATGGTTTATGCTTTGCACCCGACAATGTTTTATCAAACAGGTATATACTTATATATACTGTTGTGAAGCAGGCAAGGTACTGCTCATTTTGGTGAACTTTAGCCGTACAAATCCCATATTGCCTTGCCATCTTGTTGCGTAGGCTAAAAGCTTTCATCTGACAATGTTAATTGAAATAGCTGTATGACTACAGATAGACTGTTAATGTGCGGTATTTATCTTTACATTTGTGTTTGTTTATACTTGCTGCGCTGAGCAAACGCTCCTCACAATCAAGCAAGTTTGTTGCGTTCCTAAATTTCATTTCGGAAAACACAGTTTCTACAAATAAACTCAGGCATAAGCTGTACTGCTGAAGTGAGAGTATTGAGGTTCATCTACAGGTGAAAATTTTATTATCAATTGAGAATTCTACAGCCTACTGCTCTGCTCAAAATCTAGAATCAAAAGTAACCAATCTGGCCTGGTTTGAGTAGCCACACAGTAAGAATTAAATTGATTAATTAAGAAAATTAAATTCATTGAAAAGCTGATCTTCTAACAATGGAAATTGCAATAGGTTCATCCCAGTATTTTTTCTCATTTCAGGTACAAATTCAGCTGGAGTAGACGATAAGTATCTTGTGTCCCTTCGTCTGTTTTGAGATTTGTAGCTATATAGAATTATATATTACTTTCCATATTTCTATACGAATCCCTACATTTCTGAATGATTAGTCTCTCTTATCACATACAATGCCAGCTATTTACCTATTGTAAGTACTGGTGTGTGATATTTGACTTTAAGCGCTGTTGATCTGATCATTCATAGAAATGGAAAGTTAATTCAACTGACATAAAGTCACATTGTTTGAACTGTACCTGAACCAGACATAATTCCACCAAGAAGAAAAGGACAAAACTGCAAGTCTAAATTCCACCTGGATCGATAGCGGCACAGCACCTAAAAGGAATGTCAATTGCATGCTTATTCTGTGTGCCCATGAGGTGATACTTAAGATGGTCCCACCCCAGTCTCCCTGTCACATCTAGTATTATTATAAACTAAATTCGATTTTGAGAGGACATTAGGGCTTTATAATGAAGACTAGTTGGGAGAAAATATATTCCGTGTTAATTAGGCTTCATCACTTTGTGACTCTGCCCAATACAGAATATATTTTCTCCCAACTGGCCGTTATTATAAAGCCCTAATATCGTCTAAAAATTGAATTTAGTTTTTTATCGCAATTCATGTCTCTTTTTCACGAAAAAGCAAAAAGCCAGGGCAGTAACTTCTGCTGATCAAAAGACAAATTCTTACTTGTTGTGAAGATTTGCACATGCAATACTTGTTCACGAAAACAATTTTGGTTTTGCAGCAAAATGTTTGAATTCACCACTTTCTCAACCAAAAATTGTTTAATGAAACAAAATAAACTCTTTCAGTGCATGAACATAAATTTTTTCAAACGACGGGGATCGACAAAATAATAAAATAACATGAAACTCAACTTCTTTTCTCGGCTGAAAGTAGACCACGAACGATAACGCAAGACAGCGCGCGCATCGCGAAATAAAAACATTCTGATTCATATTTTCCCATAAACCAAAACCATTAATCTCTCTTTATTATAATAATTATTATAATTATTATTATTATTATTATTATTATTATTATTATTATTATTATTATTATTATGGCTGAACTGTGCTAGCAGGCTCTACCTCCTTTAACTTTATTTATACTTGAAACCTGGAGATTGCTAGGCCCCTAGCTTAGGTACCTAATGTGTCGAGTTTTGGAAAAATAAAATAAAATAAAAAAACATACAAAATAGGTAAAAGAACTATTTCCGTGACTAACTTAGATGATATAAGATAATTGCAAAACTATTTACATGGTAACAGAACTGAAAATGGAATGAGGAAACTAAAAGACTATCTGAACTTTTAAGCACTACAAATATAACAGTTTAATGTGTCAAAGGTCCAGGGTTAAAACTTGGCGGTCGCATGGTTGCCCATGGCGATTAAAAAGTGTCCAGGGCTACTAAAAATTGAGGTTTGATCACCTGAAGGGCGAGTACGACTTGAGAAGTACGAAAAGACTAGCAATAACAATAAAATAAAATTTTCTTTCATTGGAGTACCTTTCTTTTCTTTCCTTTCTTTCCTCAACTCTAAGTTCATCAATTGTAGTGAACGTTTAGTTCTAAAGTGCAAAATTCAAAGTTGTTCGTGATCAAGTTTTTAGACCGCTCCGATATGTAGACGCCATTTTGAATTTACTGACACGAGAATCCACACATACCCAGAGTTCAATGCGGTACGTTTTCAAACATGAATATTGGCAAAATCACTCCAAACTGCACGATATAATAGACTTACTTTTCACCTAAATTCAAAAGCAATCGAACGAAACTGAACTTTACAGATGTTGACAAGATCGTGTCGTCCGTATTTGGAAAATAATGGCCCAGTTTTTCTTTGGGAGTTTAAGGACCAAGTCAGAACCTATAGGTGAAGGAAAGAGCAAACAAGAACGAGACAAATGATCCCCAACACAGACCGAACACAGTTTCTATTTTTATAACAATTTCAGCAATGTCTCGACAGTACATTGGCAAATGTGAGCTTTCAAGACAAAGTTAAGATCAAGCAGATTTCTTTTGGCGTTTCAGTGGAACACCTACTAAAAACCACGGGCTCAAACAGTCGTGAGGCATTTATTCAAGTAAAAATGGTTTAAATTTTTTGGTGTGTTAGTAGAGGGAATTTGAGGGCTACTTTATTTTGGCCTGGGCCACCAAGAATTCAGGGATACTGGCCCGAGTGGCGACCAAGCACTGAAGTTAATTTTTAGCCCTGCAAAGGTCATCTTTCTGATTTGTGTTACAAACTTTTTAATGGCAAGAGAAGTTCTTAATTCGTCAGTCCAGATTTTTGGAACTCCTCCAAGGCTGTGCTCTAAGAAGAATCATGGGGTCCCCAAAGGCTCCCAACAATGAACTCTAGCTGGGGTGCCCTGCAGCCCTTAAGTATTATGCAAAAATGAGTTTTTCTGGTCGCCCGAAGACAAAAGTTAGTGTCCTGCGGCCCCCAGGCATTGCTAGAACACAGTCCTCACCTCAGAACTACTCTCCTTAGTCCCACACCTAATTTTAATAGCTAAAGGTAAAAGATACTAGGCTTGGACAAGGAAGACTGCAGGGGACCCTAAGCTCAAGCTGAGATAGTGAGTTGTACCATATTATGCAACAACAGGAATGGTAGAAATATAAGGATTTGTATGGGAATTTAGGAGAAATTTCAACTAAATAGTTATGTGCAAAGTTCTGAAGAAAAATGCCTCATCTTATTTTCACAACTGGGTTTGCTTGCTGTCTGTGTGGTTGTTTTGCGATTAAAAGGAGCAAAACAACCACATAGATAGCAAGAATCACACTGTTGAAATAAGGTAGGAAATTTTCATTAAGAACTTTTGCCAAAACTATATCCTTGAATCAATAACCAGAATCCTTATATTTCCAGTCATTATAGAATAAACATGAGATGTTGATAAGTTGAGAGTCTTACGTAATACGGTATTG
Source organism: Siderastrea siderea (assembly GCA_964030785.1). NCBI lineage: Eukaryota > Metazoa > Cnidaria > Anthozoa > Scleractinia > Rhizangiidae > Siderastrea > Siderastrea siderea. The sequence goes on from OZ034967.1 coordinate 4,689,856, forward strand.
AGAAGAGGCTACAAAATTGTAATATATTAAGGTGCTTTCATGAACAAATGATCAGTACTAGTAAAAGACGTATACCGTAATACAAATTCGCCGACCCACCTCAAAAGCAACCCATGAATATGGCGAAAGAACATCATAAAACAACTCTACCCTTCTCTTGGAGAGCGCCATAATTTTGGTTCGGGGCTAGGGTGTCGGCTAGGGTGAACGCAGTTTTGCCCAGCGGTTTTGGCATAAAGAGGACGTTTCATTCAAGCATACATGCATTGGTCATCGTAAAGAATCAAAATTGGCGGAGATCACATGGGGCCCACACAAGCTGTGAGACCGTTTGTAAGTTAATAAAATTATGAGGGAATGTATGAGAAAATCGAAAGGTTTCTAATAACGTGAAATGCTGCGAGAAATATTTACATTTAAGTATCCTGTATCCTGTAGTAGCCTTCCGCGGGTGGAAGGAAATAGGAGTCGTCTGCACGCAGGCTAATCTTTAGACTACAAACTCGTCTCGCAGCTACTATGAACTTATCAATTAGGTCATAGCACGACTACAAACTAAGCGTCACGAACCGAGACTAGCAAAATTAAATAATGACACTACTATTCAATTTTCAGCTTCCTAACACTTATTACATGTAAATAGGCCATTTCGGACAACCCAACTTCGATGGATCAAAATTCATTCTCAAAAAATAATTGAGAGCACTACAAAGCTGTAGGAGACTAAGTCATATAAACTTTAAATAAATGTAAAGAAGATCCTCGAAGTTATTAACGCAACTTATGCAGTTGCGAAAAGAAGTTGTGTTAATAACTGCGAGGATCTTCTTTACATTTATTTCTTCATTCCGCAGTTCAAATATTTGAATTTCATCAGTATATTCATAATTTCATCTTCATCTTTCCCGGGTATATTACGAACCAATTTAATGACCAGCTCCCAGTTGGCTTGTTAGCTCAATTGGTTAGAGCGCTGCACCGGTATCGCAGAGGTCAGGGTTCCAATCCCGGCAAGCCTGATTTTTTCAGGCTTTCTTTTCGCAACTGCACAAGTTGCGTTAATAACTGCGAGGATCTTCTTTACATTTATTTCTTCATTTCGCAGTTCAAATATATTCATAATTTCATATAAACTCTATTATGCAGCCTGATTATGGGACGATTATTTCAACGGGGCACTAAGTTAGACCTGGTTTAAGAGCATATAAAGTAGGTCTTAAAACTACATAGGCCATTGTAAGTCATGCGAGTATGCCTTATAGTCTGAGTTACACCCCTTCTTCACTACGCAAACACATTCAGGTTGAACATTTTAATCTGACTTCGAGGAAAGCTACAGTTTTGTCAAACGTCTTGCTTCGATAGAAAAGCAGTTAAGACACTAGTTCAATTTAGATATGCTAAAAGTCAGTCCGAAACAACAGACATCATCACAAGGCTCTACGGAGTAAGCCAGAGGACGATTATTTGAACAACGTCTCGACGGGTCTAATGCGAGTTAAATATTCATCAAGGCTTAACTGACAGACGACCAATAACATTGTGAGTTCTTCGACCAATCCGCACAACGACCAGAGACTTCAAAACGTCTGCTTCATAACATCTACTGACGATTTACAATTCACTTGATTCTGGTGATGACTTCCACTCAGGTTGTCGAAACGTCAGTCAATGTCACCACTAACGTCCTTCTCAGGACTACACTCACCCGGACGGTCATACTTCACCGACTTAAATACAAGGTATTCAGAATCACAAAAATTCGTAATGGGAGTAAAGGAAAATGATTTTGTAAGAATTTTGATCGAATTCAAAAATTGTACACCAACACATACATCTGACGGTTGTCATCTTTGTGTTTGGTTTTTCCATACCTCGAGTTGGCTTTTCCATGTGTTAGTTAATAAAAACCAGGTTAATGAAAAGGAGGAGGAGAATTAGCTGCGCAAATGCCTCTTGTTGCCGTGATTCCGGAAAGAAGCAGCTACAAGCTCAGTTGATAAGAAAATAAATATCTTTGACCTGGCAAGAGATCACAAATTCATACTCATACTACAGTCTGCTATGTGACGATAGGTTTTGCCAGTGTGACCACTGTGATAGCCTGTTCCAGGCGTTCAGATAGTGGAGCGTGAGGGAAAAAGAAAGCGAGCGAAAGAGTGGGAAAAAACGAGGGGAGACTGGGGGGTCTTCCCCAGTCTCCCTTTGTTGTTTTCCCGCTCTTTCGCTTGCTTTCTTTTTCGCTCGCGCTCCACTATCTGAACGCCTGGAACAGGCTACCACTGTGAAGATAGGATTTTCCTAGTTGAGCGCACAAAAATGGAACTGAAGGCTTCGCGGAACTTCTCGGGAACTTGAGCAACAACGGCGGGGAAAATTAACTCTAAGCAACTCGCTCGCTTGCGGAAAGAAGCTCGTCACTGACTTCTCGGTACACGGGATCTAGCTAACTAGAACTCGTCGAACAGCAAGACAACATCAGACTTCAAACCAGCATGAGTTTATTCTGTCACTGAGATACTAACCAACTGTAATAACAGCACAGGATTCGTGGTAAACTCAAAAGAAGAACCTTTAATTCATAGAGATCCTAACTGTGGTCGTACATCCTTTCAAGTGTCCTATAACACTTCATTTCGAATAACTAATTACCTCAAGCCTGAATAAATTACATCAAAGCATGCAGCGAAAGAATTTAACACATTATGACACCCTCTCTTTTATAACAGAAAAAGAAAATAAACACGTCAAATAAAAACAACAACAAAAAGGAGTCCTTAAAGCTGCAACAGTTCAGACAGTTCACTGCTTAGGCACTTAGGCCAAAACAAAGTCCTCAAGGTGTTTTGGGGCTCGGCGGACTCGCTGAGATCTTCTTAGCTCTGGTGCTTCCACAGGAGTAGCGGGTGGCTGAACTACAGTAGCACCTTGAGACGGAGCTTCAGTTGCAGTTTGGGACGGCAACCCGCGGGTTCCAGACACAGGATCTTGAGGCTGTGGCTGTGGCTGTGGCTCGTTACACTGCTCATCTTGGGTGTCCGGTGCTGTAGGAGCAGATTCGTTGGTCCTCCTAAGATGAACTCTGTTTCTCCGAAGAACTCCTTGGGGAAGCTCCACTTCGTACGACCTTTCGTCCAAACGCTTCTTAACAACGCCTTTCTGCCATTCCTTCTTTCCAACGTGCCAAGGCTTAACTCTTACAGGATCACCTTTCTCCAAAGGATCTAGGTCGCGGGCGCCTCTGTCGTAATAACGAGCTTGCTGTTGCTGGCGCAGGCGAAGCTTGGTACGGGTTGTATCTTCATCAGCTACAGACGGCTTTAGTAGACCAGCAGACATGGGTAGAAGACTTCTTGTTCTTCTATTTAGAAGGCGCTGAGCCGGGCTGATCTGAATTCCCGTAGGCGGTGTATTCCTGTGGTCAAGTAGAGCAAGAAACGCATCAGAACCAGCCTTCTTACATTTCACGAGGATCTTCTTTGCCTCCTTCACGGCACTTTCTGCCTTGCCGTTGGACTGACTGTGACGAGGACTGCTAGTACGATGATCAAAATCCCATTCTTTTGAGAATTTCAGGAAATCGCGAGACGTAAACTGTGGTCCGTTGTCGGTGACCAGCTGTTCTGGTATACCGTGCCTTGCAAAATGAGCTTTGAGCTTCTTGATTACATACACGGACGATGTGCTTCTAAGGTGATCAAGTTCGAAGAAATCACTGAAGTAGTCAGACGTCACCAGGTAGCTCTTTCCCTCTAACTCAAACAGGTCAGCTGCAGCGTACTGCCAGGGCCGACTTGGCGTTTCGTGACTCTTGAGTGTTTCCTTGGTCTGGCTTCGCTCGTATTCCCTACAGGCTTCGCAGGTTGACACATGATTCTTAATGTCCCCTGTCATACCAGGCCAATAAAGACACTCGCGCGCTCTGTTAAGGCAACCATTAACTCCCAGGTGTGAGTTGTGAATTCTCCTGAGTAGTTCGCCTCTTGGTGGCAGCGGGAGTTTAACTCTGTTCATCGTTTGACAACGTAAACCGTCTACGATGCCAGGAGGTGAAGGAGATTCCGGTTCAAGCCTTGGTGCAACGGCTCAGCCGCAAGTATTGCAATCAACAATGTTTCACCAGATCTTGCCGCCCCAGCATCTTGATCTGAAGACAACTGGAGAAATCGCCGAAAACTGGAAGTTATGGAAAGAGAAATACAACAATTATTTCGTCATTTCTCGATTGGAAAGAGAAAGTGCAGAGTATCAGCTCGCTATGTTCAAGCACGCAATCGGCGATGATGGTCTCAAGGTGATCAAAACCTTCAGTTATTCCGAAACGGAGAATGCGAACGACTGGCGTGTGGTTATGGGCAAGATGGAAAAGCATTGCATCGGCGAAGTAAACGAGATTTATGAGAGATATTGTTTCAACAAGAGGGACAAGCTTCCAACGGAAACGGTCGACAATTTCGTCGCTGAGTTGAAAACCTTGGCAAAGACCTGCAACTTTTGTGATTGTTTACGCGATAGTCTCATACGCGATCGTATCGTACTGGGAATCAAGAGCGAGCAAACCACTAAAAAGCTTCTAAGGATGAGAGACCTCACCTTAAATAAATGTATTGATGTTTGTCGCAGTGAAGAGGTTACCGCAATGCAGATGAAGTCGCTCGCCGAGCCCGTTGACACCGTTAATCAGGTCAAGTCGAAGAAAACAAAATCGGATAAATCTTCTGATGGAAAGTCAAACATGGAATCGAAGAAGATCTCCTGTAAGTTTTGTGGATATGAGCATATATTGGCAAGAAAGAAGTGCCCAGCGTGGGGAAAGACGTGCAATAAGTGCAAAGAAAAGAATCATTTTGCCAAGAAATGTACTAAGAGAGTACCTGTTTACAATATTGAAAGCGAAGAAGAGCCTGAAGAGATCAGTGTCGTGAGAATACAAGCTGTTAAAGAGAGGGCTGTATTTGCCGAGATGTTGGTTAAACAGCGACCAATTCGATTTCAAATAGATTGTGGTGCAAGCGCGAACATTTTACCTCTCAGATATGCCGAAGGCGAGGAACTCGCTCCGTGTTCGCAAACTTTGGTTATGTGGAATGGTACAAAAGTAAAACCTGTTGGCACCTGTGCTTTGTTGGTCGTGAATCCCAGGAACAATGAGAAGTTCAAGGTCAGATTTGTGGTTGTTAAAGAAAATCTGACGCCTTTGCTTGGTTTAAACACGACGGAGAAGATGAAGCTGTTAACTATTCACAAAGAGAATTTCGTAAATGTTGTGGAGAATGTGAGTGGTGGCCTGATAGATGAGTACCCAGATGTTTTTGATAAGGGTCTTGGAACGATACCTGGAAAAGTGCATCTTCAAGTCCATCCTGGTTCTAAGCCTGTGATCCTCCCAGCAAGGAAAGTTCCTGTGTCTATTCGTGAGAAGTTTAAAGAGGAACTGCAAAGGCTGGAAAGTCTGAAGGTCATTGCTCCTGTTGACGAACCGACCGAGTGGGTTAGTCAGATTGTGGTTGCTGTTAAGAAGTCTGGTGAGCTGCGTGTTTGCATCGATCCGAAACCTCTCAATGATGCCTTAAAGAGAGAACATTACCAAATTCCTGTTATTGATGATTTGTTGCCTGACCTCACAGATGCACGTGTGTTTACTAAGACTGATTTAGCATCAGCTTTTTGGCATTTGGAGCTAGATCATGAATCTAGCATGCTCACAACCTTCGCTACGCCATATGGGCGATATCGCTGGCTTCGTTTACCCTTTGGTCTCAGCGTCTCAAGTGAAATATTTCAGAAGCGTCTCCACCAAGAGCTAGATGGTCTTCCCGGTGTTAAGTGCATTGCAGATGATGTTCTGATTCATGGCACGAACGAGGCAGATCATGACAGCAATTTGGAAGCGTTTATGAGCAGATGTCAACTGAAAGGCATCAAACTCAACAGTCAGAAGCTAGAGTTCAAGTGTGATGAAGTTCCATTCCATGGACACCTGCTAACCGCCGAGGGTCTAAAACCGGACCCTGAGAAAGTAAGGGCGATCGTTGAGATGCCACGCCCTGAGAAGCGAGATGACATACTGCGGCTAAATGGAATGGTTAACTATCTTAGTCGTTTTCTTCCTAATCTGTCTGATGTCATGAAACCTCTCCGTGATCTTACCCATAAAGATGCGGTATGGTGTTGGGATGACCTGCAAGAAAAGGCATGGAATGATGTCAAGAATCTCATTGTATCTGCACCCGTTTTGGCGTACTACAAGCCCAGTGAAGTGCTTGAAATCCAGTGTGATAGCAGTCAGAGTGGGTTGGGCGCAGCACTTATGCAAAATGGGCACCCCATTGCGTACGCCAGTAGAGCCTTAACAGAAACTGAATCACGCTATGCGCAGATTGAGAAGGAGATGATGGCAATTGTTTTCTCAGTGGAGAAGTTCAATGATTACACGTTCGGCAGGAGGACTATCGTCCACACTGATCATAAGCCTCTAGAATCGATCGTCAAGAAGCCACTTCATCGTGCTCCTAAGAGATTGCAAGGAATGATGATCCGTTTGCAGAAGTACGACTTAGAAGTCCGATACGAGCGAGGGAACAAAATGTTTCTGGCGGACACACTCTCCAGGGCGTATCTTCCATCGTGTACGCAAGTTGAGTCGGAATTTGAAACCATCAACATGATGAACTATCTACCAATATCTGAAGCAAGGCTCCTGCAGATCCAGCGTGAAACAGAGAAGGACGAGTCCCTTCAAGCTTTAAAGGCCGTTATTCAGCAGGGCTGGCCTGGACACAAGAGTGCCCTGCCACCCGTTGTCTCTCCGTATTTCAACATGAGAGACGAAATGTCCGTTCAAGATGGGCTTATTTTCAAGGGAGAGAGAGTGGTGGTCCCACCGCTGCCACCATGTAATAATAGCACAGGATTCGTGGTAAACTCAAAAGAAGAACCTTTAATTCATAGAGATCCTAACTGTGGTCGTACATCCTTTCAAGTGTCCTATAACACTTCATTTCGAATAACTAATTACCTCAAGCCTGAATAAATTACATCAAAGCATGCAGCGAAAGAATTTAACACATTATGACACCAACTTGTAGGCGAGGTGTAACCAAAGACGTAAGCAAGAATGTAACCAGAAATGTGACCTCTGATGTAACCGACAATGTAACCAAATTACAATGTACAAGATACCTGCTTATATACCTACAAGATTACAATGACTAAGCGATTTCTTTTGTTCGACAAGTACAGTGATGCAATATCACGCCTTGTACACAGAAACGTCACTTAAAATAACTTAATTTCACGTGCATCTTATTGCTAAGATTGCTAATCTTTTGCTCAGAATTCTCATTCGAGTTTAGTAATAATAAAGAATGAAACACGCAAAATATATCCGATAAAATGTCTAAATACGAACTGGCTACTGTTTCCTGATAAAAGAAATGATGCCATTAACTATACTCATTCGCTAAGGCTAAATCAAGACTATGATTATTGTACGGCTACAGAGTCTTTATCCGTTAGCCGGTATATAAAGGTATATATTTCTCGAAACACAAGTAAAACCTTCCTTGACAGCTAAGCGACAGAAGGTGTTTTAGATTTTTTTTTTACAATCCAGCACTTGGTGCGAAACTGTGTTATAGTAAAGAATTATCTATAAACCGTCTATAGCTGTGAGGTTGGAGGCTTCAATGGTCCTTCCCATTGCACTCCTATGGAAATAAATGGAGAACAAAGGATTAAGACAGGGTCAGAAGAAGACGTAAATACTAACTTGCCCAACATTAGCAACTCTTCTCCTGAACTTTGCATGTCGTACTTCCGTGCTTGTTCAAAAGCCTGAACATAGCGTAGATCCCCACTATTTTGAACACTGAAGTTGCCTCAAATCCCTCACTATCACGAACTGAAATTCTTTTCCACTTAGTGATATACCTGGACTTGAACCACTGCCCGATGAACTTGAAGCCGGGGCCGTGTACGTACGGGATGCATGCAACGTTATTGAACCAGAGGGGTATAGTTTTATCGATTTCGTAATAAACTATGTAGCAGGAGCAGGAGGTCCACTACAAAACACTTGCAAAAAGTTTTTAGCGTAAGAGCAGCTCATTCCAGATTGAACAAACTGCAAAGACTCGTGTCTGAGATATCCTATACCCGCTAGAAACGTAACTCGTAGCAGACAAACTCCTGCAAGAACACCTCACTGAAACGGACACCTACACGAATCAGAACCAACACTTAGTGTCGTTCCCATGCCTTACATCAGCACTCCCATGCAGAAGGACTGGCAGATCTGGCATGTCTGTCTTAAAGAAAGTTAAATAAGTTTTTTTTCTGTTTTTGAATAATTATTGATAATTTGTCTGCTCCTACCCAGTAAGTGAGCTAGCAACAGGAATCTGTCAGATCCAAAGTACATATGAGGCTCGCCATCAACATGTGCTACAATTGTTGGAGCTCCAAAAGCCTAAAATATAACACATAATGACATTAGCATCACAGTACTGGTCTTAGCAGCCTAGCAACCAACACTTTAGGTGCCTATCTACAAAAACTGTAGCTCAAAAGACTCGGATTACTCTTCTCTTTGGGCACATTTCAAGTGTGTTGCAGATTACATCCATCCCATCCCCCCCCCCCCCTTACCACCATCAGCCCATTTTGCATTTAAAATATTTAGCAATATCCTCCCCAAAATGAAAACAAAAAATCATAAGCATCTCCTTATTTATGGAATTACAAGCCAGCTGAAAAGCTGGGGATACTAAGCATGTGTTGGCTTGAAATGTGACAAGAAATCCATACCACTGGAACGACGGTGAAAGACGGGACTAAAACCTGCTTTCGATCTTTTTGGGGGGGGGGGGTGTTTAAGGGGATTTTACAGAAACAAAGTGGTAGGGTCAAATAGAAGGGGGGTGCACGAGCATCCCACCTCTATCCTCCTCATCTACTGACAAGAAGACATAAGGGTAGAGGCCATTTGTGGCTTCAATCTTTCAGTGGCTTCCAACTTGACGTATAAGAAGTTAACCATGACTAGACCCCCAAGGCCTTTGTAAAAGTTACCAGTGAGACTTGAGTAAGATCAATCTACTAACATAGTCACAACTTACTCCCATATCAAGTGCTTTCTGTGTTGTTTCTTTTAGTTGATCTTTGATTTCCTGCTCTCCAATCTTGCTTATCAAAGACTGAGTGTCATTATCATTTAAACCAACTTTTTTACACACCTACAGAGATAAGAAAAACATATCTGTACCAAGGATTCATCACAAGTTTGATGCTGGCACACAGAGGCGCGGTAGTGTAGTGGTCATTATGAAGGAATTTTGATCTGACAATCACGAGGTTGGTGGTTCGAGGCTTGGTCTCTCTACTGTATCCTGTCATTTCCTTGGAAAAAAGAACTTACTCCACATCTTGTCTTTCTACCCAGGTGTACAAATGGGTACTGGCTAACTGTTAAGGAGAAAAGCTGGGGGTGACCCTGCCATGGGCTAGCATCCCCACCAGTGGGGAGTCGCTTCATGGTGAATAAAATAAGAAAAGACTCATAGGCAGAATAACAGATTATTTTCCTTTTCTTTCAATAACATAACTACTGGGCCCCTCTGATGGGATGCTAGTCCAACACATTTCGGGACAGAATATATGGTACAGGTAATGGGAGATGCAGGACAATTACAGCCCAGGAAATTCTTTCTCCCTGTCCAGTTGAAAGAGACATAAGATTATGGAGTTAAGTGACTAAGGTATAGTCGCACACAAGTCAAGGAGGCCCACACGACCGGAGCATAACCCAGTTTGGGATGCTAGTCCCTCGCAGGGTTACCCCAAGCAGTATGTTGCTGGTAGCCATTTATACACCTGGCTGGAGAGAGACAATGTGGGGTAAAGTTTTTAGTCAAAGGAAACAACATGATGGCAAGGACTGGGCCTCGATCGAACCACCTACCTTTGGGTCTGAAGACCAACACATTAACCACTACACCACTGCACCCTCCCAGTGTGGGACAAAACACAAGGGAGCTGAGATCTGAGAGCTCAAACCAAATTGACATTATCAGTCTCAAGTATGACTGCTGCATGCTTTATCTACATTAAAGTAGTTAAACCATACATCCAACTGAATCCTGACACAATCGAACAAAATATCATGTGATTACCTCCAGAAGACTCTGAGGTTCTGTTATGTCTTCATCCTGAAAAAAGAAATCATAGGAATATAACTAATTAAGAAAATATAAAATATTGAATAAATTGTCACTTGTCTTTGAAACGTGCAATGGAAGTGAAAAATTTATGGACTTATTTGGGAGACAGCACTGTCTCTAACAGTAAAATTCTCTATTGCCGGGTGCCATCATGTCTCTGCTACCTTACATCCGTTGTGTTGCCAGGGTGCTATGTTCTGCACTGTGACTACCAAGGAACTTTGTTGCACTATCCAAGTTTAATTTCTAAGAAAATCCTTGGTGACTGCACTTTTGTGATAGCTGGTCCAAAGTTGATTAACATTTTAACAAATTAGTTTTTCCAGACCCATTTCATTTGCTATTTTAAGTTTTTATCGATCATTCTAGTATGTGACTTTGTTTTTTCAAAAACAGCTGGGAGCCATGTCAAGCTGAACCCCACATTGTACTGCCATAGCCCTTTTTTACCATAATTTTTAAATTTACAAATATTAATAAATGAAAAATTGTGTTAAGCTTATTATAAGGAACCAGTGAGCTTAGAACTCACCCTGGACCAGATTCTCATCCAAAATTCTCGACTAAGATTTTCAACCTGTTCTGGGTGATATATATTTGCTGCTGTTATAAGGTGCATGGCAGATAAGGAACCTACATAGAGATAATAAGTCAATTAAATATGTAATGTGCTGTTCCAGAAAATATCCATACCACCCTGACCTCCCCCACAGAGGGTTTTTTAGTTGAACCACCACCCCCGCTGGAGATTCCAGTTTAGCATCATACCTTCCTTTAAAAATTTTGGCTTTGAGACCCCCCACCCCACGCTCTTGGAATTTCCAATGACCTTCCATGGGATGGGTATGGATATTTTTGGCACTACACATTAAGGATTTTTTGTGGTAGCTTTTCTGTTATGTTGCTTTCCAATTTGGGGAATGGTGCATATAACATACTAAGCTTGAGAAAACGCATTCCAAAATTGTGTAATATCACAAAAAAATTCTTGACCACCAAAAAGGGTAAAGTACCACATTTTTCATTCGCTGGACTTCTCTGCCATAAATTCCATAATCTATCAACTTTAAAAGGTTTACAAAATATTGATCCATGAAGTGTACATTAAAAGTTTACCTTTCACAAACATGGTGTTTTCAAAATTCTGTAGGCAAAAATCAAAGACACAACAAATTGGTCAAAAAATATACAGTAACACACTCAAGGCTTTTTAAATAAAATTTTCAATTTTTAATTTAGGAAAATGCATGCAAACAACAAAAGATTTTCTTAAGAATGAAGACTGTGTAGAAATCTGCATTCTACTTAGGCTGCTACCAATATTGAAGAAAACTTTCATGAGGATCTCAGAACTTTTTGGGCGTAGTCAAATCCTGTTATTATGGACACTGCTGAAACCAAAGGTGTCTGTATTAAGTAGACCATGGAACTGTACCTATGACAGCTTCTGTGGAGACCTGGTATCCTGGGATTGACATTCCGTTAGGCATTCCTTTTCCCATGATGGCATTTAAGTGATTACACTTCCCTTAACCCTTGAAGCCCTAGTGGTGATCAGCATCAAATTTCTTCTCCTCATATCAGTGCATTATAACACGTACAAGTCATGAGAATTAAGGAATTGATCACTGAAGATTAATTGTTTTGATGCTTATTTAATAAATAAGTTCTCCCAACTAGTGCTCAACAAAATATATGGAGTCCAGTAACGAGAATTTGCATAATAATGCTAGGGCTTAAAGGGTTAACTTACAGAGAAAGCTATGTAATACAGAGAAGAATCAGATTAAATTTCGTTAAGCATTAAAGAATAAAAATTATGTTATTGGAAAACAAACTTCTAAAAAAGGACCACCATGATGGGGAAGGGGAGGGGAAATTGGGGGCGGGGCATGCACAGCAAGTGGAATTCCCAAGGTAGGGGGGGGGGGGGAGTGGGAGAAATACAAAAAAATTAAACACCCTTGCAAAATAGTTTGGAATCAAATATGAGTAAAGAGGCGGGAGCAACAAAATTGGGGCGGGGGCCATGATTAAAGGGCATGGAAGCAGGAAGTTATGACCTCCTTGTCCCTCCAATATAATGCACTGCTGGCATGACCAGCATATTTCACAGAGGCAACTGACCAATCACCAATAATTTGAGAAAGATGTTTTTATTCTGTTAGTGACACAGTCAATTCCGAAAAAAATCTGTCTGAGTTCTTCCAGTAGTAGGCAAACCTGTGACCTCCTGGTTACTAGTCCAGATGCTCTACCACTGAGCTACGGGAGACTCATGGGAGCTACGGCCATTAAACTAGGTTCACGTGACAAATGTCCTGCATACTGCTAGGACTGAAGTGTCGATAGGTGGCATATTTAAATAATTTGACAAACAATGTGTGATCGTAAAATAAATTTCAAAGTATGACACACTGTTTATTGTGTAAATAGAACCTACAGCTGCACAGAGTTTTATTCTGAGATGAAGCTCAACTTACTGAAGGCGGCTTGAGAGGAACCCCATAGAAGTCCCGCAATCTTTCAAAGTCTTTTAACAGGTAGGCCCCTTTTGCTGAATCCCTCACTGGTGGCCCACTACCTAAGACAAACATACCACTTTGTTTATGACACAGTCAGCCCAGAGAGCCAATGATACGAGAGGTTGGTTTCTATGTGGTGCTGAGTACAACTAGTGATTAAAACTAGTTATAAATGCTGAACTTTTACCTTTAATAGGCAACTCGGTCACATTTTAGCTAATAACCTGAGAACATCCATAAACATCTAAATGAGTCCGGTTGTAACTAGAAATGAATGATCTTCAATATTTTCAAACAAATCATCACAATTCCCAGCTGTCAATTTCTAATTACATACAGTACCACTTGTTTACATACCAGCCTATACCCTTGAGCACCAAAGTTATGAAGAAGCCAGTCAAGCTTCAAATGTATTATGACAAAATGCTATTTTTGATATGCAGTTAGAACAAGGCTTTTTTGTCTGTGAGAACAACAACACATTTTTATGAAAGCACAATGGTTAATAAGCATTATTAAATTTTGCTTATTTAATATATTCTCCTTTAAAATTCTAGTAGTCATTTCTCAGATGCTAGTAATTAATGATATTGTATGTTTTAACTTAAAGAAAAGAAATTGACCTTTGAGCATGTCACAAAGTCATTTATCAGTGCATGAAAGTGAAATTCAACTGACATGAAGTCATTCTTCTTACCGACAACAGCCATAACTCCAGAAAGAAAAAAAGGACGAAATTGCAAGTCTATACTCCATCGGGGACGATAACGACATAGCACCTGGAGGAAATATCAAATACATACTTATTCTGTGTGTCCAATGGTATTTTTGATGGTTCTGTCCAAGTTTCACTAACACTGTATCTTCCCAACACACAGTCACTTTTCCCAGGTTCCTATTCCTCCACTTCCCATAGATCAAACATCTTTTGATCTCCCTCTATTGTGATGATGATGATGATGATGATGATGATAATGATGATGATGATGATGATGACGATGATGATGATGATGATGATGATGATCATTATTGTTGTTGTTGTTATTATCATTATTTTTGTAGCTGAACTATGCTAGGAGGCTGTACCCCCCCCCCCCCACCACCCACCTCCATCCAGCACCCCTCCAGCACATATACATCTCCCTTGTTGTATATAGCTTAAGCAGAACACAAGCCAATCTGTCACTTAACTATTAACACGTTGTACGTGCTTTGTGATTGGCTCTATACCTGTGAACTATCAATTAATTTTATGCAAACACTCCCGCCCTGCCCGTTAACTCCCTCACCTAATTTGTGAGAGGACACGGAAGACAAACGGGTTAAAATATGCGATGCTATTGTGAACAAATTATCAGTAATAATACACCAGATATACCATAACATAAATCCGCAGACTTACCTCAAAAGCAACCCATGAATATGGCGAAAGAACATCGTAAAACAGCTCCACGCTTCTCCTGGCGAGCGCCATTTTGGATCTTAGTCAGCAGTTTTGTCATACTTCACTCTTAGTCAGCAGTTTTGTTATACCTCACTCTTAGTCATCGTTAATTGGTCCTTGTTGCCACGATCCCATCTGCAGAATTCAAAGGAATATTTGGCCTAAAACGAGGCAACAAGGGCCAATTAACATGGAGACAAAAGAATAATGTATCTTCCGTCATTTTGGAACAAGGTACACTTTGCCCAGCAGTTTTGGTCATAGGAGGACGTTTCATGAAGCATATATAGCCCCTCATCGTAAAGAATCAAGATGGCGGAGATCACGCGTACATTTTGAGGGAATCGAATGATTGATTTTTGCTCCGTTCATTTAAATTCTAAAGAAAAGGTGTATTATTTGGACTGAAACGTCCGCTGAAAGAAGAGGAAGCACTAAGCAATAGCACTGGAATTGACTGTTTTGTCATAAACTGACTGTCAATTACTGGGATTACTGGTATGGAATAATGCTTTGGATAAGTAAGCTTAAATGAAGCAGAGGGGGATATTGGGATGAACATCGCAGCAATGCTACGGCCAAGAATCCTCCAAGAATTGTGGAAACTCAATTTAACATTTCCTTCAGCTCATTGTATCACTACACGTCCTAAAAGCTGTGTAAGACGTTTTTCGAGATGTCACGCAACTGCCTTATCTTGTTGCCCACAGTATTACAAATCGCCAACTCTAACGAGATCAGAGCATTGTAGAACGATTAGAACTTCCAGCTTGTCGAGAAAATTGTCCAGTTTAAACGATGCCTTTTCAGAGACGAACAAAACGCGTCTTGTAAAGCAGCTAGGGATGATGAAACCTCGCAAGTCTTTGTTGGCAACCTGCTCTGAAGAGGCAGCTGTGTTTGTTCCATTCTGTTTGGTGGACTCTGTTCCCTCGGTGCTCTTTACACTACGCTCAAGTCAGTTAAACAGCCACAGAGGAGAAGTCAGGTCAGTACCTGTGTTGGTATTATGTACCAGTCAAATTGAAGCTTCAACATCCCCCCCACCTCCGGGCATACCCCTGGCAATTGACTGGGCAGGGGGGAATTTGAACGTTGCCTTGAAGGGGTGGGGAATTTGAACCAGATCTATCTCTTGTTCGAGCCTGGGTAAACGGGGAAGGGGAAGGGGAGTGAGAATGCGGGAAACCTGGGATCTTGGAGCTAGGGACGAGGGAACACCTGCTACAAAGACCCCCATTTTTTCATCTCTGCCCACCGATTTTCAGGTATTCCAATTAAGTTAACTGTCAGTGCAACCACTAATCAGAAACAGGTAAGCACTTTTCTGCATGACTGACTTCACACAGTAATTCAATGAAACGTCTAAAAATAAAGTTTGGATGAGAATTTTTTTTGCTTCATGAGCCTCTCTATAGGTATTTCCGAAGATATCGAAGACGCAAAGATCACCGTGGAAAAAACGAAGATCTCAAGATTGAAGCGAAGATCTGAAAATTGACCTAAATTCGGGTGATCAAATTGAACACTCAGATATAAAACTGTCAAAACTCGTAAATACTACAGAAAGTACGAAGATCTTCCTAAAAAAACCAACATTTGCCAAAAAAATTAAATGTAAAGAAGATCCTCGCAGTTATTAACGCAACTTATGCAGTTGCGAAAAGAAAGCCTGAAAAAATCAGGCTTGCCGGGATTCGAACCCTGACCTCTGCGATACCGGTGCAGCGCTCTAACCAATTGAGCTAACAAGCCAACTGGGAGCTGGTCATTAAATTGGTTCGTAATATACCTGGGAAAGATGAAGATGAAATTATGAATATATGAAATTCATATATTTGAACTGCGGAATGAAGAATTAAATGTAAAGAAGATCCTCGCAGTTATTAACGCAACTTATGCAGTTGCGAAAAGAAAGCCTGAAAAAATTAATAATAAAAAATAATAACTGCGAGGATCTTCTTTACATTTAATTCTTCATTCCGCAGTTCAAATATATGAATTTCATATATTCATAATTTCATTTGCCAAAAAATCGCGAAGAAAACGAAGACCGTGGGTACCCATAGAGAGACTCCTTCATATTTTCGAAATAAGAGACACGAAGCTTTTCAAAATAAAAAGATTTATTACGATAAACCCCTTTTTGCTTCTGAAAACCAAACATGTTCAATTTTTGCTTCCAGGATAGGTACGCTTATTTTATAACGCGCAAGCAAAGAACTGTGATACATTTTGAATGGCATTTATTGGCCAAATTGCACGTTTTTCAAAAGTTACACGAAAGCCATAATACGAAGAATTAGACAATTAAAATAAATATTTCAATACAAGTTTAGAATCGAAAATGTAATTTACTTTGCCATGGATTCCCTACAAAGTCAACAGCTTGAGTGATGTCTTGCAACAGCAGATTTGTCTGTTTAAGGTGTCGAGCATTTCTCAGGGCTTCTTCTTCCGATTTTAATATTGTTCTCAAATGAAAGTCTTCATTCCAGTAACGGCATATTTACACTGCCTTGAAATTCACACGTGGAACGGTGCAATGCTTTTTTGAAATCTTCTCTGACAATGGCAACATCTCTTCTTTCTAGGACTGTATCATGTTGACAAAACCACTAAAATATCTATTCCCTTTAGAAGAGCTCAAACTGCCGTTTCTCGCTCTGGTTTCAAGACAATTTTGCTACCTGGCCACCAAGTTCAAATCTTCTAACAGCATGTCCTCGTCAAATTACATCATTCCCATGGGACTTACTGTCAAAAATTAACCAATCAGAATTTTGCAGCCGTTGACGGCTGCAGAAATGAAAAATAGCAGGCATTCCCTCGTCCTTAGCCCCCAGTCCCCCATCAATCTCCTGCGATCTTGCTCCCCTTCCCCTTCCATGTTTATGCCTGCTACGCAGGCTACTCTTGTTCTATCGTAATACACCCTTGAATATTTTCGGTTTTTGCAGGGTTTGAGGGACTTCCGAGATAGAATTTCGCCTTTGTTAGTGAATAACTCTCTCAAATGGTCTTTAAAAGAAGTTTGAAGGTGTCATTGCGGCATATCTCACTCTGAAAAGCTTGAACAGTGTTGAAGACGAAATTTGTCCTTGAGGAGAGGTATTTCGGTACTAATTGGTGGGGCATTAGAATAGCTTTTTTGTTCCCAGGGGAGGGAATTTGAACAAGCCAATCTCAGGGCCATAGCTAGCGGGGGGCAGGGGGGCCAGCTGCCCCCCCTAGACCAGTTGAGCCAGACAAATCAAGTCTGAGGATTGAAGATTTTCGTTATTCAAAGGATTTGTTTCCTTTAGTCTCAGTTATTTTGATTGGAGTGACTTGCAGTTGTTTGCCATTTTCATGGCCGGGAAATCGGTTGGTCCGCGGTGTGTGCAAATGGTAAGCAAAACGAAGCAAAACCCCCCTATTGAGATTGGCGTGTACCATTTGCACGGTTCACTCTCAGTAGTGTTTCTTTTGAAAGATCCTTCTCTGCTCGGCGTCGTCTGAAGCTATTGACACGTTCTTCAATAACAGAAGAATGCCTTTAGTTAGCGGCCTCGCAATGATGCTTATTCATCATGGAATCAGCTACATTCCAATGCCACAGGATATTTCTGAACGAAAATCAAACTGGAGACATCCTTTATAGGTTAGTTAGTCAAACATCATGCAGTACTGTGAAATGTTTAGTGTACTAGTGCTGGGATGTACGGTGTGTTTCAAATTAACAGGACCTCGGAAATAATATTGTAAGCGCTGAAAACACCTGCCTTTTCACACTTATTCGAGGTTGATTTTGGGGAGACATCAGTCTCATGAGAAGTGCTGAAAATAGCGTTTCAGAGCCTCCAAAGTTGAAAATTTTCTGGGGGAGGATACCCCCAGACCCCTGTACAAGGTTCGTGCCTTTGGCATTCGCATGAATGCCCCCCCTTTACAAAAAGCCTAGCTATGGCCCTGAATCTTCAAAAGTTCAAATGCCTGGGGGGGGGGGGGGGTGTTGGAGCTTCAATTTGACTGGTACATTATTTTTTAATTATACTAAATGAAATAATTAAAATTTAGTAAAATTAAAATTTGCCATAGGCATAGCTGGGCACCTGTCACACCAAACAAAAGCTCAGTGTAAAATTATACTAAAATAAATTATAGAAATTATAAATTACTGTAATCTGCTAATAATTTAATACCACCTGTTTTTTCTTTTTCTTTTTCTTTTGTTTTCATCCACTGACTTAAACACAAATTAGTGTAATTTTAATGAGTTGATGTTTTGATATTGTCATTATTTATCAGCTTTCCTGGAGGTAAAAAAGATCCTGAAGACAAAAATCTGGTGGAGACAGCGGTCAGAGAAATGGAAGAGGAACTAGGGCTCGAGAGAAGTCATGTACATATCTGGGCACCAATGCCAGCAATACCTGACAAGGTGAGTTCACTCTTGAATTCTTCTTATATTATTCCTTCTATTTGTTATAGTGAGATGGATTTTTTGCTTCCTTGGTTCTGTAGCTTGGGAAAACTGCTATCACAGCTGTCACTGGATTTATTGGAGAACTTGATGTAAATTCACTGAAACTTAACCATGAGGAGGTGAGCCTATGACACAGTATAAAATTTGTCTGTTTAATATTTTGAACAAATATCATAATTAAATACTAAAATTTATTAGCCAGCCTCTTTGCTAGCCTGAGAAAACAGCCGACGTCTCGCGAGGTTGCCACTTGACTACTCGCAAAGCGATATCTGAGTAATGAGCGCAGTGCAGTGCTTGTGATTGGTTGAGACGAAATTCCCTCATGTTTCAACCAATCAGAAGGACTTCCTAGATCTGGGTAGGGACACGTCATCAGTATGGAATTTCTGCGCTTGTTACTCAGACATCGTTTTGCAAGGGCTCAAGTGGCGACCTCGCGAAATGTCGGCTGTTTTCTCAGGCTACCTCTTTGGTATCAATTGAAGAAACCATGTCGTTGTGGAGTCTCATCATTGGGTAGTGATTTTGTCTCCGAATTTCGATCATGAGATTGGCAGGCCAATGTATGTTCTCTGCATCTTTTTGTATTGTTTCCTTGGACAAGAAACTTGTCTCTTTCCACCTAGGTGCATAAATGGCTGTGGCAGTCATTAACTATTTGGAAAAGTATCCTACTGGGGGAGTACACTGTAGTTCTAAATACTTGTAGTTGCTTCATGCTACAGACAGTGACTGGAGTTCAGTACCATCATTCTGTTCTCTGGACTGCTTGTGGCCTTTGCTTAACATGATTTTTTTCCATGTCACTCACCTATTTTTAATTAGTAGGATATTTGCATGTAGTAGAAACCTATGGAAAAAATAATTATGATCCTTTTTGACATCAGTTTTTAAAGAAACTAAAAAAAAAAAAGAAAACATTAAACGGAAACAAGCAGTTTAATGAAAATTAAAGCAAGAACCAAAGAACAAAAACAAGATGTCAAGCCACCAAATATTAGGGTTTAGAAGGTGGTTCATCTGACTCAAAATTTTGTCAACATTCATCTTGCCACAGTAGCAGCTTTGTGTATTAATAATATAGCTTTTCTGTCAATTACTCCCCTCTTTTCATCAGGCCTTTCAATTCACAGGTAATTTTTAATGATTTAACACCTCAGGTTGATTCAGTCTTCACTCTTTCCTTGGATCATCTGTGTTGTGCTGAGAACCAAAGATACACAAAACATAAACACCTTGGAGTGTCAATCTTGAAGAGACCAGTGTTTATAAATGGTCCTCACAGAATATGGGGCCTGACCGCCATTGTCCTTGATCTAGTTTTGGCTATCTTCTGCCCAGAATTTTATCAAAGGATTTTTGAAATTAAAGGGCATGGTTTGGGTTAAATTAATTTAACCCTGTTTTTATTGGCCAGCTATTTAAATATAGGAGTAAACCTCCCCCACTTAGACTGCTAGCTATCCATTTTTAGTCAGTTGAGTGGGTGGGCCAAAAACAAGCGAACGAGCCGAGGGAGAACTGGGGGAGCCTTTTCCCT
Organism: Siderastrea siderea; assembly: GCA_964030785.1. NCBI lineage: Eukaryota > Metazoa > Cnidaria > Anthozoa > Scleractinia > Rhizangiidae > Siderastrea > Siderastrea siderea. The sequence goes on from OZ034967.1 coordinate 4,710,056, forward strand.
AGTTTCCCTCGGCTTGCAATAACTTTGCTTCGCTCGCCCGATCACTACATCAGATATTGCTTGCTGCTCCACTATCCAGAGAGGGACTGTGAGCAGTCTATCCCCCACTACCTTGAAAATTGAAGAATTTTTCTACTGTTACAGTCATTAATTTATCACTAATGCATTGCAAGCAACAAGATGTTGGTTTAATTATTTTCCTTAGAGGCAGTTGCTAGACAAGTGCATTCAAAATAATTATTATGGGTTTATTTTGATGAGAAAAATAGCACTCCACCCAATTTTTTTTTGCAACTATGAGAAAACAACATTATGGAAGTCTGTATACCTAAATTGACCTAATTCTGAGCAAAAAATCCAGGTTCATTTAGAGTTTTCATTAAGTGTTGGAAGGTGGCTCACAAACCAGCTACTTTGATTTCTGAGCCACCCTCTTTGCAAGAAAAAATAGACTTTGTTACTTTGTTGTGTGTTAATCACTGGCACAGCTGTCTATACTTTGTAACCCTAGCCATTTATAGTTCAAAAACTCAACAAGAACCCTACCATATATTTCTGTAGGTGGAATCAGTGTTTGCTCTCTCCCTGGACCACGTGTGTAATCCAGCTAATTGTGGATACACCAAGTTCAAGTCGAAGACTGTGTTACCAGTGTTTCTTAATGGACCCCACAGGGTTTGGGGACTAACTGCAATCATACTAGAACAAGTTCTTTTGGTTGTGGTTCCACAGAATTATAAGTGTTCCCAGCATCGTGTTTGACTGCTTGTTCATTGAATTGAAATATAGCTTACTTACTATTACAATTCTTTCCTTGAGAACAGAATCAGTTTTCTTGGGACATTTATTTAATTATTGAAGAAACCAAACTGTGTGCAGTTACAGAGGCAAGCTCATAACTTCTACATTTGAAGCCATCAAGTGGATATTAGTTTGATTACCTATTGAAACTAATCGAACGCAGTCAAACAAATTGAACTTATTTGAACTCAAACCATGGCTGGTTTGGATTGAGCTCACTCCAACTTCAAATTATGTCCAATTTTGTTGGATTGTGTTTCATTACAATTCCATTTTGATTTCACTGATCAGTAGTTAAGTTGGGAGTGTTAAAAAATCAGAAGTTACCTCTTGCAAAATTTCAAGACATCTAAAATAAAATCGAGAAACAGGGAATGTATAGTAAAAGATTATGCTAATGTCATAATTTAACATTATTCTCAGTCACTCTTTTTATACCTTGAGTGCAGTTTTTATTTTCCAAAAATATATTACAAAATCTTAATTTGTATTTTACATGTACTTAAAATTAGCTGTAGTAGCATTTTACAGGTCACAAAAACCATGTTTTCCTTTGGTTCAACAGAAACATTGCTTCTTTTAAGTCCAGACAAGGTTTCCCTTTTTTTCGGTTTCACACAATTTTCTTCAAAATATTTAATCAGTTCCCATTTCATTCACTCATGCGATCAGCAGTTACTTTCATTTCTCCATGAAATCGGAAAACTTAAAATTAAACAACAAGTATCACAGTAGAATCTTAATAACTCGAACCATCAGGGGAACATAAAGACTACTCAGTTAAAGACAATAAAAATTATTTGAATGGTCATTAGAGGAAACAATGTTCCTTTCATTTCAAGAGTTGGTGAGAAGTTTGAGTTTGAGTCATGAAGACTCTGTTGTTACATTACTCTGTCTTGTACCTGGTTAAATATTAAATAATTTCATAATTTTTAGACTCTGACTGGTAACTGGGTCAGAGAACTCTGTATCTCTAAGATGGTTTATGTTAACATGGTTCCCTGCTAGCAGAGGTCTCTCACGGCGAGAGAAAAATTAGAGGGTTGAGAGAGACCTCTGCTAGCAGGGAAGTTAACGTGGTTACTCAGAGTTGTCTTAAAAGTTAAAAAAGTCTCAACTTTTTTTCTTTGTTCCTTCTGATATTTAAGGAAACTAGGTACCATAATTAAGTAGAGAGAAGTAACTTGCACTGAAGCCATACAAAAAGATTGCTTTACAGTATATCTTGTTAAGAACTGGAAGAAAGTAATAAATGATTTACAAGTTTTTACAAAATGACTGTTTTAGTGATCTGGTATTTAACAAACAGAACTTAGAAACACAGTCTTAAAAAAGGACCCTGGAATGTGCCATGGATAGTGATCGAGGAAAAATTCCCATTGATCTGTGAATACCATGAAACAGCATTACACCGCTAAAATGGTTGATTGTGGAAAGTCAGGAGGCACATTATGCGGGACAGCAAGAGTTGGCGGAAATTCTGGCACTGCGATGAGCTGTTTTCCTCGAAAATGCAGATCCTTGTTGACACGGTGAGGATGAAAGTGACATGACAAGCTTTTGGTTGGGGCATAGTGTCGATAAACAAAGGACTCTTTAGGATGCTGGTTGTATGACTGATTGTAAGTTGACACATGTGTCCCCAGGTTTTCCATCGCTGCTTCTTTCTTCCACTTTTGTTGAAGCTTTTGTAAAAGACCATAGTTTGTGGGGTGTCCTAAAGGTAGGAAACAGTCATTAGTTAGCCTTTAAATCAGTCATACTGATTCTTTGTAAAGTAATTAACATACAAATGTTCATTACTTCTACAGTAGAAATAGATTATTTAAGTTCGGAGAACTCAACTGTTTAACAAACCTTGAATAGGATAGTCAGATTTCTCAGGTGCCCAGGCCAACTTCTGTCTGTCCCAGCTTCTCAGTGGAGGTAGCTTAGACTCAGTGATCTCACGTTTGTTAAATTGCTGATCATACCACGATACTCTGTTGCCTTCGTAAGCTTTTTGATGATGTGAGAAAATGTACTCTTTTCCTAGACCCTGAAAGAAAAATTTTGAAAAATAACCCCAATTAAATTTGTTTTAATTTTCCTTGCTCAATCAAAATAAGCTTTGTCAGCAATTTTTTAATGGCTTCCTGTCTAAATCCAATAATTTTCTTGCAATATTATTTTTGTTCTTTCATTGCAACCTTTCATTATTTTTCCCCAGTTACAGACATGGTCTGCATAAAAGTGTCTCCTACTTCCACCCATTCTTTTCCACTTTACCCTGAAAGCCCTAATACAAAAACGCATATTCTCCCTTACCATTCATCATATATTTCTTATGGAACTAGTAGGGAAAATTTGTCTAAATATTGAGACACCTTATCCTCTGTGATCGCTTTCTTTATTCTCATCACTTGAATGTCTGAACAAGTATTGATAATGTAAAGAGAAATGTCATTTCCATCATTGTTAGGGCTTATTAAGGGTTAAGGAAGCAAACAGGAGATGTCTTCTTTGAGTTTACCATCTCATAACTTCTCATGCCGATGTCAAATGTTGCTCCTTTGTCACAAATTGGGAGGAATATGAGTGCATTCCAAGCCAAAACAATGTCTGGGCTATTCATCATGCTGTTCATCTACAATCTCTTTGCACTTACATCATGTTTTTCAAGAGCTTTTCTCCTGGTTGTTACATCAGGTAGATATTTTCCATAATTCTTAAAGTCCACTCGTTGAGTGCTGTCAAAGGAGGAAGAGCCTCGCTCAAACTAAAAACAAGGAAAAATAAAGCAATAAATTTAAACATGGCAACTCATCTTCCAAAAACCTCCCACTACCAATTTTTCCAGCACGAAGAGTAATGCTTCTTCCAACTCCTTTTATTGAACTACAGCCAGCATAATTGAACTCAGCAAGATTGAACTCACAATTATTAAACTGGTTTAAATTACCCACTCCAGATATCTCATTTGCCCAAGAAAACAAAACACAGAGACCAAAGCTCTGAATGTCAGTATTGCTATGCAGATCAAAGAGAGCATGCACCTCACAAGCAAGTTTGTATTTAACTGAAACACTAGCAGGAAAATTTCTTAATTACCACCTGGTGTGAGAACAAAAACAAATCTAATAATGAAATCCCTTCAAGAATTTTAGACAGTTTTAATCTTGGTAAAAATTCACCAGGAATTCACAATCCTGTGAAATTATTTATGCATAAAGAATTAAGGTATATGCATCTTTTCTTTCTTTCTTTTGTTTGATTTCTTGAAATGTCATGCACAATGTCCTCCAGTAATAATCAATTAAAACTATATATTCAGTAGACACCTGGTAAAGAAAATATGAAAAATAAAACTAAAAGAGGTCCATAAATGCATCAGACACTTCCAGCCCCGCAGATCACCCAGTTTATTGTGAAACCGTTTAAGTCTGTCTTTCACATGTTATATTAAAATCAAGTGAAATAAAAATAATGTATAATTTTAAACTTTTTGTAACAATTATTATGCATAGCTAGTTCATTTTGTGCGTGCCTTTTTGTAAGCTGCACTTGAAAACTTGCGTAGAGACCTCAAGTATTAAAGCTAAAACGCTATAAAAAGGCAGAGTTGACAGCGTAAGTTTCTAGACTAATTATACAAAGTTTGTTAGCATTTGTTGTGCTGAGAATTTACACAATAGCATCTCGATGGAATGTTCCGCAGGTGAGATAAATCCGGGAATAAATCTAAGTTTCACCCACCACTCTTCGCTCCTCGTTCCAATTTCCTATCAAGACATCTGTGGCGTACTTTTGTTCTATTCTCCAACCCGGAAGATTCCATTTAGCATCAGCATATTCATCCATCTCTGCTCTCGAAGTTCTAGAAAAGCAATTAGAACTGCAATGACAAGTTTTTGTTTCGTTTCAATGAAAATTGTTGTCATGGACGCGCAGTTGCCAGGCAATGCCACCGCTGGCCAGCAGAACCATTTTTGTGCTCTCTCGACCCAGTTTTCATTACCGTGTGGCCAACATGGCGGACAAACACGAAACTGAGGTGAAAATGACAGCTTTCGTCTGACACACACGAAGAAAAATGCTCTTAGGAGATCTCCTCAGTGGAAAAGAAAAATCTCATCTTATCCTCGTCCATGGTAAGTTTCTTAGCCTTCGTTTGTTCTCCATTTGAAACATCTATTTAATGCACAACGATTTCTTCAGAATTTTTTTCTTACTAAACTAGCCAGGCCACAACTGAGCTTAGATTATACTGTATGGATGTATTTCTTCTCTTATCTTTTGAAGATACTACAAACTTGAATGGTAGACCTTTACTGCGCTGTTTTGTAAAATCACTGCTTAAAAGGTAAACAATATACAAACAATAAGTTCAATGAAATTATGGCACTAATAAGTGAATGAAGCAAATTAAGCACTACTCAAAAACATTTTCCTGGAATTGTTGATGTCTTATAAGCTTCTGCGAAAGTGAGCCTTTTTCTTTGGAGTTCTGTCTTGCAGCTCTTCAGTCATGTGCATCTCTCTCAAGAGTTTTGTTACAGGAGTAGGTAGCAAGAGGATGCTCCCATGGGGGGAGGTGTGTATTTGCATTTCAAAATGATGGGGGGGGGAGGAGATGCAATTGAAGCCATATCCTGATACCTCTCCCTCGCCCCCTCCTCCCCCCCAAAAAAATACTTGTTCCAAACTAAAATAAACCCTGTAAAAGACATAGTTCATTTTTGTCTTCAACCCAACCAAAAACACATGTATCAGTATCTTATTAATACCTTGTGGGGGGGGGGTAGGGGGCAGGAGAATAGGGTGCGGGAGGGGTAAGGGAGACGGGAGAGAAAAGGGCAGGAGGTGGGAGTTCTAAAAGGGCGGGAAGCAGGAGAAATAGGGGGAAATTATGCAACATTGCATAATATTTTGCAATCGAAAAAGGGCAAAAGGGAGGAAGCCAAGAAAAAAGGGGCGGGAGCTGGGATTGCAAGGTATGAGAGGCGGGAGGTTTGGACCCCCCTGTCCCCCCCCCCCCACTACCTCAAGATACTGGATAAAATTTCAATCCAGAAAATATCCATACCCCACCATGGGCGGCATCTTCATCTAGACCCCCCCTTGCCTTAGGAAATTCCAAAATGCTCAACCCCCCCATGCCTTCGGAATTCCGTAATTATTCAAACCCCCCTTAGGAATTGCCGCTTTTTTCTTCCAACTGATTTTAAAAGCCCTCTCTATATTCCAAACACCTTTATTAAACGGAAATTAATCCTTTCGCTCCCTCCAAAAGGAAAAAACGTACATTCAGCACAGCAAACAATCAACGTTGCGTGATGACAAACAGCGACCGACTGAGTGTTTTTTTTACATTGTAACCTTCCACGGCAAAACGTACACTTCCGATAATCCGTTAAACATTAGAAAACTCAAACGGCTTTGAAGTCATTCCAACGCTTGGTCCAATGTTTAAACGTGTTTCTATAATTTTTGGTGTCGAGGGTTGCCGTGAATAATTTGCGTGCCGAATTCGGACGTAAAATTTAACAACAAAGCTAAAATTTACAGAATTGAAATTGGAAATTCCGTTTGCCAGACTCAAACCTGCCATCAAAAGCGAAACTGTTGAATGCAACCTATTCTAAAAATCGAAGGTTATGATGTTAGGAAACGAATTAGAGTAAAATAGCAAGCTTTTTTTCCTGCAATTATTTTTAGTTCACAGTGAACGCGATTTGCATACTGTGCTGCGGCCTCAAATAAATTGCGCGAGAACAAATCAAACTTTTTCCCCGTACTTTATCTTTCGATTAAAATTAAAATAGTAAATGAAACTCACATTGAAATTCAAAGTTAATGACAACTTTAAAAGAATTTGTACAAAATAGTGAATGTAGTCTGATCAAAAGCGCATCAAATTTGCATAACGCGTGAAATCTGACCTTTTCAATGAACGTCGCATGGTATGTAATGCAACAATTTCACATGTGTCTCGATGATATCTGCTTTAAAGTGCTACTATGATCAAAAAATCACTTTAATTTTTTCTTCGGATTTCAAAACTATGTTTATTAAACACTCCCCAAGCGAAATTATAAGCCTTAAGAGATGTAGAATGCAGAGATGTAGAAGAGATGTAGAATGCAGTGTGTGTGAAAGTGCCTTATTTAGTATGCAGCACGGGAGTTTTGAGCTTTCACACTCTCAAACTCGTGTTTTGCATAATTTGTAAGCCGCGTTCACACACTACATTTTACAGCTCTTGAGTGTATGACGTCATTGTATCCTTTCTGGTGTAATAATGGCGGACCATTAAACCGGAAAATTGCAGTTTAAATTAACGGTCTTCTTCTCAAAATTAACGCTTATAATTTCGCTTGGGGAGTGTTTAACAAACATAGTTTCGAAATCCGAAGAAAAAATAAAAGTGATTTTTTGATCATAGTAGCACTTTAATATAGGGGCTGAAAACCCTCTGCTGGGATCTACAGTATTGTATTCGAGCAAAACAATTGAAGAAAAGCCTATGATCGCTTTTGTGACCGATCTACTGGCAAGTGAACAGCTTTCAGCCGTCATGTTAGCATAAACATTTTATTGACCATCACCACTGAAATGTGTCTCTGGCGTGTTGATTGAGTTGAACGTGTCTCGTGTTTACGAGTGAATCATCGTCCTTAGTTTTTGACAAGTTTTTCTTGAAGAGACTTAACTACACCGAACTGGAAGTTACTCTCCTGAAAACCCCCGTATGCCTTCGGAATTCCAGTCCAATGAACCCTCCCCATGTCCTCGGAATTCCAGTCGACGTAAACCCCCCATGTCCTCGGAATTCCAGTCGACGTAACCCCCCCTCCCCTTCGGAATTCCGAGATGCCGCCCGTGGTATGGGTATGGATATTTTCTGGAACCACCCATTCCACATAAGTGACTTTTTGATCATGCAAATTGTTTGCATCTACCTGTCACTCTCAAAACTTAGTACCCCTATCCCCTCTCCCTGGAGCCAGCTCTCCCTAGCCTACCAAGGAGATAAAGGAGACCAGTGATAATTAAATGACAAAAATTATGAGCCATTAACAGCAAAATCGTAGCTGATGATGCATTTTTTTTTTCTGGGATTGACTGTAAAAGTCTAATGTTCAAGGATTTTTGCTTTTCAGTGCAGACTTTGTGCATGCCATACTTTGGGATGTGCCACCTGAACAGTTTCTTAATGGATTTGAGCCACATTTGAGAGAAAGGTTTGAATACATGTATAGTCAGCCCTGTCAACATGTGCTGTAGTAGGCAGTGAGGGCCACATATGTACTTGTTGTTAGTCAAGGTTGGAGAACTCCAGTGTGAAGTACATAGATGGAAAATAATTATTTGACTAATTGACTGTAGGCAGCAAAACTGCCTGCTAGAGGCACATTTTGTCAGGGGTACTCAGTGCTCTTACAAATTTATTAATACTTGTTTCACTTCCTCGTGAGTAAATTAAACTTGAAATAGTCACGTGCAAATACACATGTACCACTTAATGTTAAGCTGTGTAATTTCTAGTGTTAATTTATAGTCTGATCTCTCCATCTTTCCTTAATGTGGGTCATAATTGGTTATCTTGCTTGCTACTCATTATACAGAATTCACTGCTATGATGGTTTCTCAGATCCTTTAGGGTGGAATCTTACAAGGTAAAAATAATTTACTTTTAGTTAGCTTTAAATTTCTGTGTTCATAAAATTATTTCTGAACAGCACTGTCAAAGGGGTCTTAGTAGCTGTACCCTCCCCCGCCAGGGAGGGTATGGCGTAGGCTAAAGGAGTCTATGTTCCAAATTTCAGGTATTATGTTAAAACACCAAATGAGTAAATATTATTCTACTCAACTAAAGAAAACCCCGAAATAATATGCACTTATTGACTCAGTGGGATGGCCAGACGGGAAAATTTTTGCATTGAGGTCCAACCTAACTCAGTCAATAAGTATTTTATTATACCACCATTTTTATGCTTCATAATAAGTGGACAATCGTGAAGAGATGCTTGTAAATACTCAATGAATGCTAAATCATGCACGTGCGCAAAATCAATGGATAATGTGTGCGGGGCCGGATGGCTTTGTCCAGAATGGCTCGCGTCAACCTGTCTGGCCCTACACACATCAACTCACCAATGTATTTCTTTTAGAATTGAATCAGCAGGGGTGTATGGTGGAACAATTAAATTTTAGTTAATTATCAATTTTGTTTGAAATTACTCTTGAATACTGGTTTGTGAAACTGTAAATATCTAGGTGTATTTTGCTTTTTTAAATTTGAATCGATGGCTCAGATGGAGATGATCCCTGCAACATGAAAGAATTTGGCCAATTTTTAAGTTATTTCCTTGTGTCTTGAAAGAATCACTAAAACTGATTGTAATTTGTTCTTGATGACTTGATATATACCTTTTGATATTCTAAGAACATTTTATGTATGTGAATAGATGATACATGTACAATGTACATACTGGTAGTTTTAATTTCAGTAGGGCGGGGGGGACAAGCCCCAATATCCACATGCATATTCTCCTCACTATTCTCCACATATTTCTTATGTTACTAGTTGGGAGAATTTTTTTAAACATCGACACATTTCATGCCTGGGGATCATTTCCTTTATTCTAGTGTTCTGTACATTTGATCAACTAGTGCTATTGTAAAGAGAAATTAGGGCTTAAAGGGTTAACCCCAGTTCCTGCCCTATGTTTGTTGGCTACCCGCCTCTTTGCACTTTTTTTAATATTTTGCAAAATATTTTGCAACATTGCATAATTTTTCCCTATTTCTCCCACTTCCCGCCACCTTAAGAATCCCACTTCCTGCCCCCTCTACTCCCCCTCCTGCACCTCCCGCACACCTCCCAGCCCCTGTTCTCCCAGGCTCCCCGCTCTCCCCTGTCCCTTTCCACTCAGTACTGTTTTGACCCCAAAAATGCAAAAATTCCCTTGATTTGCACATAAAATTCACAGAATATAGAATTTTATATTGCTCAGTTTCATTCGTACAGTGAACAAAAAATCTCTTATGTTTTCACAGAGATGAATGCCATGGCCATGTCACTACTATCCATCAGAACTCTAATTTGGTTCAAGTGGTCAAGAATAACATGATGACTTATGACTCTAACACCAAAAACAGTCCTGGTAGGAGTTATTGAATTAAGATATTTTAAATCTATCCACATAAACCTGAGAGATAAAGCCTGTGGTTAAGACAAAAATTTAAAGACATTAACCTTGTTGATAAATATTTTCCAGATGACATGATCAAAGTTGCTGTTGTAATAGATTCCTTAAGCAGGCTGTTGCTATGGAAATCATCACCAGCAGTATGTACATTACTACATCATTTGTATTCGAACTCCACAGACACACAGGCAGGTACAGTCATAGTTTATAGCTTGTGTTTTGGCTTCCTTCAGTTGGTCTTTGTTTACAGCATCTTACAAATTAGACGGAAATTGGACCTTACATGTAAAAAGCCTGACAAAAGATTACATTCTTTACTGTAGAAAAGGTAAAGTCGCTCATGAGCCAAGGAGGCCCACACGGCCGAAGCTTAACCTGGTTTCTGTAGCATGAAGCAACTGAGAGTATTACTACCCCCTCCCCCCAGATGGGATGCTAGTCCATCCCAGGGTTACCCCAACAGTATGTCGCTGGTACCCATTTTATACACTTGGGTGGAGAGAGACAATGTGGGGTAAAGTTTCTTGTCTAAGGAAACAACACAATGGCAAGGACTGGGCCTTAAGCCACCAATCTTTAGATCTGAAGTCCAACGCGCTAACCACTACGCCACCCCGCCCCAACAAACCATAACATAAAAAAAAAACATAAAAAATCCTTGGTTTGAAATTCACCTATCACAGCTCTCGAACGTGACCTCTTGAACCTATTGAACTAGACTTCTCTGTCTTTTTAGATTTCCACAATTATGATTGACAGCAGTGAAAAAGGCAACCCTTGGTTAGGTCTTGAACTTAAGAGTTTGCTTCAGTGTTGTTATTGAAGGTTGCAGTAATTGTTTTGTCACATGGTGAATCACAAAGTTTTTTTTTGTGTGTGTGTATGATACACCTACCTGTAGTTTAACAGTCCCTCTGTTGAGAGACATTCCATAATTATTATGCAAAATAATCTTTATTTAAAGTCAATTTTACTTTATTGTTCTCTCATCAGGTTACCAAGTTGTTCAGATTGTATGCCTTGTGCATTCAGATCTTCACGATGACCAAACGTTGAATGCCGTCAACTTTCTGGCTTCTTCCACTGTCTGGCTCGCAGAGGACAATCAGCACACAGATGCTGGTAGTTATCACTAATGTACAATTTTTAACCCTTTAACCCAAATATCAACATGCATGTTCATCACATATTTCTTATAGTGCCTGTGGGGAGAAATTGCTTAGACATCAAGGCATTTGGTTTGGTGATCATTTTCTCTATTCTCATGACCTGCATGTTGTGATCAAGTAGTGCAGTGTTATTTTAAGGAGAAATTAGATGCTTGTCACTAGTGGGGCTTAAAGGGTTAAACTGGCAAATTCCCAATGCATTCTGAATTCTTCCAGGCAACAAAATGAACTTCATAGGATGAAATTATTTATTATGTAGACAAGAGTGTTTTAGTGGAAAATGGACCACTCATAAAGTTCATACGAAACTACATCCAGGACGCGAGTGGCATATTTTCCATATCCTCACTAGTGAGGATATCGATGACGTCATTTCCGACTCTTACACTGTTGTTTGTGCTAAAATACTCTTGTTTATATAATAAAAAGAAAATTACATGGTGGCTTGAAGATACAAATTTTATTTTCTGGTGGTAAAAAACAATATTTTACTCACTTGCTTTGCTCCTTTGTAAAATATTGTTTCACCACTCAATAATAAAATTCGTATCTTCGCGCTGCTGTGTAATATCCTCTATGTATTTTGCCCTTGAAACAGAATACATATGATTGCAAAGAAGTGGTGACAAATGATGGCAAAGAAGTGGCTTTTTCAAATTTTTAATTGAAAATTTTGCCTTTTGCACATATTTTTGAAAGATGTACATTGTGGCCTGAAGCGTCACTTATTATTGTACAGAGCCCTTCTTGCTTAATTATATTCAGATATTTGCAGACAAGTTGGGTATATTTCTGTTGTGTACTACATTGCAGATGAACCAGTTAGTTGGTGTAGAATTCTACATAAAAGAAAAACTGGAAAAGTAATCAAGAAGGTATTCTGCTAGTTTATATTAACCGGCTGAAATAATTAATATTACTTGCACAAGTTTTCAGCTGAGACCCCATTAAAGGCCATATATATTTTTTAATAGGTTGGCTGGATTAACAAGGTTTTCAGATAAGAGTGTGTCAGTGTGATCTACTTTTCTAAAAAAAGCAGCCTATCAATAATTCCTTGATTCACCCCTGTGAGGTAATAAAGAGGTTGTATGAAGGCATAGCCATCGGTGTATCTCATTGTTGTCATTTGTTGACACAGAATCTACCTACCTTAATACACTTAAGTTAGTGGCAGTTTATGCAACACTCATATGAGTATTGTGAGAATTGGTAAATAGGTAAAGTCGCACATGTGCTAAGGAGGCCCACATGGCCAGAGCTTATCCCGGTTTATGTAGCATGAAGCAACTGAGAGTATTGCTACTCCCCCCCCCCCCCCCTGGATGGGATGCTAGTCCATCGCAGGGTTACCCTTAGCAGTATGTCGCCGGTACGCATTTTATACACCTGGTTGTAGAGAGACAATATGAGGTAAAGTTTCTTGTCTAAGGAGACAACATGGTGGCAGGGACTGGGCATCAAACCACTGACCTTAAGATCTGAAGTCCAACACGCTAACCACTACATCACCGTGTCCTCTCCCCCACAATTTGTAAATAGAAGCATCAGTATTGATAATCACATTTGGTAAATAATAAATTTATGATTGTTTATTCCAGGTGGAAAATGTCACCATATCTGACGATTATCAACTGACAGAACTTGAAGAAAAAGATTGGAATGCTTCCTCCTCTGTAAGCTACAGTGAACCAGTTAAAGAGGTCAGTCAACCACTCTATTTTGACTCACATACGTGTTCAAAACACCCCATGATGTATTCCCCTTTAACATGAGCCATCTTTATTTTTTTAATTTGTTCTTGTGTGCTTCTGTAGGTGGATCCAACTCAGAACCTCCCATTCAATCTCAAACTGACAGATGATGAACGTCAAGCTAGATCAAACCTCAAACTTCCCTACATGTACCATGAAGAGAAGAAGAGCGAGGTTACAGTAAACCCCACGGGGGAGGGGAAGGTGTTTTATCAGCCTGACGAAGCCGATGACTTTGATGATGATGATCCGGATGATGATTTAGACATTTGAATTTTTTGTTAATTAGACTTTTAGAGAATATAATTATGTATTTCTGTACTTTAAAAAAAATAATAAAATACATTCCATTTTTTCAAAGTAAATTGTTTGATTCATATTTCGTGAACTGCAGGGGTTACAGGGCTTGAACTGGATAAAATATGGCCTGCTGTGGGCATGATTTTGTCCAACTGTCTTGAGCATCTCAATGACATTTCTGATAAAGAAGTTAAATTTAATCATTTTGCCAGCCTTAGACTTGATTTTTTCTGTATTGCTCTTTTGCATGTGGTGCAGTCTTTTAAGAGGAACAAGGGCTCACATACCCAATACTCATAGGCAGCCTGTTAAAACGAATAATTGCATTTCTGCTTGGTTTTGACTTGCCCACCAGAAACAGTGATTGAACTTTTCTCAACATTACATTTCTCTGTGAAATGCGGAGGAAGTGTGTCGGTCACAGCTCGGCAGTGAATGTACTGTGCAAGCAATTTAGAACAAGGTGGTAGCAAGCCTGTTAGGGTTCCTGCCACATCAGTTCTGAGAAAGGCAAAATTATGGAACGATTGAAGGAACTCCTGAAGAAACACTGGAGAAACCCTTGAGGTCATCCTCCCTTGATGGAAAAGCCCGCAGAAAAGTTACCATGATTTTAAAGAGATTGACACGATACCTGATGCGTCGTTTGTTTTATCTGTTTTAGTTAGAAGTACAATTGTAAATGGTAGTTTAGGTTTGAATATCAGTGTATAAATTCAAATAAAATGGTAGAAAGAGAACTAGCTACTATGCAGTTAAGACACATTACCCTGATTTAATACTCATCTCGAATAAACGCCGAGACCTCCAATAGATGCCAGGACCACGAATAAATGCTGGGGGCATTTATTTCAAACTTGGCCCTGTAGACCCGGCGTTTGTTTGAACCCGGTGTTTATTCGGGATCCGGCAATTAATCGAGAAAATACGGTATCTGGTATCAACCATAAGTCACCCTCCTTTACATTTAGACATCTCCTGCCCTGATACTCCCCTCTCATAAATAATTAGTCGCTGACATTTATTTCCTTGTCTTCTTATTTTATTTTGAGCCTCCATTTATGTCTGTAGCAAAATATTGACAGCAATGCACAACATAAAAAAAAAAGTAGACAGAACTTCATGTACAACGATATGCATACAGGAAAAAATTTTTCACTGTTTGAATTTGTTGTCTTAAGTTGATGAATGTAATGAACTTGATATGGGGTGAGAGAATCACCAATCCCCATAAGTTTTTGAAACTGACATGTGCCAATTAAACCGATAAACAAATATAATATTGAATTTTGACAAAACTCTTGTATTTTCACAGGCCTTACTCCTAGCTGGTAGGCTAAAAGCCCAACGTATGCATCGTCAGGGCCTATTCTTTTAATCTGTTTCGATAGCTCCACCATCTTTGGAACCAAATCCGATGAAAGCACATACATCGAACCCTTGCAAAACACAGGGTAGTAATCCAAGGAAAGATCTTCCGGGCTAACATAGTGTCTATGAGCTTTGTCTCTTACAACGACTCCGTTGTTCAGCACTCCTCCATAGAAAGAATTGTTATCGCCTTGGGTTCTCAACCACATAAATAACTTGGGTATATCGACATAAACATCATCATCTGTTTTCAAAATATAATTACACTTTATCTGAGACGCCCACTGAAATGCCATTAAAAGTTTTGTGGTAATATTTCGATACTCGTCCTTGTAATCACCGATAAGCAAGTCGCCATGTTTCTCCCGCTCCGCCATGATGGATCGGTTCATTTCATGGTTTGGTGGTTTCCCCGACATAAATACAACTTTCCACGCAAGATCGCTGGGTATATGAGCTCCATTTATATTTGCCCAAGTTCTGCGTAACATTTCCCTTCTGTTCGCATTTTCTTGTTTGTTTGGAGATGAAGAAACGATCACCAGTTGACAAGAATAAACTCTGTTTTGAAAAATCTCGCGGTTCAATGATAGGCGACATGATAGGTAAATTCTTTTCGTGATTTCTCAGATCGATTCGTCCATTCTTCATGCCCTTGGACGAAAAATGGTTTTTGATACCGCTGATACAAAATGCAATTAACAAAATTCCGACCACGCATAATGCAATTCATAGATACCGCATGATCAGAAGCGAAATCTTGCAACATTACTTCAGGTGGACGGAGTATAAATCATATGGTAAATCGCATACAGCAGGGATCACAATCTCGAAAGTCTGAACCCGCCAGTGACTGGACTGGACTCGACAGGACTGGAATTGTCACTTCTTTTGCCAAGAGAGGATCCTCTCTTGGCAATATGGATCAGGGGCACCCAACGATAAAATTTTAGCAAAATATGAAACTGTCGTTTACTGGCTTCTCAGATTATTTCACGGCCTTTTCCAGTGATTTTTGTGTAAGCTATCACAGTTTGAGCTGGTGTTAGCTTTCGAAAAGTGCTAGCTGAACTTTTTTCACATTCCAAACGACATATTAGCCCGCTTCGAAATCTGACAAAAGGAATTGGAAAATTTTCTCTTGCCGTGACGTTTCACCAAAAAAAACTCCAGTTGTATCGAAGTTGTACTTTCTTCCGATGAGGAAACACTACGCACTGGTACTGGGGTGAAGCTGGAGGCTCAGATGACTCATCGAGTGACGAGCCATTGTTTACGACTACTACACACAGTGGCAGGCTCTTGGAAAAGATGCCTTTGTTTACTAAGGGTGTTTACCATTTACCGAAAAAATCCGACCGGAAAATTTCCGAAATAAATGGAACGTCTTCAGAGGTACTCCAAAATTCCCAACCGGAATATCCAAACGGAAAATTGTGTTCCATTTACTTTTTTCTACCAGTTCCAAGAAACTACGCCAATTGTCAGACTAATAAATGATGAACAATCCCTGATGTCCGAACAAATTTTACACCAAAATGATCCATTTAGGTGGTCCTGATGGACTGTAAAAGTGGCCTTGCTTCTCAACGAATAACGAAAATGTTTGCTGAAAATAACAGGGAAAATGAGGAAAATGAGCAGAAAACAGAGCTAGGAACAAAGCAGAGAATAAACTACGAAGTGTAGTTAGTCTTTCCTGTGACACGGAAGGGCATACCAGAAATTATAATGGTGTCCAAGTTTGAGGACGTTTGCAGCAACTTTTCAAAACGTGAAAATTTTCGTAATTTAACTTGTTAACTTGCTTTACGCACTTAAATAAAATTCGAGACGATCTATAAACGGCTTGCGATGACTTAGAAAGTTTAGCGCTGTTCAACTTTTTACGCTTGCGTAGGCCGCTAACACATCGCTATTAACTACGCTCCAAAAATAACAGCTATAAATTTTAATCCATACACAAGTAAGAATTACGCGACAGTTGAAGTCCACCTTTAGAAGAAAAGGAATGCTCTTACTGAATGGCAAACAATCGGTCCACGGAAAACAGTACCTATACAGTGCAAAAACTGAGGTTTTACGCAAACGCCAAGCACGAGGCGGAATATAATTACGCGTGACCACACGCGCAAGAAGACTGACTCCGAGAGTTCAAACTCAACAGAAATCTCCTTTTGACAGCCAGACTGCTTAAGGTCTGGGACCTGCTGGACGTACGTGGCTCCTTCTGTCTTCTTCTCGTTTTGTCTCCAAACATTTGATCACATTTGATTCAAGATTTCAACAGGGGGTTCAGTTAGGAATGACGTAAGATAAACAGGAAAAAAAGTAAGCCCTTAGTGCCCGGGGCGGGGGGGTACTCCAGATTTCAAGTGACGGGGATGATCGAAGGACTTTTTTGGGTTTGAAATTTTTGATTCCGGCATTTTTTTGGGTAGCAAAATTTGGCAAGTATTTCTTTGTTTTTTTTTTGGGGGGGGGGAGGGGGGTGGCTTGATTTAAGTGGGGATTTTTTTGGGTATTCAAAACAATCTGAAGATTCCTTGTAGTTCCCGCGTATTCCGGCCGCATAGTTCTGCGAATAAAGTACAACCAAACTTGTTCTTGCCCGGGTGGTCTTGTTTAGAGTTGTCATTCATAATGTTATTGTTGAAACAGAAGATGTTCTTGGATGTCCATAGTGTTGTTAGAATGACTACCAGATGAGGAAAAGATAAAACCAACTGGTATGATGAACGTAAACAAACACAAACATTCAATTTCTACTGTATTTTTTTTTCGTGTTATATCATTTAATCCTTTCTGGACATTTTTAAGGCTCGAATATTTGGCATGAGCTTTTTGAAGGTTAATTTTTGGTCCAGGGATGTTTTTGGGTTATGTTGGAAGCCCTAGGGATTTTTTGGGGTTTTGATTTTTGCCCCCATTCGATCATCCACGTCACTTGAAACTCGGAGTACCCCCCCCCCCCGGGCCTTAGTGTAGGCCTAGCTACAAAAATCCAGACTTTTTGGGGGATTTTTAGAGATTTGGAGCGATTTTTAGAGTTTTGGTGAATATTTTCAAGGTTTTTTGTTTATTTGTTACAAAAAAGCCACAAGATGGAAGCAGATTACAGTTCATGAAATTTCAGGCACATTTGTTTTCAAGATAATTGTCAACAAAAGTATTGCTTGTTATCATTTCTTCCCCTTTGTCTTCTGTGTCATTGCATGGCAAACGTTTGGAATTGTTATTTATAAATATTTCTGTTTTAACGTAACTATTATTTTATCTACAGTTATAAGCACTTCTGCATCAGCTGTTGGTATATAAAATTGTTGTCAGAGAAGGAATGTCACTCTACAAAAATAAAAAGAAAGCAAAACAGGATTAGAGTCATAATAATGTGTTATCTTTAATTTTAAGGCAAGTCAATGAATAAGTCCCAATTATGTTTATTATTAAGAAAATTCTTTTGCTTCCATGTTTTGTATTCAGTTGGGCCGTGTCCAACCCTTGAGAAGATGCTACTTTATTGACAGTAGTTTGCGTAGCGGTCAGTATAAAACAAAGACTGTGGACTGGGGACTGCGCACTGGGTATAAAACACGGACTGAGTATTAAATGTGGAATGAGTAGGTGGATCCAACTCAGAACCTCCCATTCAATCTCAAACTGACAGACGACGAATGTCAAGCTAGATCAAACCTCAAGCTTCCCTACATGTACCATGAAGAGAAGATGAGCAAGGTTGCAGTAAACCCCACCAGGGAGGGGAAGGTGTTTTACCAGCCTAATGAAGCCGACGACTTTGATGATGGTGATCCCGATGATGATCTAGACATCTGAAATTTTTGTTAATTAGACCTATAGAGAGTATACCTGTTTCTGTACTTAAAAAATTATAATTTATATTCAGTTTCATGTCTGTCTTTCAAAGTAAGTCGTTTGATTTTTGCGAACTGTGCAGGGGGTTTCATAGCCTGCTGTGAGCATGATTTTGTCCAGCTGTCTTGAGCATCTCAGTGACATTTCTGATAAACAAGTTAAAAAAATTTAAAAATTTTGCCAGCCTTAAACTTGATTTGTTTCTTTGTTTGTTTGTTTGTTTTGCTCTTTTGCATGTGGTGTGGTCTTTGGAGAGGAATGAGGGTTCACAAACCCGATACTGATAGGCAACCTGTTAAAGCATTTCTGTTTTGACTTGCCCATCAGAAACCAACAGGAAGGATTTTCCTCCTTAGTGTCTAAGGATGGGCCAATGCTCATTTCCGTATACAATTGAGGAACTATATAATTTGAAAAGGTAAAATCGCCCAACAACAGACTTTATGGGGAAGCATGCCTACCCCACCCCCACCCCCACCCCCACCCATAAAACAACAGACTTTATAGGGAAGCATGCCTACCCCCACCCCCACCCCCACCCATAAAACGCTTAACACCTCCAGGATAACAACACAAAAGTACTGGAGAATGCCCTTGGTATCAGTATCTGGTATCGCTATTGCCTGAACCATAAGTCACCCCCAGTCGTACTGTCTAAATCGGCCCTAAATGGATTTAGACAGTACGACTTTTGCTTACGACTGTCGTAAGCGACTTTTGTAGTGCGCGCTGCTCGCGTCAAGCAAATATCATATACAACTCATCATTCTAACATTTTGATTGTGGCTATGACTGTCGTAGGGTTTTAAAACGTTTCAAAATCCTATGACATTTTTCGTGTTGTGTGCAACCGTCCTGAAGATGTTGTACGTCTGATTTAGATGACATGATTCGTGTTGTAGAGGTGACGTGAGCAAGTGGCATACTACAGTCGTAAGGAAAAATCGTACCGTCTAAATCGGCCCTTAGACACCTGCCCTGATACTCCCCTCTCACAAATAATTAGTCGCTGATGGTTATTTCTTCTTGTCTTCTTATTTTATTTTGATCCTCCTTCTTTGTCTGTAGCAAAATATTGACAGCAATGCACAACATAAAAACAAAAGTAGACAAAACTTCATGTACAACGATATGCATACAGGAATAAAAAATCTCTCACTGTTTGAATTTGTTGTCTTGAGTTGATGAATGTAATAAACTTGATCTGGGGTGAGAGAATCACCAATCCCCATAAGTGTTTGAAACTGACACGTGCTAATTAAACCAATGAACAAATATAACAATGATCCTTGAAGAAACTCTTGTATTTTCACAGGCCTTACTCCTAGCTGGTAGGCTAAAAGCCCAACGTATGCATCGTCAGGGCCTATTCTTTTAATCTGTTTCGATAGCTCCACCATCTTTGGAACCAAATCCGATGAAAGCACATACATCGAGCCCTTGCAAAACACAGGGTAGTAATCCAAGGAAAGATCTTCCGGGCTAACATAGTGTCTATGAGCTTTGTCTCTTACAACGACTCCGCTATACAGCACTCCTCCATAGAAAGAATTTTTTTCGCCTTGGGTTCTCAACCAAGTAAATAACTTGGGTATATCGATATAAACATCATCATCCGTTTTCAAAATATAACTACACTTTATCTGAGACGCCCACTGAAATGCCATTAGAACTTTTGTGGTAATAGTTCGATACACGTCTTCGTAAACACCGATAAGCAAGTCGCCATGTTGCTCGTATTCCGCCATGATGGATTGGTTCATTTCGTGGTTTAGTGGTTTCCCCATCATAAATACAACTTTCCATGCAAGATCGCTGGGTATGTGAGCTCCGTTTATGTTTCCCCAAGTTCTGCGCAACATTTTCCTCCTGACGGCATTTTCTTGTTTGCTTGGAGATGACGAAACGATCACCAACAAGAATAAACTCTGTTTTGAAAAATCTCGCGGTTCAATCATCGGCAATATGAGAGGTAAGCTTACATTCTTTTCGTGTTTTCTAAGATCAATTCGTCCGTCCTTGGACGAAAAATGGTTCTTCATACCGCTGAAACAAAATGCAATTAATGAAATTCCTGCCACGCATAATGCAATTCGTCGACACCGCCTCAGGAACCAAAATCTTGCCATTGATCATTGAATATGCTACCCTGCGAGCAGAGCCCCTTCGATAAACGTGTTGTGTAAGATTCCAGCAGGGTTCCAGGCCAGTGCTCATGCACACTACGCGCGTAACTAACGGGACTGGACTCCACTGAACTGGACAGGGCTGGAATCAGGGCGGGAAAATGTTTTTTTGTTTTTTTGAAATATGTGCTATCTCTGATATTAAAACCCTAGAGATGCTAATCTCTTCTTGGTTTTAATATATTTCGGACTTAATGATCGGGTTTATTATTTACGAGTTAACAAGTAAACAGTCACATGAAGTGAAGCTCTAGGCTGAAGGCAATGGATGAACGCACAAGCCATGTGACCGAATGAAAGGCCACAAAACGAAGGAACGGAAGCAGTGAATGAACGAACGAACAAGATAACGCATGAACGAACGAACAAACCCGACAATCGAACGAGCAAAATGCCAGCCAAACACACGGAAAATGGACCAATAGCACGAACAAACGCCCGCAAACCCGGCGACTCAACAAATGGCTGAATACACCTATCCTTTTAAAAACGAAGAAGAACAGTGCCAGTTTGGTCCCATATCCACCGAGGGCCAAGTTGTGTCAGATCCCTGCTAACGAATAGGCGTTACAACATACGATAACGTGCGTTGGTAAATCTGTAGAACGACATTGAACCAAGGCCACAGAGAACTGGCACTGTAGTATCCTTATTGGTATTGCGTTGTGCTGTCCTTATTGGTATCGCCTTGCGGTATCCTTATTGATTTCGCATTGTGGTATCCTTATTGATATTGCAATTTTCTGTAAAATCGGTTTGGAATGAATCTGGGGAGGCGTCTCATGGCCCGATACTTTCTGTGGGTTTCTTGCTAGCTTTTTATTCTCTTAAATTTCAATATTTTCCAGCATTTTTAAATAAACAAAAATGCTAAAATAATGAATAGTAAGTCTTAAGAAGATTGAATTTCGCATAGTTAACTATTATTATTTAACCAGTTGTTTATAAAAACAAAATTAAAAGAATTTTTCATGCAAGATTTACAGGTATTCTTTCTCAGAATATTTTCCATTTTTCCGTCACTAAACTTTAAAAATTTTTCCATTAACCAAACTTTAATAATCTTGTTTCAACAATTGAACTAATGAAAACGAACGAGTTCATTTCTCGTGTAAAGTCTGTAAATACTATTTCTCTCGCCGTATTTTCGCGCGCGCGCTTATTCTGTGACGTCTTGCAAGTGAATGGGGCGAGCTGTTAAATTATAACGACAGGACGAGGTTGTTTTTCGCTTCGCTGTGATTTCTCGCGATGTGGAACTGTCTAATTCTTACAATGATTTTCAAAGCACTCTATTTCAACTTTCCTTTGCAACCTTGTTTCACCTGTAAACCTCTGTATTAACCGAATCTTAAGGCCGCGGGTGACAAGCTGCTCATGAATAAATTTATAAGGCAAAATTTTGGTGGATTTCTTACGTTAAAAAACTTTAGATCTTGATCGTTTGGGAGCCGATTTCGTTGAAACTTAATAGAGGGCTTGAGGAATGTTGGAAGTGCAACAAGATTGTTTTTCCTTTGATAAATTGCGTTTCTTTGCGATGCTTTGAGCTTCCAAAGTTAAGATTTGGTAAAACCCAACTCCGTGTCCAAGTTTTCCGCCTCGTGGAGAAGACAAAGCTTCTTGATTTTGCCACTAATTGATCAGTTAAAACCTCTATTGTGTCACAACAGAAGCCGATTTTGTGATTTCAAGTTCCACTGAAAGTTATAAGCCTTTAAATTAGTAAAATCGTCCTTGTTTAAATTTGAAGACTTAAAGCTTCTGTTAAAAAGCCTGTTTTAAAAAAGTACTTCTGTTGTGACAACCTACAACACACCTATTTTACCTGTCTGCTGTGTCAGTTCAGGAAATTTTGTATCCGCGCTGTATTCTTGGACACAAAATTGGTGGTTTTAGGGCTTCCGAAGGCTTATCGAAGAAACACGAGTGTTTAAGCCAAGAATATTTATTATGCAAATTATGGATATAAAAATTAAGAAGCTATTGTTAACACTCCAGAAACAAACAATAGGTTGCATGCAGTCTAAAAAAATCGTGTGTTTTCCGTCGAAAAGAAACGAAAGAAAAAAGCATTGGTGCTGAGCCCAATTAATATTTATACCACACACAAAATAGAAAGAGAATTTTACTATCGAAATTTTCAAAGCGGATTTTTTCAAAGCGGATTTTAAACGTAGAATTAAACACTTAAACCAAAAAGAACGACGAAATCGAACTCTTTTATTATTTTCCAGTCTGTGGAGCAGTGTATATATACACAGAAAAAACTTCACGGAGCTCCACTTACGGAAGACCCAGATGTTGATAAATATTGGACACAAAATTGGTGATGTTGATAAATATTCGAGATAGAGATAGAAACAGTATTTTATATTCGTTTTGTTTTGCTGAAAAAATTCTAAAAAGTTGCAATTAACGTTTCAACTAACAGATAAATATAAAAAGAACGGTACAGATACAACAAGCGAGCGCTCAACGCATTTATTGTTATTGTTATTATGAAAATTTTTATTTAACAATACTTAAAATGCACAATATTTCCTGCCACCCGATTAAACGCACGAGCAATCATTGATGCATAAACCAAAGATTTTATACTGCAGAGCTTACTCATGAATATTTCGCGCAATGTCGTTATCATTCGTCGCACTTCGTGCATACGCTTTAAATAAATGAATACTGATGATCTAGTCTCTCACCCGCGGCCTTAAGCTGCAATTGACCAGTGACGACGCTGTCCTTTGAACTGCCCGAAAGTATCGGAGCAGAAAACTCAAACAATTTTCAGCAAGGTACAACAAACATTTTAATTTGCAGTTAACTGTGTAGAATGATAACTGTCAGCTCAGGCACGTAGGACCAGCTGTGGTACCACAGTTTGAAACGTGTGGTCAGAGAGTTTTACCCTAAAGCGGTAAATTTAGAATTTCTCCCCGTTGTTTACGTATAATTTTTTCCTTCCGTACATTTCACTATTTCAGTTGCGTTTTTTAACTCTCTACCAGGTCTGTTCACTGCGCCCCTGACGAGAATGACAGACCTTCTGAGCAGACTTAACATTTTTCTCGTTATCATTCTATGCGGTATCTTACTTAAGTTTTGGTGAGCTCACTAAAATAGTTGTAAAAAGTTAACACACATTTAATCTTCCATGTTTTCGGGGTTTTTCTCAATGGCATTATTAAATCAATTTCTACTGATTTTATTTAAAGCCGCTCAGAAATACTTTTCCGTATTCTGAACCAAACTGGCACTGTTTTTCCTCGTTTTAAAAAGGATAGGTGTATTCAGCCATTTGTTGAGTCGTCAGGTTTGCGGGCGTTTGTTCGTGCTATTGGTCCATTTTCCGTTTGTTTGGATGGCATTTCGCTCGTTCGATTGTCGGGTTTGTTCGTTCGTTCATGCAAATATCTTGCTCGTTTTTAGACAGTTTTTAGGCAGTTTTTTAGCATTGTTCAAGGCGGGTAGGACAAAGAAAAGATAACCCAAAGTCGACGTTTTTCGGGAACTTAATAGATTATCAGGATTATGGAGGAAACCCAAGCAGGGAACCGTTTTGATCAAGCACCTAATTTGATCCCAGTCCACTGCATCACACCTTTTTGCTCGGACGCGCTCGTTTCATCGCCTAACCTTTTTCCGCCCTGGCTGGAATTCCCTAAGGAATTGTCACTTTGAATATATGAATCATATATATGAATATATGAATCATGTATGTGAAATGCAGAAATGAAATAAAGTGAAGGAAATGATCCTCGCAGTGATGTACGCAATAAAAAGAAATTGAGGCTCATTGAGGATCATCAGTTTGATCTTCATTTGAAAGTTACAAATGTAACAAAGCTTGATCTGTTCGGATTCCTTTAATACAAGTTAATATTCCGCAAAATTGTGAGCTGGTGTTAGCTTTCGGAAAATGCTAGCTGAAATTTTTTTACACTTTAAACGACATATTTGCCCGGTTCGAAAACATAAGGAATTTATTTTTTCATGTTACGAAAGTTTGAGGTGACGTTTCGCCAAAGAAAACTCCAGTTGCTCATCACACATTTCCTTCCGAAATGATTTTTGACTTAAAAGATCCATTGGGCCGGGCCCTGATGGACTGTAAAAATAGCGAAGGGACCTTTACAAAAAAGAAAACCGTGGATTGGATATAAATATAACCTTGCTTCTTTATGAATAATGAAAATGTTCACTGAAAATAACAGGGAAAGTGAGCAACAATGAACAGAAAACAGAACTAGGAACAAAGCAGAGAACAAACTACGAAGTGAAGTTAGTCTTTTCCAGGCTCCTCTCTCCTTTATTACATGATGGACTCCTGACCGAACATCATCTTTTTTGTTGAAAACTGAGAAAAAGTTAAGATCTGAAGGTGACTGGGAATTAGAATCTGAAGTTTAAATGCTTATCTCGCCACTTAAAAAATGTGTAAGGTTCTGGGACTGAATAAAAATTGTCGTGGCAGGAGACCATGGAAATTTTATTAAATTCACATCAGAAGTTGCTCCTGTTCACATTTAATTTTGATTTTATTATATATGTATTTTTAATTTTAATTTATAATTTCCAAAGCAAGGTCTGTGACAAGAAAGGGCACACCAAAACATTAGTGGTGTTAACAAGCTTGAGAAAGTTTTTGAATAAAGTTTTCAAAAGTACGTTTCAAACACGTGAATATTTAAGTAACTTAACTTGCTTTACGCACTTAAATAAAATTTATCTGTAAACGGCTTGCGATGACTTAGAAAGTTAAGCGCTGTTCGACTTTTTACGGTTACGCAAGCCGCTCACACATCGACTATATTGAACAATAATTACGCTCCAAATGGCAAACAATCGTCCACGGTATTCAGTGCCTACAATGCAAAAAAGATTCCCGAACATTTTATGCGCAAACGCCAAGCATGACAAGCAAAAGCACGAGGAGGAGTCACGCGTGACGACACTTGCAAGTCACGTGCAACAAGTGACTACTCGTGTGGCCACACGAGACTCCGAGAGTTGAAACTCAACAGAAAAAAAGGTCTGGGGCCTGCTAGACGCATGTGGCTCCTTCTGTCTTCTCGTTTTATCTCCAAACATTTGACCACATTTGAGTCAAGATTTCAACAGGGGGTTCAGTTTAGAGAGCATGGCAGACCTGGGTACAAGTTTTTTAGGCTACCGTAAACTGCCGCTTATAAGCCCTGGGGCCCGCTTCTCGAAAGTCCCAGTACCTTTTCGGGTCCGGAAAGCTATTTTATGTGCACGATGTTTGCATTAAAGACTCAAATTTTGTTGGCTTTAAAAGCTGAGCAATAAAATTCTAAGTTGATAAAACAAGTTGGGCTGATAGGCGGGTTAAAAACTACGACAACGTTTTATAGATTTTGATTTTAAAATATAGCTCCGGACCCGAAAAGTTACCGGGACTTTCAAGAAACGGGCCCATGGGCTAATATAACTTCGTAAGGGAGGGGGTTATATCCAGGGGGGTGTAAGCCGAATAAAAAAAAGCGTTTCGAAATGAGCCACAGCAGTGTTGATCGAAATACGTTTTTAATTTACTACTAATAGAATTCATTTCAATTTTAACAACAAAATAAAAACTGTAACAACACGAACGTAACCGGAACGTAACAAAACAGAAGCTCAGAGTTCATCTTCGCAGTGTTCTGTGACAGTGCTTAATATTAACCCTATTCTGCCTGGAGAAGGGGGGGGCACATTGTGCCCGCGCTGACTTTAACGAATTATAACTTTTAAACGGCTAGACGAATAATCACCAAATCTCGTGACTTTTTCTAAAATTTAGCAGAGAAACTTTTCCTGTGTCAATGACATGTCTATGATGATTGACGTTTCCATAGCAACCGTCTACTCAGAAGTGTATTTTGACTATTTTCTGTCTTTTTTCAGTCTTTTTTCAGGTTTTCCCCCTTCGTTTGTAAGTAGATAGTTTTTTACTTTTGTGAGCTTGTTTTGACTAAGTATGTTTCTTAGAACAAAATCATATATTTTTTGGTGACGTCATTGTCAGCTGTATGACTGCAGGTTTGGGATTCAAGATGGCGGTCTCAAATTCAAAATGGCGGGTTTGTGACGACATTGTGACGTCACGACACGTCATAAATAACACGACATAAGCCCAATCTGTTAAGCTAATGACGGGCTACAAACGTGCCAAGTTTCATCGCAAGAGCGTTAATACTATTCGAGATCTATAGGGGGGGGGGGGGCATTTGTGCCCCCGGCCCCCCCAGGCTCAGAAACTCAAAAAAAGCCAAGGCAGAATAGAGTTAAGGAAACAAGGAAAACTAGAGGGGGCTTATAACCGGATGTATTTTGTTTGTTTACTGGTAGATAGGCCTATAACCGGGGGGCTTACAAGCGGCAGTTTACGGTATTACATAACTTAATTGCATAACCGATAATGACGTAAGATAAACAAAAAACAAGTAAGCCCTAAGTGCATGTTACGGTCCCTCAACGAATGTTGGTAAGTCATATTTTATAAGCCAGTGATATAGACATCACTTTGGCAAATAGAAATGGAAGTTCAGTGAAAGTTCAACTTGTGATATCAGTAAAAACAGTTTGTAAGAAATCTTACAGTGTTACCGTGTATTGTCTGAGGGGTGACATTTACGTGCATTCAGTTGATTCCTTTCTTGAAATTTCGAAACGCAAGATTTGGGCTTTGATTTATCACCTCTGAAAAGCCAATGAAAACAGCGCACGATGTACAGCTAATCATTATAAATAAAAACTTTTTAAACATTATTTTCTCTCGGGAACATGTTACATGAACTTCGATCTAGTTCTCAACAAAGAAAAGAGAAAAGGTACTGTACAAACAAGAATTAAGTAAAGCCTGGCAAAGTAAATAAACATAGACGAACAGAAGAACTTGCTTATTGGAATACGTTGTTGCTCAAACAACCAGATGGTACTTAATTAACTGGAGAGCTTACAACTGTGCAGTTTTGTATCATGTAAGTCTTGGTTACGAACGGACGAACTCTACACTGCTGAAAAACTCATAACGCTATGAAAAAGACCAATAATTTGTCCGTTGCTCTGCACAACAGAAATCCGTGTGAGGAGAAATCGCTTTGCAAAAAGCTGGACGAAATCGACAGGATGAAAAACAAAATTCTTCGAGAATCCTCAGCAAAAATGACCAACTTTGCCATCCAGCATTTGTACATTGTGAAATACTACGATGCAAAAAACGGCGAACAGTGCCGTCCACCGCTGAAAGTTGCCAAAGAAAGTGTTTGCTCCTTGCCACGCTTGACAACAGGGGAGCGGAAACCGCAATCACGCCGTATGTTTAACAAAAGTTCTTCCTTGCCAGAGCGTTTTGAACGAAGAGATTGCGCAACAGCCTGGCCGAGGCGTCACCGAAGCCTGTCGGACCCCAAGTCGCCTCCTCTCTCTGAAGTTAATTTAGCTGGTGAGAAGGGAAGCGTGGCAGTAGATAACCATAAGAGCCAGGGAGAGCCAAACAGTGACCGCACAGATCATTTGAAGTCAGTGCAGGTTTCAAAACCAAAGAGTGGTCGCAGTTTATCTGAAGTTGCGCCTCCGAAGAGTTTAATGTTGGATGGTCCTAGCGCGGAGCCACAGAACACCTCAAGAAGGTCCCACGCGTGGGCAGAGAAAGAAAACGAAGAAAATCAGAGCAAGGTTAACTGCAGTGACTCTGCGCTCAAACAGAAGTATTCCAGAAGCCTCTCACAGTGCGTTGCACCTTCGAAGCTATCTCTCATCCAGTCACAAGAAGGAAGTCTGCCAGCAACAGACGAAGGCAGCCAAAAAGAGAGAGAAGAGGGCACTGATGCGAGAAAGGGAAGCGCAATTCAAACCGAGGGAGTAAAGGAAAGAAGGCAGTTGCAAAGAAGGATTACTGTGGCCGGTGAGACACCTTCTATCAGCAGAGAATTCTGTCGCTGGCAACAAACAGTCAAACTGGTCAAGGATTTGCCAAAAAGCGAACAAGCAGAAATCTTCCGAGGAGCATGCTTTTTCAGAATGGCGCTGCCTCCTCGCTATGTATTGCCTCAGAAACATGATAAACGTGCTGGGCGTCAAAGGAAGATTTCTACAATTACGGATCCGTGCAGGCAAGAACTTTCACCATCTACGCTGACAGCCCGCTTTAGTCCGCTTTATTAGCCAAAACAGGGCCATTTACTCTGTGGTATATTAAATAGTTTCTATCCAGTAATTGTTGTGTGATGTCGCAAGTGACCTTATTCATAATCATTGTTGAATCATGCAGTTAGTCATAAGCAGCGATGTAAAATACGACGACAACGAAGCAAGGCTATTCAGGGAAGTTATGCAATAAACGAGTTGCATGTTTCAGACTCTTGACAGTGGGTAATCTTGTTGCCTGGCAACGCCTGGAAGTTGCAATGCCAGACCGAAATTGGTTACTAGGATATAACTCGACTTGAAAAACGGGTTTAGCTTTTATCACCCTCAGCTCCTTGCGGAACAGAAAAACTGAAACAGTTTTGGTTTTCAGTAAAATTCGTTTAGCATGAAGCCCATGAATTTTGAGCAACAACTTTGAATGTAAATGGTTTAAGTACAAGGTCAATAGTTGGTTCATCGAACTTTTTTTAAAATGAAGTTTAGCGCTTTAAGTACACAAATACCTTTTATAGTTAAGCCGTTTCCTGACTTCCGTTTTCCAACAAGTAATTATCCAGCGTTAAATAACAAGTTTTTCACATGTTGGAAATTGAAGATGATCATATTTTTCCACGACAAGAGCCGAAGAAAGTAATGATACTATAAAAGTATATAGTACTTATAAGTCAGACATAGTGGGGCAAAGAAAGAGAAATATACTGTAGGGTATTAGAAAAGAAAGCGTTTCCTGACTATAGACCCTGGAGATACAAAATCAAAACGAAAAAACGGCGACTGAACTTTAACCAGAAATGGAAGGAAAAGATACTTTTTTAATTTAAACAATTCATGCGACAGATCTTTACCTAACAGGACTTGATGAAATCCTTCCCAGGGATATGATATTCGAAGGAATAACTCATGGCGTATATATAGTTGTTTGAATTACGTTGATTACCAATAAATAAACTCCGGAACTCTGAGATAGATATTTCACACACTATGGAGTTAAAGTACATTGCATGCAGTTTGTTTCACGTTTAGTAATGTCGTGTACATAAGGAAACAATGTGTTGTTTTACACGAAATAAAAACTTGGCAAACTTTCAACTCTAGATCAGAAGTAATTGCTCTTCGTGTATACTGTATATTTATTAACTACCAAGTGTAAAGTGAACTGCACGCAACAACACACGCACACTTTCACGCGTTTTACGGAAGAATAAGGCTTGTATAGTTTCTTTACCTGTTTTTTATTCTTCAAAAGAACCACATTTACAAACTTCATTTTATAGCAAGGAATCATTTTTATGGAATTCTTTTTTCCTGACAAATTACCAACAATAAATATTCATTCACTTTCCATTATTTACACGTTGAATTTTAAATTCCCAAAGTAAATTAAAAAAGGTTTCTTTTCCGCGAAGGAAGGCGATTTTGTTAAGACTCATTGTGAAAGCACTACGAACGTAACTTTATCCGACCTTTAAGAAGAAACACGTCAAACGACCAAATGGACCAGTCTGGTTCAAAATACGTGCAACTCGTGCCAAGCGCGGGAAAATGTGGCTAAGATCTGGACTGGTTGCTAAACAGCACATTCCCTCTGACTGGCTAGAACACGTCAAATGCACAGCGTGCACGCAACAGTTGCTCAGCAAGCAAAGTGTTTCTAAAAAAATTTGCGTCGACAACAAATGTTTCCTTTGCGCACAAACAGGGAAACATTTAGCAAAACAATATTTTTCCACAGTTTGTTACACCAGAACATACCACCTACGTCCTATGCTTCTGGTTTAGATAAAATAGAAGCCTGCATAGTAAGTGTTTTGGTGGGTTTTGGTGTGTGTTGTTTAAGCAAAATATGAAAAACTCCTCAAACGCGCGGAAAAACCTACACAAACGCTAGCTGCATAGGCTAGTAAATAACAAATTAAGTATTTTTCCTATTTCTTTAACATTCTTCACAAAATAGCAGCAAGACTATTACAAAGGAGATTCTGAGGTTACGTACCAGTCAAATTGAAGTTTCAACATCCCCCCCCCGGGCAACCCCCCGGACATTTGAACTTTTGAAGATTGGCTTGTTCAAATTCCCTCCCCTCGGGGCAAAAAAGCCGTTCAAATGCCCCCCAAATTAGTACTTAAATACCTCTTCTCAAAGGCAAATTTCGTTTTTAATCAAACACTGTTCACGCTTTTCAGCGAGAGATCTGCCGTTATGACACCTTCAAACTTCTCTTAAAGACCTTTTTGAAAGAGTAATTGGCAAACAAAGGCGAAATTCTATCTTGTAAATCTGTCAAACCCTGCAAAAACCAAAAAAAAAAAAACCCACGGGCATATTACACTAGAACAAGAGATAAATCTGGTTCAAATTCTCCACCCTTCCAAAGCAACGTTCAAATTCCCCCCTCCCTGGGCACGATGCACAGTCAAATGCCCGGGGTATGCCAGGGGAGGGGGGGGGGGGAAGTTGAAGCTTCAATTTGACCGGTACATTAGCCCAGTATCACCTAACATAAAAGAGCTAATTAACAATAAAAAAGAGCACAGGGCTGAGTTTTCTAAGAGTAAATAGTCAACGAGGCATGGCCGAGTTGAATAAGGCATGCAAGCCACAGGCACGCCACATGGCGAGATCTTAACTCAGTTTCTGTAGCATGAAGCAACTACGAGTATTACCACCCTCCTCTAGCCGGCATGCGAATCCATCTTAGGTGAGATAATAGACTACTGTGGATATTAATTACTAAATTCTTTGTTTACTGACAACCAGTCTAGGCGAAAATGGAGGGAATTTGCCAGAGAAGTTGAAATGTCTCTTTTCTTTTCTTTGCACAAAACACTTTAATTACACAAATGAAATAAATTTAATTAATGGCATCAGTACGTTTAGCAGAAAGGCTCTCTGTCAGTTCAGCTCTGTCAGTTATTTCAAAACATAATTATTTAATTTGAACAACTGCAGACTTTTCTTTTAAATTTCCTAAATACGTGCAACAACACCCAGTGCCGTGAAAAACTGGTATAATTATATTATATTACTCTGAATAAATTCCACTGATCAGTCAATACTTAATCAATATTAAATAAGTCAAAGTTATTCAATAAATAATAACGACCATTGTACAGCTGCTATAAATTATATCAGTAAGTGAAAATATACGATGTTATGACTTAATTAGTTGTGACATCATTTTCAATCATAACAGTACCAAAACATTGTCAAATAGTTGCATGCAGTCTGCAACTGTAAACAACTGAGAACACTATATAAAATAATATCGTGTTTTAGTTTTCTCACACAGCAACTGCATGACACTTTTATGTATGTAGTATATTACCTCTGCACACTGATACTTAATTTAAAAGTTAGAAAACCAAAAAAATCAAAAACACAACATAATGTCATGCTGATATCAAAACATGATATATTCTACATATTTTTACCCGTAAATAAGCCAAAGGTTCCCTTGTAATAAATTATATCACTATGAATTATTATATCAAATAATATTATTATATCAAATAATATTTCAGTACTTCATCAAACTATATGTGGCATTTGTATACAAGACATAGTCCTACCACTGCTTCTTTCCTCTTGGTTGGTTCGCTGCGGGGCTAGCTGACCGAGACCAATCACAATGGACCAATCCTGGTTTAAAGCGCACCATTTTCGCCAGTAAAACAAACATTTTGTCCACCAGAAATAGAGAAAAGCTGCATCAAGAACCACCCCAAATCCATTAACCACATAAAATATTACACATGCTGTAGTATGGCAAAGTTCTGAAGCATTTACACCAATTGAGAACACGTTGAGGAAAAGTCCGATAACAAAGACTGTAAACCAGATCAGTGGTATAGGCTTGTCCTCAGGCTTGCGCCACTGAAAGTTAGCAAGAAAATAATGTTAGACAAGTTTAACATAATAGCAGGGGAGCCACAAAAGCAGACCATAGGTAATATAACATAATAGCAGGGGAGCCACAAAAGCAGACCATAGGCTATTTAAAGGAATTAATTTTACACGTGGACGCAGAGTAGTGTAGTGGTAATGGCAGAAGAATTTAAATTGATCTGATTTTTAATCAGAAGATCGGTTTAAGCCATGGTCTCTACACTGGATCATGTTGTTTCCTTAGACAAGAACCTTCATACTGTCTCTCTCTACCCAGGTGAATAAATGAGTACCTGCACTGTACTGCCGGGGGTAACCCTGCGATGGACTAGCATCTCATCCAGGGGGAGTAGCAGACTACTCTCAGTTACTTCATGCTACAAAAACTGGGCTAAACTCCAGGCGTGTGGGTTTCCTGTGGCTTGTGGGTTAAACTCCAGGCGTGTGGGCTCCCTGTGGCTTATGTGTGACTTTACTTTTTTTACCTTTACAATTCTACAGAGTGGTATAAACTTGCCTCTGAATAAGGTTTTCCTGTTTTCTTGATGGCAACTTTATGTCGACAGAGCTCACAAGTGTTCTTCACAGCTTTCTTAAACCATGTTAATAGACACGTTGCATGAACATGCTTTGCAGAACCAGAGCAATGGCATGGCGTTATGAGGGGTTCATCCCCCACTGAGTGACATATACGACAAATGTTCTGAGTCTCTTGCATATCACTACCGTCTTGTTCACCTATTTCACCTTGCATCATTGTAGCTAAGTGCTTCTGCTGAAGATCTTTCATCATGTTGTAGACTCGCTGCTGTCTTTGTTGTCTTGTGACAAGAGAGGACCGTGGAGCCTGTAAACAAAAAAGAACTAAAAAGCTACCTTCCACTGAAAAATTATACTGTTGCTTTTAAGATAAATGGTGCTGGGATTAATCATTTGTCAGCTTATGATAACAGTAAGACAGTACGCCTCATAGTAGTCACATAACAAGGTGGCAATGAAAAAACAGTTTTCAAAATGAGAAATGCTACTAACTACATAAATAAGTAAATAACTACATAAATAAGTAAATAAGCAAATAAGTAAATAAACATTGTACTAGTGGTAGTTAATTGGTAAAATAGTTCAAACATTTAAACAAGCAGAAAAAAATCTTATAACTCACTGAGATTTAGACCCAAAACCTCCAGAACACACATTGCCTGTTGTTCCAATGCTGTAATGAGAACGCCTCTATAACACATGCAGACAGCTAGTTCTGTCTCTGTTCATGTCCATATTAATCCACGTTTGATTGTGTACTGTTAAGCCTCGAATGACAGCTTAAAACTGTGGTATGTCAAAAAATTGAAAAGCGATCATGAAATAACTCACAATCAAAGATAAAAACTAGTGGTTTTGCACTGTTGCGAGGCAGCTACTGTTGGAGCTCTGGCTTCTAATTGCACTTGTCAGGTATTACTTTCTGTTTTGTGTTCACGTATAATGTTTTACTCAGGAGTTGGGGGAACTCTTATTCTCATTTCTAACCTGATGGTCTTCATTATCATGTGATGTTGCTGCTCCAGCATCAGAGATAAATGGTGAAACAACTTTGACTTTGTGAACAGATGCAGAAGATTTGGCAACACTGTCCTCAGCAGCAGTCATCTTAAGGAAACAATTAAGCAGTCGACATCAACTGAACACAAGATCAGAAAAATTCTAATCAGTTTAAAGCCTGAAAAATAAATACCTATTTAGTGATTTGCTCATCTTTCCTTTTTAACATTTCAGCATTGTGGTGATAGGGAAGTTGAGCTGAACACAAGATGCTTCCTTTAGACTCAGCAACAATTAAACTTGGCATGTCTTATTAAGCTTGTTTTCTCAACTAGTCCGTACAAAACATGGACTACGGACTGCGGACCATGGACTACAGACTGGGTATGAAACACACACTAGGTATACAATGCTAGCCTGCAAACACAGACATATTTCTGGCTGTCAGAAACAACAGCCGGAAAAACGTCTACGTTCGCAGGCTAATACGATGCGAACTAGCTCAAATAATAAATTTATAGTTTTTTGCCCAGTCTGCATTTTATACCTAGCTCACAGTCCATATTTTACACCAAGTCCATGTCTTATAACCAGTCCATTGGCAGTAGTCTGAAGATAGTTTTTTTCTACTGCCACAACCAACCCGGCAGATAGTGAAAAACAGAAACCAATGAAGTGGATTGGAAAACTTATGACAGATAAATAGACTAATAAATGGCAATTTGTGAATGTGACCTTTGGAACTTAATGGCAGTAAAAACCACTTGCAACCATTAGTTGAGCCACGTATTATTGGAAGGAGCAGTACAGACAGCATGATTATATGTTGCCCTGGCCAATTAACATATTATTGAGTTGTCAATTTCTGATAACAATTCATGGTAATTCTTATTGGCGTTAAAGATTGATAAATTTCTGATACTGATCTCTATCGAGTTTCTGTGCCTAAATTAACGCCATGAACAGACTGGACAACACTATTAAACAATCATTAGATAATCACTAGATAATGATGGACTATGTGACAAGTACATATGTGTGTGGGATTCACATCAATCTAGTACTAGATAAATTGGCTCACTGATGATTCCCCCGCCTAAAAAATTGCACTATTGTCAAAGCTTAAGACTTCCTTTATCCGAATATCACCTAATGTACTTTTTTCTCGATGATATTGCAGCGAATTCGAATTTGCACCATCTGCTGTGAATACTCTTGTTGTGAACAAATTTTTCTTCAAACATTCATAATTTGGCTCTTTCAGGGATAAAACAGAAATGCTTTCGGAGTCGTTAACCGCTACGCTTTGCTAATAAATGTTGAAGTGCCCCATGATGATAATCAAACAAAATATTTAACCGGGTGATAAATGGAGTCTCACGGAAGACTGATTCAGTCAACGATGCGAACCATTTGCTGGGCATTAATTCCCTGAAGAAAAAAGTTCAACATGAAAAATCAACTTGTGAAAACTTGACAGTGTACAAATTCCCAAATTAAAATAAATAAAACAACAACATTGCGGACTACAAGAAACAACAAAATTTTGTACCTTATGAAAATAATTAGTACAGACGGTGAACGTGTTTGACAAATTTCTTCTAACCATATCGCACACAACTTAAAATTAGCTAACTAGATCAAAACGAAAATAAAAGGGAACTGAGAAAAAAGAATTTATGTGAAATACATCCGAAATAAACGCTAACAGATCGCCTCATATTGCCGATAAATTCGTTTTTCTTAACAAAGGAAAGTTTCTTGGATTCGAACAAAGAAACAAAGAAAATCACTCGCCATCGAGAGCAACGACGAAACTCACAATCGTTCGATTTATCAACTTTCCTCGTTCACACATGTGAGTTTCAAAAACGCCAAGACCTTGCTGAAAATTTAAGCAAACGTGCCGGCGTTAAACGTCTCTCATCGGTAAAATAACCATGACGAATTCAATATCTGAAATGAAAAGGCCAGGGAAAAAAAGTAAACATGAAAAACGAGCACACACAACGAGTACGCGTTTGACAGCTGCACCGGCAAGAACAGATGAAAATAAACCATCATAAGCCATGTACAGCAAAACAGGAATACTATTTCTTACCTTATGGCTATTCATCGCAAACAGAACCTTGTAAAATACTACGCAAGGGAGCAGAAATCCGTCGCCTAAGGCATTTTCACCGACAAAAGCCGAAAGAAAGGAGGACGGTCTGCCTTATTTACAAAGTGCTCATACCCAGGTCCAAACGGCAAATGGAATGATAAAATGGCAGGGGTGGGGTGGGGATAGCCCGGTTTCTGATCTGTCGATGTCGTGAAGTTTCCCATAAAACGTAATTTCAGTACAGTACTGAAAGGTTTTGATGAAAATCTGAAAATCTAGCTATTTCACAGTTCCAGGGAAAAGCACTGCGGGTTTTTTTCATTCTTTACAGTCCTTAAGGCTTTTTCCATGGGTGGGGTAAGAGGACCCCCCACGCGACCGGGAGCCCTGCTCCCACGGTCCCCTTTTCGCTACAAGCGGAGGACTACACGTCCTTGCTCGGCGGTCAGACGGCTATCACATGCCGGGAACAAAAATAGGTTGTGACGTGAAAAAAGGAAAATTATATATAACTGAGTAATGACTCATCAAGAGCGACAAAATCATGTGTCCGTTTTTTTGGCTTCCTAGCGCATACAGGAAAATTTGGCCTGGACACATTAAAAAGTGGAAAGGGCCGGACAACCGCAGTTTCTTGCAATTCTTGCCCGCAGTATAATGTACAAGTCAAATTGAAGCTTCAACATCTCCCCGGGGCATACCCCGGGCATTTGACCGTGCATCGTGCCTGGGGAGGGGGGAATTTGAACGTTGCTTTGGAAGGGTGGGGAATTTGAACCAGATTTATCTCTTGCTCTGGGGTAATACGCCCGTGAGTTTTTCGGTTTTTGCAGGGTTTGACGGATTTGCAAGATAGAATTTTGTCTTTGTTGGTCAATTACTCTTTCAAAAGCGTCTTTAAAAGAAGTTTAAAGGTGTCATTACGGGATATCTCTCTCTGAAAAGCGTTAACAATGTTAGATTGAAGACGAAATTTGTCCTCGAGAAGAGGTATTTAAGTACTGTTTGGTGGGGCATTTGAACAGGTTTTTTGCCCCGAGGGGAGGGAATTTGAACAAGCCAGCCCGGTGGGATGTTGAAGCTTAAACTGGACTGATCAAAAGAACATGGTTTCGGAACGTTTTTTTTTTTTTTTCGTTCTGGGGCCATCCATACGGTGCCTATGGCCCTGAAAAAACACCTAAAACAAAACAAAACCAAAAACAAACTATCGCAAAAGGATCAAGGCTCAAAACGCGCAACGCAGTCACGTTGTATTACAAACCACGCTCGCATGAAAACATGGCCAGACACTAGGCTTGGAGAAATTTTGCTCGTAAAATGGCTTATTCTACCTGCCCGCAGTGATCGTAAAAATCCCTTATTCTGCTCGAAATTCTGCTCGGACACCTTTATTCTGCTCGAATTCTGCTCGGTACCCGAAAAATGTTCGGCCCTTATGTATTTTCTCAAATATGGAAGGGAGCCTAGCCTATTAATTAGATTTTCATTATGCGTGGCAAAATTGTAATTCATCTCACTCACTAATATTAAACGAAATAGTGAATTTTTTTATTAGCATCCTACAAAAAGGAACATCAAACAGATGCATAAAGACTGTGTAATTATTTTTGTATCATTTGTATTTATTTAGCTTTCATTTTTTTTCTTAGAACTGTTATGCATATCATTAATGTCACTGATTTTCCGCTATTCTGCTCAAATTCTGCTCGGAAATGCCTTATTCTGCCGACAGAATGCTCACCTCAGTCAAAAATCGCTTATTCTGCTCGAAATTCTGCCGGCAAAAGTTATCCAAGCCTACTGGACACAGCTTAGACAGCTGGACACTAAAAATAAATGCCCGCGTAAAAAGCATGCAGCAATTAACATCTGCCCAAATTGACGGTCGACAATAGCGTTCTCAGATCCCGCCATCCCGCCTATTTTTTCCTGTTAATCCGCCGTCCCGCCCTTCTTTACGTCAAAATCCCGATCCCGCCCAAATTCTTAAATAGTTTCTATGTTCATGATGAAAACATCACATACCTTTTATACAACGGATAGAAGACAAGTCTTGATGGATAGCAGACAAGTTTTAATGCAACGGATAGCAGACAAACGCGTTTTTATGGTCGACGTTTTTGTGGTCTCAATATTGCCGCTAATGACCCTGACGTGTGTTTTGTTTGTGTTATTCTGTTTTACCTTATCTTGTCCAGGTAGTGAAAACTAAAGATTGACAAAGATTGTTTGTTATGTATTCTCGGTCCTGCATTTTTTGGAAGACAACCAACTGAATGTCTTTTAAGACATGACCTCTTTCTGTTCAAAATTTTAAAAGAAGGGGTGGTTGTGCAGTGGCTAGCGTGTCGGGGTTTTGATCTGAAGGTCGTTGCATTTCCTAGACACAAAAGTGTTCTCTACGTTGTTTCTCTACACCCAGCTGTACAAAAATGGGTCGTATCCTTAGACAAGGCTAGGGGCACAAAGGTCGTACAAGATCGGTCCAGTTATGAGGTCTGCAAAAATGAAATGTAGAAAAGATTTATAAAAGTCGCCTCACCTAACAGTTTATTTCAAAGCTTTCAGTGTCTTTACTTGCCTTCAGAAAGTCAAGAACGCAGTCAAGGCTAAGAAATACAACACGATATGCGACTTGATACCTCTTTCTTGTGATGAAAGTAGCGAGAATAGAAATGTCCGAAATCAACACAAAACACCAGTGCACGAAAGGGCTCATCAGCTAGTTTGACATATTCAGGCCGCTGCCTTGGCCGATTCATTACTTGAAAAGCCGACACACTTCATACCACGTACCACAACGGATTCATTTGTATCAGCCTGCCCTGGTAAAATCATGCAGTCTCGTAAAAATTCAAATACCGTATCCCGCTACTTTTTCCTTGCGATTCTCGCATCCCGACTCCTTAAAAACACAAATTCCCGCTCCCGCTCGTAATTGAAATTCCCGCCTCCCGCTTCTGTTTTCAGGGTCTGGAAGGGTATTCTCGGGATCCGGGATTTGACCAAAATACGGTGCGGGATTCGGGAAAACGAAAAATATCTTGACGGGATTCGGGATTTGACTGCTACCAGGGAAGCGGGATTTGCCAAAATTTTGGGACGGGAAGCGGGATTTTGTTGCCTGTCTGTCAGGAATTCGGGAAATCGTCACGACCCAAATAAGCGTTATGGCGGCGAAAGCGAATCAACCAGGCGAGCACAAAATATCAATCGAAAGGGCCAGCTTTTGCAGAAATTAGTCTTTTTTCATGCATTTTTGGGAAAGAAAAAACGAAATTTGGGATAGCGATGAAAAAAGTGCGGGATGCGGGATTCTCGTGAAAAAGGAGCGGGAATGCGGGATCAGGACCCCCCTTCCAGACCCTGTGTTTTCAGCTCCCATCCCAAATATCGCCACAAAAATTAGCCAAATCCTGCATCCCGCCAAACCTATTGTGGACCCTCCAAATTGGGTCCTTATTAAATTACGTTTCTTGCGTAAAATGCTAAAAATGTTTTGTGAGCAACAGGAAAGAAGTCTGTAGAAAGGGCCAAGCTCCCAACGCTGGCTGTAGCACGTAGCCAGGATGTACCCTAGCTGAAGGCGAGGCTATCAGATTACTATTTCACCTGTCCTATTTCAAATCTTCCTTGTCCTCTTCTATGGATATTTTCAACCACGCATTTTCTTAATATTATCAGCTAGAGAGATATAAACGGAGACAGAATTTTAAAAAACACGGACGAATTCTCTTTCGCTTCCCGCCATTTTGATTCGGTCGACATTAGTGCGCAGGCTACTCTCTGACTTTGTTGTAGCGTTGTTCAAGGCATCTTCAGTGTCAGGCGCGAGTTTCTGAATGAACTGTCGAAAAAACAGTCATGAAAAAGCGTAGTTTGAGTTTCATAAACAACAAAAAGCATCAGAGAAGCTCTCAGTAGTCTCAAGAAGCAACTACTAGTCAGTCCAATGGAAGGAGAACAAAGAAGAATCAGGCTTATCGATCACTCGCACGAATTGGTGGGTGGTTAATTTCTACAGATTTCTATTCTTCCCGCAGTAACTTCTCTCCAGGTTTTGAATTCTTCAGGCAAACCAGATTTCATGTCGGACCTTAAATGCCCGTAGAGAAACATTGGAAAGATTTCTTTGTTTCCTCGTCTTAAATTATGCATTCAATCACTTTCGTACTGGCTCTTGCAAACATTGTCGTCATACCACCCTTA
This sequence comes from Siderastrea siderea, assembly GCA_964030785.1. Classification (NCBI taxonomy): domain Eukaryota; kingdom Metazoa; phylum Cnidaria; class Anthozoa; order Scleractinia; family Rhizangiidae; genus Siderastrea; species Siderastrea siderea. The sequence goes on from OZ034967.1 coordinate 4,750,602, forward strand.
TCAGTTATGGATGAGGAAGTTTCGTACTACCTCCATTTTGTGTCGGTATCCTTTGAAAAACGGATTCTTTCTCCTCTCTCTTGTCACCTTTTTTGAAAAACAGATTCCTACTTGTATTCTAGTGACCTTCAACCTGATCGGGGGAGGTTTCGATCATATAGACCGTCCCAATACGGGGGATGGTGGCGGAGGGAGGGGGGGCATTACCGTGGGGGAAAGAAGTCTTGGCAGTTAACTACTTGGGTGCTCATCAGGAATCTTGAAAGGAACCCTTTAAAAGTTCAAGAATTCTGTATTGTGGACATTACCCCAATTTGTTTTCACGCCTATGAGGTACCATTTCAGACAAGTTTGTTACCCCCCCCCCCCCTCCCTGTTGGTCCCTTTTCTGGATTTTGCCCTGTAAGGTACTAGGGTCCCTAGAAAGTTCAGGGCTTCAGGTCTCCAACCCAAAAAATGCTAGTCTGAAGGGCTCCAAAACACAAGAAATTGGGCTCTGGAGCTCCATTGCATATCTCAAGTGGATGAAGACAAATTTGTATGTTATTGATTAATATTTCAATGTCCACGTCCAAAATTCAGATTTTCCTTATTTGCAAAGCAAAGCCTACTGTAAGTTATTTCTAGTAGACCTGAAGTGATTTGATTCTTTAAGTGAAAGTTCCTTGATGGGGAGATTCAAGTTTGCTCATGCATCGATGAAGAACTGATAAACTAAGCATCTTAAGCTGTTGGAGTCATGTAACACTCCACTGAGCAAAGTGAAGCAAAACCAAAGCAAGTCTGAATTGCTTTTAATTATAGTCATTATTGAAAGCCACTGTAATTTCTAATAGCATCAATCAGTACATGATTAAAAGTTGAGGTAGTGGTATCCAAAATATTTATTTTTGATCTAGCAGATGGAACTCAATACTGATGGCCATGCAAAGTCTAAACTTCCACGTAAAGACTATGAGGTATGATACCTATATAAAGTATAGAATCTCAAAAACTTGAACCATCAGGGCAAACAAAAACATGTTCAAGGTAAAGAGTGTTTAAGCTAATGGGGGCTGAATGACTCCAGTTGAATGGAGCAAGCTGTTATCTTTTCTTTAAGTCCCTGGGAGTGAATGTTACTTCAGTCATCCTTATTTTACTTATCCAAACCTGCTTAACTTCAGCTTCACCAGATATGACCCCTGCACTCCTACTAAAATAATGTTAATCCACAAAAACCCATTGTAGATATTATGCAACATTGTGGAGGAAGGGAGGGAAAGAGGCAGGGTTTCCCCAAAATCCCTCTTTCCAGGAAAAGCAAAAGTGACCCAACACTAATACTAATTTTACTAATGTTGAATAATGTAATAAGAGATTTATTTTACTAAATAAATGTATTCTCTGTCAGATCTAGGAAGGGGGTTGTTGGTGGTTCTCCCACCATCTGGTTGCCCCTTGTTACTGCAGGCCCGCACCATAAACAAGGGTCTGGATCCCACTTGTATTCTTGTTAAAACTCAAGTTTAATGTGAAATATTCTTTCTCTTTTAACAGAGCCTTGATTATGATGTATGCTACAACAAACCTTTTTCAAAAATGCTTGCAACAAGAGATAAAAAGGTAGAACTTTCAAACAGTCTATGTGTATCTAAGTTGTATTTTCGATTGGCTCTTGACTAATTACTGACTGTCCCTTCCTTGTGGCCAGTTGTCAGAGTCCTCAGTCCCAGGGGGAGGGGTTAGGGGGGTGAGGGGAACCAGGGGGCCAATGGTACTCACTGGTTCAACAAGCAAATTCCCCAGTTCAAACATTTTTATTCAGTTGGAAAGATTTGTACTGAAGACTTTTAAAGATCCAAAAATATTATTGGTCTGGTATCTGTTTCTAGTCACTTTGGGGGCAGGAAATTGTGCGATGGTTGGTAACTGGTGCTATTGGAATCCTCACAGGACTGGTAAGTAACCATGTTTTCTTTCCTTAGTGATTATAAGCTTGCAGGCACAGTGGTGTAAGGTGCATACATTTAAGTACATAAGACTATTAATCATACTTTACATTAGAGGATTAGAAGGCTGGTCTCTATATCATGTCTGATAGTTTCTTTAGTCTTAGGAAAAGAAACTTTCCTTCAAATTACCCCTTTAAGCCCTGATATAAAAATGCATATTCTTCTTACTGTTCTCCATACATTTCTTATGAAATCAGTAAGGAGAATTTGTCTAAATATCAAGACATCTTATCCTTCATGATCACTTTCATTATTCTCATCACTGGAATGTTTGAATGAGTATTGATAATGTAAAAAGAAATTTCATTTTCATCACTGTTAGGGCTTTAAGGGTTAACTTTTTTCACCTAGGTGTTTAAAGCCCTGGGTACTAGAAAACTGTTTGGAAAATTGGCCTAATAGGCTTACGGAATGTTTGGGGGCAATCTGTGATGGACTAGCATCTCATCCAGGGGGGAGTATAAATACTGCTATTTTCATCATATTACAGAAACTTGAGTTGAACACCACTAGCAGTTATTTCTAACCAAGTTTTGTAGTTTGATGTCTTCAAAATGCAGCACATGAGTAGGAATACATCAAAGGTCTGTGTTCTTTCTGAAAATAGTTGCACAAATTCTTTTATACTTGGATGTCTACCTTAATCCTCAGTTAAGCTGTTGTCAATATTAACCTACTAATGATTTTTTACTTTTTGATTTTTTTACTATTTGTCTAGGTTGCTGTTTTTATTGATTACTTTGTGACTCTTCTCACCAAGTGGAAATTTGACACCATCAACAAATGTATCTTTTAGGTTTTTGTTGAGCTATATCCTGGTAGAAATCCTATATATCCAGGATACTACAGGATTTTCTAGGATCTTATACATTCACTCAGGATTCTCCCCAGGATCCTACATGGCCTAACCATGTTTTATAGGATCCTACCCAGGATCCTAAATGGCACCACGTTGTTTAGGATCGTACTCTGGATCCTGTAAAGTCTTTCAGGATCCTGCTTAAGATTTTATAAGATCCTGGGGCAGGATTCACAAAGCTGTCCTAAGTCAAGATGAATCCTCAGTATTGTTTCTTAACAATAGGCTATTGTAGGCTTTGGTTTTCCAGCAATACATAGGACACATCTTCTGTCAGGAGGGCTTCATGAATCCAGCTCCTGTTCAGGATCTTATAGGATCCTATAGGATCTTGAACAGGATCTTGCAGGATCTTAAGTAGGATCCTATTAAGATCCTGTGCAGAATTTCTACTAGGGTAATTGCTAATCATCATGAATGAGTTTTGTACTCATTGATGTTAACGTTTGTTTAGTTTAATTGCATATTATTTTGCATTATTGTAAGTTGTAACACTAGGATGCTGTCAGATATTTCTGATATTTGGAAGGGTCAAGACCACAATGATAACCACAGTCACTGTAATAATAATGATAGTGACCAGAAGTTTAGCTTGACTATCAGGCCTGACCCTCTGGAGGAATGAAGCTTTTTCCCTTCCCTATCCCTTGTTTCCCCCCCCCCTCCCCCACAAAGAAAGAAAACAAACAAACAAACAAACAGAGAATCAGGCCACCTGATGGTAAGTATGTATGACATGCTACAACCTCGGACAAAACTACTTGAGACAAAATGAAAACATGCCAGTATTTTCCTATTGTTTTTAATAAAACCTCTCACACTACGTGCATAAGTATCTGTCCTCCCCCTTCCCCCCCCCCCCCCCCTGCCCCACTCTTTCAATGTTGTTTTGAAGACCACGGGATTAGTATGGGGCAAGCATCATGGCCAAAGCAACCTTGTACGGGGGTGGGGAGGGGGGCAATTTGTACATGCCTCGCTGTGTCCAATTATGGCGTTGAAATTGGAAAACAGGTGGATCTATCTCAAGAGTTTTGTCTGAGGTTGTAGCTAAGCAGTGGACCTCCACTCTACCCTAATTTTTTTTTCTGAGTAATATTATTCCAGACCAATCAGTTGTTTATTAAGAGGCAACTACTGTTAAAGGCATTTAATTTGTTGTTTGCTCGTGATCCTTAACCTGCCCCAGCTCTTATGGAGTGTACGCCCAGTGGTTGTTTAGCTGTAACTCTCCTTATTTTAATGGCAATCAATGGTGGGTTGTGCCTTGTAGCTGGGATCCTGTGTGCTGTAGAGGTTAAGTATACTAAGAAAGGTTTCTAATAAGGAGCAACCATGTCATTGTAAAAATAATACCTACCAATAATAATTATATATTAATATTACAGTGGAACTGTACTTTACATCCACCCCTTAATTAGATATCAAATGTGGCATGTTTGGCTGCCACACATGTGAAGTTTGACAGCTATTAAACTTGCATTCATGATCAGGTCTCAATCACAAAATTTGCATAAATATTCAACAAATTCGGCAAGGTCAACATGTTTTCTTATGTGCTGGTTAATATTCCCGAATCTAGAAGAAAAAATCTAAAATCTGCATTTAGGTCTTTTTCATTTTCTAGACACCTGCATTTTAGCGAAACTTGTTTTAACAGTCTTCATACTTCAAAGTATTGGCAGCCAACATGTCACATTTGACACCCAATTAGAACATGTTTTTCCCGAATCTAGAAGAAAAAATCTAAAATCTGCATTTAGGTCTTTTTCATTTTCTAGACACCTGCATTTCAGCAAAACTTGCTTTAACAGTCTTCATACTTCAAAGTATTGGCAGCCAACATGTCACATTTGACACCCAATTAGAACATGTTTTTCCGTCTCGTGTCCACATTTAGATGAAAACGAAAGTACCACCATATTTTTGGTCCAAACATTCATCCACTGATTTTCTTATCTGGTAGCACCCATTAATCAGGTACCCATATTTTAATAGGGTCCAGCAACAAAAATATCTGTGCCGTTTTGGCATGTTCAGTTATCACGCTTCTCTGACTGTTAAGCCAAGTTTAAATGACATAAGATGAAAGAAACCAAATTCTGACCAGTTCATTTGACTTTTGAAATAAAAGCAACATGTATTTATTATTCATTTATTTAATATTTCAATTTGTATTTTCTTTCTTTAGCCAGTAGCAGCTGGAAGTGGCATTCCTGAAATCAAGTGTTATTTAAATGGAGTGAAGGTTGGTCACTTGAACACTTGAGTTGCAAATTTTTATTCCCAGATTGCAGACTAATGTCAAGGACAATGTCTAGTAACAATGAAAGTTCAATAACCGATTAAAAGTTCTCGCAGGGTGCTGGTTTCTTTGATCCTTGGATTGTACAATGACCTTAATGTGTGACACTGTTAACTGTAACTTCCTGTTACAGGTTCCTCACGTGGTGAGGCTTAAAACATTGGTATGCAAGGCAGTGGGTGTACTCTTTAGTGTTGCTGGTGGTGAGAAAAAATATTTACAAAAACATTTGATATTTGTAAAAACATGTTCATTAAAGAATCCCCTCATAACTAAGGACAAGTACTGTATTAAGAAAGAATCCCCTCATAGCTAAGGACTAGTACTGTATTAAGAAAGAATCCCCTTATAGGTAAGGACTAGTACTGTATTACGGAAGAATCCCCTCATAGCTAAGGACTGGTACTTATTACGAAAGAATCCCCTCGTAGCTAAGGACTAGTACTACATATTACAAAGGAATCCCCACTTAGCTAAGGACTAGTACTGTCTTACAAAAGTATCCCCTCATAGCTAAGGACTAGTACTGTATTACAAAAGAATCCCCTCATACATGTAGCTAAGGACCGGTACTGTACTACAAAAGAATCCCCTCAGAGCTAAGGACTATCATAGCTAAGGACTAGTACTACATATTACAAAGGAATCCCCACTTAGCTAAGGACTAGTACTACATATTACAAAAGAATCCCCTCATAGCTAAGGACTAGTACTGTATTGCAAAAGTATCCCCTCATAGGTAAGGACTGGTACTGTATTACAAAAGAATCCCCTCATAGCTAAGGACGAGTACTGTACTATAAAAGAATCCCCTCATAGCTAAGGACTAGTACTGTATTACAAAAGAATTCCCCAATAGGTAAGGACTGCATTATGAATTATTGGACATATTATTATAATTACTACAGGGTCTATGTGCCATGTGCATGACAAAGTTTTTTTAAAATTTATTTTTTTGACAGCATTTTTTAAACTTTTGTACTATCCAATCAAATGAAAGAACTGAGTTAGTTGTGTCCCCTCTCCCACAGTTTAAGTTTCATTTGATGGGCCAGTTGAAGAAGGAGCCGCTACAATGTGACACCAGCACACATCACAGAGACTGTAATTCACCAGAAAGCCATACCAGCCATGATTAATTTTTTTTGTCATATCATACTCTGTAAGTTGACCCATGTCTTATTCCTAAAGTGAAAAAAAATCCACTTTTTTAACCTCAGGATTATTTGTTGGTAAAGAAGGTCCAATGATCCACAGTGGTGCCATAATAGGTGCAGGAGTTCCCCAGGTAAATTCAAATATATGTTGTGGTTCAAAATTTACTTCTGTAGTTTTTCAAACCAGTTTATTTTTTTTTCGAACTTGCTTGGAAAATTCTGAACCAAAAATAAAATTGAACTACACACACTACATTCATTTGTTTTATTTTATTTTGCTCATCAGGTTTGTGCAATGGTATGCTTTAATGTTAAATAACTGATCACTGTTTTGATATTTTGATTTAACCACATGGGTGTGATTCTTTTCTCAAAGACAGAATATTTTCCCAGTGCTCCAAGCTTAATTTATTTTTAAAATTTTTTGAAGTCACCTTTCTGCCTTTTGGCATAAAACAAGAATAAGATAAATAAAAGATAGGACTAGATTGTCAGAAACATGGTGATGGAGGAAGCTCAGAGTCCTGTTACCCAACTAACCATCCACTCTCTTTTGACAGTTTCAGAGTATTGCATTTAAAAAAATCAAGTTTAACTTTCCTTATTTCCGAACTGACAGGTTAGTAAGAATGATTATCAATACTGCCATGCTACAAACTAAAGTATTAAAAACAAGTAATCCAGAGGTGTTTAATTATACAGTGGGATTCTCATTTTGCATCTTTAAATTTTAGTTAAAGGAAGAGGTTATTCTTTTTAAGTTAGAATCCTAAAGGATCTTACAGGATTGTTTTTAAGCTCCTTTCATCCTCTTTAGGATTTTGCAGGATCCTATAGGATTTATCCTACGGATCCTCTTTAGGATTTTGTAGGATCCTACAGGCAGGATTTTGTGCAGGATCCTGCACAATTTCACTATGTCTTGAGTACAAAGGCTGGTATAGATCATGATTAGTTGCCATAATTATGATCCTGGGTGGGATTGATCCAACAGGGTCCTAGAAGATTCTGTTAATAGTAGCCTGCGAACAGGCTCCGCCCCTTCTCCCTCTCTTTGCTCGTTCTTGCCCTTCGTTTTCGTCCCCCTTTCCCCTGCTGGAGAGCCTATATACAGGCTATAATTCTGTAGGCTCCAAGTGTATAAGATTTCTACTGGGGGTGCAATTATTTTTAAATCACTGCCTTATCTTGTATTCAGAGAGAAGAGAGATTTTGTGTCTGGAGGAGCTGCAGCTGGGGTGGCAGGTACATACAGAACAATACTACTAACACCTTAACTTCTTCTAATAAAAATTTTGAAAAGACCATTCTAGTCACTGTGGTTATCCTGACTCGCTTGGATTCCTAATTTAAATAGCATGCATAATTTATTAGTCTTGGTAATTGAAAACTTGAATTTTGATGGCATAGATTGAATTGAACACTTCCTGAAAACAATATTCAGGTAGGGAAGCATGTGTGGTTATTTTTTGTAGAGAAAACTGTGTCCAAAGACTGCTAATTAATAAGTTGAAAATAATCACAAGATTGACTTCTTCTTTTCTGGCCCTCTTATGTATCAGTTTTTACAAGGCAGCATGAAGTGAACAACTACACCTTCTTTAATTTGCTCGAACTTTTAAGAAGTGTTGAATTGCAAATAGAAAACTGGGTCTAGAGAGAGAACTTGGGATAACTGAGATCCTTATAATTATAGAAGGTTGAATGCATTTTTCAGCTAAGAGATCATTAAATAAATTAAAAACAATGTACCCTTTGTAGATTAAATACTCAGCAAATGTATACAATAGATGTAAAAAAAAGTTAATATTATAATTTAAGTGTCAAGAATCTTTTATTAATAATATAAATACTATCATTTCAGCGGCCTTTGGGGCTCCCATTGGAGGAGTGTTGTTTAGCCTTGAAGAAGGAAGTTCATTTTGGAACCAAGAACTTACGTGGAGAAGTGTAAGCTTCAAAAAACTCATTTTAATAAATTTAATAGTTTCTTTATGTAACTGAGCTTTCTAAGAGTCACATAGTTTACATGAAATGTATTGTGATTATAAATTACATGTACTTTGTGTATAGTTTATAAGACCAAAGCTTTGCATCATTATATTAGCAAAGGTGTGCACTATTTGACAATAGCTATTGTTTCTCAATGAACAGAACTTTCTCTTCCCTAATAGATTTTTATTGGTTTCAGTGGTTAACATTAATGCCCAAGTCATGTCCCAGGGTGTCTAGATGTATATAAATGCCTTAATAATTATTTTACGGCAGTACTAATTCCTGTCCGTTGACTAGCAGTGCCCCTTGCCTCTCCAATTCAGGGTCTCACAATTTTGTACTCCTAATTACTAAAGATGCTGAATTAAAAAAAATGTGTCATCAAAGACGTAAAAAATGTTAAATGATTGATCAATGATGCACTAATTGTTGTCTTTGAGTTGTTTGTTTGTTTGTTTGTTCATTTTCAGTTCTTTTGTTCCATGGCCTCAACCTTCACTTTGAACTTCTGTTTGTCCGGAATATTTGGTTATGGATGGGGTTCATTCAATCAACCAGGCTTGCTCAACTTTGGAGTTTTTAGTGTGTGTTGATTATTGTTATTTAATACATAATTTGTTTCGATTTTTTAAATTAATGTGTTTCTTACAAAGCATTCATCTTCTCTGTAAAATCTGCTTGAGTGAGGGCCCATATGGAGTTACAGAGCAAAGTGTCATACTGATTTAGGTGAAGGCAAATCCAAAACTCCCTGACACCGTCTAACATACGAAAGTGTATACAGCATGATGAAACGCAGTTTCTTGGCTCAGGTTTTAGGTCTTTGTTGGTTCATTTGTAGAGAAACTTGTTGTCAAGTGTCAATCACACTTTCAGTCAGATCATAATTTGAAACAGGGCCTGCCCTGTTTGTTGTTACAATTTTTGGCAAAAATTTGTCTTGTGATCTTTAGTTACTGGCACTTTCTTTCCATCACTTTCACATTTTTTTGAGGGTAGTCTTGACATTTTGTTCTTATTTCATTTCACTGACTTGTCGCTGTTTCTGTAATCAACACCATATTGGTAGTTTCGAATTAACATTAACAGGGCCTCTGGATAGTCAGGTGTTCAAAGCTGACCTCACAGTCTATCTCTCCTTAGTTGTATAAATTATGGGTACCAATGAGAAATGTTATAGAAACCCCACAGAACTGCTGGGGGTGATGTGAGAAGGACTAGCATCCTCTGCATGCAAAGGGGGAGTGATTCTCCTAGTTGTTTCAGGAACCAGAGTTGAGCACCAGCTTTGTGGATGATGCTGATGGACTTACATGCCTTTACCTTTTAAATTATCTTTTCCTCATTTGTATGCCTATGCACTTTCTTGCACTTGGGTCCAGTTCAACAGTTTTGGTTGCTTCATGTTGTTATTTGCATTTGCTGTGAATGGTCAGACCTGTTTACTCACTGGTTTTCGATACAAACTTAATTAACCCTTTCACAGTCCTTAAGTGTCAGTTATTAACAGACATTACGTGATTTTAACTTCTAAGTCTATGGATGAAATCCTATGGTGTGACCGTTCAAATGAAACCTCGTCAGGAGTACTTTCACATAATAGTATTTATATTGAAGTACCCAGTATTTTACAAAATAAAATTTGGTATTCATCTTGAATTTTGATTTTATAGGCACTCTTGGGATTGAAAGGGTTAATAATACTCTGTGATAACTTAAGTTATTATATTTTTATTTTGTTTGTAGTGTAGTGAAGCAACAGAGAAGTGCAATTTATGGAACATTCAAGACCTTCTGATTTTTGTGGCCATGGGTTTTGTTGGTGGTCTTCTCGGAGCTTGGTTTAATCAACTAAACAAACATCTCACAGTGCATCGCATCTTACATGTCAATTCACGAGCCAAATATGTCAGGTGAGTGACAGAATGTTTTGCTTTTCACAGTTTTCCTCTACTCAGTAATGGTAGCCTTCCTTGATTTAAGTGTCTCTTACCCACCTGGGTAAGTGACTGCTAATAGTGCAAGCTGCTAGTGAGGTCTAAATGTGATCAGGCTTTATTATTCTGTTGATCCACTTGGTAATCCAGTTTAATTGACAGACCTGAGTAATAGAGCACTGCTAAAAATGGGTCACACAAGTCAGAAGGCTGGAATCTGGCGGAAGAAGGGGGTGGGGGTAGGGACAAGTGCGAGTCTAGCAATTAAGGAGTCAGAGACCAGTTGGCTCTATCGGCTATGGATTTTTCTCCTGCGAGTGGTCAGAATCAGGCCTGCAGGTTTTAACTGAGGATCTTTAGAGTTAAAATGTGGGCGACACTCTAACCACTAGACCACATTGCCTCCTCTTTCTTGAACAATTGTACAGTAGATTCCTGCTATTGTACATGTATCTTGGGCACACAAAGGATTATATACTTAAAAACAGTTGTTTGAGATAAACTATTCTTGATTTGCATCATTATGATAAAAAAAAAAAAACAAACAAGAACAAATTAATAAATTATTTATAGTACTCTTCAGAACGTTACCGAGAAAATAATTTTCAGAAAATTACAAGTCAAACATAATGTGTCCACTGTGTTGGTAACCCTCTTTGAGGCACTAAATGGCAGCCAACAAAGTCAGTACAACAAATCAGAGGCAGCTAATGAAATCAACATTCTTAGTTTCTCTTCACACTTAATGGAGATGACATTTTTACATTATAGCGATACTTGAAAGTTGAAAAGTAAGGCAAAAGTATCAGTTTTATGACATTTAGAGGATTCCTAATGTTTCGAGCTCCACGAATTTGAAAAATTTCAAACTGTTTTAAATGTAAACCAAAGCAATGTATCGGCATGAAACTTCATTGATTTATCTCACTAATGTGTTGAACATGTTAAAAGAGCAGCTTTGTAGTGGCCTTTAGGTTATGTTTACTTTTTGAAATTTGAGGACATCACATGAAAACCAGCAATAGTAAATATTTGGACAACATTAACCAAAGGAAACGAGCTTCAGTCTGAAATAGCAATAGATTCAAGATAGCCGGTGCATCAGATAGTTGGGGTAATTGTTAGTATTAGAAAGAAGTTGCAGTTGATGTCAGCCAGCAATTGTAATGGCCCTTTTTTTTTCTGCTCTTTGTATGTCCTAGGATTCTTGAAGTACTTCTAGTTGCCTTTATTACAACATCAGTTGCATTCTTTGGTCCAATTTATCTTGCACGTTGCAAGACACTTCCAGCGGTAAGAATTCTAGACAGTATCTGCTAAGGTTACTCAGTGTGGGGTGTTACTAAAATGAGTAATGCAGTAACAAGAAAACAAGGAACAGGAAACTTTTTCAAGGGTGAAAAATAGAAAACGAGTGACGGTAAAAAATTGAAAGAGAAAAATAAAAAAAAAAGGAGTAACAACAAAAAATTAAGAGGGTGAAATATACAATAAATAATAGAAAATTTTTCCCATTACTTGTTTTTTCTTTACTGCATTACTTGTTTTAGTGACACCCCTCAATATGGTTAGTTCTTAATAAAAATGGTAAGTGTCTGCCAATTATTAACAATGAAAAATTTCAATGTTAACATTCAATTAACACTGACTTCAAAAAGTATCAAGAATGCAAATTTCTGCTTTGTTATTTGTGTGTATTTCAAAACTCTTATTTGATTAAATTTAAAATGTACCTTTTAATAAAATTTCAATAAAATTTTAATAAAATTGTTGTGCTTTGTGGTTCAGTTCCATATATTCAAGGACTGTGATTGGTTGATTTCAATCTGTTTTTGTTTATGTTTTTTAGACATATCTGTTGGTTATTGTTACATTTTTGATTGACACCAGTGCAAAGCGCAACTGTCAGTTAACTGTTAATGTCACTTTTGCATGTTGCAGAAAAGTGTAAGGAAAGCCGTCCCATTTGTTTTCTCTCTTAGCAGCAGTCACTGAAAGCTTAACATACGATATTTAAGAGTAGATTATTGAAGAAAATATTTTTTAATATGAAGTCGGACAACAGCATAAATATTGTTATCATCCTTCATGCTTTTGTGACCATGATGGTGGTTTCAATGGTAATGATGCTGGATTACTGCACCCCCTGATCTCAGACGTACTCCTGATTTTGTTGAAATTTTTGTTTGCAATCTGACTGAACAAACGTTAATTGAGGAAAAAGGAGATGCTCAACACTTTCTCTCTTTGATATTGTGATGTAGTAGTATGCAGTGTGTTATTAACCCTTTAGTAAGTAATCCCAGATATGAAAAAACATAATTATTCTCCTTACTGTTCTCCTTACATTTCTTGTGGAAATAGTAAGGAGAGTTTGTCTAAATGTCAACTGAAGACAACTTATCCTTGATCACCTCCTTTATTCTCATCACTTGAATGTTTGAACAAGTAGTGATGATGTAAAGAGAAATTTGATTTTCGTCACTGTTAGGGCTTCAAGGGTCAATAGATGGTTTTCTTTGCAGGGCAGTACCAATGGGAATGACACCAAACCTTATTTTTGTCAAGATGGCCAGTACAATGATATGGCAACACTGTTCTTCACGTCTCAGGAATCAGCTATCAGGCAGCTCTTTCATCTGGATGGTAAATTTGCATGTCCTATGTTTACATGAAAAGTGCGGTGGAAACAACAAGAAAACATTTATTTTTATTTTACAAAAATATGACATTGTGTAAAATGAGAAATGTTGTCTCTTTTTCTTAGTGCTGTTACCATCACATTTTCACTGTATTGTGACTGTTATAACTGTCTTGTTCATCAGTTTCGTGATGGTTGTAACATTAAAAAATGTTTTTCCTTTTTCTCAAAGTTATTGCTAGTTGTTTAGACCTTCAGTATGCTTGCAGTTGGCTTTTTAGAGGTGCTTGTCCAAGAAATTGTTTTGAATGTATTTTAGTGGTCATTCTCTTTATTCTCTGTCAGTAGTTGCCACTCTGTGTAAATTCAGAACATCTAACTGGTTCTCTGATTGATTGACAGGTGCTTTCAGTCTGACATCACTGGGGATCTTCTTTGTATGTTTCTATTTCCTTGCCTGCTGGACATACGGTGCCAGTGTTCCCAGTGGTCTGTTTGTGCCTTGTTTGTTGTGTGGTGCAGCTTATGGCAGGTTTATTGGAGAGCTCTGCAGGTAACAACAAATTTTATAGCAAAGAGAACTTCTTTTCATCTGCAAGTGATACCTTCCACTTGCTGTCATACAACCCGTCACTGTACAAAGTCACTGGAGTTGAGGCAGGCTACAGGTGGTCTAGCGATGTCATGGACGTACCTGCCAACCGTCCCAATTTAATCAGAATTGTCCCGATTTTTGAGTTTCAAAACCTAAAAAAATTTGGACATTCCGATTTTCAAGAGGAAAAAAATGACATTTTCTTTTGTAAAAATTTGGAACTGAGTTGTTAAAGATTGGTTTGACTCTTCTAAATCCTATTGTTTTGTGCAATACATGTAGTGCTTGAGACCATTAAACAACACCTAACAATTCTAATGCTGAAACGTGCAGTACAGGCAATATTTTTAAAAATTATTGCAAAAACCCAGAGCATCCTGGACCCTGCTCAGTGCTGTGGGCAGGGCACTACCCCAGGAATGGGGTGGGTGGTGGGGGTGGTCCCTATTTCCGATTTTATAAGGTTGGCAGGTATGTCATCATGAGGTCAGTCCACATCAGACATTCAATTTCAAGGTCACTGTGTCAAGTCGGGTCACAGTTCCATCCTACTGTTTCCTTACACAAGAAACTACTTCATATTGTTTCCCTCCAGACAGGTGTACATGTACCGTAAGTGGGGTACTGGTAATGTTGGGGGCTAAACCTGCAATGAACAACCTTCTTATCCCAGGAGGAATAGTAATACCCTGGTTACTTCATGTTATTGAGAAACTGAAGTTAAGCTTCACCTGTGCTGGCAGTTGTTTCTTCTGTGTGCTACATACTTTATCTGACTTTCTTGTAGTTTATCAGATTTTTGTTTCCTGTCTTAGTACAAGTTTTTATAAAATAATGTAATTTATTTAACTGTGATTGATTGTAGGATGCTTGGATACCAACACACGTATCATGGGACATTTGCACTGATAGGAGCTGCATCATTCTTGGGCGGAGTTGTGAGAATGACAATCAGCTTGACTGTGATTATGATAGAATCAACCAATGAAATCAGCTATGGCTTGCCAATCATGATCGCAATAATGGTTTGTATTTTGCTGTTATCATAATCCATAACTATGCTGAAAATAGGGATTGGTTAGCTCACTAAAATTATAAAATAAAATTACATAACCGGTATACGTCATTAGGAAATACAAAATAAATGAAGCAAAACTTAAGAAAAGTTAAGAAAGTAAGTGTGCACAACTATTTTATTCTCTAGACATCCAGAACTGCCTTTTTGACACTAGTCACTGTTTGAGGTGTCCATACACCGACAGGCAAGGCATTCCAAATCAATCATTTAGAAAAGCTGTTTCATGATCTCATCAAGCTCCTGTTAGTAGTCATCATTTCAGCTCTAATGTTCTCCTTTCCACTTGTTTTGTAATTGTGAGAATCTCTGCCTTGTTTGTTCAAGAACATTAAAATGAATGTCACCTTTTGCCATTTTATACGTAAAATATACTGGTAGTGGCTGGCATTTGCACCTTTATAGCTGATGTCTGATCTTTTTCTTAGTCAAGTTTATACTATAAACTAAAGCATCACTATTTCCTGCTATTGTTTTCTCTTCTTTACAGGTGGCCAAGTGGTCAGGAGATTTGTTTAATGAAGGACTTTATGACATTCACATCAAATTAAAGAGTGTTCCATTTCTTGAATGGACAGCACCTCAGGAAATGTACAGGTGAGGCATCATTTAATTTCTGTGAATACTTCTAAGTTGTATGCCCAATGCACAGGATTGAATGACCCACATGGCGTTTTAATGCCTATGTTTAGATCTGGTGTTTGTGGCATGAAGTGACTGGGAGCATTACTACTCCCCCCTGGATGGCATGCTAGTCCATCACAGGATACCAAGCATAAAGTGAGTAGGAGTATTACTACTACTCCCTGGATGGGATGCTTGTCTATCACAGGACACCCATCATAAAGTAACAAGGAGCATTACTACTCCCTCCTGGATGGGATGCTAGTCCATCACAGGATACCCAGCATAAAGTGACTTGGAGTATTACTGCTCCCCACTGGGTAGGATGCTAGTTTACCACAGGATACCCAGCATAATGTGACTAGGGGTATTACTACTTCCCCCTGGATGGAATGCTTGTCCATCACAGGACACCTAGCATAAAGTGGCTAGGAGTATTACTACTCCCCCTTGGATGGAATGCTAGTCCATCACAGGGTACCCAGCATAAAGTGACTAGCAGTATTACTAATGCCCCCGGATAGGATGAAAGTCCATCACAGGATACCCAGCATAAAGTGACTAGGAGTATTACTATTCCCCCCTGGATGGGATGCTAGTCCATCACACGATACCCAGCATAAAGTGATTAGGAGCATTACTACTCCCCACTGGATGGGATGCTAGTCCATCACAGGGTACCCAGCATAAAGTGACTTGGAGTATTACTACTCCCTCCTGGATGGGATGCCAGTCCATTACAGGGTACCCAGCATAAAGTGACTAGGGGTATTGCTACTCCCCCCTGGATGGGATGTTAGTCCATCACAGGGCACCCAGCATGAAGTGACTAGCAGTATTACTACTCCACCTGGATGGAATGCTAGTCCATCACAAAATACCCAGCATGAAGTAACTAAGAGTATTACTGCTCCGGCCTGGATAGAATGCTAGTCCATCACAGGATACCCGGCATGAAGTAACTAAGAGTATCCCCCCTGGATGGGATGCTTGTCTATTGCAGGGTTATCCCCTCAGCATTTTGTTCAGATTTCCTACTGGTCTGATGGTACTCATTTATTCACATTAGAGACATTATTAAGGAGTTTAATGTGTGTCTGACTTTATTTCGCACAGATTGAAAGCTTCTGACATCATGGAGTCCTGCCTGTCGTACATTTACCCTCACACCAGAGTTAACTCCATTGTTGGAATCCTTAGAACCACGGCTCATAATGCATTTCCTGTGGTTACAATTGACAAAAACACCCAACAGGAAGTCCGTGAAAATAACCACCCAAGCAACCTTGATTCCTCAAATGAGCGATTTGCTCGTACTACCACATTTTCCAATTTAACAAGTGAGCAGAAATTGCGGCGACACATTGTATCTAGTGGTGAAGACAGCACATTAGCACTTAGAATCAGAACTAGCTCTGATGTTCATTCAAGGAGTCACCGCATGGATATCAGAGGCAAAAGACTCAAAAGTGACAGTGATAAAGATTATTTGACGTATTCTTCCTCTGCTCCTGGACTCTCCGGTTTGATGAATGAAGATCCTGAGTGGGACAGAATGCAGGCTGATCATGACGGTAAGGCAAATGTTTCACAGTTTTGTATACAGTCGAACCTCTCTACAATGGCCACCTTGGGGACAGAAGTGAGTGGCTGTTGTAGAGAGGTGGCCATTATGGGAGGTACAGATGTAACATGACACCACTTTTAGGGGGAACAGATGGAACATTTTTATTTTTAAAAGAATAATGCTTATTATAGCATATTAATACTTAAAATGATCAAAATAATCAATAAAACAGAAACCAACTGTTCAGAACAAAAATGTTAACGAAACAAAGCGAGTAATGTATGGTGAGTACGTCAGTTCGTAAATTGTTCACTCTTGAATGGCCGTTGTGGAGAGGTTATTTGGGCAGTTGGGACTTACTTTAGTTAGCTGTTGCCGTTATGGAGAGGTGGCCATCGCAGAGAGGTTGAAACAAGAGTGAATGTATGGACTATCTGTTGGGACAAAAAAAAGTTGACGTTGTGGAGAGGTAGCCATTGTTGAGAGGTGGCCGTTAGTTGGGGGGTTAGACTGAAAATGCAAGTTTTTCAATACCCTGGCTACAAACAGTCCCCTTTGATCTTCCTAGAAAAAGCAGGAAAGATCAAAGGAGTCTCTCCTTGTAAAAGGTTTTAAATAAGTTTCAGAAAATTTGTCGTAAAGAAGGAAGCAAATCAAAGGGAATGAACTTAAAGAAGACAACTGGTCAGTTTGTGATTGATTCACCTGATTCTGTCAGCCAATCAGTGGTGGATGAAATGATGTTTCATCCACCTGGGCCCGGTTGTTCAAAGGGTGGATAACCCTATCAACCAAATAAATCGCTATCCAGCAGATAAAATAATAATAAGAAAACAAAGTACACTATCCACTGGACAGTGATTTATCCCATAGATAGAGTTATCTGCTCTTTGAACAACTGGGACCTGTGTTCTTAGGTCTTTGGGTTGATATCTTAATATAGCAGATGTCCCAAATAGTGCATCTGTACCAAGTGCTGAAAGAGACTCAGAGGAAGAGGAGCCCCAAGCCTTAACATTCCATGGGATCATCCTCAGGTCACAGCTGGTGACTCTTCTGAAGAAGAGAGTTTTCTACTCAGAGAACATACAGGTAAGACAATCAGAAAATTGCTTGTTATGCACATAATGAACATTGAAAAGCTGAGCAAGGGGAGTGTAATAAAGTGGTGACAGATTGGTCAAAAGTTCTTCAATTTACATGTGGAGACATTTTTTCAAGTGTTAAAAGTTGATTTGTGTGTACTTGTCACCTTTTAACTGCTGTCTGCTGCCATTTTATATAATAAGTTTGGAAAGTTTTGTATTGTATGTTCAAACTATTAGCACTGGCTTTTGTGTGTCAAAATTCAATAAAATGAGTTAGCTAACATGCCAAAAATGAATGCAAAACCAGGCTTATTACACAAAAACACCAAGCTGTTTGTAATTTTGAAAACTGGACAACTTAGACAATTTTGTCAACTTTTTCAACCAAACTACATTGTTATTGCACTCCTTAGTCATGCTATTTGTTCAACCTTGTTACCTTTGTAGCCCCGAATTAACTGTGCTTTTTACTTTCCTTCCTTGCCAGAGGCCTAATCGTCCTGATTTAGATTTTGCGAGCATGACAGAAGAGTACCCAAGATTTCCTGATATTCATGATTTACACATTGAATTTGAAGACCAACAAAAAATTATGGTAAGGTTTCTTAAACCCTCAAGGCCCCACGGTAGGTAGTTAGTCATTCAGTGGTTCAATTAAACAGTTTGTCAGTTACATTTAATAAGTCACTCAGTCAGTGTTGCTCAGTGGCCGTTTGTAAGTCAGTCTCAGTCAGCCAGTCAGTTAACTAGCCAGTTTTTTTTTTAGTTTTTCAGCCAGTCAATTAGCCCATCAGTCAGTCTGTCAGTCAGCCAGACAGCTTGCCAGCCAGTCAGTAAGTTATTCAATCAACCAGTCAGTAAGTTATTTAGTAAGTTGGCAAGTCAGCTCACTAGCCAGTAAAGCAATCAGTTACATGTACATTCAGTTAGACTGTCAGTCGGCTAGCCAGTAAGTCATTCAGTCATTTAGCCAGTCAGTCAGCTAGTTATCCAGGCAACCATTCATACTGTTGCACTGTTTTCAGGATGTGACCCCTTACATGAACCCATGCCCATATATGGTGTTTCCTTGGACCCCAGTGCCACTGGTGTTTAACTTATTTAGGACAATGGGTCTGCGACATTTGATAGTGATCAACACAAAGGGACAGGTAAGATGCATGAGAACTTGTGCAGGTTCACAATAACTTGTTACAATAAGTTTTTAAGCAAAGTAGCTGGCCATCTGAGAACATTTGAAGGAGGCAGTAGTGATATCACTCCAACCACCTGACATATAGATATAAAGATTGGAAAAGATTTGATCTTAGATGAAAAAATAATATAAGTAGCTTCAAAATAATTAGTTTAGGGCTGTTTTCTCATTTGTCACCTTGTTACTTAGAGAAATCAGCTTGTACATGGTACATTTCTTTTTTACTGGAAAGTCACCAAACCTCCAAAATAATATTACCCTTTCAGAATTGTGCAACAGAAAGAAGCGATTGTCCAGAAAGAATTCTACACGACTGACAAAAAATGGGGACTGGAATAGGAAAAATGAAAGACTGTATAGCATGATTTTGTTTCTTTCTTTTTCAGCTGGTAGGAATGATAACAAGATCCAATTTAACTCATGAGTACATGGAACATTGTCTAGAAAACCTCAATGCAGACTAGAAACGAATTTTAAATTTGTAGCCGGTTTTGAATAAATGGACAAAATGTTCTTCTTTTATCTCAAGACAAAGAAATATTGTAAAATAGCACTAAAATTTCTGTATTAAATGAAAATTAATATTAGTTTAGAAAGAAACCCTTGTTTGATAGCCTGAGAAAACAGCTGACATTTCGTGAGGTCGCCACTTGTGCCCTTGCGAAACGACGTCTGAGTAACGAGCGCAGAAATTCCATACTGATGATGCGTCACTACCCAGATCTAGGTAGTGCTTCTGATTGGTTGAAACGTGTGGGAACTACATTTCAACCAATCAGAAGCACTACCAAGATCTGGGTAGTGACGCGTCATCAGTATGGAATTTCTGCGCTCGTTACTCAGACGTCGTTTCGCAAGGGCACAAGTGGCGACCTCGTGAGACGTTGGCTATTTTCTCAGGCTATTGTTTGAGAGACTTAAAATAGTTGAGATTTTCCCAAAAAGTACATAATTTTATCGCCACTAGTTTTGAGTATTGTCTTTGTTGTAATTTACTTCTTTCACTTTTTAAACGTAAAGGAATATAGATGATAGACTAGTAACATGTTTCGCATTCTCAGACCATCCATGGTAACCAGATTTGAAACTAAGAAAAAAAGTAAATTTCTGGGAAATTTAAATTGTTTTTAATAGTCATCAAAATGTATAGTTTATGAAATGTAAATAAATAAAACAATATTACACCATCATCATTACTTTTTCAGTTATTTTAATTTTCAATACAAACACACTGTTCTCCAGATTATCAAAGGAAGTTTTAGGGAGAGGGAAATATGCTGAATAAAGTTTGTTTACGTTAGCACATTGATGCCTTTTCACTCATTCGTTTTAATTTCATTGTTTTCACGCACCATCTCTACATAGTACTGTAGAAGCATCTCTCACTTTTGCCAACCTTAAACCAAACTGAGGTTGGCAATGTACTGAGGACATATACTTTTTTGTTTCTGCAAGTGTTATAGACTATAATTTCTTTTTGAATGGAAGCTTTGTGCTTGACTCATCCAGTGTCACAGAAATTTCACCCACCACTATTTTGGATGATTTTCCTGAATTATAAACCTTGCAAAAATTTAAGGCATTAGGGTATTGGTTTTCTGTTCTCATTTTTAGTCTCTTGATAAGCTAACAAAATCAGTGAAACTTGCTGGCCACATTAGAACGTTTTCCATACAGCAAAGAGTCTCTCTTACATTAATCCTGTTACATTGTGTGTAGTAATTTAAACTAGACTGTACATCAACTAACATGTTTGTTAAATTACTTTTGATTAACAGGCAATCATGCCCAATTTTGTTTTCATTGCTCTCACTATTGTGTGAGTTAAGGTGCTGTTACACTAGGCAATCTTTTTTGCAACTTGTCTCGCAATTTTGTTGCGATACAAGTTGCAGGAAAAATTGCCCAGTGTAACATAACCTGAAATGAACATGTCTTGCAACTTTTTTGTTGCCGCAATCATTGCGAGGAAGTAGAAGTCGGTTCCACTTTTTGCAACAATCCTTGCAATGCTGCAATAAATTTTTCCAGTGTTGTGTGGAGGTGTTACACTAGGCAACGTTGCATGCAACTTGTCTGGCAACAGTGCAACAAAATTGTGGGACAAGTTGCAAGAATTAGACTGCCCTACAAAATTAAAATAAAGGCTCAGAAGGGCATCACGGATGAGCTTCTGAACCTATTCACGGGTTCTATTTTAAGTTAATTGGGTAATGTCACCCTAGTTCAAGCTCACATTCAACTAACCTGAATCAAATGTTATGTACACTGTTGAAATGATGAGGTCAAAAAATTCTAAGATTCTCTACTCTACATTATACTTTTATATTTTTAAATAAAAATTTCAGATATTTATAACTAAGATTTTTTTACACCTTAAGCAATAATGTTTCATCTGAAATCCAAACTATGAACAAATATACTTCTGGACTTAAATTTATATTTTTGTTTCACTTCTACTAACTCAACTTCAGTCTTCCTTTCTGTCAAAAACCACTCTCCATTTGCACCTCTCAGTTTGATTTATTTGCTTGTGGCAGTTTTGTCGTTTCATTGTAAGGGAGGGTAGGAAAGGCAAGCTTACTTGTAGCATACAAAGTTCTTCACTGGACCTGGGAGAGGAAGATGTTGGACATTTTGGTCAATGTCCCTTGACTGTAACATTTGAATTGCTGACCCTGTTGTTCCAATCGCACCTCTGATGGTGTGCCTAATGTTACTGCGGCAAATCTCCTGCAGAGTGCGAAGTACTTTGATATCACACTGATCACATGTGCCACTCTTGGTAATATTCTCATTTTCGTGGCTTTGGCAGTTGGTGCAATAGTGCTTCAGGCAGGATTTGCACTTAAAAGTAGAGAAGAAACATCAGTCTAAAAAATGAGACTATGTAGGGGAGGGGTACCGGTTAGTGAAAAGTTCGCAGCTATTGACTTGGCACCTGTTTCTGTTACCGCATTTCATCACATTTTATATTGGCGTTGCATAATAAATATTGTCGAAATAAAGGCTTTCCTTACTTTCAGTGGTGCCAAGCTCTAGGCAACTGTGTATTACGCGAGTGTTGCACCCGCCCAAGATGAAGAATTTTATTGCAGACGACGACATTTTAAAATAATAACCGCTATTAACACAATTTTACCCGAAATTTTGGCGGTCGAACGTTAACCTTTGATTTAATACGACCTAACAAACTGGTTTTGAATTATTAATATACAATAAAACGTGGTAACTTTGCTAATAAAGTGATCTCCTGTTTCTCTTTGAATCACATTGGAAATAAAATCGCAACATTGGCGTACAACTTTGTTTACAGTCTGGTTTACAGTCAAGCAAAATGCCGGCTGAATATTAATTCGCAACGAACGATGTACGCGGTTCTACAAATTCAAGAACTACGCCACGTCACCATAAAAAACAGAGAAACAGACAAACCTGATTTACAGATATTTTGGAGCAGATATCACAGAATTGTTTCTTACACCCATCGCAACGTGGATAAACCATCGCAGCGTGAGATGAACAAAGCGAAACAGAGCGCGGTTCATGGTCACCACACTTGCGACAACGAAATCCACATTTCGGGCAGCAGAATTTCCCGCAAAATCCGTATTGACATTGTATCAGTGACCACTCTGGAACTATTCGTCCGCAATCTTCACATTCACCGTGAAAATCGTGGTAAAAATCAACAGCGTCGCTGAAAAAATAGCGGGCGGGAACTTCGACATCCATGGCGGAAGACATGGCGCAGTTGTTTATAAACAAACCGTTGAATTTCCGGTAACGCGCAAAACGCGCACTGAATGCGCCCATTTCGAGGTATCTGATTGGCCTATTCTTCGCTTTTTCATTGGTCAGTCTTTTTCTATGTCCTTGCATCTGATTGGCTGAGTTGGAAACGAAGACCCAAAATGGCGGATGGAGAAATAGCAGAAGGGAGCGAGAAAGAACTTACGGCGAAACAGCGCAAAAATAGGAAGAAAAAAGAGGCTGCAAAGCGTAAAAAGCAAGAGCAAAGTCTTAAGGTATCCCCTGTTGACTTCTAGGCAAAATGTACCAACAGCATGCTAAAAAAATACGTTTTTGCATATTCTGGTCCCAGGAGTCAGAAAAGCTTTCTGTAGAAAATGCACGTGAAAATGATGAAGAGAAAACACAAGAAACCTGCGAGGTGAGAAATAGCTAATTTTGCTTTATTCATGTTACTATGTGTAGTAGAGTTCCTGGTCAAAGCTATTCTGTTTAATGTTAATTAACTTACCTAATGAAATCCTTTAGGCTGGAGAGGATAAGTTTCATCGTGAACTAAACTGGTGCATTGAGCAGCTTGAAATGGGTCTTGCTTTTCAAAAACCGGACAAGAAACGAGGTACGTGTAATGCATGTTATCTGTATTGCATGATTAGTTTATAAGGGTCAGTAACCATAATGCCCTCCAACCAAACCCACCCCATTTTATACCACTTTATACCATTTCTCACCCTTCTTACGCATTAGAAACATTCCCGCTCGGCGAGAGTTTTGTGCTCATAGATCTGACAGACAACAGTTGTCATAGGTATAAGCAATACATAATAGGGGCCTTCAGATGAGGGTTAGACAAGATTGAGTCCCAAAGGTACTCTTGTGTGAAAGGGGTGGGGAAGCTCTGTGGAAAAATTTGATTTGAACCCCTAAAGGAGACCAGTCTGGTTGTGGCTCAAGCTTTATTTGATCCTAAAAGATACCATTGTAAAACACCTTAACTGATACCAAAGTCCATAATTTACACCCCTAAAAGAGGTGACAAGCGTTAGTGCCCTTTCACATGGGAGTCTCCCCCCCCCCCCCCACAAGGGATTACCAAAAGGTCTTGGTAGCAGGAAACAAGTGATTAATTTTAAAAACACCACAACACTTTTAAATTTGAAACAAGACATGTTTCGGCATCCCTGATGCCATCCTCAGTTGAGTGAAAATGCTGATACAACGCTATATTATGTAACAGTAATGAGGGTCTAAAATAGGGTTCCCAAATCCCACTTCCCGCTGACAATTTTTCTTCCATTCCGCCATCCCGCTTGCTTCGGACGCGCGTCATCCCGGTCCTGCTGTGTTCAGATTTCAGATTCAGGCTTTTTTACTTTTTGCACTAGTCCAAAAGGTTGCTACAGAAATGACAATACATTACAAAAGTAAGTAGGGGTGTTCCAAAGTATTTTAGACTTTTTTAAGCGTGATAAGATGCACTTTTCCTAACCTAACGTATTACAACAATTTTTTCAGCTGCCTCGGTCGTTGATCAAGCTAAACAACAGTAGAAAGTTTAATTTGGTAAATTTGTCTGTGGGTCTCTGAGTTGGTGTTGATGAGCTAAATAAAGGTTTTTGTGTCAGAGAACAATGGAGGCCCAGAGTGAAGACCCACTGTCTCACTAAACTGAAAAGCAACCAGTTGAGCGGCACAAAGCATGGTGAATTGGAGGGATGTCGAATAGGCCGAGTGATCTTTCAGGTAGTCGATACCATGACCCGCGACTGGTATAACAATACGCTGACCAATGAGTTGCTCGTTTAAGCCCCTCCTTTGCTGTGCGCCTAAGTCTCAAGCATACTGCAATGGTGTGCTGACCTGGCTCTTGTGATGAACAGCGGAGTAAAGATTCTCTCCATCAATGTTTATGCAAATTAACAAATTTGTGTGCTCATTCGAAAATCATTGGACGAGGTTCTGCTGGAGACGCTCCAACCCCCATTTCAGCATCTTTACTGAGTCCACAGGCTTGGCTGCAACACTTCCGACTGTTTAGGGTCTGAGGCAAAATGCACTCCACGTCCCTGATGGAAGCATTCTTCTCCAAAGCATGCAGGCAGTCATCACTCTTGAAGTAGGACAAATAGCTGTAGGGGGATTGCACAGACTACATTCATCGTGCTTTTCATGGACAGAAACGTGTGTCGGACGTGTTGAACATCTTTCCAAATATTGAAACCGTGTTTACAAATGCCAGACTCAAAAACAGCACACCATAACATCGAAATTACAGATATAGTGTAAAAAGCTGGCCGCAAACCGTAAAATGATCTAGAATCCTAAATGGACGTGGATCCCCATGCCACCTAGGCTCAGTCAACTCCAACCGTGAGTGTCTCGATGCGCCCGCGATTCTTGCCACCTTCATGGCTGGGCGCACGGGTTTGGTTATTGTTTAGACTGACCAATCAGAGACAAGCCCCCTGAAATTTGTGGGGCAGAATGTGCGACATAATTTAGTGGGATTTCGTCTTTCTCTTGAAATTTCACACTTTTAGCAGGACATTTCAGGCATACTTTTCGCATTTCGCTTTTTTTCAAGACGATAAAAAAAAAACAAAATTTAAGCAAATGACGTGTGGATTGTCTGCATAATTACTAAGGTTGTAATGATGTCATGGACATGCAACCAAACCCGTGTGCCCAGCCGTGAAGGTGGCAAGAATCACGGGTGCATCGAGACACTCACGGCTGGAGACTGAGCCTACATGCCACCCTCCTCTATATAACCTCAAAATATCCAAGTGACCCATATCCCAAAAATAAACCAAAATGATTAACGTTACCATGTGTTGTTTACTTATTTCCATCATCTTCCACCCCGCTTCCCGCCTGAAAAAATCAATAATTGCGGCTTCCTGCCATGAAAATAGCCATCTTCCTGCTTCCCGCCGACCCCTAACCATCCCGCATCCCGCCTTCCAATTTTCTTTTATCCCACATTCTGCCAGTAAAAAAAGGCTCATCCCGCATCCCGCCAAACCTATGTTAGACCCTCAGTAATTAGAATTGTTAATGAAAATTAAAACAAGAAGAACAACAATGAAAAGGCGTGATCATGTGAAAACTAAACATACTGTTTTAAATTAACGTGTTTGGCCTGTTGATTTAACATAGGTTTGGCTTTAGCTACTGAAATGGCCTCTCTTGTTTACAAACACTTACAACAATCTGAAAGCAGCTGCAATTTGTGTTGGGCCAATTGTTTCAGTGTTATAGACTATGCTACTACTAGCTTTCAACTCAAGATTGAAGAATCTTTACATATCCACTGGGACAAGCCTAAGTTAAATCAACGGGTCAAACACGTTAATTGAAAACTGAATGTTTTTTTATCAATAATCACGCTTTTTCGTTGTTGTTATTCTTGCTTTTATTTTCATTAACAATTCTAATTACTGTTACATATATATAGCACTGTTTCAGCATTTTCACTCAATCCCTCAGGGATTGCATGCAAGTATGATCTTCAAACCAGTCATGGTACAAAATCCTATACAGGATCCTACAGGATCCTGTATTATAGATCACACAGGATCCTACCCAGGATCCTAAATAACAATAATTCTAACCATGTTTTATAGGATCCCACTCAGGATCCTGCAAAAACTTTCATGATCTAGCACCAGATCTTATAGGATCCTACAGGGTCTTAGGCAGGATCTTATCAGGATCCTGGGTTAGGATTTTACACAATACTATTAGTATACTATCAAGAATTTCTTCCAGGGCACTTTTCCAGCACAGCTTTCATCCTCCCTGTTGCTGACTAGTGGACAAGGATGTTCCAGAAATGAGATTGATGTGGCACATAATGAATGTGGCATGTCCACTGACAAAATTTGAAAAGTTGCACTGAGCTGATTCAATTGCGTACTTAGACTCCAATCTACATGTCCCTAATCTCTGTTGTTTCCAATTATTAATAATATTCCGTAGACTCCCATTGTGTCAAACATATATGGGAAACCAAAAATTGTTTGAGAGAAGTGGAGTTTGACATAGTCAGTACTAAATAACTAAACAATATGGACAGAAGGAAATGAGTTTCAGTTCAAGATAGTGCAAGACTACTGTTATTAATAAATTGGTGTAATTTTTTTATAGCTGAAATGGTACACCGCCATTTAAGATCTTTGAAGTCTTCCAAAACACCATTGGTAAGTGCCTGGACTTGCATGATAGCAGCCTGTGTAGTAACCACTGAACAGATGCTTTGAAATTTGGCCCATTCCTCTTGTGTGGAAGCTTTCCCCTGGGGAGGGACAATGGCCACACTAGAGAGCACTTGAGTTTTGAACTTTTTTTCGTCATATCTCTCTATTTTTTATGAGTGTAGAACATGAAAAAATATGGTTGAGTTGTTTGATGCATTTTTGTACCCAAACTGAAAAAAATTGTGTATATGTTATTTTCTATTCTTTCTATTCTTTTCTATTCATTTTCTGTTCTGCCCACCCACCCCTACCCCCTTCCTTTTCAAGCTTCTAGCCAGAAGGCATCCTGTAGAATACCAGTTTTTGTGTAAATTTATAAATTTACACAAATTTAAAATCCACCTAAGTTCTAACATATATACTTTTCCTTATGACAGCCAAGGAAAAGACAGTTAATGTTTTCACTGTTTGGAGACTACAGGAAAAAGATGCAGGAAGATCAAAAGAAACAAAGAGAAGGTTCTCTCACTGAACTACATATTTATATATGTAGTCATAGTCAATCTATGTTGCGCGTGACCAGTCATATTTCAATCTCCAAAATAACTATTAGCACATAATACATGTATATGCAGGGAATAATTTTGTGCAAAGAAGAATTGAACATTTGTTGCAAGATTCCAAATTTCCAAGAAAAATGCACTTAATATTTCTAGGTTCAATTATAAACTCAAAGAATTTTCCTGGAAATTTGGAATCTTGCAGCAAATGTTCAATTCTTCTTTGCACAAAACTATTCCATGCATATATTAAGTGTAATTTTTCAATCAAACTGACACATAAGGAGACTCAATGTGTAGTCCACCTAGGAATTTCCGATGACCTTCCATGGGGTAGTTATGGATTTTTTCTGGGACTACACAATTCACTGGTCGCATATGAGATAGATTTTTTAAATCTCGGATAACTATTTTTTGTATTGAAGAGATTTGTGTCCTTTCTGAACACATATTCAGATTAAAAACTTACTGTCTTTTGTTTCTCATTATCATCTAGAGCCAACTGTAGATCCAAAACTTGCAGCTGTTAAGTGGGATGAACAGAAAAGTATATTTGTCAAAGTTTGCAGGACAAAAACCACTGATGTAGATACACAGGTTGGTATGAATTTTTTTGTCTAACACATTGGTGAGTTGGAAAATTAACAATGTATGTAAGATGGAGAATTAAATAGAAGATATTACACGACAGCGCGAAGATGTGAAGTTTATTTTCGAGTGCTATAAATAAAATATTGTTTTTTACCATAAGAAAATAAAATTGATATCTTCAAGCCACCGTGTAATTGTCTTTTTATTATATAGACAAGAGTGTTTTTGCACACAAAACAGTGTAATAGCGGGAAATGACGTCAGCGATATCCTCACTAGTGAGAATATGGAAAATACGCTACTCGAGTCCCAGATGTAGTTTCGTATCAACTTTATGAGTGGTATATTTTCCACTAAAACGCTCTTGTCTATACAAATAAATAAAAAATAAGTTTCAAAATAATGTTTGATACAAGTTCCCTCTGTATGGCATGTCTGGGTACTGAAATGATTCAGTGTGTTTTATGTATGTACGTGTTGCTACTCTAGCTCAGCTAACCCTCTCCATGCTTCCTGTTCCCACAGAAGGCCCACACGAGCCGGAGCTTAACCTAGTTTCTGTAGCATGAAGCAACTGCGAGTATAGCTACTCCCCCCTGGATGGGATGCTAGTCTATTGCAGGGTTACCCCCAGCAGTATGTCGCCAGTACCCATTTTATACACCTGGGTGGAGAGAGACAATGTGGGGCAAAGTTTCTTGTCTAAGGAAACAATACAGTGGCAGGGACTGGGCCTCGAACTACCGACCTTCAGATCTAAAGTCCACTGAGCTAACCACAACACCACAGCATACCCACACCTCCCTTAATCGCCTCCTCCATAAAAATATTATTTCGAATTACGTCCATTAGCACCACTAACCCTATCACTATTATTAATTTTGTAGTGATGATGAACAAGTTTGCTATCTACAGGCAATAATTATTATATTCTGTTTACTTCACAATGGACTTTTGTCTTAACAAATGAAAATTTAATGCGACCAAGGAGGAGCCCAATGGCTTCCTGAACCAAGCCCTTTCTGTGTAACATCTGAAAGCAATTACCAAAGAGCACTATTCTCAAAACAATTAATTATTACCAAACAACAGCAAACGATTATTACCTTTCTGTGTATTACTTGTTATACTGCCCTTTACACAAGAACATTTTCTAGGTTTTCACTACAAGTTGAGACATTTTTTGAATAAATATTTATTATTGTATTTTTTATTGAACAAATCAATAAATAAATCAATACATTTTGACATACCTCTTAATGTCAGCATACATATCAATGTTACAGTTATTTAGTATGTTATTTTAATTATTTATTTATTTTTTTGCAGGAGTACACAGATAATCAGGAGGTGCCACTAGAAAATGGTTGGAAATTTGCGAAGTCAGACAATAATTTCCGATTTGATTTTGGTGGGACACATAATTCCGAAACATCTTCCTGATGAAGGCCCACTTCTTGTAACTGTTAAAAATATCGGCAAACACCGAGAATCTGTGGTCACATAAACTGTCTCTGATAAGGTCAGAGCAAATGGAAAATGGTCATGCAAAATACACTCAGTGAGTTCCTCGGGAGGGGATGACCAGGGAGCTTTTTTACCCTGATATAAAACAGCAATAGAGGTTGACAGTCTGACTCATTGTTGGCTCATGGGGGGCTTGTCGTTAACTGCACATCTCAATGCAAATACACCATAGAGAGTGGTAACATCCAAAAATTGCTGGAGCTGCAAGATCATTATTTAAGAATTTGAGCCGAGGCTTGACTTTTTCTATCAAATCTGAGCTGGAGATTCGAAAATGAATGACTTTGAGCCAAGCCAGTATGGAGCCTTTTCAAAATTATACTTTTCAACAGGGGCTCCAAATGAGATCCAAGTTTCACAAAATACTACAGTCTTTCTATTATTGGTAAAAAAATATTAATTTATCAAAGAGTTGTTAGTAGAGCTTGTCTGTAGTAGAAAACCTACAATTGCCTCTAGGGTTTTATTTTATCTTTATTTTATTAGCTCTGCAATGGCAAATAAACAAAACTGAAAGTACAAATACGGTAATAGCAGGGTAACTGTCTTGCTTACAGCTAATTACAGGTTTGTGACTCTCTCCTGCGCAGAGGCTCCTTTTATTCGAGAAAAATAGGAAGTGGGGAAAAAATGGGTTAGTTAGTTAGTTAGTATTTTCATTATGATCACTTGAATTATACAGAAAATTATTCTTTAGATATATATTTTTTAGACATAAGTGCATTTCTTAACAATTTGTAATATTATTATTATTTAGTGTGTCCCCAATTAGCACCCTGTATTTACAGGGAGCTAGGTCAATTTTGACACATAAATAAAATTATTATTATTATGGGGAGAAATGAAAAAGGAGAGATAGGGGCATGTGGGAGATGATTCCCTGCACACCTTATGTTTTTCCTCTTGCCAGTCTCTGCTCTGCTTGATAGAGAAAGGAAATGAGAGGTATTATAGCTGCAGAGGAGAGAGAGCTTGTGATAAATGAAGCTTTGAATTAAAAAGAACTTAGGAGACTGGAAACAACAAAAAATTGGATGGATTAGGCTACATGGACAGTTACAGTTAGGTGCAGATTAAATTTTTGCAGTCAAGGGTTATCAGGATCAATTATCAATGTTGACAGAAAGTTAATTGTAATTTGGCATTTTTCCCAGTTTACAATATTATTCTTGGACATCCTTTTAACAACTTTCAAATGGCTTCAGTTTCAACTGGCCAATGAAGAGTAAGAGCTTTGTGAGGCAGAGCTGTAGGGCAAACATGGAACTTAACAACTCTGTTGATCTCTGTTCCATGTACCTCGTGCATTTTGACTGACTTCTTGAAATGGAAGCCTTCAGAGTGTTTTCATTAAGTCATGTCACCATCAAAAACTTGGTCAAGATCTTTGTAAACACTGTTTAGTTTCAACCACCCAAACGCGATATCTTTCAATACAACATGAACCACGAACATGTTCAGTAACTAAATACTTTTAATAATTAAAATATATACATCAACTTTTGTCTTGGACAAACAAAATCTTCTCATTAATTTCAGCTAATACAGCTTTAAAAACTCTGCTCCTCTTCTTACAATTGCCACAGTTACCAAGTAGAGAATGACTGTAAGCATTGCCTGCATTTGAGCACAAGTAGCTCATTCTCGATGTAGGCAATTTCACTGGCTTTAATACAAAATTACATGTTAACAATACATTTGTAAACTTGTTGTAGAATAAGTTGCAACTAACAACCATGGCCATAACTACACACATTCCATGTTATAAATTTTCAAAAAGCAATAAAGATTAAAGAACCCATACAGCAAAGAATAACTAGTCTTTGTTTTTTAGGCCTCCATTTTTGCATAGAAAAATCTTACTTTAACACAAATAGTTAACTATTTGCTTAGGCGTCTTTATGTCCTGGAACCCAACAGTAAAAACGTTTTCTTATTTTAGGAAGGGAGGAAGGGGTGGGGGGGGGGGGGAGGGGTAATTTAAGTATTAAACTGTCCAAACTTCAACCTCCATAATTATAAAATGTTCTGATATAAAGCATCTCATTATTTACTGTTCAAAAATAAACATGGATTCCACGTGTGCAGTTCGGTAAGGACTGTATGCTCATCGTCCATTTTTTCCTAGACTCTCTTGTTTTCAAATTTATAAAACAATAAAACAAATCAAGTTAATTCGTTTGAAGAACCAAAGGTGCTTGAGCATTTTCTTTTCCGGAATACAGTCCCTCTTGCAAGCTCATTCTTTTCGTCTTCTTCGCACGGAACGAGAGCTTGTTTCCTTTCTTTACTGCTTCAGTCAAATCAACTGAATTTCGCTGAGCCAGAGGAGATCTAGGAACAGGGGCCACTTTGTCGGAGAACAGCTTTTGAGGGACGGATTGTCTTCGGCCTGAATACCTTCGCCTTCTTTTGAAGTCGCTGGGGCTTGTGGTTTTCTTTAGCAGTCGCGCTGTGTCTTTCTTAGAAAGTGGAGCTCCAGGGGACACTGGAGAAACGGAGATCTCACTGAGAAGTTTGTTGATCTGTGCGATATCAGGCGAGGGTGGTTGTTCGAAAACGGGGGCTTCGTTTTCTTCGTTTCCATTTTCAACTTCATTGTGATCGCTCGATTCAGCTTTACCCGCTTCGACATCTTCAATGGTTTTCTTTGATTTTTTAGTTTTCTTCCCCGCAGCAATAGTGATAGGAGTGCGCTCGACCAGAAGACTCGGCGATCTTGGATCTACAATGTTCAGTTCTCGGTTTTGTGGTGATTCCTCGTAGGCTTCCAATTGAATGGGAGTTCTTTGTACTTGTGAATTTGGCGAGCGAGGATCCGGAATTTGAAGTCGTGTAAGCCGTTTATCTACAGCTTGAGGTGTTTCGGGAGGCAGTTCAGACCATCGCTTGCTTTCTGTGGCACCCATGTTTGCACTTTTCTACATGAACAAACAGAACGAAAGCTTTAAAACTTGTTCGAGGAAGCGTCGCGTGGTTTTGAATCAAACGATCAAAGATTCGAATTTTTAAATCCCCCGGTTCTGCGTGGCTGACGACCAATCAGATGATTTTCTTATGAAACTCCGCAGACCATTTTGAATCGCTGACTCAGCTTTACGGCTTGACGAAATGGCGGCATTACAACATTTTTCAGCGCGAGAAAATCCAAGATGCTTTATTTTCTGCCCTCGTTTTCACAGAAGCTTTAAACAGTGATTCACAACTAATTTTTTCAATTTGTTTTTATCACTTTTGCGAACAGAAATCATTAAAACCGTTCGAAACCGTTGCAAAACGATATCAATATGTAACCACATTTCAGGGTGATATTGACCA
Organism: Siderastrea siderea; assembly: GCA_964030785.1. NCBI lineage: Eukaryota > Metazoa > Cnidaria > Anthozoa > Scleractinia > Rhizangiidae > Siderastrea > Siderastrea siderea. Next base: position 4,783,582 of record OZ034967.1, read on the forward strand.
GACACGCGGAACGGATTCCTTGGAGCTCTAAAAATTAATGAAGGTAAGTTTGCATAAATCATTATGCATTGTATAATCCAGTCATGTTTTGTTCTTTCCATCAGAATATTTTAATGTTGTATGCAAAGGTGACAAAACAATTAAGTTAAGCTAAGATTCCATCTGCTATTTATTCTTTGCTGAGGACAGTCACTTCTTTATGACGTTGATTTTATGGAGTATTATTCGATGAATGAACTTTCTTTCTACTTCTTCTACTCTTGACACACGGTAATTTCGCTGCTCATTTCTGCCGGCGAGTCAGTTGTGTATCTGTGTACTAAGTGGGGTAGGGAAAGGTAATTTTTGTTAGCACCCATGGTTACAAGACGCGCTGAAAACAAACCTTTCAGTCGTTCACTGTTCGTAGATCAGTAACGAATGTCGAGAGTCGATCGAAGGCGCCATTTGTCAGAACATTTTAATTTAACTAATTTGTTTGAATAATCTTCAAAACGCCAACGTTTTGCCATGACGCGATTTCCTTGCAGAGAACTCCGGGTCAGCAAAATGGAAGACGACAAGAAAAAGAACGCGAAAGGAGGTTTTTCGATAGAAATCTCGTGTAACGATGACACGAAGGTGAAACAGGGCGAGAGTTTGCAGGAGGCTTTTAAGAAATTCCGCAAGGAGAGACAGGTATCTGGAAATCTAGTTTTTATAGTGAAACTGTATGTGAAGCTTTCTCATCGATGTCATGTAGTTCTAGAAGTTCTAGAAGCTTTGATTACATTATTGGGGGAGGGAGTATTGATGAAAAATTGTTAAATAACTAAACCTGCAAAAATATGCGAAATGTGTTTTTTTTCACATATTTTCTAATGATTTTAAAATTTATAAAATTATCACAGTGATTGCAGCTGCTACACTGTATACACTGATCAACTAAACCTCCCAAAAGTGGACACTCATGCAACCACATTGAATTGTCTGCTAGTGCTTAGGAGAGGTTTCGATAACTACATGTAGTCCGGTTATGGAACGTAAAAAAATGTGACCATTTTTAACAGAGTTTTGACTGCATTTTGTTTACTTAATGATCCTTTGAATTTTTAAAATTTGTTTTATTGCTGGTTTTCACGTGACGTCATAAAATTCTAAAATCATAAATCGCGAGGTCTTCAGATTTTATATCCCCACCAGGTTGAAGATGACTTAAAAATATATCTTTTCACAAGTTTTCAGCTCGGTAGCGTCTTTCCTTTTGAAAATATAGAATATTAAATTTCTGGCTTTTCACGTTACGTGACACCAACACAGCGTCCGTGACAAAGCTTTCTCCTGTGCCAAAAAGGACTCTCCTTGTGATTTTTAGCAGTTTGGACAGTTAAAGCATCAGGAGAGAAATCAATATGGTTGTATAGTAGTTAACGAGAGAAAAGTAATCGCTGGAAGAGCAGAAGTGAATTCTAGATCTTTTCATTGATTTCCGGCGGCCATCTTTGTGCCCCTCCGAGGGACACCAACATGGCGTCTCCATACTGAGCTCTATAAATTTCAGTCGAGTGTTTTGGCAAATAACTCAGCAACGGAATACCATACAGATCTGAGACTTGGCAAAGTTGTTTAGTTGTGTATCCTTTATAACATTACAAATTCTTGGCTTCTTTCATCAACTGGATTTGATTTTAATATTTTATGGCATGACAGTGAAAGCCAAGAATACTGAGCTTATGCTTCTAATTTTCTTGCAGAAAGCAATACGTTTATCCAAACAAGTCAGTGAAGAGGCAATTAAGTGGAGAGCTGATCCAAAACGAATGTACAATCTGAGAATGAAATTTGTTGATCAGTGCAAGCAGTACTTTGGTGTACCTTATGCCAAGAAATACCAAGAACCAGGAAGTAAGAATTACATTTCCCTCAATTATAACCTGATTTATAAGGTTTGTTTACTGATGCCCAGTAGAAAGTAACCACCTTTCCTAATTGTGTAGTTCCAGAAAATATCCATACTCCCCCCCCCCCCCCCCCCCATGGAACGTATTTTGTTTTCCACTCCCTCCCCACAAGAAATTCCAGTTTAGCTTCATACTTTGCTTCTAAAATTTTGGCTCTTAAGACCCCCCTCCCTCTAGGAATTTCCAATGACTTTCCATGGGGTGGGTATAGATTTCATCTGGAACTACACATTACCGAACTGTGTAACTGCATGTTTCTTCTGAATATGTAGTCAAACTATCTTGGAGTGCAGCCTTTAAAGTGAACTAACTAAAGGGCTTGACATTTGCTTTTTGCCCATCTCCCAGGTTTGCTCTTCCACTCACTGCACTTACTCACCCTAGCAATAAACTCTGCACAGTGCTCTGTGTTGGGCACAGGAATTATCCTGTCCACAATACCATATAGTGCCTTTGGGAAAGATGTATCTTAATCTGGTTATCACTGTACCATTCTCTAACTTCTTAAAAGTGTGATGATTTTTTTCACACAGCTGCAGAGTACAACTCTCCTTTGTTTCTGGATTGCTGCGGATTGGTCAGAAAGGTTCTTCGAGACCTCAAGGAGGATTTTGGCTTTGAAATTGGCCCATGGAATCAAGCCTACATGGTAAGGGTAGCTAAATCCCTGATTTGTGTCTGCTCATAAAATCTGGCTCTGTCGACCTTCTATTATTATGATTAACTATTATGATACCTGAACTACAAGTATTTACATGCAATGAAATTATTATAAATATTGTTATTATTTTTTGTAGTTTGACACACTTCCTTTAGATGTTCAGAATACAGAAGACATGCAACCAGGCGACCTAGTGTTTGTTTCAGGAATATACCACAATCCAAAATGTAAGCTTTCAATTTATGCTTATATTTTAAAATTAAAACATTTTGTTCCTAATTGCTTCAAGAATAAATTGTGTTTGAAACATGTTACAAGAATATGAAATATGTTATAAAATATTAATGTAATGTGTTTTAATGGGACTGATACACTGTATAATTCCAGATATTAAAAAATATCAGCAATTAAGAATGCCTCAAAGTGTTGCATATACCCCTCTTCCATGATGTTGAAAGGATCATAATTTTGGCTGTTTGTGTATTTTTCAGTGCCTGACAATTGGAAAGAGATACATTAATTTTGTAGTGACTGTGTATTCCCTTTATGAAAATAGAATCCTTGAAATATGTCCCCCAACCCCCCCCCCCCCCAAAAAAAAAAAAAAACAGAAATTGCCAGTGTTCAGATGGTGAAATTTTTTCCAACTTTCAGCCAAAAAGCAGCGTCACAATATGGTCCATATTGAAGTGTGGGCAGGAGATGGAGAAAAGACAATAGGTGCAAGATGGCAGCGTGGGAAGTAAGTTTTTTTAATCTGTGCATATTAACTTGAACCTCTTTAATTTGAATACTGAAGGGGCAGGGATGAGTGTACATATTACAGATGTAGAGTTTAAATGCTGGTCCCTATCTGGCCAAGCAAACTGTCTGTTAAGAGTATCATCTTTTGATGCATTTCTTTTTTTTAATTCACCCTCCTCAGAATTCAATTCCATGATTCATACAAGTTTAATGCCAAGAGCTACCACAGCATGCAGTATCATTTTAAATCCATTGACACTTGGCTCAAGGGAATCTGCAAGAGTCACTGTTCGGAACATTCCTGGAAAAGGTCAAAATACCAGCCAGGGAAAAAGTCTATATTTGCCGAGGCACAGGCTAATGAAACACCAGATCAGGATGCAGAAGAAGAACATGAAGTTGATGATAGTGAAGGAGGAGCTGAACACAAGATGAAGCTACAGTGGGACTTGTCAGGTGATGCTTCCTTAGGAAAGAATGGTCACAATGGTTCTGTTGATAAGAAAAATCAAAATGTGAACAAACATTCCACTGTTCCAAGCAAGCCTGTTATTCCACTTCAAGAAATCTCTAGCATTGATAATAACAAGTGCACTGATCTTACATCAGCATCAAAGAAACCCTTCCATGATCTTGATGAATGTGTGTGCTGGCTATTATCACAGATAACCCTTGACGTTGAGAATGAACTCAATGATGTAGGCACTTCTGGTGAATCTGAGCTAGTGAATTCTTCAATATGTACAATGGACAGTGAATTTAAAAAGGAAACTGTGGACATTCCCTTTGGTAATCAGAGAACAGTTGAATCACTTAGTTCATCAGTGTTGCCTAAGGACAGCTGCTGCAAATGTCCTCAGTGTTGTCAAATAAAGGTAAACTGCATACATCAAGACACTTACAATCATGATACTCAAGACAAGGATAAAGATGAATTTGGAACCTTAGAAGACTGGAAAGCATTGTCTTCATCACTGGAGTGTTTTGATTTTATTTCCAGTGATGCTGTTAGCAGTGGTTTGGTTTCTGTAGTTCAGTGTCCCAACAACTCTAACAGCAGTGGCAACAGTAACTCAAGAAGGTCTGTTTCTCCCTCAAAGACAGTGAAAAAAGGAAAAGGTGAGGATAACGTGAAAACAATGAGCTAACTCCAACCTATGAGTACAAAACACAACTGTATTTATAATAACCCTTTGAGCCCCAAGAGTGAAAAGCATCTATTTTCTCCCTACAATATCACTAGTTGATCAAATATACAGGTCATGAGAATAACGTAAATGATCACCACACACAAAATGTCCTGAAGTTTGATCAAATTCTTCCAACTAGCAACATAAGAAATATTTGGAGAACAGTAAGGAGAATATGCATGTGGATATTGGCGCTTGAAGGGTTAAAGCTACAAAGGCAAATTCCATTTCACTACAAAGGCATTAAAAGTAGAATCAATTGGACCAGTGCTTATTGCAGTGGTGAAACAGAGTAAAAATGTTCTCTTAACAGGCATAATAGCAACTGTACTTCCTTACAAGCTGTGCAGCCCTGTCAAAATGTTTTCTAGTGTCAGTAGTAGCCATCATAACAGAGTAATTGTAGCCTGCACACAGACGTCAACTTCTATTTTAGGAGATGTCGGTGTGCAAGCTACAATTAATTGAAGTAGTGAGTAGCAAAAGTCAGGTTCTCTTGCATTCCAGGGGGACGGGGGGGGGGGGGGGAGGTGCTCAACTGCAGCCCTGGCTACTAGTAAATTTTGATAGGGTGTATGTGGTTCACTCACTGATATATCAGACAGAAAAGTGTAGAGCAAGAGACTGAATAAGTTATTTAAATCTGCATTTAACTCATAAAATATGTTATTTGTTTATATGTTACAGATTCTGGGAGTGGTTCATCATCAGGCAATGGAAGAGAAAATGACAATGAAAAGAATAACAACAACAAAGACACTCCACACAGAAACTCACGTGGCGGTGCTAGATCTGTTAGTCTTCTCAGTGGCAAACAGCCAAGCTTCTTCATTGGAGGAGGAAATGGAAACTGGATGTAAGAATCAACATACAGTCAAATCTTGAGTTGATTAACTGGGCCTCAGTTATCCACTGGCATCAGACTTTTTCAGGATTATCCAGACTTTATCTGTGGTTGTGATTTCTTGCAGACTGCAAGCAGTCTCTTTCTTCTTCTAATTTTGGTGAGAAGATTGAGCTGCGAGTAGTGCAGGCACTACTCTCCGCCAATCCCTCCTCATTTTTACATTATTTTGTATTCAAACATTTCCACTCGCATGAAGGATCTGAAAAAAGTAGGTCGGCTGCTCACAGTCTAGATTTCTTGGTAATTGTTTACAAATCATCTTTGTGAAAGGTTTGCATGAAGAAGGTGCAAGTAACTCCTTAAAAACAGTACAACTGTTACTCCATATAGCCTCATAAAAATTGATTCAAAGAGAAACGGTCAGAAAGTGGATCATCAAGCATGCAGATATTTTAGCAGCACTCATGCGAGAACCACCACACATGATTGCTGACCTGAATAATGTTTGAGATGTGTTTGGTTTCAATCTACACCGTCCCACAAAATTCATTTTTTAATTCCTCATATCCAGACTGTCAATTGTCTGGACTATTTTCGAGAATCCTAAAGAGTGGCTAATCTAGGTTGACTGTATTTATCAGCTTATCAATAGCCTGTCAGTGTACTGCATCCTCTTATTGCTCCTGGCTAATCAGAGTGTTCACACTTGAAAGAGTGTGCTGCCCACCGCCCTCCCCCCCTGGAGTCATGTGTACATAGTGAGGCGGATTTGTATTCACTTATTCTTGAGAATTGATTAGTTTCAACGAAAAGAATATCAAATCAGGGAAAATATTGCTTTGTTTCAGGATTGAACAAACCTTATTATCACTTGGATGGTGTAAGATTGAGGACAAGACGGATGAATCATTCAAATTGAAATGGGTAGAATGCAAGAGCCAAATCAACTACCAGAGCTTCAGGGATGGTCAGTACTAAGAAACACTGAGAAGTATTTCTACTTAACTGTTGAGTCAACATTAACATTCGTAAGTAGGTTCAAGTTATCAAAAAGAATGGTAGCTGTCGCAGAGCCTCTTCAGCCCTGGTCAAATAGATTCAACATTATTATTTAACACCATTCAATACTATAGTGAATTCTGCAAGTTAAAAGCATTGGTTACCCTGTTGAATGATGTTAAATGCACTTGGGCACCTTGTTGAATGGTGACCCAATGCATTACTTAACTCTGCAAAAATTGGGCCGGACTCCATATCATTGGAAAGCTTGTTGAAAATTGTTTTCTTGGATCCAAAATGATGAATGTTTTTGTTATTTTTCCTGCAGGACAACAGTTAGCGAATCACATTTCCAATATCAACTTGCTTACAACGAAATTGGGTCTCATGTGCAGCTTACAGGAATACCAGCGGGTGCAGGAAAAAATGGCCAAAAATCCGTCAAAGTGAGTCATGCACAAATACACTTGGTTTGTCAGCTCAATACAGCCTGAATGTTCTGTTGTTCACTTATTCGTGCAGCAAGTGAAAAGAAAACACACCGACTGGCACAAGCAAAAGTGCCAATGAGTTTGCAAAAACCTAAAGGGTGGCCTGCCAGAATATCTACATACTGTATGATTAATTGGCTTTAAAGAGGTCACTTTTAATAAATAGCATAAACAGTCATTGATCCTTAGTAAAAAAAAAAAAAATAGTTAGCATCGGCAGAAGACAACGACATGTCTGCGTCACCTGTGGCAGGCCATGATATTATCTTGTTCTCCAGATCTGTCGGATGTTTCTTCCACGTCCGGGTCTAAATCCAAAAGTTTTTCGTCTTCGACGTCCCCACTGTTGTCTGTATGTGACATAATGCAATAGAAGTGAACCGGTCGGGGGGAAATCCCCGGGGGAAATCCTGCCACAAATGGCGGCAAAAACTCTCCCTATAGATTAGTGAACTGACTTGCTTGGACACCGAACTCGCACTGAGCTCGGACTCCGCATGCTTGCTATCTCACGTGACCTCCGATTGTATGCAAATGATCCTTAGCAAAAAGAAATCAAAAAGTTGTCAAAAAACTTTTTAAGAACTTTATGCTAGTGCAATTTCTCGTTAACTTCTTGTTGCCTTTAAAATCTGTGAAAGTCAACACTACATATCTATACCCAGTTTTTTTTTTTCACTTTTTAGGCTACAAATTCCTCTAAGTGAATTTGTTCCTGAGACTTACAAACTGATGAGCACAGCAGAGAAAGCCAAGTTTGTGAATGACGTTTATAAAGGTGAGTTGTATTGGTAGAAAACTTTCCTTCAGACCAAATCTTTTGAAGTTTTTTGGTCCTTAGAACAAAGAAGAGTGCTAAATCATCTCAGACACGTCAGAGTAACTGTGTTTTTTTGCCTTAACGTCCATAAAAGACTTGCTGAGGGTAAATAAAGGACATTTATTTATTTATTTGTTTGTTTATTTATTTATTTATTTATTTATTTATAAATTTGAGTATCATGTAAAAGCTAATTAACTACCCTTCGCGCCGAGCTCAATTTTGTTTGAGAAGAAGAAAGAAAGCCTCAGGAACCGGGGTAATCTGCAATACAGAAGGAAATTTACAGTGGTTAACTGTAACATGTTATTAAATAAGTTTTAATTGTTCTGTACAAAGATTTTAACTTGCATGTATAACTCACTTATCTTTCAAGTATGCCCTTAAAGCATGCAAAACGATCATGACAAGCACCATACAATAAACACTTCTATTTTGCTGTTTATCTTAGATGGTGAAACTTGGATCTGTAAGCCAACAGGCATGAATCAAGGGAAAGGCATTTATCTTGTAAGCAGTAAGGAACAGCTCATGGAAAAGTTGAACATGAATGGAGGCAATGACTCCAGCGCCAGACGGAGCCAGGTTCGGCCACCACAGGGAAGAGTTATACAGAGGTACATGATAATCCCCAGTCACTGGGGCTATTCACGTCTTTATGCTGTCTTTATCTCTCGCTTGGCCTGAAACTCTCGTGCGCTCTCGGTGACTTTCGTGCGCTCTCGGCGACTCTCGTGCGCTCTCAGTGACTCTCTAACGCCATCGGCAACGACCTGACGCTCTCGTGCGCTCTCGGCGACTCTCATGCCGTCTCAGCAACATCTCGTGCGCTCTCGGCGACTCTCTGCGCTCTCGGCGACTGTCGTGCGGTCTCGGCAACTCTCTTACGCTCTGGGCAACTCTTGTGTGTCTTCGGCAACTGCCGTGCACTGTCGGCAACTCTCATGCGCTCTTGGCAACCCTCGCTCGCTGTCGGCGACTCTCGTGCGGTCTCGACTCGTGAAATCTCACTGGTTCTGGTGTGCTCTGGAAGAGCTTGAGCTATACTCTTCTGATTTGACGCCTGCCTTAGGTCCTTTAGTGGGCTTGCAATTGTATATGTTTTGGCTAGTATTCGTACGATCGCATGCAAGCGTTGACGATCAAGTGGAAATAAAGAGTGCTACCATTTTATACAAAACCATCTGTTTGAAAAGTGTAAGCGCTTTTTTTTAACGTCATGAGCTCTTCAAAGATAACACACGTACAAAATGTGCCCAAAATCTACTGATTTGAAATAGAGCGGACAGACTCTTGTCCTTATAAACGTTAGGCCTTTTAGCCCTTAGTCATTACTGCACAAATATTTATAAAGTTCATTTTATTTTTCTATTGAACAAACGTTTAAAACACAAGAAATGTTTCGAGCAGAATTACCGGTTTTCCACGTACTCAAGTAGAAGTTAGCCTCCCACGCAGTCGTTTTTAGGAGAGTCGTATTTCACTCCCCCCTCCTAAAAACGACTGCGTGGGAGGCTAAGTAGAAGTTAGATTGAAGGAGAAATTGGTGTTGAAACACAAGCTACAGGGGAGTGCTTTCTCAGTTTTTTAATTAAGCCGAGCTCATAAGAGTGTTTTTAGGAAGGAACTCGGACATGTAGAATGTTCTACTTCCTGAAAATAACTCGTAAAACTGTGTATAATTGTTTTCTACAGATATGTGATGAACCCACTGCTGTTGAATGGCTGCAAGTTTGATGTCCGTACTTACATGTTAATCGCCAGTACCACGCCATACATTGTCTTCTATCATCCGGGGTATGTACGATTGTCGTGTGTCCCGTATACACCGTACACTGAAGATGCCGCTGGTCTGCATGCTCATCTCACCAATCAGGTTCGAACTGTTTGATTTCTTTTCTTTGTAGAAGTGCTTTTTATTCTCCTGTTAAGTTGGAAATTGCGTACGCAAACGTAAATGTAACAAACTTTCCTGTATATGAACTTTAAAAGGGCCAAATACTGCTGTTCCTTTCCTTTCCTCTTTTCTACGCGGCTCGCGGTTTTGACCTTATTGTTTCTGTTTGTGTGGGAAACTAGTGTATATTTTCTTGCATCATGTGCTCCACTGTCTTTGGACAAAAATTGAAAACTGTTCGCAGTCTAATCCGCCTCTAACTCTGGAAACAGAAACTTTGGGTAGAGCGGGATCGAAGTTGCAAATAATTGTAGTTTGTTTTGGAAAGATTTGTAAATGAAACTAAAATGTTGTTGTTGTGCTTTTCTTTGACATCACAGTACGTTCAAAAGAAGCACCCGATGTATTCATCCGTGAAAGAAGACACAGTTTGGAGTTTTGAACGCCTGCAGTCGTACATCGATGAGAAATATGCAAGGGAGAAAGGACTTCCTGAAAACTGGGTTTATACAACATTCACGGTAAGTGAAAGTTGAATCATTTCACTATTGATTTTCCTTAACCCTTTAAGGCCCCAGTATTGATCAGCATCAAATTTCTCCTCATCTTATAAGTGTATTGTAACACATACAGGTCATGAGAATTTAGCAAATGATCACCAAAGATGAATTGTCTTGATGTTTAAACAAGTTCTTCTAATAAGTAATCAATAAAGGCTACGGAGACCAGTAAGGAGAATTTGCACAATGACGTTGGGGCTTCTGAATTTTGACGATGTTTGTAGTGTCGGCGAGAAATTGGCAAAATTTTAAGTCGCAAACTTTGAACTTTTTGCTTAAGTTTGCAACGTGCCAAGATTGTTGAGTAGTCATTATAATAATAAATAATAAACTTTATTAATGTGTCAACTTAAGCATGTGTGCTAATTGGTGACACAAAGTAATTAAAGTAACTAAAGTAACTAGATGCAAAACATAAGTGCGTATCCAATAATATAATAATATAAGAAAATTGTTAATGATAATATTCTAATAATATTCTATTGAAATTGCTAATAATATTCTGTAAAAATACGATGTCTAAGATCTACAAAGAAGACAGTCCGATCCACATTCGTTACTAAATAAAGTTCAGAGATCCTTCTGCCTTAAAAGTTTTTTGATTCACTGAGGCTTTCTTGGGAAAAACGCCCCACTCAGCCGTTTGTTTATAGGTACAATTTATTGTAGTTGAGCTGTTTTCAGTTTTGTCGAACTACTTCTTATGGTCGTCATCTCAACCCGTCCTCAAAACTAGCCCACCAGTTTATTTTTCCGTACGCGATGATGAGTATTTTTCTGTGTTTTCACATTTCAGAAACGTATGCATCAAATAATGACCACGTGCTTTCACAGCGTTCGCCAAAAGCTTCACAGAAGAGCGGGAACGTTTGACTTGCTGGGATTCGACTTTCTTATCGACGACGACTTTAAGGCAAGTTTCAGGCGCTGGATAAGGTTTAGATACTTTCTATTTTGGAAAAAAAAAAATGTAGTACCAGGGAGTAACTTCTCAGTAGAACTCCTTGCCCAAAAATAACTGAGCTTCCCTTGTGTGACTTTATACTTTCCAAAAATAACTGAGCTTCCCTTGTGCGACTTTATACTTTCCGCACGTCGCTCTTGCTTTTACATAAAGTGAAGAAATGCTTGAATTGTATGAGAAGGAAGCGCGCGTGGAATTTGCAAATGCGAAGCGGGAAATCGAATGCGAAGCGCTTAAGGCCCCCACAAACGAGGAAACATTGTTTCCCAGAATGTTTCTTGGGCACACAAACGTGCGGGAAACAATTTTCCTTGCCAGGTAAACCAAGTGTTCATTTTAGGAAATACCGCCTACGCGACCACAAAATCCAATCAACATTGTTTCCTCGGCGCGGCGCGCAAACGGGGAAACATTTGTTCCGGAAACAAAATGTTTCTGAAAACAATCAGAAGCATTTTTTGTTTCTCGGAAACAAAAAATTTTTCCGCAACAAATGTTTCGTTTGCGTGCAAACAGGGAAACATTTAGGGAAACATGTTTCCTCAACAATGTTTCCTCGTTTGCGGGGGCCTTAACAGCTACGAAACGATCCCGCAGAACTAGCCAAGTTTTGATTGTATAACACGCGCAGACCAAACAGCGGAGAATCAAGACGAGCGCCTTGGAGCCAATTGTTTTTGAGTGTACTTTCTACTTCTTACTTTTAGTTAGTTGAAAAGTGGCGTTTTTAACCCAATCACAAAGCTCAGAAAAACAGACCCAAAGCAAGTGCCAATTGCTTTTGACAAACTCCTTGAGAATCCGCTCGATCTCTCATGTAGTTGTGACTCTTTGCTTTTTTTTAGGTGTGGCTGCTTGAGGTAAACATTAATCCCGCTCTTCACACCAACTGCCAGGTGCTTATGAATCTCTTACCGGGAGTCGTCGACGAGACGCTGAGTAAGTTGATGAGTTTCTGGGTTGTGTTCGGCAATCTTTGGGATTTGCGAATACCCGGAAGAAACCAGTGAAAATGCTCTCTCTTACTTTAATGCGTGGGCCCAAACCACAATTTCAGACATAATAAGTTTAAACACTACACCTGGCGCCATTATTTTATTACCTTTTTAGCTGTTCTCCGTTATTACCCTCTCTTGTTCATTGCTGCTCTGTTATCCATTCTTTCAAACCAACATTGAAGAGGGGAAAGCGGATCGTGGTGACATCTGTTCCGACTGTTGTATTTGATGTCGTACCTACTTTCCCATAAATAATGAGTAACTAGCTTTGAATTTAGGCAAGTTGTTTTAAATGTATGTTATATCCGTGTAGAAAACGGGTGATGGATTCCAAAAACTGTGGCTGCCTTACTTCATAGCTACAATTCGTTAAGTTACGACTGAAGATTTATGCCAGACGGGGAAACATACAGAAAGCATTCTGATAATCTTAGTAAAAATCAATCTTTTGTTTTCCGTTCTAGAACTTGTCATCGAGATCTTTGACAAGTCCAAAAAGAAGCGTCCGCTCTTCCCACTGGAAAACCAGAAGGGCTTTCAATTGCTGTACAACGGAGAAGGCAAATGAAATAACAGACCTTGAGTTCTGTACAGTGAGGAAACCGGTCAGCGGTAAAGTGGAAAAGAGCCAATCAAAAGCCTGTGAAGAACCAAAATGACAAAGTGCGTTCGTCACCGGAAGAGACATGGATGCGGTACTAAACTTAGTGGATTCGTGTTGGAGAGGGAAAAATGTTTTACGCCGGGGGCTTAACTCTTCTAATGTGAATCGTTGAAGGACAAGTTTCCCGTCTCAACTTTATCGGTCCGCTGCAAACTTAGAATGTATTGCTTGTTACAAAGCAAAAACACTGTTGGAACTGTTAAAATTTTTTAATTCGTGATTTTGAGGCGGGTAAACCCATCCTTAAATTTAGATTAGAGTACGGGCACGAGGTTGAATACCGGTAGGACTTTTCAGTTCCAGTAAGGAATCTCTCCCAGAACTTCTTCTTTTGATGAACAACACAGAGGAGTGAGTGATCTGGGGGGACGTCACCAGTTTTATTTGGTTTGACATTCAGAAGTCGAACATGTACTCATTTTCGCACTCGTAGTCCGATCTAAACGGATCTCCGTGGACGGTTATTCGCCAGATTTTCGCCTTAGACGAATTTTTGTCTTCTATTAGGATTTCAGCTAAAAACTTCGAGGATAGAAAAAAACTTGTATAAGATCCCAATTTTTGTTCACCACTGAATGCAATTTATACCGTCTGGTTTATACAGTTAGAATGGTGTGTGTATGTTGTCAATTTTATTGAGAGGAGAGTGTTATTTTTTTAACGGTTAAAAAGTTTATCGAGAGAATGTAAATATTTGTGTGTGGCACTTGTGTATGAATAGTTTTTGTAAAACCACTAAACAAGTGTGGTGAGGGTTGATAAAGTAACTTGTATCCTTCACTAACCAATGAATACATACATAACATACATATATTTATCTCCCTGGTAGAGCTTTTCAGCCACAACACAAAATAAAAAATAACGAAAAGGTTAAAAATGGGATAAGAAATGCATAGGACTAGGAAAACTATGTAAACTACGTCATTTTACTATCAGGTGTTTTTCCAAGACAGATTAAACACTACGTTTTTAGGCAGACCTTTCCTTTCGTTCCTTTACACTTAGCATTACTGTGTTAAAGGTTTTAAACTGAAAGTTTTTTTATGGTCGTTAAACTTAAATTTGTCTGGTATCGGGGTGTTAACATGATATGCGTGGGTACAAGTTGATCCCGTTTCCTTCTTATGGTCGCTTGACACAGCCTACATAATAGCTAAAGGTCAAGATGAAAAAGATATAAAGCATTGAAAATTTTCAATCATTATAAAAAGGAGGTCGAAATAAAAAAAGGTGTTAATTTTTTTTAATTATTATTTTTTGCTAAATTTGAGAAGCTTGAATCTCGACTGATGAGCAGCATTGACAAAAAAGGTGTCACTTCGCAGAGTTCAGGTCCAATTTAGTGTTTTCGTAATTGCTTGTTGATATGAATGTTTTATTAGTCGTGGGTAGGAAATCGAAATAAGACCATAATTACCTAAACTAAGCAGCAGCCAACGCGCAATTTTAGGCTTACGAAGGAAGTGAAAGTTTAATTTAGGAAGTCGTTTTTCGGTTTTGTTAAATTGTTTGAGGGTCTTTTAGGGCCTGTATATTATTGTAAACAAACGCAAATTGATATGTTCGGACAAAAGTGTTAAGGTAACAGAAACTCATTTCTCAAATTTTTATGCTGCTATCTTCTTTCCAAAAGTCCTAGCTTTTCTTCTTACATGCCCTAAATATAATAGTTTTGTCTTCGAAAAGAAAAGGTATTTCTTCCGCCGTTTTTTTAGGTCTGGCTGCTTGAGGTAAACATCAACCCTGCTCTTCACACCAACTGTCAGCTGCTTATGAATCTCTTACCGGGAGTCGTCAACGAGACGCTGAGTAAGTTGATGAGTGTTCGGCAATCTTCAGGATTTGCGAAACCCGGAGGAAACCAGCGAAAATGCTCTCTCTTAGTTTTTTAGTGCGTGGGCCCAAACCACAATTTCAGACATAATAAGTTTAAACACTACACCTGGTGCTATTATGTTTTTAGCTTTTAGCTGTTCTCCGTTATTACCCTCTCTTGTCCATTGCTGCTCTGTCATCCATTCTTTCAAACCAACATTGAAGAGGGGAAAGCGGATCTTGGTGACATCTGTTCTGACTGTTGTATTTGATGTCGTACCTACTTTCCCATAAGTAATGAGTAAATAGCTTTGAATTTAGGCAAGTTGTTTTAAATGTATGTTATTTCCGTGTAGAAAACGGGTGACGGATTCCAAAAACCGTGGCGCCTTACTTCATATCTACAATTCGTTAAGTTACGACTTAAGATTTATGCCAGACAGGGAAACATACGGAAAGCATTCTGATAATCTTAGTAAAAATCAATCTTTTGTTTTCCGTTCTAGAACTTGTCATCGAGATCTTTGACAAGTCCAAAAAGAAGCGTCCGCTCTTCCCACTGGAAAACCAGAAGGGCTTTCAACTGCTGTACAACGGAGAAGGCAAATGAAATAACAGACCTTGAGTTCTGTACAGTGAGGAAACCGGTCAGCGGTAAAGTGGAAAAGAGCCAATCAAAAGCCTGTGAAGAACCAAAATGACAAAGTGCGTTCGTCAAGTTTAGTACCGCGTCCATGTCTCTTCCCGTACTGGATTCGTGTTGGAGACGGAAAAATGTTTTATGCCGGGGGCTTATAGTCAAAGCCGGTCAGGCGTTCCTGTCGTTAACGGACTAATGAATTCATTATTGGAAAATTGATTCCGTTCGTTGATTGAATAATCCACTCGTGAAATGAATAATCCAATATTCAAATTGCGCCTCGATTCGATAATCGAATTTTGTTTTGATTAATGAACAAACGCCTTGCCACATATTTCTCCTGAAATGCCAAATTTCAAATTTATTTTTAGTATCAAGTGCAAGATGAGATTGTAAAATAACGCAAAGGTTGCGTGTCACAGCAAACAACAAAGATCAATCGATCGATCAAACTGGTATGCTTTTGCGAATATTCACAAGTATTCTTTAACCGAAACGGCAAATATCAAAAGGAAGAATTAATCGTATGTACCAGAGCCGGTAGAAAAAGAAACAACATTCGCTAATGGCGTGTTTATGGAAAAATTGGAATACTAAAATAACTTGCCTGTTCTTTATTCAAGTCCGCCATGTTTGCCGCTCGCACTCCCTTCCATATATGGTATAGCTTTTGTTCAGTAATCCAATCAACATTCGATTATCGAATCGAGGCTCAATTTGAATATTGGATTATTCATTTCACGAATGGGTTATTCAATCAACGAACGGAATCAATATTCATTAACGAATTCATTAGTCCGTTTACGACGAGAACGCCTGACCGGTTTTGACTATAACTCTTCTAATGTGAATCGTTGAAGGACAAGTTTCCCGTCTTAACTTGATCGGTCCGCTGCAAACTGAGAATGTGTTGCTTCTTACAAAGCAAAAACACTGTTGGAACTGTTAAAATTGTGTAAGTCGTGATTTTGAGGCGGGTAAACCCATCCTTAAATTTAGATTAAAGTACGAGCTTGAGGTTGAATACCGGTAGGACTTTTCAGTTCCAGTAAGGAATCTCTCCCAGAACTTCTTCTTTTGATGAACAACACAGAGGAGTGAGTGATCTGGGGAGACGTCACCGGTTAGGATTAGGATTTGGATTTCAGCTAAAAACCTCGAGGATAGAAAAAAAACTTGTAAAAGATCCCAATTTTTGTTCACCACTGAGTGCAATTTATACTGTCTGGTTTATACAGTTAAAATGGTGTGTGTATGTTGTCAATTTTATTGAGAGGAGAGTGTTATTTTTTTAACGGTTAAAAAGTTTATCGAGAGAATGTAAATATTTGTGTGTGGCACTTGTGTATGAATAGTTTTTGTAAAACCACTAAACAAGTGTGGTGAGGGTTGATAAAGTAACTTGTATCCTTCACTAACCAATGAATACATACATAACATACATATATTTATCTCCCTGGTAGAGCTTTTCAGCCACAACACAAAATAAAAAATAACGAAAAGGTTAAAAATGGGATAAGAAATGCATAGGACTAGGAAAACTATGTAAACTACGTCATTTTACTATCAGGTGTTTTTCCAAGACAGATTAAACACTACTTTTTTAGGCAGACCCTTTCTTTCGTTCCTTTACACTTAGCATTATTGTGTTAAAGGTTTTAAACTGAAAGTTTTTTATGGTCGTTAAACTTAAATTTGTCTGGTATCGGGGTGTTAACATGATATGCGTGGGTACAAGTTGATCCCGTTTCCTTCTTATGGTCGCTTGACACAGCCTACGTAATAGCTAAAGGTCAAGATGAAAAAGATATAAAGCATTGAAAATTTTCAATTATAAAAAGGAGGTTGAAATAAAAAAGAGAAGGTGTTGTTAATTTTTTGTTAATTGTTATTTTTTGCTAAATTTGAGAAGCTTGAATCTCGAGTGATAAGCAGCATTGACAAAAAAGTATCACTTCGCACAGATCCATTCCGGCCAATTTAGTGTTTTCGTAATTGCTTGTTGATATGAATGTTTTATTAGTCGTGGGTAGGAAATCGAAATAAGACCATAATTACCTAAACTAAGCAGCAGCCAACGCGCAATTTTAGGCTTACGAAGGAAGTGAAAGTTTAATTTAGGAAGTCGTTTTTCGGTTTTGTTAAATTGTTTGAGGGTCTTTTAGGGCCTGTATATTATTGCAAACAATCGCAAATTGATATGTTCGGACAAAAGTGTTAAGGAAACGGAAACTCATTTCTCAAATTTTTATGCTGCTATCTTCTTTCCAAAAGTCCTAGCTTTCCTTCTTACATGCCCTAAATATAATAGTTATGTCTTCGAAAAGAAAAGGTATTTCTTCCCCAGTTATGAAAGTCCGACGTGACATTTAAGCACGGTATTGGGGCATGTTTTTTTCGAAACTCCCGCGATCTTACCAGGTGCGCCGGCATTTCTTGGAAGTTCCAAAGACTTTTCGGCCCCGAAAAGCCATCGTCTTTTTTAAAAATCTATTGGTAGCATTTATTAGTGCAAACTTACCCGTGACTTCCATAAAATTATAAGGATTTTGAAATTTAACTTTGAAAGAAATAATAATTCAGTCTGTTGAAGAACATTGCTCACGTAAAATAGTACGGGCCTGTAAGTTATCGGGACTTTTTGAGAAAAGGGACCCAGGTTTTTCACCAAATACTACTGTATGATTGTAACGATAGATCCAAATAAACCACGGGAGTCATTCGAAAAAAGCAATAAGGCGCCCGTTAAGGGGTTATAGCGCCGACAAACGATAGAAGAGTGGGGTTAATTTCTTTTAAAAAACTACTGATATTCTTACGTTTTTGAGACGATTTCCGCTCGAGCAATAAGTGAAAAAATAAAGTTACCAAAAAATGCTCATAGCATGGTAACTATTTTGAATACAGTTTAGAAGTTATCAATACTTAAGCTCCCATGCTGACCCCTCGAGAGAAAACTGAATTTGAAGTTATCCATATTTAATTAAGAAGACGCTTCCAGTAAGTTCAAAACAAAATGGCGCCCGTTTTTAGCATATTTTTACGAGATTTGACAGAATTTGTTTTTTGAGAATCCTTGAGAATTTAACCGCGGAATTAAAGTGAGCTGTTTCAAATAGTATTCATAATGTTACTAACCGTTCTATGAGCAGTATTTTAGTAATTAATTTTTGCAGTTATTGCTCGAACGTCGAGCGGACTGAGAGAAATAAAATAAAAAAAGGAAGTGCGAATAAGTAAAATAAAATAAAATAGGTGCAAATATTATGCATTACTCTTAATCATGAAGTCGAACAGTTTTGTGGGTGTCTTTAATTAATGTAACCAATCTATTCGGAGCAATTCAGCATATGAAAGCAACCATAAACAAACTGTTAATTAGCTCCCACTAACTGTATAGTCACTAATTGATTACCTGCAAGTTTTCTATAAAATGAACAAGTTAAATCCACTCCTTCACAGTCGAACGTTCAGTCCACAGAGATCATATTATCACAGGTACAAGCAAGATGAATTCGCCGGTGATTTTGGCTTTCTTTTCTGTTTTCATTCTCTTGGAATCGCTGCTTGTGTTCTCCCAAGAACCTCAGGAGCCTCAGGAACCCCAGGCATCCCAGGCACACCAGGCACCCCAGGCACCCCAGGCACCGTGGGGTTGCCCATATAGCTTCCACTGTGGGCGCAGACGAGAGGTTGGTTTGAACCTGTTACTTCAGTCATGCCTTTGTCGGAGAGTAGATTCTTTCAGTTTCCCCCGGCCTATTACTCCCTCTAAAGCATCCAAGATCAGTCTAAATAAATAGACCAGTGGTGGGGGCCTCCGCTTCCTACCAATGTGACCCACACTGACGCCATATAAGTGTATTAGGCGTGAGTTTGTTGTTGGTTGGCCTGTGTAGCAAGCTTTTCCGTACGCTTCTCCCGCGCGTTTGAAGCATTTGTTTTGTTTGTTTGTTTGTTTGTTTGTTTTTGTTGTTGGCATTTTTGCTTTTTTGCACGCCATTTCGCCCGGTCAAAAGTTAAAAATGATCAAACGTGCGAAAAAAACCTACGTAAGCGCTTGCTACGTGAGCTAGTTGTTGGTTGTAGTGCTCCCTTGTCCATGCTTCGAAGGTTTTTCACCAGGTTTGCTTCTCCTATCAAAAAGCAACATTTCTAAATTTCTATTTGATGCAGAATCCGTGGGCTGCGGCTTTGTCAGCAAGCCTTTTTCGTTCCATCCTCGTTAAACAAAGTCGATGTAATTACAGTGATCTTAAGAAAACCCTAAATTTTACTTTGTAAATACAGAAAAACAAACATCACCATAAAAAGTGCTGCTGATTCCATCCGTGAGGAGCACTTAACAATATTCAAAGAGCGCACGTTGGACATGAGGTGATGTTTAACCCTTAAAGCTCTGATATAAAAATGTATATTCTCCTTACTGTGCCATACATTACTTATGGAACTAGTAAAGAGAATTTGTCTAAATATCAAGAAATCTTATCCTTGGTGATCACTTTCTTTGTTCTCATCACTTGATTGTGTGAACAAGTACTGATAATGTAAAAAGAAATTTCATTTTCATCACTGTTATGGCTTAAAGGCTAATAAAGTGATATACTTCTTCATAACGCAGCCTGTATAGGAGACAATAACCTTTAGAACTGAAAGTCAAAATAAATACATGCTAGACTAAAATGGTAAGGGGTGAGAGGAAGGAAGACTCTGTGAGAAACACAAACGAAAACGGGTTTGTTAGTTTCAAGTTTTCTTTCTTTTTATTTTTCGTTTAGATGAGCAACGAGCCTGTGCCGCCAAAAGAACGACTTGTGGATCGTTTTCGCTGATGGCCGAGAGAGTCTCGACCGAGGCCTGCTCTAGAGGAGACTGGACGATAGAATTACTCTTGAATACTCGTGCATTTCCGTTCCGTTTCATCGGTGTCAACTGTCTTTGAAACTTTGAAGCATAAGAAATAAAGTCTAGCAATTTGCGAAAAACTGTCGTTCAATCTGGCTTTGTCACTTTTACCGATGTACAGAGAGACCACTAGCTGAAGTACTTTTGATAAGCGCAACCTCGTTCTCAGCTCTCTCTCTCTCTCTCTCGGTTTTGGAGGGGCCCTGGGGACAAGGTTGCGATAAGCGGCGTTTGAGAACTCCTGTCCTCGAAGCCCCACGGTTATCGTCACGGAGTACTAAAAGTTTCCACCGCTGACCAAAGGAAATGAGTCTCGGGGGATGTCATCACAGTCATAGCCTCTTCTCAGCGGTCAAACGCACGACGCGTGCGTAGTGTCCGCCATACTTTAACAAAAGAAAATGCAGACAAATGTCGAAAGTTTCACTTAAACCGCAAAACTTAACGCCGTTTCTGAAAACTTTAAAAGCTTTTTACTTTGAGCATGTGTTCAGAAAGAAGTAACTGGCATCCACAAGTTTTATCGGGGCGAAATTTGGTTTATCGGGACATTTCATGCATCGTTTTCATACGAACTTGGCCCTCGTAAAAGTCTGAACTGATTCAAACTTTAAGGCTCTGAAAAACCGGAAGTGACCTTGTTTTTTTGCGTTTGACCGCTGTGAACATAGCTTCAAGTGCATAAAAGTAGGATATCACAAAGTCATCAAGCAGTTCGAAGTGACTGGTAAAGTATTTGACAACAGCCTTTTTGAGGCTCCCAATATAAGTCCAACTTCTCCGACAGCTCTCTAGTACGGTGACTTTCTTCGAAAATGGAAGAGACCAGAATTCATATAAACTGTGCATCCATAACACGGACACTCGTATCTGTCCCTTTGATGCACCGTTTTGTTCGACTGTATTTCATTATTTCATTGAAACTAGCAAGCTACCAAACACCAAAGCTTCACAAAATTTATAAAATTTGTAGTTATGTCAAATAGAATTTTTAAAAAAAGGGATCAGCCTGGAGCCTTACAGTTGTAATCGAAATGAAAGGAAATCAAGACTGCAAGCGATCCATGAACTTTTTTGTCCTTTTTTCGGTGCAGATGATATAGCACCTTTCCCTCCCTTGAATGTGCAAAATATTTTATTATTTTGAGCATTTAAATACTGGCCAAAAGCGTTATTTTGGTGGTCACACCTTAAGATTTTACTCACAAACTCGAAACAGATACGGCCATCCACCTCGTCTTGAAAATTCATGAGCTCACAAAAGAAGAAAATGGTGGACTGAAT